>NC_069422.1:8748343-8933343 GCF_026875155.1 Cherax quadricarinatus | reverse complement strand
GTCACAATAATATTGATGTAACTCAGAGTCAAGTGGGACTTTAAGGTCAGCAGGTCACAATAATATTGATGTAACTCAGACTTAAGTGGGACTTTAAGGTCACCAGGTCACAATAATATTGATGTAACTCAGACTTAAGTGGGACTTTAAGGTCACCAGGTCACAATAATATTGATGTAACTCAGACTTAAGTGGGACTTTAAGGTCACCAGGTCACAATAATATTGATGTAACTCGGAGTTAAGTGGGACTTTAAGGTCACCAGGTCACAATAATATTGATGTAACTCAGAGTCAAGTGGGACTTTAAGGTCACCAGGTCACAATAATATTGATGTAACTCAGATCAAAGTGGGACTTTAATGTCACCAGGGCACAATAATATTGATGTACACTCAGAGTCAGTGGGACTTTAAGGTCACCAGGTCACATAATATTGATGTAACTCAGGGGTAAGTGGGGACTTTAGGTCACCAGGTCACAATAATATTGATGTAACTCAGAGTCAAGTGGGACTTTAAGGTCAGCAGGTCACAATAATATTGATGTAACTCAGACTTAAGTGGGACTTTAAGGTCACCAGGTCACAATAATATTGATGTAACTCAGAGTCAAGTGGGACTTTAAGGTCACCAGGTCACAATAATATTGATGTAACTCAGAGTCAAGTGGGACTTTAAGGTCACCAGGTCACAATAATATTGATGTAACTCGGAGTTAAGTGGGACTTTAAGGTCACCAGGTCACAATAATATTGATGTAACTCGGAGTTAAGTGGGACTTTAAGGTCACCAGGTCACAATAATATTGATGTAACTCAGAGTCAAATGGGACTTTAAGGTCCACCAGGTCACAATAATATTGATGTAACTCGGAGTTAAGTGGGACTTTAAGGTCACCAGGTCACAATAATATTGATGTAACTCAGAGTCAAGTGGGACTTTAAGGTCACCAGGTCACAATAATATTGATGTAATTCAGAGTCAAGTGGGACTTTAAGGTCACCAGGTCACAATAATATCACACCTTCGTGTCCAACTTCTCAGGTCATCAAGTCTCACACATCTGAATCTTAAATTATTAAAACCTATAGTTATTAAAATTATTGTTGAAAATTTATACCAGTAGGCCTGGTCACAGACCGGGCCGCGGGGGCGTTGACCCCCGGAACTCTCTCCAGGTAAACTCCAGGTAAACTCCAGGTAAACTCCAGGTAACACTGACAAATTATAAGTGGACTGTATATTGTTATATCATTTATTTGACCTGAGTAATTTATTTTGGTAATTTTATATGAATACAAATCAATTACACGATTAAAAAAAAAGTATAAAAAACATTGAAGATTACTCAGGAAATTCAAATTGGCCAATATAAATTAACATGTTATAAATGGTTTTGAAAACCGACAAGTTGAAGATTGAGACACTTATGCAACATATGGGAATCTTTATTAAGGAAACGTTTCGCCACACAGTGGCTTCACCAGTCCAATACAAAGCAGAAATGTATTAGGAGATGAGGAGTGTGAGGTAATTAGTCCCTCAGTCTGGAATCAATGTGTTCAGGTCAACAGTCTTGTAGAAAGTGCAGCAAATGGCCGGAGAAGTTGCTTATATACTGTAGTCAGGTGAGTCGAAGCAGGATGAGGCGGGATCATAGTGGAACCATCCATTAATCTGTAGTGAGAATTAACACACTGGAACCCATACAGGTAATGTGAACTTTATCAATTTCTGCCGATACTGCTTCTATTACACCTTAATTTCATTTGAAGATTCGGCCGATTTCCACTTCCTTGAGAGAGCTAACACACCGCCATAGGGAAGTACCTACTCACGTCCTCACAAGTATGTTGGTAGTTTGCGACTCCCGTTAATACTTCGTATTTACATTGCGTTATATTAACACTTCACATACACATTAAATTTCCCACACTCTAATTACTGAATGAAAAATGAATGTCACTCTCTAATAATTAGATAATTGAAACTTATGGCACTCAAGAGCAGCATGCGCCTTGTCTTAAAGTAACCATGACAGTGGTGAAAATTTAAAGCCAACCAGACGAGTCATTATCTAGTGATGTCATGAATTCCAACGATTGTACGATTTGTTATTATTTTACCGCATCGACAAATTACCTTGACACAAACGAAACTTAATAAACACTATCCTGCCCCCTCAGTTCCAGCAGCTATTAAATACCGAGGTAAATTAAAAATTAGTTAGCATTGTTTAACGCGAATAAAAATTCCACTCTGTTTTACAGAGAAATGGTCAAATCTGCCCACATGATTCCTTTCGCTCTCTCTCACTCCTTCTCTTTCTCTGCCGTCGACAAATTCTTAGATTCCTTTTGCAGAGTGTTTGAAGCTGCGCCATTATAAGAGGCTTAAATAAGTTCAAGAATTTTGGTCATAGGTCAGGTGAAAATTCCAATTGTTCCAATAATTTTTTTCCCTCACCGTATAAGTGTTAGAAATTTGGAGATGATTAATCGAGACGTTTTCGAGTTATGAGCGAAATATAATTGAAAATTTGGAGAATGAAGGAAAGGAAAAAGAAGAAACCACTCAAATTTATATAAGTAACCCTACGGGGATACCTGATACAGTCCAGTATGATTACATTATTGTATACAGTGACAATTCCACGTTAGTTACACGATGCCTTTGTACCTGTCAACCTCCTCCTCTGCCTCTATACAGAAATTCCTACTTTTATTCCTACTGAATATGCAACTCAGGTTTGTGAGTTACATATCAGACTCGAAAAATGTTGTGACTTCCTCACAAATACTTACATTAGAAAATTACTTTCACTTTTAGGAGCATCTGATGATGTCAGTTATTAGAAAGATGCAGCAATAAGCTTCTGTTAATGACATCTTCATTAGTTTTAATTTTCCATACACAATACACACATCTGGCGGGTCTGAGGCTTTATTTCTGACCAGTTATATAACAAGAACTATAATTATGGATTTCATTTTTCCTGGATACTGATTAAACAACAGAAAGCTGTGAGAAAGAATTAACTTCTATAAATTTTGTATGAAAAAAATAAAAAGAAAAAAAAAAATGATAAAGCTTCAACTTGTTATCAACAAACATTTTGTTTAGTTCTAAAATTATTAACATCGAGATCCATTGACTAAAGCAATCAAAATTGAAAAATTTAAATAAACCAAAACTACTTTAATCACATGTTAACTTTTCAAATCCACTTACACCTTAGCAGACTCTCATTACAAACCCAAACGACTTGGAAAAGAATATTTTTTGAAAAGTGAATGTTTAAGCTTCATTGAGTTCAAAAACTTTGTTATGTTAAAAATACATGATAACAAATGAAAATTTATAAACAAAGACCGAAAACCCCCTACACATCAGAGAAATTAACGAAATGGAATGTCAATGATTACATGTTACCTCCAACATCGTAGAGGTTTTAGAATATTGAACGATAGATATAATCTTGTCCAGTTTACATTAGTAAAACATTACATATAAACTAGATAGTGCCGTCAACAGAGGCCAAGCCGCCTCTCCTGGGACCCAGAGAATCAAATATGAAATCATCTGGTTATTCAGATGTGTAACTGCGATCTCGCTGTATGAATTGTATATTATGAGTGCCAACACGAGGTCTGCTACATTTCCCGTGGTTAGGTAATGTTGGTTGACACTGACACAATACCAACAAACAATAGCTAACTAATATGATTAGCTGTCTATGTATAATTCATTATGAGATGGTACCTAAGGAACTATAGAATTAACAGAAAACAGGATTTAAACTACGTACAAGTATACAAGAATATGTCACATTTTTAAATGAAGCAAGAAAGAAGAGGCACCATATGATGCGACACCATAAGATGGATATGACTATCCTCGTTCCAAGAAAAATATAGTTTAAAATAGCAAATACCTGATGGGAATAGGGGATGGTTAATTTGGAGGAGGACTTGCCTTGTACGGGCCAGTAGGCCTCCTGCAGTGTTACTCCTTTTTGTGTTTTATGTTCTTATATAAAAAACAGAAAGATTAGCTTGGAGATCTCAGAGTTGGAAAGAGTAATCCATTGTCTCAAATGCTAAATGTTAAATGATATGACTGATTACTTACACCAGTTTTATATCAGCAAAACATTAAGTACATGAAGATTTTAAAAAAATTTCGAAGCCATAAGAATTATTTTTCATAGTCCTGTAACCACTAAATTATTTTAAAACGAGGACAAAGCTGATGGAAAACGCAAAACTAAATTTCATGATAAGAATGAATCAAAACTGACTCAAATACCAGCAACACACGTATATTTGAAATACATGAATTGCATTAAGTAAGAAAAATATCCATTTCCAGCCACTCTGACAGAGAAAAGTTTGATATCACCATCTTCGATAAACCTTTAAAGTTCAGTTCTCAGTCTAAAACTCGTATCACTGTTGGATCCTTTAATGGCGGCCATTCATCAAAATTAGAATACAACCCCTTTTTATGGTATTTTTACTCTCTAACATTTCAATTGTCAATATTTTTCCGGAAACCCCCCAAAAATAAGAGTAATTATGTGCCTATCGACATCATAAATTATATATTATTTCAAAATGGTGAATAAATGCATTCGTGTATATTTATACAAAAATAAAAATCAATTAAGAGGGACTTGTTTACATCATGGCTGAACATGTAAACAAAGACTGTTCAGAAATATGGGAATATCAGTTCATAAGGGTTTTCTTCGTTGAAGACCCTTATGAACTAAGAACCAGTGTTTTTTTTTTTTAAGTAGGCCTACATACTGAACAATTATTTCAGAGCGTATACCATCTTATTGGTCAGTGAATCTTGTTATGGAAGTCAAGGAAATAGCGATACAGTGGTATTCACTGAGCACAGTAGCAGTCACAACTCAGTAATTATGAAAGACGTCTTCACTCAGACTAGAAGTAAAATCTTGTGCAGCTCAGTGCTAGACTAGCCATTCCAGAAATAACGAAAAAGGCACAATACCGTTACTGGAACGATACACAGATAACCCGCAAATAGAAGAGAGGATCTTACGACGACGTTTCGGTCCGACTTGGACCATTTACAAAGTCCAAGTCGGACCGAAACGTCGTCGTAAGCTCCTCTCTTCTATTTGAGGGGTATTTGTTTATAGCCGTTCCAGAACTTGAGTCTGATTCTCGAATTACTCTAAGAACTATTAAACTCTGAGTGAGAAAAGCGAGGTATCATAGACTCCGATTTTTGCTCTTTCAAATACATTACAAGAACGACAGTAGTGACTCCTCTCCTCGCTAACATATCATAAGCGCACTGTTCCCTCGTCTGTTTAAGTGTAAATTTCACCTGTTCAACTACCAACAAAGCAGGTCAACCACCATTTGTCTGTACAACTAGTAGGGTATCAGGTAAGCATTCAAGGAGTGCGTGCTTTACCATACCTAGGAAGGAAATGGAGCAGAGACTAACACAAGCGCCCTCAGTCGCAGACATAAATGATAGACAAAAGATGTTGGGCGAATCAGACCTTAGCTTATTTCGAATTAGCTGACGAATCTGTGCAGCAGTTAAAGTACGACGATATTCAATACCGTCAGAATGATCAATACGCCAACAGCACCGCAGAAAGCCAGGGAGAGGATTCCAAAGTACATGTATATGATGTCATTAAACATCTTAGACCCGCAAGCAGCGATACCCAGCAAGCAAAAAACAGTAATGTAAGGAAGACAACATAGGTTGACAGCACAATGCCATTAATATATCAAAACAACTATTGATCCCAGATACATGAATGTGCTGTTGTACCTGGCCATAAATCAAATGTCCTGATAAAGAACAATTCTCAAACAAATTAAGGCAAAGGTAAATATAAACGGGGTAATTGTTTAGTACCTGAATATTTCCAGCACCATAGTTACAATATATACAAAGTGCAATATATATCAACGTAATGTTAATGAACGAGAAAGCAAAGTAAGTTATTGCAGTTGGTGTCTGCCCCAACCAGGTGTAGAAACAACATTAATTTAGCCTGGGACAAACTCTCACCTAATTGGTTGACTTAAAATTTAGCAGAGAATCATAGTAGTCTGAACCTTTGCAAACTACTCCACTGTTTGTTTGCTTGGTTAGTACAGAGGGTGTACATGAATGGAAGTGCGACGAACTTCAAATAGATTAAAATGTTGTAGGTGCATGCTACATCATCATATCCTCTAGCGTCATCAACTTGACTTCCCTTAACCTCTCTATTAAGACGTACCCTTTAGCTCCAGGACTAGTCACTTTGTAAAACTTTTAACTTTCTCCAATTTACTGACATGCTTGACGAGGTGCAGGTTCCATACTGGTGCTGCATAATTCAATATGTGTCTGATGTCCACAGTATAGTGCCGTGAATGACTACTTTGATTTCTGAAGGCTAGGATGTACTCACCTAGTTGTACTCACCTAGTTGAGGTTGCGGGGGTCGAGTCCGAGCTCCTGGCCCCGCCTCTTCACTGATCGCTACTAGGTCACTCTCCCTGAGCCGTGAGCTTTATCGTACCTCTGCTTAAAGCTATGTATGGATCCTGCCTCCACTACATCGCTTCCCAAACTATTCCACTTACTGGGCTACTCTGTGGCTGAAGAAATACTTCCTAACATCCCTGTGATTCATCTGTGTCTTTAGCTTCCAACTGTGTCCCCTTGTTACTGTGTCCAATCTCTGGAACATCCTGTTTTTGTCCACCTTGTCAATTCCTCTCAGTATTTTGTATGTCGTTATCATGTCCCCCTATCTCTCCTGTCCTCCAGTGTCGTCAGGTTGATTTCCCTTAACCTTCCTCGTAGGACATACCTCTTAGCTCTGGGACTAGTCTTGTTGCAAACCTTTGCACTTTCTCTAGTTTCTTTACGTGCTTGGCTAGGTGTGGGGTTTCCAAACTGGTGCCGCATACTCCAATATGGGCCTAACGTATACGGTGTACAGGGTCCTGAACGATTCCTTATTAAGATGTCGGAATGCTGTTCTGAGGTTTGCTAGGCGCCCATATGCTGCAGCAGTTATTTGGTTGATGTGCGCTTCAGGAGATGTGCCTGGTGTTATACTCACCCCAAGATCTTTTTCCTTGAGTGAGGTTTGTAGTCTCTGACCCCCTAGACTGTACTCCGTCTGCGGCCTTCTTTGCCCTTCCCCAATCTTCATGACTTTGCACTTGGTGGGATTGAACTCCAGGAGCCAATTGCTGGACCAGTTCTGCAGCCTGTCCAGATCCCTTTGTAGTTCTGCCTGGTCTTCGATCGAGTGTATTCTTCTCATCAACTTCACGTCATCTGCAAACAGGGACACCTCAGAGTCTATTCCTTCCGTCATGTCGTTCACAAATACCAGAAACAGCACTGGTCCTAGGACTGACCCCTGCGGGACCCGCTGGTCAACAGGTGCCCACTCTGACACCTCGCCACGTACCATGACTCGCTGCTGTCTTCCTGACAAGTATTCCTGATCCATTGTAGTGCCTTCCTGTTATCCCTGCTTGGTCCTCCAGTTTTTGCACCAATCTCTTGTGTGGAACTGTGTCAAACGCCTTCTTGCAGTCCAAGAAAATGCAATCCACCCACCCCTCTCTCCTTGTCTTACTGCTGTCACCATGTCATAGAACTCCAGTAGGTTTGTGACACAGGATTTCCCGTCCCTGAAACCATGCTGGCTGCTGTTGATGAGATCATTCCTTTCTAGGTGTTCCACCACTCTTCTCCTGATAATCTTCTCCATGATTTTGCATACTATACATGTCAGTGACACTGGTCTGTAGTTTAATGCTTCATGTCTGTCTCCTTTTTTAAAGATTGGGACTACATTTGCTGTCTTCCATGCCTCAGGCAATCTCCCTGTTTCGATAGATGTATTGAATATTGTTGTTAGGGGTACAACGTGTGTGAACGTGTGTGTGTGTGTGTACTTTCCTATTTGTACTCATCTGTTTGTGGCTGCAGGGATCGATTCTTCGCTGGTCGCTGCTAGGTCCACTCTCTCTCTGCTCCATGAGCTTTATCGAATCTTTTCTGTAAGCTCTGTATGGACCCTGCCTCCACTACATCACTCTCCAGAATGTTCCACTTTCTGATGACTCTAATAATGAAGAAATACTTCCTGACTCTCCTGTGAATCATCTGAGTCTTCAACTTCCAGTTGTGCCCCTTATTTAATAGTCGTAACACATACCCCCTTAGCTCCGGAACTAGTCTTGTTGCAAACCTTTGCACTTTCTCTAATTTCTTGACGTGCTCGACCACGATTGGGTTCCATACTGGTGCGGCATACTCCAATATGGGCCTGACGTATACGGTGTACAGAGTATTGAACGATTCTTTATTAAGGTGTTGAAACGCTATTCTTAAGTTTATCAGGCGCCCATATGCTGCAGCAGTTATTTGGTTGATGTGCTCTTCAGGAGATGCACTTGCTATTGTACTCACTCCAAGATCCTTTTCTTTGAGCAAGGTTTGCAGTCTTTGACACTCTAACCATGTGTCATGTTTGACACCCTAGCCAGTATACTCTGTCTGCGGTCTTTTTTGACCTCCAATCTTCCTGAAATTGCGCTTGGTGGGGTTGAACTCCAGTAGCCAGTTGCTGGACCAGGCTTGCAGCCTCTCCAGATCCTTCATTCATTTGAAATATTCGCAAGAGTTTCAAATCGTCTGCAATCAGGAACACCTGAATCTATCCCTACCGTTATGCCACTCACATATACCTAAAAGTGTGTGTGTGTGTACTCACTTAATTGTGGTTGAAGGGATCGAGACACAGCTCCTGGCCCCGCCTCTTCACTGATCGCTACTAGGTCCTCTCTCTTCCTGCTCCATGAGTTTTATCGTAAGTCGTCTTAAACCTATGTATGGTTCCTGCCTTCACTACGTCACTTGCCAGACTATTCCACGTTCTGACAACTCTATGACTTAAGAAATACTTCCTAACATGTCTTTGATTAATCTGAGTCTTCAGCTTCCAACTGTGACCCCTTGTTTCTGTGTCCCATCTCTAGAACAACCTGTCTGCCCACCCTATCAATTCCTCTCAGTATTTTGTATGTCGTTATCATGTCTCCTCTAACCCTCCTGTATTCCAGTAGCGTTAGACAGATTTTCCTTAACCTTTCTTCGTAGGAAATTTCCCTTAGCTCTGGAATTAGGCTTGATGGAAACCTCAATTTCTTGACGTGCTTGACCAGGTGTGGGTTCCAAACTGGCTCTGCATACTCCAGTACGAGCCTGACGTACACGGTGTACAGAGTTTTGAACGATTCCTTACTTAGGTATCGGAACGCTATTCTCAGGCTTGCCAGGCGCCCACATGCTGCAGCAGTTATTTGGTTGATGTGCACCTCAGGAGATGTGCTCCGTATCATACTCACCCCAAGAACCTTTACCTTGAGAGAGGTTTGCAGTCTTTGGTCACCTAGCCTGAGATCTGTGCCCTTCTTTGCCCTTCCCCGATCTTTATGACTTTGCATTTGGCGGGGTTAAATTCTCAGTCTATCTCTTCCGTTATGTCATTCATATATACTAAAAATAGCACTGGCCCTAGTAGTGGCCCCTGTAGAATCCCGCTCGTCACAGGCGCCCACTTTGACACCACGTCACATACCATGACTCGTTGTTGCCTCCCTGTTAGATTTTCTCTGATCCATTGCAGTGCCCTTCCTCTTATATTTTTCTGATCCTCTAGCATTTGCACTAATTTCTTGTGAGGAACTGTGTCGAAGGCCTTCTTGCAGTCCAATTATTATTATTATAATAAAAAGAAGCGCTAAACCACAAGGGCTATACAGCCTTCCAGTCCAAGAAAATGCAATCTACTCACTCCTCTCTCTCGTGTCTTATTTCCGTTACTTTGTCATAAAATTCCAGTAGGTTGGCGACACAGGATTTACTTTCCATGAATCAGTGTTGGTTGTCGTTTAAAAGCTTGTTCCGTTCTAGGTACTCCAACTCCTGATAATCTTCTCCACGACTTTGCATACTATACAAGTCAGTGGCACTGGTCTATAGTTAAGCGCTTCGTGTCTGCCTTTCTTAAAAATGGGACTACATCTGCCGTCTTCGACACCTCAGATATTTGCTCACTTTCAGTGGATGTGCTGAAAATTGTTGTTAGTGGCACATACAGCGTCTCTGGTCCCTCTCTCAGGACCCACGGAGAGATGTTATCCGGCCCCCATCGCCCTTGAGGTATCTAGCTCGCTTAGCAGCCTCTTCACTTCTTCCTCGGTTGTATTTATTGTGTCCAATACTTGGTTGTGTGCCCCACGTCTCCGTCTTTCTGGAGTCCCGTCTGTCTACTCTGTGAACACTTCTTTGAATCTCATGTTCAGCTCCTCATATACTTCACGGTCGTTTCTTGTTGTCTCTCCTCCTTCCTCCCTCAGCCTCATTACCTGGTCATTGGCTGTCGTTCTCCTCCTGATGTGGCTGTACAACAGCTTCGGGTCAGATTTAGCTTTCGCTGCTATGTCATTTTCATATTGTCGTTGGGCCTCCCTTCTTTCCTGTGCATATTCATTTATGGCTCTACGACTACTCTCCTTATATTCCTGGGTCCTTTGCTTTCTATACTTCTTCCATTCTCTAGCACACTTGGTTTTGGCCTCTCAACACCTCTGGGTTAACCAAGGGTTCATCCTGGGTTTCTCGTTATTTCTGTTACCCTTGGGTACAAACCTCTCCTCAGCTTCCTTACATATTGTTATCAAATAATCCATCATCTCGTTTACTGACTTCCTTGCCAGTTCTCTGTCCCACTGAACCCCGTGCAGGAAATTCCTCATGCCTGTATAGTCTCGTCTCTTGTAGTCTGGCTTCATTCGTCCTGCCATTCCTGCTTCCCTATCCATTTGTAACTCTACTATATATTCGAAGCTCAGAACCACATGATCACTGGCCCCGAGGGGTCTTTCATATGTGATGTCCTCATTATCTGAACTATTGAAGGTGAATACTAGGTTCAGTCTTGGTGGTTCATCCTCTCCTCTCTCTCTCTCTGGTAGTGTTCCTTACGTGTTGGTACACGAGGTTTTCCAGTACCACCTCCATCACCTATGCCCTCCATGTGAGTCTTGAGTGTATATGTGTGGGGTCGCCTTTTCTCTGTTTCCTTGTCTGTCTGTCTTCTGACTCCATCTCTATCTCTCTCTCTCTTTCTCTTTTATTCTATATCTCTCCCTCTCTTCTATTTATTCTCTATATAAAACTATTGATCACAATATTTACAGAGGGTCCAGGGTGTCGCGTATATGGTGGAAAATTTCTCTGCATTGGAGCACTAGCCTGATAGAACGCCGTTGTCCCAGTGTTATTGAAAATATTGCTGGCAAAGTGATTATTTTTACGAAGCTCGGAGCATTTTCCAGAGAACACAGGCTGAAACCAATCTCTGTAAATCATGTGGGGTTGGGGGTTGTTGGAGTGGTCAGAGGTTAGCTCGAGAGGAAAATTTTTTGAGTTGTAAGTAGTGGGCTATGAGTTGCGGGCTGTGAGTTGAGGGTTATTAATTGTGGGTTGAGGTTTTTGAAATGTATGTTATGGGCTGTAGGTTGTGGTTTGTGAGTCTTTTGCTGTCAGCTATGAGTTGTTTGATGGTCGTTGTGAGTCGTTGACTAAGAATCATTCGGTGTAGGATAATAGAAAAATTTTCGTAGTTGTTTGAGGGTTGTGAATCGGATTGACTGGTTGTAGGCTGACAGTTGACCATCGTGGGACATTGGTTGTTGTCAATTGTGGATTATGGGTTGTGTGTCGTGGGTTGTGCGTCGTAGGTAATGGATTGTAGGTCATTGATTATATATTTCAAGTTGTGGGTTGTGTGTCGTGGGTCGTCGTTCATAAATTTATTTTCGGGAATTGCAGGTAGTGGGTTATAGGTGGTAGGTTGTGGTTTATAGATCCTGGGTTGTGTGGTTGAGGGCAGTGGATAGCGGGTTGTGGATTGTTCTTAGGGAGTTGGGTCAACGAGCGGCTTGTCTTCTTACCCAAAATAACTTTCATAAGAAACCAGAATATATCGTTTATAAGTAAGCATTGTGATGCTTGGACTAACTTCAGGAACAAGCCAAATATTATATCCAATAAATAATAATACTAATAATTGTAATTATTATTATTATATTGTAGGTATCAAACTGACAACGTCGGAGAGTAAAACTCAAGTGTGTAGGAGCAGATCTGACTATTTTATGCGTAAAATAGTATAAAATTTTGATTTTTCATTTAATTCCGTTAAATATACTTTCAGTTTACCTCTTCTGAACGACTTTAATATTAATGGGTGACGCAGCTTAGATCCAGGACTGTAAGAGTTACGCTTCTTTTGCGTACAAGCAAATTTGTTGATAAAACAGAATAGTAAAAAAAAAAATGGAATGGTTGGACTCCGTGCCATAAACAGAGAATGACTCATCCGATAGACTTCAAATTACCTGATTATAAGATTCACACTGCCAGTGATCGACATAAGTCCCAATTTTCCACTTTTAGTGAATATACGGTGATAGTTATTTTTTATTCAGCAACTAGAGAATAGTTCATCCGAATGTCTTCAAACTTTTACTGACGACCCAATCTATATGAATGATGATATTCAATATATTTAGCCCGAATAGGTGAAAAATTTTAAATTTTCTGAAAGAGGTAAAAAAAATGGAATCGTTGTACACGGATCAAATAACAATTACACGGATCAATTACAATTACACGGATCAATTACAATTACACGGATCAAATTACAATTACACGGATCAATTACAATTACACGGATCAATTACAATTACACGGATCAATTACAATTACACGGATCAAATTACAATTACACGGATCAATTACAATTACACGGATCAAATTACAATTACACGGATCAATTACAATTACACGGATCAATTACAATTACACGGATCAATTACAATTACACGGATCAATTACAATTACACGGATCAATTACAATTACACGGATCAAATAACAATTACACGGATCAATTACAATTACACGGATCAATACAATTACACGGATCAATTACAATTACACGGATCAATAAATTACACGGATCATACAATTACCGGATCAATTACAATTACACGGATCAATTACAATTACACGGATCAATTACAATTACACGGATCAATTACAATTACACGGATCAATTACAATTACACGGATCAATTACAATTACACGGATCAAATAACAATTACACGGATCAATTACAATTACACGGATCAATTACAATTACACGGATCAATTACAATTACACGGATCAATTACAATTACACGGATCAATTACAATTACACGGATCAATTACAATTACACGGATCAATTACAATTACACGGATCAAATAACAATTACACGGATCAATTACAATTACACTGATCAAATAACAATTTTAATCATGATCATACATTTAATCAGCCTTTGTTGATTTATGATGATTATTAAAATAAACCATATCTGACTGTGCCAATTTTATTAACATTTTTCTTGTCCAATTTTGTGTTTCTGAAAGGATTCAAATCCTATATGCTGGTGTTTCTTAATAGAAAGATTTTGATATTAATTTTGGGTTTTGTGAGTGGTTTCTACATTCCCCAATTTTATCAGTTTTTGAAAAAAATCGAAAATTTTTTTCTTACAGACTTGTAGGGAATTTTAAATACAGTGTAAATGAGGAAAGTAATCTGAAAAAAATCTGTTTTTTTTTATGGTATTTTTAAATTTAACAAACTGTGATTTGACATTTTCTCAGAATATTTCCAGCAAGTTTCGTTTGCTTACTCACAAACCTTTATTTGTTACTCGAGAATGCCTTATTCGATCGGCTTCAAATGTTGAAAGTCTAGTGTAATGAATCTTGGGCGAGATTCATGGGACTACTGTCCCAAATTTTACACTGGTGTGTGATAGGTGTAGACAGGCGCCTCTGACCTGCCTAAACATTTCAACACTGTGTACCGCACTTAGATGAAAGTTGAGATATTAAATGGTGTGTCGATGCCATTTTGCCACTCGTAATTGTATAGTTATTTTTATTGCATTATTTTGCCCTAATGCTGGCGAGAGGCTCTTGATCCAAGGAACTAGACTTACCTTCCCCTTGCTTTGATCGAATTTAAATGTCACCCATTTCACTGGATTATTATTATTATTATTATTATTATTATTATTATTATTATTATTATCAAGGGGGAAACACTGAACCCGGAGGATTATACAGCGCCTGGGAGGGGGGGGGGGCTGTGGAAGGCATTCAGGCTTAATTAGGGGAACTGGATCACAGGTCCAATTCCCTAAATCAAGAGCCCCTCACCAACATCAAGGAACCTTCCCTGAGGGGCCATTTCACTGGAGCTTTTACCAACACACGTGTAGACTACTGACCTGCATACCTTGCCTTGGCACGATAACCACTTACGAACGAGCAAACAGGGAGCAGGGAGAGTAAATTAGTTTATTTCCTTCAACAATAATAAGTTGATGTTTATAATATGTATATAGCCTGTGTACAGCATTTACAGCTATGTACAAAGAGGCAAAGGCAAGTACAAGACACGGTGAGTACCGTAGCTACCAGCTGGGAAGGTAAGTCTATCAGTGCTGCTTGACTAGTGTACCACATCGCTTCACAGCTCTGGTGGGCCTCCTTATGATCGGCTGGTTTAACCAAGGTACTGGTATACTCTTAGCACCTGGTTCACTGGTCGGGAGGCAACCTACGTATGTGACATACTCCTAGCATGCCACAGGCGCTGTATAACCCTACGGATTTTGCGCTTCATGTTAAATTATTACAATTGTGAACGGCATCAATCGTCAATGGCTGAAACATCGTATGAAATAGATGAAATTTTCTTGGTCTTAGCCTATGTGGGAACAGCCTTGGGGTATTCTTTCCAATTTCTAGAAAATGTAGCTTGTGGTCGACTTTAAACTTTTAATGTTGTTGTGTTTAAATGTAGCTTGTGGTCGACTTTAAACTTTTAATATTTTTGTGTTTTCCTCAGAGGAAAATATCTCTTGATGTCAGGTTGTGTAAGTTATCATGTGACAGTTGTATTAATTAATTTGGTTTCTGTGAGATAATTGGACGATGTCTCTTCTGAGGAGAAACAAGTTACATGTCTGACTTAATTTGGTTCTAAGTTAAATCAACTTAATGTTCTTTTATATATCTGATAAAAATTTGTATGTTATGTATACTCGTATTTAAAACTTACTTGCTTATTTTCTTATTTATTTACTTATACTACTTAGCTTCTCAAATATAATAAATCTTATTCGGATAATAGTTTGATTTCATTTTGTTATGTATAGATCCCTGTTTTTTTTTTTTAAATGGTTATAATTTAAATACTGCTTCTCATGGGAAATTTCTGAGTGTCGCATCTGATTAGCTGCAACCCCTCTGGGAAAATAGCTTAATAATGCAACTTCTGAGCGGCAAGCTTAATGTGCTTGTGTGTTTTTTGGATTTTCTGATTTCTTTGAAAGATGCGAGTTAGATTTAGGCCGTTTTATATCCTAATTTATCATTTTCGTTGAAGATATTCAAACTTTAGCTTTTTATATAATGACTTGCTAATGCCTCTTCTGGTTCTCTTCTAAATTTTAAGCTCTAACATTCAACTGCATTATCAGCTTCTGCATAAGTCTTTTCCGTTACCATTGCGTGCATTGATTCACAGAAGATTGGAGCTGTGGCATGCAGCGATAACTTTCTGGTATCGGCCAGCTATCGAAATACATTTCGACTGAGCTTCCTACAGAAGTGTTAAACCACTGACAGTCATAGGGAGTCTTGGGAATGGGGAATTATTTTGCTATATCCCAGGAAGGTAAGAGTGTAGTCGCATTTCTTATTACTGACTAGCGCTTTTCTAGCATCAAGATGTCCTCCATGAATGACAACACCTTAACCAGACCGGAAATGTGAAACCAAGACTTCAATCCTAGTTACATTTCACCAGTGAAAAAAGCATTCCCTTTCCCGTGTGAGCCAAGTAATCCGCCGAACATTCGTAGTAAATGAAGTTGATATATCGTGGCCGCCCTTCGACTCATCCCTAGTCGGATATTGAACCCGTGATATATGAAGAGAACTGCCGGTATTTATATACCCCAGCAGGTTAAATCTTTTATTTTTAAGTTTATGTGAGAAGCTAAGTTCGTGAAGGTCACTTGCAGGAAGGCGAGTTGGAGTCGAGGTCATTCACGGGAAGTGCTGGAAGGTCATTCACAGGAAGTAGTGTAAACAGTGTTTAGTTCATGGGGGAGTGAATATAATCATTCAGTCGAACTATTCAGTGGATGGGATGTATGAACATTATTCAGTGGAGTGTAATCATGAACATCGTTCAGTGGTAAGAGTGTAATTATAAAAATCTTTCAGTGGTAAGAGTGTAATTATAAAAATCGTTCAGTGGTAAGAGTGTAATTATAAACATCTTTCAGTGGTAAGAGTGTAATTATAAACATCTTTCAGTGGTAAGAGTGTAATTATAAACATCTTTCAGTGGTAAGAGTGTAATTATAAAAATCGTTCAGTGGTAAGAGTGTAATTATAAACATCTTTCAGTAGTAAGAGTGTAATTATAAACATCGTTCAGTGGTAAGAGTGTAATTATAAACATCTTTCAGTGGTAAGAGTGTAATTATAAACATCTTTCAGTGGTAAGAGTGTAATTATAAACATCGTTCAGTGGTAAGAGTGTAATTATAAACATCGTTCAGTGGTAAGAGTATACATGAAGTTTATTCAGCTGAAGTGTGTCAACATGAAGATCATTCAGTGGAAAAATATAAAGGTAGAGATAATCAGAGAAAGAGGTGTAAATGTGAAGTTCATCCAGTGGAAAGGGTGAACCCGTCAAGGTTATTCAGTGGGAAGGGTGTTAGCGTGAAGAACAGTCACGTGAAGGTCACTGACAGACTCTCCGGAGCTACAGACTTCACTGGGGTACAAAAAATGAATATTCATCAAGCAGCCTCGAAGCCTCCAACGCTAGAAATGCATTTTTAGAGGTGCATATCCCGTCTCACTTCGCTTTAAAGGTCGTCACTCCTATATGGCTCGTTGGTGAACCTTTTCGCGGACATTATTCTTTTTGTTTTTTATCGTTGATGCCTAGAGAAAAATTTACAAATATTCTGATATCATGTCTGTTATCACTGTTGTCATGGTTTCCCTGCTAGTGTCGTTGGTGCTATGGTTTCCCTACTGTTGTTAATGGTGTTATTGGTTTCCTCTACTGTTGTTAATGGTGTTATGGTTTCCCTACTGTTGTTAATGGTGTTATGATTTCCCAACTGTTGCTAATGGTGCTATGGTTTATATACTGTTGTTAATAGTGCTATGGTATCCTTACTGTTGCTAGTAGTGCTATGGTATCCCTACTGTTGTTACTGGTGCTACGGTATCCCTACTATTGTTAATGGAGCAGTGGTATCCCTACTGTTGTTAATGGAGCAGTGGTATCCCTGCTGTTGTTAATGGTGCTATGGTATCCCTACTGTTGTTAATAGTGCTACGATTTCCCTACTGTTTTTAACGGTGCAGTGGTTCCCCTATTGTTGTTAATGGTGCTATGGTTTCCCTGTTGTTAATAGTGCTATGGTATCCCAACTGTTGTTAATGGTGTTATGTTTTTCTTACTGTTGTTAATAATGCAATGATATCCCAACTGTTGTAATAGTGCTATGGTATCCCAACTGTTGTTAATGGTGCTATGGTATCCAACTGTTGTTAATGGTGGTGTGGTATCCATACTGTGCTATGGTTTCCTTACTGTTAATAGTGCTATGGTATCCCTAACTGTTGTTAATAGTGCTATGGTATCCCAACTGTTGTTAATGGTGCTATGGTTTCCCTACTGCTAATAGTGCTATGGTTTCCCTACTGTTGTTAATGGTGCTATGGTTTTCTTACTCTTGTTAATGGTGCTATGTTTCCCTACTGTTGTTAATTGTGCTATGGTTTCCCTACTGCTAATAGTGCTATGGTTTCTCTACTGCTAATAGTGCTATGGTTTCCCTACTGTTGTTAATGGTGCTATGATTTTCTTACTCTTGTTAATGGTGCTATTGTTTCCCTACTGTTGTTAATGATGCTATGGTTTCCCTACTGTTAATGGTGCTATGGTTTCCTTTCTGTTGTTAATGGTGCTGTGGTTTTACTGCTGTGGTCACGATGCTTAGAGTTCCCTTCTGTTGTCACTCATGCATAGTTTACCTTGTTGGTGACACAATGTTGTGCACCGCATGAGTGCAGCTTAGGGAATACCTGTGTTGGTGAAGTGGCGGTTCCACATGCTGTACTAGGCAGGGATTCCCCAGTGGAAGTAGTTTCTATCCAAAGGTGGTTAGTGGTAGTGGGTTGATCTCTCCACTGGGATCGCTACCAGTTGACTATGGTTTCCTTGCTAAGTCTTTCACCTGAGGGTTATAAGCGATTTATGTGTATCCCAGACTGTAGGACATGAGGTGCGTATGCACCAACTGTCAAGGTGAGGACTGTATAACTCATATATAATGATAGACGCATGTTGTGATCGTCGCTGAGTTTTACTTTGTGAGAACACTGATGGTCGTCAGTCACAATAATGTATACCTACGATAGTTGAACATGTGAATTCATGTGCACATGGCTCCGGATGCTGTACTAGCTGCTTCCCGTGCATGACACTGCTGCTTCATGCATGACATGGTGGTATGAACATGCGCTCCGGTGCATGAAATGCTTACAGTGCATGAATGTGCTACAGGTCATACATGTGCCCTCAGCATGAACTGTGTGGTGCATGAACATGTGCCCTAGTCATGAAGCATGCTGTCCAGTCAATGAACACTGCTGCTCCATGATGACATGCTGCTAGTGCATGACGTTGTTGCTTCCAGTGAATGAACACTGCTGTCCAGCAGTGCCATGGACACTGTTGCACCGGTGCAATGGACATTGTTGCTTCAGTGATGAACCTGTGCTCCTAGTGCATGACATGCTGCTCCCAGTTCCATGAACACTGCTGCTCCAGTGCATGAACATGTGTTTCCAGTGCTGGACACTGCTGCTCCGGTGCACGAACATGTTGCTTCCGTGCATGAACACTTGCTGCTCCTAGTGCATGAACACTGCTGCTCCCATTCATGAACACTGCTGCTCACAGTGCATGACATGCTGCACCCAGTGCATGAACACTGCTGCTCCAGTGCATGAACACTGCTGCTCCCAGTGCATGAAGACTGCTGCTCCGGTGCATGAACACTGCTGCTCCCAGTGCATGAAACCTGCTGCACCCAGTGCATGAACACTGCTGCTCCCAGTGCATGAAAACTGCTGCTCCCAGTGCATGAACACTGCTGCTCCCGGTGCATGAACATTGTTGCTTCCAGTGCATGAACACTGCTGCTCCTAGCGCATGAACACTGCTGCACCCAGTGCATGACACTGCTGCTCCCAGTGCATAACACTGTTGCTCCCAGTGCATGAACACTGCTGCCTCCCAGTGCATGAACACTGCTGCTCCCAGTGCATGAATACTGCTGCTTCCAGTGCATGAACACTGCTGCTCCCAGTGCATGAACACTGCTGCTCCCAGGGCATGAACACTGCTGCTCCCAGTGCATGAACACTGCTGCTCCCAGTGCATGAACACTGCTGCTCCAGTGCATGAAACACTGCTGCTCCCAGTGCATGAACACTGCTGCTCCCAGTGCATGAACACTGCTTGCTCCCAGTTCATGAACACTGCTGCTCCCAGTGCATGAACACTGCTGCTCCCAGTGCATGAACACTGTGCTCCCAGTGCATGAAAACTGCTGCTCCCGGTGCATGAACACTGCTGCTCCCAGTGCATGAACACTGCTGCTCCCAGTGCATGAAACACTGCTGCTCCCGTGCTGAAAACTGCTGTCCAGTGCATGAACACTGCTGCTCCGGTGCACGAACATTGTTGCTTCCAGTGCATGAACACTGCTGCTCCCAGGCATGAACACTGCTGCCCCAGTGCATGGACACTGCTGCTCCCAGTGCATAAACACTGCTGCTCCCAGTGCATGAACACTGCTGCTCCCAGTGCATGAACACTGCTGCTCCCAGTGCATGAACACTGCTGCTCCCAGTGCATGAACACCTGCTGCTCCCAGTGCATGAAACAATGCTGCTCCCAGTGCATGAACATGCTGCTCCCAGTGCATGAACACTGCTGCTCCCAGTGCATGAACACTGCTGCTCCCAGTGCATGAACACTGCTGCTCCCAGTGCATGAACACTGCTGCTCCCAGGCATGAACACTGTTGCTCCCAGTGCATGGAACACTGCTGCTACCCAGTGCATGAACACTGCTTGCTCCCAGTGCATGAACACTGCTGCTCCCAGTGCATGAACACTGCTGCACCCAGTGCATGAACACTGCTGCTTCCAGTGCATGGAACACTGCTGCTCCCAGTGCATGAACACTGCTGCTCCCAGTGCATGAAACTGCTGCTCCCAGTGCATGAACACTGCTGCTCCCAGTGCATGAACACTGCTGCTCCCAGTGCATGAAAACTGCTGCTCCCAGTGCATGACCACTGCTGCTCCCAGTGCATGAACACTGCTGCTCCCAGTGCATGAACACTGCTGCTCCCAGTGCATGAACACTGCTGCTCCCAGTGCATGAACACTGCTGCTCCCAGTGCATGGACATTGCTGCTCCCAGTGCATGAACACTGCTGCTCCCAGTGCATGGACACTGCTGCTCCCAGTGCATGAACATTGCTGCTCCCAGTGCATGAACACTGCTGCTCCCAGTGCATGAACACTGCTGCTCCCGGTGCATGAACACTGCTGCTCCCAGTGCATGGACACTGCTGCTCCAGTGCATGAACACTGCTGCTCCCAGTGCATGAACACTGCTGCTCCCAGTGCATGAACACTGCTGCTCCCAGTGCATGAACACTGCTGCTAACAGTGCATGGACACTGCTGCTCCGTGCATGAACACTGCTGCTCCCAGTGCATGAACACTGCTGCTCCCAGTGCATGAAACTGCTGCTCCCAGTGCATGAACACTGCTGCTCCCAGTGCATGACACTGCTGCTCCCAGTGCATGAACACTGCTGCTCCCAGTGCATGAACACTGCTGCTCCCAGTGCATGAACACTGCTGCTCCCAGTGCATGAACACTGCTGCATCCAGTGCTGAACACTGCTGCTCCCAGTGCATGAACACTGCTGCTCCCAGTGCATGAACACTGCTGCACCCAGTGCATGAACACTGCTGCTCACCAGTGCATGAACACTGCTGCTCCCAGTGCATGAACACTGCTGCCCCAGTGCATGAACACTGCTGCTCCCAGTGCATGAACACTGCTGCTCCCAGTGCATGAACACTGCTGCTCCCAGTGCATGAACACTGCTGCTCCCAGTGCATGAACACTGCTGCTCCCAGTGCATGAACACTGCTGCTCCCAGTGCATGAACACTGCTGCCCCAGTGCATGAACACTGCTGCTCCCAGTGCATGAACACTGCTGCTCCCAGTGCATGGACACTGCTGCACCCAGTGCATGAACACTGTTGCTCCCAGTGCATGAACACTGCTGCTCCCAGTGCATGAACACTGCTGCTCCCAGTGCATGAACACTGCTGCTCCCGTGCATGAACACTGCTGCTCCCAGTGCATGAACACTGCTGCTTCAGTGCATGAACACTGCTGCTCCCAGTGCATGAACACTGCTGCTCCCAGTGCATGAACACTGCTGCACCCAGTGCATGAACACTGTGCTCCCAGTGCATGAACACTGCTGCACCCAGTGCATGAACACTGCTGCTCCCAGTCATGAACACTGCTGCACCCAGTGCATGAACACTGCTGCTACCAGTGCATGAACACTGCTGCTCCCAGTGCATGAACACTGCTGCCCCAGTGCATGAACACTGTGCTCCCAGTGCATGAACACTGCTGCTCCCAGTGCATGAACACTGCTGCACCCAGTGCATGAACACTGCTGCTCCCAGTGCATGAACACTGCTGCACCAGTGCATGAACACTGCTGCTCCCAGTGCATGAACACTGCTGCTCCCAGTGCATGAACACTGCTGCACCCAGTGCATGAACACTGCTGCACCCAGTGCATGAACACTGCTGCTCCCAGTGCATGAACACTGCTGCACCCAGTGCATGAACACTGCTGCTCCCAGTGCATGAACACTGCTGCTCCCAGTGCATGAACACTGCTGCTCCCAGTGCATGAACACTGCTGCTCCCAGTGCATGAACACTGCTGCTCCCAGTGCATGAACACTGCTGCTCCCAGTGCATGAACACTGCTGCACCCAGTGCATGAACACTGCTGCTCCCAGTGCATGAACACTGCTGCTCCCAGTGCATGAACACTGCTGCACCCAGTGCATGAACACTGTTGCTCCCAGTGCATGAACACTGCTGCTCCCAGTGCATGAACACTGTTGCTCCCAGTGCATGAACACTGCTGCTCCCTGTGCATGAACACTGCTGCTCCCAGTGCATGAACACTGCTGCATTCAGTGCACGAACACTGCTGCTCCCAGTGCATGAACACTGCTGCTCCCAGTGCATGAACACTGCTGCACCCAGTGCATGAACACTGTTGCTCCCAGTGCATGAACACTGCTGCACCCAGTGCATGAACACTGCTCTCCAGTGCATGAACACTGCTGCTCCCAGTGCATGAACACTGCTGCTCCCAGTGCATGAACACTGCTGCTCCCAGTGCATGAACACTGCTGCTCCCAGTGCATGAACACTGCTGGTCCCAGTGCATGAACACTGCTGCTCCCAGTGCATGGACACTGCTGCTCCCGGTGCATGAACATTGCTGCTCCCAGTGCATGGACACTGCTGCTCCCAGTGCATGGACGCTGCTGCTCCCGGTGCATGAACATTGCTGCTCCCAGTGCATGGACACTGCTGCTCCCAGTGCACGGACACTGCTGCTCCCGGTGCATGAACACTGCTGCTCCCAGTGCATGAACACTGCTGCTCCCAGTGCATGAACACTGCTGCTCCCGGTGCATGAATACTGCTGCTCCCAGTGCATGAACACTGCTGCTCCCAGTGCATGAACCTGCTGCACCCAGTGCATGAACACTGCTGCACCCAGTGCATGAACACTGCTGCTCCCAGTGCATGAACACTGCTGCTCCCAGTGCATGAACACTGCTGCTCCCAGTGCATGAACACTGATGCTCCCAGTGCATGAACACTGCTGCACCCAGTGCATGAACACTGCTGCACCCAGTGCATGAACACTGCTGCACCCAGTGCATGAACACTGCTGCTCCCAGTGCATGAACACTGCTGCACCCAGTGCATGAACACTGCTGCACCCAGTGCATGAACACTGCTGCACCCAGTGCATGAACACTGCTGCACCCAGTGCATGAACACTGCTGCTCCCAGTGCATGAACACTGATGCTCCCAGTGCATGAACACTGCTGCTCCCAGTGCATGAACACTGCTGCTCCCAGTGCATGAACACTGCTGCTCCCAGTGCATGAACACTGCTGCTCCCAGTGCATGGACACTGCTGCTCCCAGTGCATGAACACTGCTGCTCCCAGTGCATGAACACTGCTGCTCCCAGTGCATGAACACTGCTGAACCCAGTGCATGAACACTGCTGCACCCAGTGCATGAACACTGCTGCTCCCAGTGCATGAACACTGCTGCACCCAGTGCATGAACACTGCTGCTCCCAGTGCATGAACACTGCTGCACCCAGTGCATGAACACTGCTGCACCCAGTGCATGAACACTGCTGCTCCCAGTGCATGAACACTGCTGCACCCAGTGCATGAACACTGCTGCTCCCAGTACATGAACACTGCTGCTCCCAGTGCATGAACACTGCTGCTCCCAGTGCATGAACACTGCTGCTCCCAGTGCATGGACACTGCTGCTCCCAGTGCATGAAGACTGCTGCTCCCAGTGCATGAACACTGCTGCACCCAGTGCATGAACACTGCTGCTCCAAGTGCATTAACACTGCTGCTCCCATTGCATGAAGACTGCTGCTCCCAGTGCATGAACACTGCTGCACCCAGTGCATGAGCACTGCTGCTCCCAGTGCATGAACACTGCTGCTCCCAGTGCATGAACACTGGTGCTCCCAGTGCATGAACACTGCTGCTCCCAGTGCATGAACACTGCTGCTCCCAGTGCATGAACACTGCTGCACCCAGTGCATGAACACTGCTGCTCCCAGTGCATGAACACTGCTGTTCCCAGTGCATGAACACTGATGCTCCCAGTGCATGAACACTGCTGCACCCAGTGCATGAACACTGCTGCACCCAGTGCATGAACACTGCTGCACCCAGTGCATGAACACTGCTTCTCCCAGTGCATGAACACTGATGCTCCCAGTGCATGAACACTGCTGCTCCCAGTGCATGAACACTGCTGCTCCCAGTGCATGAACACTGCTGCTCCCAGTGCATGAACACTGCTGCTCCCAGTGCATGGACACTGCTGCTCCCGGTGCATGAACACTGCTGCTCCCAGTGCATGAACACTGCTGCTCCCGGTGCATGAACACTGCTGCTCCCAGTGCATGAACACTGCTGCTCCCAGTGCATGAACACTGCTGCTCCCAGTGCATGAACACTGCTGCACCCAGTGCATGAACAATGCTGCTCCCAGTGCATGAACACTGCTGCACCCAGTGCATGAACACTGCTGCACCCGTGCATGAACACTGCTGCTCCCAGTGCATGAACACCCAGTGCATGAACACTGCTGCTCCCAGTGCATGAACACTGCTGCACCCAGTGCATGGACGCTGCTGATCCCAGTGCATGAACACTGCTGCACCCAGTGCGTGAACACTGCTGCACCCAGTGCATGAACACTGCTGCACCAGTGCATGGACGCTGCTGCTCCCAGTGCATGAACACTGCTGCACCCAGTGCATGAACACTGCTGCACCCAGTGCATGAACACTGCTGCACCCAGTGCATGAACACTGCTGCTCCCAGTGCATGAACACTGCTGCTCCAGTGCATGAACACTGCTGCTCCCAGTGCATGAACACTGCTGCACCCAGTGCATGGACGCTGCTGCACCCAGTGCATGAACACTGCTGCTCCCAGTGCATGAACACTGCTGCACCCAGTGCATGGACGCTGCTGCACCCAGTGCATGAACACTGCTGCTCCCAGTGCATGAACACTGCTGCACCCAGTGCATGGACGCTGCTGCACCCAGTCCATGAACACTGCTGCTCCCAGTGCATGAACACTGCTGCACCCAGTGCATGGACGCTGCTGCTCCCAGTGCATGGACGCTGCTGCACCCAGTGCATGAACACTGCTGCACCCAGTGCATGAACACTGCTGCACCCAGTGCATGAACTCTGCTGCACCCAGTGCATGAACACTGCTGCACCCAGTGCATGAACACTGCTGCACCCAGTGCATGAACACTGCTGCTCCCAGTGCATGAACACTGCTGCTCCCAGTGCATGAACACTGCTGCACCCAGTGCATGAACACTGCTGCACCCAGTGCATGAACACTGCTGCACCCAGTGCATGAACACTGCTGCACCCAGTGCATGAACACTGCTGCTCCCAGTGCATGAACACTGCTGCTCCCAGTGCATGAACACTGCTGCACCTAGTGCATGGACGCTGCTGCACCCAGTGCATGGACCACTGCTGCTCCCAGTGCATGAACAATGCTGCACCCAGTGCATGGACGCTGCTGCACCCAGTGCATGAACACTGCTGCTCCCAGTGCATGAACACTGCTGCTCCCAGTGCATGAACACTGCTGCTCCCAGTGCATGAACACTGCTGCACCCAGTGCATGAACACTGCTGCTCCCAGTGCATGAACACTGCTGCTCCCAGTGCATGAACACTGCTGCTCCCAGTGCATGAAGACTGCTGCTCCCAGTGAATGAAGACTGCTGCTCCCTGTGCATGAACACTGCTGCTCCCAGTGCATGAACACTGCTGCTCCCAGTGCATGAACACTGCTGCTCCTAGTGCATGAACACTGCTGCTCCCAGTGCATGAAGACTGCTGCTCCCAGTGCATGAAGACTGCCTGCTCACCCAGTGCATGAACACTGCTGCTCCCAGTGCATGAACACTGCTGCTCCCAGTGCATGAACACTGCTGCTCCCAGTGCATGAACACTGCTGCTCCCAGTGCATGAACACTGCTACTCCCAGTGCATGAACACTGCTGCTCCCAGTGCATGAACACTGCTGCTCCCAGTGCATGAACACTGCTGCTCCCGGTGCATGAACACTGCTGCTCCCAGTGCATGAACACTGCTGCTCCCAGTGCATGAACACTGCTGCTCCCAGTGCATGGACACTGCTGCTCCCAGTGCATGAACATTGTTGCTTCCAGTGCATGAACACTGCTGCTCCCAGTGCATGGACACTGCTGCTCCCGGTGCATGAACATTGTTGCTTCCAGTGCATGAACACTGCTGCTCCTAGTGCATGAACACTGCTGCTCCCAGTTCATGAACACTGCTGCTCCCAGTGCATGAACACTGCTGCTCCCAGTGCATGGACACTGCTGCTCCCGGTGCACGAACATTGTTGCTTCCAGTGCATGAACACTGCTGCTCCTAGTGCATGAACACTGCTGCTCCCAGTTCATGAACACTGCTGCTCACAGTGCATGAACACTGCTGCACCCAGTGCATGAACACTGCTGCTCCCAGTGCATGAACACTGCTGCTCCCAGTGCATGAAAACTGCTGCTCCCGGTGCATGAACACTGCTGCTCCCAGTGCATGAAAACTGCTGCACCCAGTGCATGAACACTGCTGCTCCCAGTGCATGAAAACTGCTGCTCCCAGTGCATGAACACTGCTGCTCCCGGTGCATGAACATTGTTGCTTCCAGTGCATGAACACTGCTGCTCCTAGCGCATGAACACTGCTGCACCCAGTGCATGGACACTGCTGCTCCCAGTGCATAAACACTGTTGCTCCCAGTGCATGAACACTGCTGCTCCCAGTGCATGAACACTGCTGCTCCCAGTGCATGAATACTGCTGCTTCCAGTGCATGAACACTGCTGCTCCCAGTGCATGAACACTGCTGCTCCCAGTGCATGAACACTGCTGCTCCCAGTGCATGAACACTGCTGCTCCCAGTGCATGAACACTGCTGCTCCCAGTGCATGAAAACTGCTGCTCCCAGTGCATGAACACTGCTGCTCCCAGTGCATGAACACTGCTGCTCCCAGTTCATGAACACTGCTGCTCCCAGTGCATGAACACTGCTGCTCCCAGTGCATGAACACTGCTGCTCCCAGTGCATGAAAACTGCTGCTCCCGGTGCATGAACACTGCTGCTCCCAGTGCATGAAAACTGCTGCACCCAGTGCATGAACACTGCTGCTCCCAGTGCATGAAAACTGCTGATCCCAGTGCATGAACACTGCTGCTCCCGGTGCACGAACATTGTTGCTTCCAGTGCATGAACACTGCTGCTCCCAGCGCATGAACACTGCTGCACCCAGTGCATGGACACTGCTGCTCCCAGTGCATAAACACTGTTGCTCCCAGTGCATGAACACTGCTGCTCCCAGTGCATGAACACTGCTGCTCCCAGTGCATGAACACTGCTGCTCCCAGTGCATGAACACCGCTGCTCCCAGTGCATGAACAATGCTGCTCCCAGTGCATGAACATTTCTGCTCCCAGTGCATGAACACTGCTGCTCCCAGTGCATGGACACTGCTGCTCCCAGTGCATGAACACTGCTGCTCCCAGTGCATGAAAACTGCTGCTCCCAGTGCATGAACACTGTTGCTCCCAGTGCATGAACACTGCTGCACCCAGTGCATGAACACTGCTGCTCCCAGTGCATGAACATTGCTGCTCCCAGTGCATGAACACTGCTGCTCCCAGTGCATGGACACTGCTGCTCCCAGTGCATGAACACTGCTGCTCCCAGTGCATGAAAACTGCTGCTCCCAGTGCATGAACACTGCTGCTCCCAGTGCATGAACACTGCTGCTCCCAGTGCATGAAAACTGCTGCTCCCAGTGCATGACCACTGCTGCTCCGTGCATGAACACTGCTGCTCCCAGTGCATGAACACTGCTGCTCCCAGTGCATGAACACTGCTGCTCCCAGTGCATGAACACTGCTGCTCCCAGTGCATGGACATTGCTGCTCCCAGTGCATGAACACTGCTGCTCCCAGTGCATGGACACTGCTGCTCCCAGTGCATGAACATTGCTGCTCCCAGTGCATGAACACTGCTGCTCCCAGTGCATGAACACTGCTGCTCCCGGTGCATGAACACTGCTGCTCCCAGTGCATGGACACTGCTGCTCTCAGTGCATGAACACTGCTGCTCCCAGTGCATGAACACTGCTGCTCCCAGTGCATGAACACTGCTGCTCCCAGTGCATGAACACTGCTGCTAACAGTGCATGGACACTGCTGCTCCCGGTGCATGAACACTGCTGCTCCCGGTGCATGAACACTGCTGCTCCCAGTGCATGAACACTGCTGCACCCAGTGCATGAACACTGCTGCTCCCAGTGCATGTACACTGCTGCTCCCAGTGCATGAACACTGCTGCTCCCAGTGCATGAACACTGCTGCACCCAGTGCATGAACACTGCTGCTCCCAGTGCATGAACACTGCTGCACCCAGTGCATGAACACTGCTGCTCCCAGTGCATGAACACTGCTGCTCCCAGTGCATGAACACTGCTGCACCCAGTGCATGAACACTGCTGCACCCAGTGCATGAACACTGCTGCTCCCAGTGCATGAACACTGCTGCACCCAGTGCATGAACACTGCTGCTCCCAGTGCATGAACACTGCTGCTCCCAGTGCATGAACACTGCTGCTCCCAGTGCATGAACACTGCTGCTCCCAGTGCATGAACACTGCTGCTCCCAGTGCATGAACACTGCTGCTCCCAGTGCATGAACACTGCTGCACCCAGTGCATGAACACTGCTGCTCCCAGTACATGAACACTGCTGCTCCCAGTGCATGAACACTGCTGCACCCAGTGCATGAACACTGTTGCTCCCAGTGCATGAACACTGCTGCTCCCAGTGCATGAACACTGTTGCTCCCAGTGCATGAACACTGCTGCTCCCTGTGGATGAACACTGCTGCTCCCAGTGCATGAACACTGCTGCATTCAGTGCACGAACACTGCTGCTCCCAGTGCATGAACACTGCTGCTCCCAGTGCATGAACACTGCTGCACCCAGTGCATGAACACTGTTGCTCCCAGTGCATGAACACTGCTGCACCCAGTGCATGAACACTGCTGCTCCCAGTGCATGAACACTGCTGCTCCCAGTGCATGAACACTGCTGCTCCCAGTGCATGAACACTGCTGCTCCCAGTGCATGAACACTGCTGCTCCCAGTGCATGAACACTGCTGGTCCCAGTGCATGAACACTGCTGCTCCCAGTGCATGGACACTGCTGCTCCCGGTGCATGAACATTGCTGCTCCCAGTGCATGGACACTGCTGCTCCCAGTGCATGGACGCTGCTGCTCCCGGTGCATGAACATTGCTGCTCCCAGTGCATGGACACTGCTGCTCCCAGTGCACGGACACTGCTGCTCCCGGTGCATGAACACTGCTGCTCCCAGTGCATGAACACTGCTGCTCCCAGTGCATGAACACTGCTGCTCCCGGTGCATGAATACTGCTGCTCCCAGTGCATGAACACTGCTGCTCCCAGTGCATGAACACTGCTGCACCCAGTGCATGAACACTGCTGCACCCAGTGCATGAACACTGCTGCTCCCAGTGCATGAACACTGCTGCTCCCAGTGCATGAACACTGCTGCTCCCAGTGCATGAACACTGATGCTCCCAGTGCATGAACACTGCTGCACCCAGTGCATGAACACTGCTGCACCCAGTGCATGAACACTGCTGCACCCAGTGCATGAACACTGCTGCTCCCAGTGCATGAACACTGCTGCACCCAGTGCATGAACACTGCTGCACCCAGTGCATGAACACTGCTGCACCCAGTGCATGAACACTGCTGCACCCAGTGCATGAACACTGCTGCTCCCAGTGCATGAACACTGATGCTCCCAGTGCATGAACACTGCTGCTCCCAGTGCATGAACACTGCTGCTCCCAGTGCATGAACACTGCTGCTCCCAGTGCATGAACACTGCTGCTCCCAGTGCATGGACACTGCTGCTCCCAGTGCATGAACACTGCTGCTCCCAGTGCATGAACACTGCTGCTCCCAGTGCATGAACACTGCTGAACCCAGTGCATGAACACTGCTGCACCCAGTGCATGAACACTGCTGCTCCCAGTGCATGAACACTGCTGCACCCAGTGCATGAACACTGCTGCTCCCAGTGCATGAACACTGCTGCACCCAGTGCATGAACACTGCTGCACCCAGTGCATGAACACTGCTGCTCCCAGTGCATGAACACTGCTGCACCCAGTGCATGAACACTGCTGCTCCCAGTACATGAACACTGCTGCTCCCAGTGCATGAACACTGCTGCTCCCAGTGCATGAACACTGCTGCTCCCAGTGCATGGACACTGCTGCTCCCAGTACATGAAGACTGCTGCTCCCAGTGCATGAACACTGCTGCACCCAGTGCATGAACACTGCTGCTCCCAGTGCATTAACACTGCTGCTCCCAGTGCATGAAGACTGCTGCTCCCAGTGCATGAACACTGCTGCACCCAGTGCATGAGCACTGCTGCTCCCAGTGCATGAACACTGCTGCTCCCAGTGCATGAACACTGGTGCTCCCAGTGCATGAACACTGCTGCTCCCAGTGCATGAAGACTGCTGCTCCCAGTGCATGAACACTGCTGCACCCAGTGCATGAACACTGCTGCTCCCAGTGCATGAACACTGCTGTTCCCAGTGCATGAACACTGATGCTCCCAGTGCATGAACACTGCTGCACCCAGTGCATGAACACTGCTGCACCCAGTGCATGAACACTGCTGCACCCAGTGCATGAACACTGCTTCTCCCAGTGCATGAACACTGATGCTCCCAGTGCATGAACACTGCTGCTCCCAGTGCATGAACACTGCTGCTCCCAGTGCATGAACACTGCTGCTCCCAGTGCATGAACACTGCTGCTCCCAGTGCATGGACACTGCTGCTCCCGGTGCATGAACACTGCTGCTCCCAGTGAATGAACACTGCTGCTCCCGGTGCATGAACACTGCTGCTCCCAGTGCATGAACACTGCTGCTCCCAGTGCATGAACACTGCTGCTCCCAGTGCATGAACACTGCTGCACCCAGTGCATGAACAATGCTGCTCCCAGTGCATGAACACTGCTGCACCCAGTGCATGAACACTGCTGCACCCAGTGCATGAACACTGCTGCTCCCAGTGCATGAACACCCAGTGCATGAACACTGCTGCTCCCAGTGCATGAACACTGCTGCACCCAGTGCATGGACGCTGCTGATCCCAGTGCATGAACACTGCTGCACCCAGTGCGTGAACACTGCTGCACCCAGTGCATGAACACTGCTGCACCCAGTGCATGGACGCTGCTGCTCCCAGTGCATGAACACTGCTGCACCCAGTGCATGAACACTGCTGCACCCAGTGCATGAACACTGCTGCACCCAGTGCATGAACACTGCTGCTCCCAGTGCATGAACACTGCTGCTCCCAGTGCATGAACACTGCTGCTCCCAGTGCATGAACACTGCTGCACCCAGTGCATGGACGCTGCTGCACCCAGTGCATGAACACTGCTGCTCCCAGTGCATGAACACTGCTGCACCCAGTGCATGGACGCTGCTGCACCCAGTGCATGAACACTGCTGCTCCCAGTGCATGAACACTGCTGCACCCAGTGCATGGACGCTGCTGCACCCAGTCCATGAACACTGCTGCTCCCAGTGCATGAACACTGCTGCACCCAGTGCATGGACGCTGCTGCTCCCAGTGCATGGACGCTGCTGCACCCAGTGCATGAACACTGCTGCACCCAGTGCATGAACACTGCTGCACCCAGTGCATGAACTCTGCTGCACCCAGTGCATGAACACTGCTGCACCCAGTGCATGAACACTGCTGCACCCAGTGCATGAACACTGCTGCTCCCAGTGCATGAACACTGCTGCTCCCAGTGCATGAACACTGCTGCACCCAGTGCATGAACACTGCTGCACCCAGTGCATGAACACTGCTGCACCCAGTGCATGAACACTGCTGCACCCAGTGCATGAACACTGCTGCTCCCAGTGCATGAACACTGCTGCTCCCAGTGCATGAACACTGCTGCACCTAGTGCATGGACGCTGCTGCACCCAGTGCATGGACACTGCTGCTCCCAGTGCATGAACAATGCTGCACCCAGTGCATGGACGCTGCTGCACCCAGTGCATGAACACTGCTGCTCCCAGTGCATGAACACTGCTGCTCCCAGTGCATGAACACTGCTGCTCCCAGTGCATGAACACTGCTGCACCCAGTGCATGAACACTGCTGCTCCCAGTGCATGAACACTGCTGCTCCCAGTGCATGAACACTGCTGCTCCCAGTGCATGAAGACTGCTGCTCCCAGTGAATGAAGACTGCTGCTCCCTGTGCATGAACACTGCTGCTCCCAGTGCATGAACACTGCTGCTCCCAGTGCATGAACACTGCTGCTCCTAGTGCATGAACACTGCTGCTCCCAGTGCATGAACACTGCTGCTCCCAGTGCATGAAGACTGCTGCACCCAGTGCATGAACACTGCTGCTCCCAGTGCATGAACACTGCTGCTCCCAGTGCATGAACACTGCTGCTCCCAGTGCATGAACACTGCTGCTCCCAGTGCATGAACACTGCTACTCCCAGTGCATGAACACTGCTGCTCCCAGTGCATGAAGACTGCTGCTCCCAGTGCATGAACACTGCTGCTCCCGGTGCATGAACACTGCTACTCCCAGTGAATGAACACTGCTGCTCCCAGTGCATGAACACTGCTGCTCCCAGTGCATGAACACTGCTGCTCTCAGCGCCTGATCATCGGGATATACAGATACTGGCAGAGGAAATATTCTCAAAACAGTAAGAATTGCCATAATGTGTATAGGCAGGAATGTTAGACTCTGTGCACATAGGGTTACTACACATTGTGTAACTTGAGGTAACTGCACGCTGTTTTGGCTCAGTTGTTATACTGGGCACATGCAGGGCAGCTGCACAGTGTATAAGCAAGGATACTACAATGGGTAAGCAGGAAACCTACATAATGTTAACACATAATGGCTGTACTGTGTGTAGGCAACCTGTCTAAAACATGTGTAGACAGCACAGCTACATTATGTGCGGACATGGTGTCTACAATATGTGTAGAGAAGTTGGGTGACAGCAAAACTGAGAGACAACACTGTGAGTAGATAGGGTGGATATACAACACTGAGTAGACAGGGTGGATATACAACGCTGTGATTAGACAGGGTGAATATATAACACTGTGAGTAGACAGGGTGGATATACAAAACTGAGTAAACAGGGTGGATATACATCACTGAGTAGACAGGGTGGATATGCAGCACTGAGTAGACAGGATGGATATACAATGCATTGGCAGGGAGGTTACACTACGTGTAGGCATAATGGCTATGTTAGGTGTTGGTATGGCAGCTACACAATATGTAGGGAGGGAAGCTACACCATGTGAAGGCAAGGATGATACAGTGCATGTCTGATGGGTCGTTACACTGTGTGAGGGAGGGTGGCAGTGATTTATATTTATATAGAAGATTTATGTAACCAGACATTCCGAAAGTCTCATCTCTGGGTGAGGTGGGACCTGTCATGTGTCCCAGTTCAAGGTGAGGTGGGACCTGTCATGTGTCTCAGCTCAAGGTGAGGTGGGACCTGTCATGTGTCTCAGCTCAAGGTGAGGTGGGACCTGTCATGTGTCTCAGACAGGTGAGGTGGGACTGTTATATGTCTCAGCTCAAGGTGAGGAGGGACGTGTCATGTGTTCAGCTCAAGTGAGGTGGGACCTGTCATGTGTCTCAGCACAAGGTGAGTGGGACTGTCATGTGTTCAGCTCAAGGTGAGTGGGACCTGTCATATGTCTCAGCTTAAGGTGAGGTGGGACTGTCATGTGTCTCAGCACAAGGTGGGGTGGGACCTGTTATAGTCTCAGCTCAAGGTGAGAGGGACGTGTCATGTGTCTCAGCTCAAGGTGAGGTGGGACTGTCATGTGTCTCAGCACAAGGTGAGGTGGGACCTGTCATATGTCTCATGCTCAAGGTGAGGTGGGACTTGTCATGTGTCTCAGCACAAGGTGAGGTGGGATCTGTCATGTGTCCCAGCTCAAGGTGAGGTGGGACCTGTCATGTGTCCAGCTAAAGGTGAGTGGGACCTGTATGGTCTCAGCTCAAGGTGAGGTGGGACCTGTCATGTGTCCCAGCTCAAGGTGAGGTGGGACCTGTCATGTGTCTCAGCTCAAGGTGAGGTGGGACCTGTCATGTGTCTCAGCTAAAGGTGAGGTGGGACCTGTCATGTGTCTCAGCTCAAGGTGAGGTGGAACCTGTCATGTGTCTCAGCTCAAGGTGAGGTGGGACCTGTCATGTGTCTCAGCTCAAGGTGAGGTGGGACCTGTCAGGTGTCCCAGCTCAAGGTGAGGTGGGACCTGTTATGTGTCTCAGCTCAAGGTGAGGTGGGACATGTCATGTGTCTCAGCTAAAGGTGAGGTGGGACCTGTCATATGTCTCAGCTCAAGGTGAGGTGGGACCTGTCATATGTCTCAGCTCAAGGTGAGGTGGGACTTGTCATGTGTCTCAGCACAAGGTGAGGTGGGATCTGTCATGTGTCTCAGCACAAGGTGAGGTGGGACCTGTCATATGTCTCAGCTCAAGGTGAGGTGGGACCTGTCATGTGTCTCAACTCAAGGTGAGGTGGGACCTGTCATATGTCTCAGCTCAAGGTGAGGTGGGACTTGTCATGTGTCTCAGCACAAGGTGAGGTGGGATCTGTCATGTGTCTCAGCACAAGGTGAGGTGGGACCTGTCATATGTCTCAGCTCAAGGTGAGGTGGGACCTGTCATGTGTCTCAGCACAAGGTGAGGTGGGACCTGTCATATGTCTCAGCTCAAGGTGAGGTGGGACCTGTCATGTGTCTCAGCTCAAGGTGAGGTGGGACCTGTCATGTGTCTCAGCTCAAGGTGAGGTGGGATCTGTCATGTGTCTCAGCTCAAGGTGAGGTTGGACCTGTCATGTGTCTCAGCTGAAGATGAATGATGGGACCTGTCATGTGCCTCAGCTCAAGGTGAGGTGGGACCTGCCATGTGTCTCAGCTCAAGGTGAGGTGGGACCTGTCATGTGTCTCAGCTGAAGGTGAATGATGGGACCTGTCATGTGCCTCAGCTCAAGGTGAGGTGGGACCTGTAATGTGCCTCAGCTCAAGGTGAGGTGGGACCTGTCATGTGTCTCAGCACAAGGTGTGGTGGGACCTGTCATATGTCTCAGCTCAAGGTGAGGTGGGACCTGTCATATGTCTCAGCTCAAGGTGAGGTGGGACCTGTCATGTGTCTCATCTGAAGGTGAGGTGGGACCTGTCATATGTCTCAGCTCAAGGTGAGGTGGGATCTGTCATATGTCTCAGCTCAAGGTGAGGTGGGACCTGTCATGTGTCTCATCTGAAGGTGAGGTGGGACCTGTCATGTGTCTCAGCTCAAGGTGAGGTGAGACCTGTCATGTGTCTCAGCACATGGTGAGGTTGGACCTGTCATGTGTCTCAGCTCAAGGTGAGGTGAGACCTGTCATGTGTCTCCGCTCAAGGTGAGGTGGGACCTGTCATGTGTCTCAGCACAAGGTGAGGTGGGACCTGTCATGTGTCTCAGCTGAAGCTGAGGTGGGACCTGTCATGTGTCTCAGCTGAAGCTGAGGTGGGACCTGTCATGTGTCTCAGCTCAAGGTGAGGTGGGACCTGTCATGTGTCTCAGCTCAAGGTGAGGTGGGACCTGTCATGTGTCTCAGCTCAAGGTGAGGTGGGACCTGTCATGTGCCTCAGATCAAGGTGAGGTGGGACCTGTCATGTGTCTCAGCTCAAGGTGAGGTGGGACCTGTCATGTGTCTCAGCTCAAGGTGAGGTGGGACCTGTCATGTGCCTCAGATCAAGGTGAAGTGGGACCTGTCATGTGTCTCAGCACATGGTGAGGTGGGACCTGTCATGTGTCTTAGCACACGGTGAGGTGGGACCTGTCATGTGTCTCAGCTCAAGGTGAGGTGGGACCTGTCATGTGTCTCAGCTCAAGGTGAGGTGGAACCTGTCATGTGTCTCAGCTGAAGATGAATGATGGGACCTGTCATGTGCCTCAGCTCAAGGTGAGGTGGGACCTGCCATGTGTCTCAGCTCAAGGTGAGGTGGGACCTGTCATGTGTCTCAGCTGAAGGTGAATGATGGGACCTGTCATGTGCCTCAGCTCAAGGTGAGGTGGGACCTGTAATGTGCCTCAGCTCAAGGTGAGGTGGGACCTGTCATGTGTCTCAGCACAAGGTGTGGTGGGACCTGTCATGTGTCTCATCTGAAGGTGAGGTGGGACCTGTCATGTGTCTCAGCACAAGGTGAGGTGGGACCTGTCATATGTCTCAGCTCAAGGTGAGGTGGGACCTGTCATATGTCTCAGCTCAAGGTGAGGTGGGACCTGTCATGTGTCTCATCTGAAGGTGAGGTGGGACCTGTCATGTGTCTCAGCTCAAGGTGAGGTGAGACCTGTCATGTGTCTCAGCACATGGTGAGGTTGGACCTGTCATGTGTCTCAGCTCAAGGTGAGGTGAGACCTGTCATGTGTCTCCGCTCAAGGTGAGGTGGGACCTGTCATGTGTCTCAGCACAAGGTGAGGAGGGACCTGTCATGTGTCTCAGCTGAAGCTGAGGTGGGACCTGTCATGTGTCTCAGCTGAAGCTGAGGTGGGACCTGTCATGTGTCTCAGCTCAAGGTGAGGTGGGACCTGTCATGTGTCTCAGCTCAAGGTGAGGTGGGACCTGTCATGTGTCTCAGCTCAAGGTGAGGTGGGACCTGTCATGTGCCTCAGATCAAGGTGAGGTGGGACCTGTCATGTGTCTCAGCTCAAGGTGAGGTGGGACCTGTCATGTGTCTCAGCTCAAGGTGAGGTGGGACCTGTCATGTGCCTCAGATCAAGGTGAGGTGGGACCTGTCATGTGTCTCAGCACATGGTGAGGTGGGACCTGTCATATGTCTCAGCACACGTTGAGGTGGGACCTGTCATGTGTCTCAGCTCAAGGTGAGGTGGGACCTGTCATGTGTCTCAACTCAAGGTGAGGTGAGACCTGTCATGTGTCTCAGCTCAAGGTGAGGTGGGACCTGTCGTTTGTCTCAGCTCAAGGTGAGGTGGGACCTGTCATGTGTCTCAGCTCAAGGTGAGGTGGAACCTGTCATGTGTCTCAGCTCAAGGTGAGGTGGGACCTGTCATGTGTCTCAGCTCAAGGTGAGGTGGGACCTGTCATGTGTCTCAGCTGAAGGTGAGGTGGGACCTGTCATGTATCTCAGCTCAAGGTGAGGTGGGACCTGTCATGTGTCTCAGCTCGAGGTGAGGTGGGACCTGTCATGTACCTCAGCTCAAGGTGAGGTGGGACCTGTCATGTGTCTCAGCTCAAGGTGAGGTGGGACCTGTCATGTGTCTCAGCTCAAGGTGAGGTGGGACCTGTCATGTGTCTCAGCTCAAGGTGAGGTGGGACCTGTCATGTGTCTCAGCACAAGGTGAGGTGGGACCTGTCATGTGTCTCAGCACAAGGTGAGGTGGGACCTGTCATGTATTTCAGCTCAAGGTGAGGTGGGACCTGTCATGTGTCTCAGCTCAAGGTGAGGTGGGACCTGTCATGTGTCTCAGCACAAGTGAGGTGGGACCTGTCATGTGTCTCAGCACGAGGTGAGGTGGGACCTGTCATGTGTTTCAGCTCAAGGTGAGGTGGGACCTGTCATGTGTCTCAGCTCAAGGTGAGGTGGGACCTGTCATGTGTCTCAGCTCAAGGTGAGATGTAAATTTATTGAGGTAAAAGCACAAATTATCATACATAAGTAACATATGTGTAAATTACCCAGTATAACTCACCCAAAAAAATGGCAGAAAAAGTGACTTATTTCCTTTGGGATCCTTGTAATATCTTATTATGTAAACCATAACAATTAAAACAGTTACAGTGAAAAAAGGTATACTAAGAATAAGGTAAACTGAGATATTTACATTAACATTAAACATAGGATCAGTTTACAATAATAGGTAAAATAATGATAGGTAAACAAGAAATAATTCTCTTCCCTTCTGTAGCTTCATTCATCGGGTACCTTTTAGTTCTCCTCCTGAAGGTTTTCATAATAGGACTGGCTTTGACGTGTGCAGGTAGTCCATTACACTCCTTTATTGCTGAACAATAAAAGGTGTGTGTGAAGCCTGGTCACATACTGTGGGAACTACAAGACTGTGCTCACTCTCCCTAGCACCATACTGGGTTTGGTTCCCAGCCTTGACAAACTTGGAAGCAAGATATTCTGGACACTCCTTGTTAGTAATTTTATAAACGTGATTTAACTTCATTTGCTTTATTCTTTCGTTAACATTCAGAAAATTCTGTTGTAATTCATGCTGGCCTACATAGTTTCTTGGACCCAGGTCCAGGATAAACCTCACCATTTTGTTTTGGGTGATTTATATTCTGTCTTTTAGATTTTTTGTCAAGGCAGAGTAACAAGGAGATTGTATGAATCTAAACTTTTGTATGGTCGCCATAATAAAATAATTAAATGTCGCTAATTTTTTCGTGCACGAGAAGAGCGTTAGATATACGTACATAATTCATTACAGTAACCGATAATATAGTACGTATAAAACTGTCAATTATAAAACGAAATCGGATGAAAATAAACGAGACAGGAGATAATATGTGGTAGGGAATAAAAATGGCAGCCATTTTGAAACAACAATTCTGACTAAAAAATTTCGATATCCCAACACAAATATAAAAACATTATAATAAGTCTATTGCTTTCTTTACTAAATAGCTTCAGGGATTCATTTTCTGAACCTATGGCAGCGGACTGCTACCATTCACTTATTTTACAGCATTATCTATAAGTTAAACGAAGATAATGTGACAACACATCCCTGTCTAAGACCTTCTTGTACAGAGAAACAAACTTCCTCTTTCCAAAATACCTTAACCTGAGCCTCAATAAACGCATAAAAACTCTTTGCTGCTCGTAGTAACTTACTTTCTGTTCCATACATTTTTCTGCAACATTGCTTCTCTCTTACATCCACTCACGTCTATCAACCCGTCACTAATTTCGCTAATACAAACACTTCTTCCACCCTACATTTCATAAATTCTTTGTGTTGCTCTTCAATAGATTGTCTATCTTGCATCTACCACTCTCCCGAACACATTACATGCTATAATAAACAAAATTAGCTCTATTAAAATCTTAAATTATGCTTTGTCCTCATTTGTATTATGTGAAGGTACTGTGCATGTTCTGTGACCGTATCTATAAAGAATACCATCATTCATGCACGTGTTCAACACATTCATCGGCCACTTCAAGAGTATATACCCATATACTTTTAACATTTGCGAGAATATTCGTAGCTGCTGTTCTATCCTCCTTTCTTCCTATCTCCTGCCTCATGCACTGCCCACACATTCACATCTGTTTGTTCCTTCCTCCGATAAGATATTTCTTCCCTGCTCATTGTATGTAATTACTGCCTGCCTTTCATCATCAGAATAAAATCTCCTCACTACATTTTCTATATTTTTTTACAGCACTTTTATCCAGCCATCTAGGTTCTTCCTACTTTCGTTTTTATTTGTTGCGTATATTTGCACTTCAGGTTTTCTGGATATATTACTCTTCCTTTAAATCTGTTTATTTGCTGACTATTCCTCACCCATTTTCCCACCCTACTCTCCTCTCGCGCTGCCTCATCATTCTTCTAGCCTTTTAGCCTCTAGTCGTATGCTGCAGCAGTAATTTGGTTGATGTGCGTCTCAGGAGATGTGCTCGGTGTTATACTTACCCCAAGATATTTTTCCTTGAGTGAGGTTTGTAGTCTCTGGCTCCCTAGACTGTACTCCGCCTCCGGTCTTCTTCGCCCTTCCCCAGTCTTCATGACTTCGCACTTGGTGTTTAACTCCAGGAGCCAGTTGCTGGACCAGGCCTGCAGACTGTCCAGATCCCTTTGTAGTTCTGCCTGGTACTCGTCCGACTGGATTCTTCTCATCAACTTCACATCATCTGCAGACAGGGACACTTCGGAGTCTATTCCTTCCTTCATGTCATTCACAAATACCAGAAACAGTACCGTCCTAGGACTGACGACTGTGGAACCCCACTAGTCACTGGCGCCCACTCTGATACCTCGCCACGTACTATGAATCGCTCGTCTTCCTGACAGGTATTCCTTAATCCACTGTAGTGCCTTCCCTGTTATCACTGCTTGGCCCTCCATCTTTTGCACTAGTCTCTTGGAACTGTGTCAAACGCCTTCCTACAGTCCAAGAAAATGCAATCTACCCACCTCTCTCTCTCTCTCTCTCTCTCTCTCTCTCTCTCTCTCTCTCTCTCTCTCTCTCTCTCTCTCTCTCTCTCTATCTATCTATCTATCTATCTATCTCTTGTCCTACTGCTGTCACCCTGTCATAGAACTCCAGTAGGCTTATGACACAGGATATCACGTCCCTGAAACTGTGTTGGCTGTCGTTGATAAGCTCATTCCTTTCTAGGTGTTCCAACACTCTTCTTCTGATAATCTTCTCCATGACTTTGCATACTATACATGTCATTGACACTGGTCTGTAGTTTAATGCTTCATGTCTGTCTCCTTTTTTAAAAATTGGGACTACATTTGCTGTCTTCCATATCTCAGGTAGTCGCCCTGTTTCGATAGATGCATTGAACGTTGCTGTTAGGGGTACACATAGCACCTCTGCTCCCTCTCTCAAGACCCATGGAGAAATGTTTTCCGGCCCCATCGCCTTTGAGGTCTCTAGCTCACTCAGCCTCTTCACTTCTTCCTGGGTTGTGTGTACTGTGTCCAACACTTGATGGTGTATCCCACCTCTTCATCTTAATAGAGTCCCTTCTGTCTCCACTGTGAACACTTCTTGAATGTCATGTTGAGTTCCTTACATACTTCGCGGCCGTTCCTTGTGATCTTTCCTCCTTCGTTCATCAGCCTGATTACCTGGTCTATGATTATTGTTTTCCTCTTGATGCGGCTATGTCATTTTCATATTGTTGCTGGGCCTCCCTTCTTATCTGTGCTAATTCGTTTCTAGCTCTATGACTTCTTTCTTTATTCTCCTGGATCCTTTGCCTTCTATACTTCTTCCATCCTCTAGCACACTTGGTTTTGGCCTCTCTACACCTCTAGGTGAACCATGGGTTCATCCTGGGATTCTCGTTATTTCTGTTACCCTTATGTACAAACCTCTCCTCAGCGTCCTTGCATATTGTTGTCACATATTCCATCATCTCATTTACTGACTTCCCTGCCAGTTCTCTGTCCCACTGAACCCCTTGTATGAAATTCTCCATGCCTGTGTAGTCCCCTCTCTTGAAGTTTGGCTTCATTCGTCCTGCCCTTCCTGCTTCCCTCTCCTTTTGTAACTATGTGATATCCTTAATGTCTGCACTACTCAAGGTGAATACTAGGTCCAGTCTTGCTGGTTCATCCTCTCCTCTTTCTCTCTGATAGTGTCGCTTATGAGTTGGTACATGAGGTTTTCCAGTACCATCTCCATCATCTTAGCCCTCCACGTTTCTGGGCCCCCATGTGGCTCCAGGTTCTCCCAGTAGATTTCCTTGTGGTTGAAGTCGCCCATAATCAGCAACTTTGCCTTGCTCGCATGAGCCCTTCTGGCCACCTCAGCCAGTGTGTCAACCATCGCTATATTACTCTCATCATACTCTTACCATAGCCTCCTACTGTTCTGTGGTGGGTTATACATCACTACATGTGTGTGTGTACTCACCTAATTGTGGCTGAAAGGGTCGAGATTCAGCTCCTAGCAGCGCCTCTTCACTGATCGTTAATAGGTCCTCTCTCTCTCTCTGCTCCCTGAGGTTTGTCATACCTCGTCTTAAAGCTATGTATGGTTCCTGCCTCCACTACATCACTTGCTAGACTATACCACTTCCTGACAACTCTATGACTGTAGAAAGACTTCCTAACATTACTGTGACTCGTCTGAGTCTTCAGCTTCCAATTGTGACCTCTTGTTTCTGTGTCCCCTCTCTGGAACATCCTGTCTCTGTCCACCTTATCTATTCCACGCAGTATTTTGTATGTCGTTATCATGTCTCCCCTGACCCTCCTGTCCTCCAGTGTCGTCAGGCCGATTTCCCTCAACCTTTCTTCATAGGACATTCCCCTAAGTTCCGGGACTAACCTTGCTGCAAACCTTTGCACTTTCTCTAATTTCTTGATGTGCTTGACTAGGTGTGGGTTCCAAACTGGTGCTGCATACTCCAGTATGGGCCTGACGTACACAGTGTACAGTGTCTTGAACGATTCCTATCTAAAGTATCGTAACGCTATTCTCAAGTTTGCTGCAGCAGTTATCTGGTTGCGTGCTTCCGGAGACGTGCTAGGTGTTATGCTCACCCCAAGATCTTTCTCCTTGAGTGAGGTTTGCAGTCTTTGTCCACCTAGCCTATACTCTGTCTGCGGTCTTCTTTGCCCTTCCCCAATCTTCATGACTTTGCATTTGGCAGGGATGAATTCGAGAAGCCAGTTGCTGGACCACGTGTCCAGCCTGTCCAGGTCTCTCTGAAGTCCTGCCTGATCCTCATCTGATTTAATTCTCCTCATTAACTTCACATCATCTGCGAACAGGGACACCTCTGAGTCTATCCCTTCCATCATGTCATTCACTTATACCAAAATTAGCACTGGTCCTAGGACTGACCCCTGTGGGACCCTGCTCGTCACAGGCGCCCACTGTGATACCTCATCACGTACCATTACTCGCTGTTGCCTCCCTGTCAGGTATTCTCTGATTCATTGCACTGCCCTTCCTGTTATATGCGCTGGTCCTCCAGGTTCTGCACTAATCTCTTGTGAGAAACTGTGTCGAAGGCCATCCTGCAGCCCAGGATAATGCAATCAACCCACCCCTCTCTCTCTTCTCTTACTTCTGTTACTTTGTCATAAAACTCCAGATGGTTTGTGACACAAGATTTGCCTTCCATGAATCCGTGCTGGTTGTCGTTCATACTCTTGTTCCATTCCAGGTGCTCCACCACTCTCTTTCTGATAATCTTCTCCATGACTTTGCATACTATACAGGTCAGTGACACTGGTCTGTAGTTTAGTGCCTCATTTCTGTCTCCTTTCTTAAAAATGGGGACTACATTTGCCGTCTTCCATACCTCAACTGGTTGCCCAGTTTCAAGGGATGTGTTGAAGATTGTGGTTAGTGGCACACACAGCATCTCGGCTCCTTCTCTAATTACCCAAAGGGAGATGTCCGGTCCCATCGCTTTTGAGGTATCAAGGTCACTTAGCAGCTTCTGCACCTCCTGTTCAGTTGTATGTATGTCATCCAACACTTGTTGGTATATTCCCTGTTGGTATTCCCCTCTGTGCTGTCGTCCCAGAGCCCTTCCTATCTCTACTGTAAATACTTCCTTGAATCTTGTGTCGAGCTCCTCACATACCTCTTGGTCATTTCTTGTGAGTTCCCCGCCTTCTTTTATTAGCCTGATCACCTGGTCTTTGACTGTTGTCTCCCTCCCAATGTGGCTAGACAGCAGTTTCGGGTCAGACTTGACTTTTGATGCTACGTCGTTTTCGTACTGATGCTGGGCCTCTCTCCTAATCTGTGCATACTCGTTTCTGGCTCTTCGACTGAGGGGAGACCTGATCGAAGTGTATAAGTGGAAGATAGGTATTAATAAAGGGGATATTAATAAGGTCTTGAGGATGTCTCTCCAAGAGAGAACCCGCAGTAATGGATTTAAATTAGATAAGTTTAGATTTAGAAAGGACATAGGAAAGTATTGGTTTGGAAATAGGGTAGTTGATGAGTGGAACAGTCTACCTAGTTGGGTTATTGAGGCTGGGACTTTGGGTAGTTTCAAATCTAGGTTGGATAAGTACATGAGTGGGAGGGGTTGGATTTGAGTGGGACTTTCACATCAGAGCTTATTTCTTGGGTGGCATTGAAAACTGGGTTGGGCAAATGTTTTGTTAGTGGGATGAATTGTAAAGGACCTGCCTAGTATGGGCCAGCAGGCCTCCTGCAGTGTTCCTCCTTTCTTATGTTATGTTCTTATGTTCTAATCTCCTTATTTTCCTGGATTCTTTGCCTTCTGTACTTTTTCCATTCTCTAGTGCACTTAGTTTTTGCCTCCCTACACCTTCGGGTAAACCAGGGGTTCGTTCTGGGCTTTCCATTATTTCTGTTGCCCTTAGGAACAAACCTTTCCTCTGCCTCATTGCATTTTGTTGTTACGTATTCCATCATTCCGTTTTCTGACTTTCCTATCAATTCTTTTTCCCACTAAACCTCATGCAAGAAGTTCCTCATATTTGTGTAGTCACCACTTTTATAGTTTTGCTTTTCCCATTCAAATCCTGTTACCCTCTCCACCTGTAGTTAACCCAGCGGAGAAGCCATCCTCCAACATCCATTCTGGCAAGTTCACTAATTATTACATGTCGGTTGGCTACATCGAAAGCGGATTTAAGGTCAAGGAAGGTAGTGTAGGAGCTGTCAGTGTGCAGGGTGAGAAAGGTGGCTATGCAATGATGCACGCTCCTTCCATGCATGAAACCATGTAACCGGGGAGACAAAAATTGTTTGATTCTGTACATGAGACGATTAAGAATCATTCTCTCAAATGTTTTACACAAGCAGCTAGTAAGAGATATTGGGCGAAATGCATTTTGTTGATTGGGCTTAGGAATTGGAATGATGAGGCTGTTGGTCCAAGATTGAGGGAGCTCCCCAGTTACATAGCTCATGTTATATAATTCAAGTAATGGATTACCTGGTACTCGACACAGCAATCTGAGTATGTTGTAAGTAATACCATCTGTACACCACTGTACTCCGTCTGCGGTCTTCTTTGCCCTTCCCCAATCTTCATGACTTTGCACTTGGTGGGGTTGAACTCCAGGAGATAATTGCTGGACCAGGTCTGCAGCCTGTCTAGATCCCTTTGTAGTTCTGCCTGGTCTTCGATCGAATGAATTCTTCTCATCAACTTCACGTCATCTGCAAACAGGGACACTTCGGAGTCTATTCCTTCCCTCGTGTATGTGTGTGCGTGTGTGTGTGTGTGTGTGTGTGTGTGTGTGTGTGTGTGTGTGTGTGTGTGTGTGTGTGTGTGTGTGTGTGTGTGTGTGTGTGTGTGTGTGTTTGTGTGTGTTTACTCATCTATGTGTACTCGCTTGTATGTGGTAGCAGGGGTCTAGTTACAGCACTTTGCGCAACCTCCTCGCTGGTCGCTATTAGGTCCACACTCCCTTCTCCAAGACTTTTATTATACCTCTTCTTAAAGCTATATATGGATCCTGCCTCCACTAGCATATCACTTTCCAGATTGTTAGGAAGAAATACTTCCTAATATTCCTGTGAGTCAATTGAATTTTCAACTACCAGTTATGTCCCTGTGTTCCTGTATCCCATCTCTGAAATATTCTGTGCCTGTTCACTATGTTAGTTCCCTGTCAGTATTTCATACGTCATAACCATGTCTCCCATCCCTCGTGTCCTAGCTCTGGGACTAGTCTTGTTACAAATTTTTCACTTTCTCTAATTTCTAGGTGAACATGAACAGGTGTGGGTTCCATACTGTTGTTGCGTACTCCAATATGGGCCTGACTTACACGGTGTACAGTGTCGTTAATGACTCCTTAGATGAGGAAACTCTATTCTTAGGTTTTCCAGGAGCCCATGTGCTGCAGAGGTTATTTCTTTGATGTGCGCCTCAGGGGATGTGCTCAGTATGATGCTCACTTGAAGATCCTTTTCCTTGAGTGAGATTTACAGTCTTTGGCCGTTCTTCTGTGTCCTTCCCCAAGCTTCATGACTTTGCACTTGGTGGGATTGAACTCCATAAGCCATATGTTGGATAAGGCTTGCAGCCAGTCCAGATCCCCATGTAGGTTTATCTGATCTCCGTGCGCTTGTATTTTCGTCTGCAACACCTCTAAATCTATGCCTTCCGTTAAGTCATTCATATATACAAGAGTGATTATCAAAACGGTATATAATACCGACAGGTTGGTAGGTAAGACACATGGGCAACAGTGTATAAGTCTCCACACTGTCGCTTGTTTCTTCAGATTGTTTCAGACTATGGAACAGAACTCTTTCTTCAGACTGAGGGAGTGACATCCTCAAATCCACGACTTTAAGGGTGGACTGATTACATCGTCTTCACATCTCTACTGCTCCTGCCTACTTTCTGTACTCGACTGAAGAAGCCTACTGTGTAGGCGAATCGTTTCGGAATAAAGTTGCCTAACTGTTGTCCGTGTGTCTTACCTACCACAAATACAAGAAACAGCACAGACTCTAGGTCTGACACAGTGGATCCCCACTTGACACTTGCACTCCGGCACCTCGTTAGGTATTCCTTGAGCCATTGCAGCGTTTTTCCTACTATTGCTGCCTACTCCTCTAGCTTTTGTGCCAGTCTCTTGTGCAGTACTGTATCGAAAGCATTCTTACAATCCAAGAAAATGTGGTCTACCCAACCTTCTCTCTCCTGTCTTTCTTTTCTTACTTTTTTGTAGAACTCCAGTAGGTTTGTGATGCAGGATTTCCCATTCCATTCCATTCTAAGTTCACCATCACTCTTCTCCTGATAATCGTGACTATACATACAATACATATCTGTGACACAGGTCTATATCTTAATGATGCCTGTGTCTCTTTTTTTAAAAACTGGGGCTATATTTACTCTCTTACACACTTCTGGCAGTTGCCTTGTGTCGATGGATTTGTTGAAGATTGCTGCTTGTGACACACATTACCTCTACTTCTCCATCAGGACTCATGGAGAGATGTTTTCTGGGCCCAACGCCTTCAGGGTATCTAGTTCACACAGTTGCTTCTTCACCACCTCCTCGTCTGTGAGTAGTGTCTCCAGCACCTGATGTACTCTACTACCTCAATTTGCTGAAAGCTTTCCTGTTTCTGAGAATATCTCCAAAAATCTCAACACGAAATTTATGGAGGTATTCTTTGTGAGCTCCACCTTTTTCTTCTTCAGCCCGATTACCTGGTCCTTGACTGTTGGTTTTTTTCTGATGTAGATGTATAACAACTTTGGGTCAGATTTACCTTTCGACACCATGTCATTCTCATATTGCCGCTGGGCCTCCTTCCTTATCCATGCATATTCATTTCTTGCTTTTCGGCTCAACTCCTTGTTTTTTATGCTCTAGCCCACTTGGCTTTGGCATCTCTACATCGGGCAAACCATGGGTTCACACTGGTCTTCTCTTTGTTTCTGTTGCCCCTGAGTTCGAACTTCTCCTCTGCTTCCCTGTCCTTTGTGGAAACATATTCCATCATTTCGTTTACTGTCTTTCCCTCTAGTTCTCTTTCCCACTGCAATTCTTACAGGAACTGCAGAAGGCAGTGCGAGGTTTCATGAGAGGCTGCTGTGGAGGTTTTTGTGTTGGGGGAGGGATTGTGAATGTGGAGTGTGGTTTGTTTTGGATTATTGTATTGGGCTGCGATTAGGAGCTAAGGGTTGAGGAGGTTCTATGAACTGTTGTGCTAGGTGGTCTCCCCGAGGCTGATCTTCCCTGCTTGTCAATGCCTGCCCTATCTCTTCTTACTGCCTCTGGCATCTTTGTACTGTGTTGTTGTTCCTTTCTTGTTCTGTTGTGGTCGAGGTACACCTGGCAGTATTTATGTTTTCTAACTGTTTTTTCTGATGTATAACCCTGTTTTGTATCATTTCTGTCATGAATGTCAGTTTGATTGGGCATTTTGTTCTCGTATACCCATCAAGTCTGAGAATTTGTCAGCATGGACAAGTCAGTCCTCTCCTGTCATTGTAATATTTTCATTCTATTTTTCCTCCCCGTGTCGTCTTTCATCATAAGTCCTCCCTTCTGCCTCCTAAAGCCCATGGGATGACCGCTCCCTCTCCTCTTCACATTTCCTTTCTCTCCATATCTCTGAACCCGATTTAACACCTCCTTTCCTGTGTGTGTATTAACTCTTCACTTCTGGCATCACCCAGTGCTGTGGCACCTGACCTCAACTTACATCCCAACAGTCGCTTTGAAAAGAAATTGTTAGTTTTCGTTTTCATCTCACTTCACTGATTTTAGTTTGTTTGTCTATTCATAGATAGCTTTATGAACCTAGTAGTAACGCCCTAGTGACACGACATACCAGGAGGCTGCTTTAATCTGTGCTGTCGTAGCCCAACCAACAGTGTGTGTATGTGAGAAAGAGAGAGAGAGAGAGAGAGATTCAACATTCCCAATATTCAACATATTTTTCAATATACACGTTGTATCGTGGAAGAATATAAAGACGAAACGATGACAGCATCACAGGTTGAATCTTGTAAGAAGATGAAGCTGATGTGATGACAATAAAGAAGCAATACACCGAGATTGCAGACTCACCAAATTTGCATGCCATCCAGAGAGGCGGGAATACAACTCTATCTGATCTCAATATTGGACTGGTTTCTGCTGCTGCCAAAATGAAACTGCCTGACACTATTATACCTAGGGAAGGGGCCGGGGGTGCCTGCGTGAGAACGAGAGGGCCATAATATCCTCACTGGCAGACCTTCAGAAAAGTGCATAACCCAGGGGGAACCAATGAGAATATCGTCCTTACAGGCTCTCATGGATGAGCGTTTAATATAATGCTCCTCTCAAGTAATATCAGAAAACAATATATTCCTCTAAGAGGCAGAAATACACCGTGGAAATAATTTTATTAGGGAAATATAATGAACCCGAGAGTTATATCCACCCCGTCCAGCAGCCCTTCGCTCTCTCCCCTCTCATATTACGAACACCTTCCCTCTTTACTCTAATATTACGAACACTTTCTCTCCTTATTCTGATATTCTGGAACCTTAACTCTCTCCTCTGATATTGGGAACACGTTGACTATCCCTTCTGATATTACTAACGTCTTCACAATCCTTTCTCATGTTACGAACACTTTCCCTCTCCTCTATGATATTACGAACACCTAAACTCTCTTATCTGGTACTACAAACACCTCAACGGTCTTCTCATACACACAATATGAAACAAAATAATTTTCTCGGAAGCTTAATTTCTATGATTGTGGGGAAGATAATGAACAAAGTTCTTGACTCAAGAAACAACAATAACGCAATTGCGAACAGCCCGCAGAACGATGGGGTTCGAATCAATCCTTAAAATGCACAGGCCAGTATAGTAACTATTGGACCAACTAGCGCTAATATGATTCCTTCCTCAGATTTGAAGGGACTTGAGCTAGAGCAGCCAGTCATGCTGCTGTGGGATTTGTAAAAACCTGCATTTTGTGGTCATAGTGGAGCCTATGCTAACTTTTCTATGGCATATAGAAACATATCTAGTTGGGTTAATTATATTAGAGTCAGCTGGTCCAGTGGTTAACGCACTGGCCTGTGACTTTTATGACCACTTGCCACGTGTTCAATCCCCATCAGTTTTGAGAGTTCCTTTACTTAGTGCTTGTGGGAACCTGAATAAACAGTGTTTATGGTATCCTATATACACACAGTGCTTTTGGGATCCTATGTAATAAGTAAATGTCACACCTTGTAAACACACAGTACGTGTGTGATCTTTTATAAACACATTGCTTGTGGGGCCACGTATACACATAGCGACTGTGGGACCACGTATGCACATAGCGACTGTGGGACCACGTATGCACATAGCGACTGTGGGACCACGTATGCACATAGCGACTGTGGGACCATGTATACATATAGCAACTGTGGGACCACGTATACACATAGCGACTGTGGGACCACGTATGCACATAGCGACTGTGGGACCACGTATACACATAGCGACTGTGGGACCACGTAAACACATAGCGACTGTGGGACCACGTATACACATAGCGACTGTGGGACCACGTATGCACATAGCGACTGTGGGACCACGTATGCACATAGCGACTGTGGGACCACGTATACACATAGCGACTGTGGGACCACGTAAACACATAGCGACTGTGGGACCACGTATGCACATACCGACTGTGGGATCACGGATACACATAGCGACTGTGGGACCACGTATGCACATAGCGACTGTGGGACCACGTATACACATAGCAACTGTGGGAACACGTATACACATAACGAAAGTGGGATCACGTATGCACATAGCGACTGTGGGACCACGTATGCACATAGCGACTGTGGGACCACGTATACACATAGCAACTGTGGGAACACGTATACACATAGCAACTGTGGGACCACGTATGCACATAGCGACTGTGGGACCACGTATACACATAGCGACTGTGGGACCACGTATACACATAGCGACTGTGGGACCACGTATACACATAGCGACTGTGAGACCACGTATGCACATAGCGACTGTGGGACCAGGTATGCACATAGCGACTGTGGGACCACGTATACACATAGTAACTGTGGGAACACGTATACACATAGCAACTGTGGGACCACGTATGCACATAGCGACTGTGGGACCACGTATACACATAGCAACTGTGGGAACACGTATACACATAGCAACTGTGGGACAACGTATGCACATAGCGACTGTGGGACCACGTATACACATAGCGACTGTGGGACCACGTATACACATAGCGACTGTGGGACCATGTATGCACATAGCGACTGTGGGACCACGTATACACATAGCGACTGTGGGACCACGTATACACATAGCGACTGTGGGACCACGTATACACATAGCGACTGTGGGACCACGTATACACATAGCAACTGTGGGAACACGTATACACATAACGAGAGTGGGACCACGTATGCACATAGCGACTGTGGGACCACGTATGCACATAGCGACTGTGGGACCATGTATACACATAGCGACTGTGGGACCACGTATACACATAGCAACTGTGGGACAACGTATACACACAGCGACTGTGGGACCATGTATACACACAGCGACTGTGGGACCATGTATACACACAGCGACTGTGGGACCATGTATACACACAGCGACTGTGGGACCATGTATACACATAGCGACTGTGGGACCACGTATACACATAGCAACTGTGGGACCATGTATACACATAGCAACTGTGGGACCACGTATACACACAGCGACTGTGGGACCACGTATACAAACAAAACATGTGTGACCTCGTATAAACATATTTTATGTAGAACCTTGTATAAACATTGTATGCCGGACCATATATACACACGGTGCTTGTGGGTTCATGTATGCCGGACCATATATACACACGGTGCTTGTGGGTTCATGTATGCCGGACCATATATACACACGGTACTTGTGGGTTCATGTATGCCGGACCATATATACACACGGTGCTTGTGGGTTCATGTATGCCGGACCATATATACACACGGTGCTTGTGGGTTCATGTATGCCGGACCATATATACACACGGTGCTTGTGGGTTCATGTATGCCGGACCATATATACACACGGTGCTTGTGGGTTCATGTATGCCGGACCATATATACACACGGTGCTTGTGGGTTCATGTATGCCGGACCATATACACACACGGTGCTTGTGGGTTCATGTATGCCGGACCATATATACACACGGTGCTTGTGGGTTCATGTATGCCGGACCATATATACACACGGTGCTTGTGGGTTCATGTATGCCGGACCATATATACACACGGTGCTTGTGGGTTCATGTATGCCGGACCATAAATACACACGGTGCTTGTGGGTTCATGTATGCCGGACCATATATACACACGGTGCTTGTGGGGTTCATGTATGCCGGACCATATATACACACGGTGCTTGTTGGTTCATGTATGCCGGACCATATATACACACGGTGCTTGTGGGTTCATGTATGCCGGACCATATATACACACGGTGCTTGTGGGTTCATGTATGCCGGACCATATATACACACGGTGCTTGTGGGTTCATGTACGCCGGACCATATATACACACGGTGCTTGTGGGTTCATGTTTGCCGGACCATATACACACACGGTGCTTGTGGGTTCATGTATGCCGGACCATATACACACACGGTGCTTGTGGGTTCATGTATGCGGACCATATATACACACGGTGCTTGTGGGTTCATGTATGCCGGACCATATATACACACGGTGCTTGTGGGTTCATGTATGCCGGACCATATACACACACGGTGCTTGTGGGTTCATGTATGCTGGACCATATATACACACGGTGCTTGTGGGTTCATGTATGCCGGACCATATATACACACGGTGCTTGTGGGTTCATGTATGCCGGACCATATATACACACGGTGCTTGTGGGTTCATGTATGCCGCACCATATATACACACGGTGCTTGTGGGTTCATGTATGCCGGACCATATATACACACGGTGCTTGTGGGTTCATGTATGCCGGACCATATACACACACGGTGCTTGTGGGTTCATGTATGCCGGACCATATACACACACGGTGCTTGTGGGTTCATGTATGCCGGACCATATACACACACGGTGCTTGTGGGTTCATGTATGCCGGACCATATACACACACGGTGCTTGTGGGTTCATGTATGCCGGACCATATATACACACGGTGCTTGTGGGTTCATGTATGCCGCACCATATACACACACGGTGCTTGTGGGTTCATGTATGCCGGACCATATACACACACGGTGCTTGTGGGTTCATGTATGCCGAACCATATATACACACGGTGCTTGTGGGTTCATGTATGCCGGACCATATACACACACGGTGCTTGTGGGTTCATGTATGCCGGACCATATATACACACGGTGCTTGTGGGTTCATGTATGCCGGACCATATACACACACGGTGCTTGTGGGTTCATGTATGCCGGACCATATATACACACGGTGCTTGTGGGTTCATGTATGCCGGACCATATATACACACGGTGCTTGTGGGTTCATGTATGCCGGACCATATATACACACGGTGCTTGTGGGTTCATGTATAATAAAGTGCAAGTGTTACCTTTTATAACCATTTAATTTCCTCTTCTATTACAATCAACTCTTGTTGTATCATTCTCAAATTCTCTCCTGTATATTGACAATCTCCTCTCAAACATATAATGGAAATCTAACCACTTACATCATCGTCATCATCATCATCACCTCCTTAGCATCATCATCTAACTTTATGGTCACATCATCTCTTATCCTTTGTTTTTACACTTTATATTATTTTTATTATCTTCGTCTCAAAACTCTCATTATGGTTGTCTCCTTAATGTTATTACGGTGGTCTCTTTTTTCACAGGGTTTTATTAGGTGAGGTTAATGGTTCCTGCCGACATTTAAAGGCTAGGAGGTCTTACCTACATAACCTCATAGTAAAGCCTTTTCATTATTACGAGACATACAAATAGGGAATCATCTGAGGATCAGCGATTTCATTTGATCAACAGACTTTATTTCGTTGATATCGTTATGCTGGACGAACATGTTCCAGACTCGAGTCATCATAGTAATAAATAATCAAGGTTAAAGTGATGTTGCGGAGGTTGCAAACTGAAGTACCAACTTGCTGCCAGTTTTGTTGTGTAGAAGCTCACTCCTCGCTGTCCTTAAGTGGAGTCAAGTGTGGTACTTCGACAACATAGGCCTTGAACTTAACAGTAAGTCCACCAACATTCTTCCAGTGTTAAAGGCTCTGATGCAATGACAGATCTGTCCAGGCTGGGTCCAGGTGAGAGATAAGTCGTACTGCTCTGTTATCTATTCTGTCAAAAATTCGCACATGAGAAGGCGGGCAAGCCAAGAAAGTGGATAATTCTGAAGGTGTGAGCGCACTTGTGCCTCGTGCAGAATCTTGCAGCCTCAGCTGTCGAGCAGATGTGATATACCTCTAAGAGCCATAACCTTCCTGACCGCTTTGTTTGCATGATTTAAGGCAAAATCGCAAGTTTTACCCATTTGGCACGACATATATATATATTATATATATATATATATATATATATATATATTTATATATATATATATATAATATATATATATATATATATATATATATCATATATATATATATATATATATAAGCCGGCCATATCCCATATCCCGGTATTTTAGTCGCCTCTTTCCACACACATGGTTTACAGAGGAAGAATTCTGTTCCACTTCCCCTTCGAGAATGTGTGTGTGTGTGTGTGTGTGTGTGTGTGTGTGTGTGGTGTACTCACCTATTTGTGGTTGCAAGGGTCGAGTCTTAGCTCCTGGCCCCGCCTATTCACTGGTTGCTACTGGGTCCTCTCTCTCCCTGCTCCATGAGCTTTATCAAACCTCGTCTTAAAACTATGTATGGTTCCTGCGTCCACTACGTCACTTTCTAGGCTATTCCACTGCCTGACAACTCTATGACTGAAGAAATACTTTCTAACATCCCTTTGACTCGTCTGACTCTTCAACTTCGAATTGAGACCTTTTGTTTCTGTGTCCCTTCCCTGGAACATCCTGTCTTTGTCCACCTTGTCTATTCCGCGCAGTATTTTATGTGTCGTTATCATGTCTCCCCTGATGCTCCTGTCCTCCAGTGTCGTCAGGCCGATTTCCCTTAACCTTTCTTCATTGGATATTTCCCCTAGCTCTGGAACTAACCTTGTCGCAAACCTTTGCACTTCCTCTAATTTCTTGACGTGCTTGATCAAGTGCGGGTTCCAAACAGGTGCTGCATACTCCAGTATGGGCCTGACGTACACGGTGTACAGTGTTTTGAACGATTCCTTACTAAGGTATCAGAACGCTGTTCTCAGGTTTGCCAGGCGCCCATATGCTGCAGCAGTTATCTGGTTGATTTGTGCTTCTGGAGACATGCTCGGTGTTTTACTCACCCCAAGATCTTTCTCCCTGAGCGAGGTTTGCAGTCTTTGGCCACCTAGCCTATACTCCGTCTGCAGTCTTCTGTGCCCTTCGCCGATCTTCATGACTTTTCATTTGGCGGGGTTAAATTCGAGAAGCCAGTTGCTGGACCAGGTGTCCAGTCTGTCCAGGTGTGTGTGTGTGTGTGTGTGTGTGTGTGTGTGTGTGTGTGTGTACTCACATAGTTGTATTCACCTAGTTGAAGTTGCAAAGGTCGAGTCCTAGCTCCTGGCCCCTCCTCTTCACTGGTCGCTACTAGGTCACTCTCCCTGAACCGTGAGCTTTATCATAACTCTGCTTAAAGCTATGTATGGATCCTGCCTCCACTACATCGCTTCCCAAACTATTCCACTTCCTGACTACTCTGTGGCTGAAGAAATACTTCCTAAAATCCCTGTGATTTATCGTTTCTGTCTCCTTTCTTAAATATGGGGACTACATTTGCTGTCTTCCATTTTTCAGGTAGTTGCCCAGTTTCCAGGGATGTGTTGAAGATTGTGGTTAGGGGTACGCACAGCATCTCTGTTCCTTCTCTTAGGACCCACTGGGAGATGTCCGGTCCCATCGCCTTTGAGGTATCAAGGTCACTTAGCAGCTTCTGCACCTCCTCCTCGGTTGTTCGTATGTCATCCAGCACTTGTTGGTATATTCCCTCTTGATGTTCCCTTCTGTGCAGTCTTCCCAGAACCCTTCCTATCTCTACTGAAAAAGCTTCCTTAAATCTCCTGTTTAGCTCCTCATATACCTCCTGATCATTTCTTGTGAATTCTCCACATTCTGTCCTCAGTCTGATCACCTGGTCTTTGACTATTGTCTTCCTCCTGATGTGGCTATACAACATTTTCGAGTCAGTCTTGACTTTCGATGCTATGTCATTTTCATACTGTTGCTGGGCCTCCCTCCTTACCTGTGCATACTCGTTCCTGGCTCTGCGAATAATCTCACTATTTTCATGTGTTCTCTGCCTTCTGTACTTTTTCCATTCTCTATTGCACTTAGTTTTTGCCTCCTTACACCGTCGGGTAAACCAGGGGCTCGTTCTGGTCTTCCCATTGTTTCTGTTGCCCTTGGGAATAAACCTTTCCACTGCCTCCTTGCATTTTGTTGTTACATATTCCATCATTTCATTTACTGGCTTTCCTGCCAGTTCTCTGTCCCATGGAACCTCCCGCAGGAAGTTCCTCAACCCTATGTAGTCCCCTCTTTTGTAGTCAGGCTTTTCCCATTCAACTCCTGTTACTCTCTCCACTTGCAACTCTACTATGTATTCAAAGTACAGAACCACGTGGTCACTAGCTCCTAGGGGACTCTCATATGTGATGTCCTCACTGTCTGAACTGCCCAGGGTGAACACAAGGTCCAATCTTGCTGGTTCGTCCTCCTCTCTCACTCTGGTAGTGTCCTTAACATGTTGGTGCATAAGGTTTCCCAACACCACATCCAACATCTTGGCTCTCCATGTTTCGGGACCCCCATGTGGCTCCAGGTTTTCCCAATCTCCCTGTGGTTGAAATCACCAGTAACCAGCAACTTCGCTCTGCTCGAGTGAGCTCTTCTTGCCACCTCAGCAAGTGTGTCCACCATTGCTCTGTTGCTCTCTTCATATTCCTCTGGTGGCCTCCTGCAGTTCTGTGGTGGATTATATATCACTGCAATGACCACCTTGTGCTCCCCAGACTGAAGTGTACCTACTATGTAGTCCCTTTCTCCTGTCTCGTTTATTCCTCCCATTTTCTCGAATTTCCATGGTTTTTTTTTTTCGAGCAGAGCAACCCCTCCTCCCACTCTGCCCCTATATTTCCTCATGATCTGATATCCTTGTGAGAAGATTGCATCTGTTATTGACTCAGTGAGTTTTGTTTCTGTAACTGCTGTGATGTCTGGGGACTTCTCATTGATTCTTTCTTGCCACTCCTCATATTTATTCGTTAATCCATCCGCATTTATGTACCAAACCTTCAACTTCTATTCTAATACTGTCACTGTGGTCCTGGGGGAATACTGGGGTTGGGAGAGCAGGAGCCCTGGTGGGGGCCGGTGGGGGTGGAGGAAGAGCTCCCATAGGGGGTTGCTGTAGGGGTAGGGTTCGTGGTGCGGGGGTGGGAACAGAGGGATCCGTGTGTGATGGTTGGTGTGGATTGTTCAGTTGCCTTGGGGGTGTCGTGGCTGGAGCCCTTCTGCAGGTGTTTCTGGGGGGTGTGCTGCCCTTCCACCTGTGCCTGGGTTATTCCTTCTTTCGTTTTTGCACTCTCCCTTTCAGTATCATCCTTTCCTCCTGTGTTCTGTCTCGATCGAGGTACACACTCAGGAACTCCTGTTTGCCTCTCAGCCGTGCTTTCTCCTGCAGGATCATGGTTCGAGTTGATTCTGTCTTGAAAATTACTTTGAGAGGCCGATTCCGAGAAAATTTGCCATCTGGGTCATGTGTATTTGTGTGTGTGTGTGTGTGTGTGTGTGTGTGTGTGTGTGTGTGTGTGTGTGTGTGTGTGTGTGTGTGTGTGTGTGTGTATGTGTGTGTGTATGTATGTGTATGTGTGTGAGTATATGTGTGTGTGCGTGTGTGTGTGTATGTGTGTGTATGTGTGTGTGTGCGTGTGTGTGTGTGTGTGTGTGTGTGTGTATGTGTGTATGTGTGTGTGTACTTACCTTTTGACTCACCTATGTGTGTGTGTGCATGTGTGTGTATGTGTACTCACCTAGTTGAGGTTGCAGGGGTCGAGTCCATGCTCCTGGCCCAGCCTCTTCACTGGTCGCTACTAGGTCACTCTCCCTGAACCGTGAGCTTTATCATAACTCTGCTTAAAGCTATGTATGGATCTTGCCTCCACTACATCGCTTCCCAAACTATTCCACTTCCTGACTACTCTGTGGCTAAAGAAATACTTCCTAACATCCCTGTGATTCATCTGTGTCTTCAACTTCCAACTGTGTCCCCTTGTTGCTGTGTCCAATCTCTGGAACATCCTGTCTTTGTCCACCTTGTCAATTCCTCTCAGTATTTTGTATGTCGTTATCATGTCCCCCCTGTCTCTCCTGTCCTCCAGTGTCGTCAGGTTGATTTCCCTTAACCTCTCCTCGTAGGACATACCTCTTAGCTCTGAGACTAGTCTTGTTGCAAACCTTTGCACTTTCTCTAGTTTCTTTACGTGCTTGGCTAGGTGTGGGTTCCAAACTGGTGCCGCATACTCCAATATGGGCCTAACGTACACGGTGAACAGGGTCCTGAACGATTCCTGTGTGTGTGTGTGTGTGTGTGTGTGTGTGTGTGTGTGTGTGTGTGTGTGTGTGTGTGTGGTGTGTTGTGTGTGTGTGTGTGTGTGTGTGTGCCGCGCGCATTGTATGTGTGTGTGTGTGTGCATGTGTACGTGTGTTGTGTGTGTGTGTGTGTGTGTGTGTGTGTGTGTGTGTGTGTGTGTGTGTGTGTGTGTGTGTGTGTGTGCGTGCGTGTATGTGTGTGCGTGTGCATGTGTGTGCATGTGTGTGTGTGTGTGTGCGCACACACACACACACACACACACACACACAATGCTGTATATTACAGTTGTCTACTTATATTACACTTGTCTCCTTACTTATATTACACTTGTCTCCTTACTTATATTACACTTGTTTCCTTACTTATATTACATTTGTCTCCTTACTAATATTACACTTGTCTCCTTACTTATATTACACTTGTTTCCTTACTTATATTACATTTGTCTCCTTACTTATATTACACTTGTCTCCTTACTTATATTACACTTGTTTCCTTACTTATTTACACTTGTTTCCTTACTTATATTACACTTGTCTCCTTACTTATATTACACTTGTTTCCTTACTTATTTTACACTTGTTTCCTTACTTATATTACACTTGTCTCCTTACTTATATTACACTTGTTTCCTTACTTATATTACACTTGTTTCCTTACTTATATTACATTTGTCTCCTTACTTATATTACACTTGTCTCCTTACTTATATTACTGTTGTCTACTTACTTATATTACAGTTGCCTCCTTACTTATATTACAGATGTCTACTTACTTATATTACAGTTGTCTTACTTATATTACTGTTGCCTCCTTACTTATACTACAGTTGCCTCCTTACTTATATTACAGTTGTCTCCTTACTTATATTACAGTTGTCTATTTACTTATATTACACTTGTCTCCTTACTTATATTACAGTTGTCTACTTACTTATATTACAGTTGTCTACTTACTTATATTACAGTTGTCTACTTACTTATATTACAGTTGTCTACTTACTTATATTACACTTGTTTCCTTACTTATATTACACTTGTTTCCTTACTTATATTACACTTGTTTCCTTACTTATATTACACTTGTCTCCTTACTTATATTACAGTTGCCTCCTTACTTATATTACAGTTGTTTACTTACTTATATTACAGTTGTCTACTTACTTATATTTCATTTGTCTACTTACTTATATTTCAGTTATCTCCTTACTTATATTACAGTTGTTTCCTTATTTATATTACACTTGTTTCTTTACTTATATTACAGTTGTCTTCTTACTTATATTACAGTTGTTTCCTTACTTATATTACACTTGTTTCTTTACTTATATTACAGTTGTCGTCTTACTTATATTACAGTTGTCTTCTTACTTATATTACAGTTGTCTACTTGCTTATATTAAGTTGTCTTCTTACTTATATTACAGTTGTCTCCTTACTTATATTACAGTTGTCTACTTACTTATATTACAGTTGTCTACTTACTTATATTACAGTTGTTTACTTACTTATATTACAGTTGTTTACTTATATTACAGCTGTCTACTTACTTATATTACACGTGTCTCCTTACTTATATTACACTTGTCTCCTTACTTATATTACACTTGTCTCCTTACTTATATTACACTTGTCTCCTTACTTATATTACACTTGTCTCCTTTCTTATATTACACTTGTCTCCTTACTTATATTACACTTGTCTCCTTACTTATATTACACTTGTCTCCTTACTTATATTATACTTGTCTCCTTACTTATATTACACTTGTCTCCTTACTTATATTACACTTGTCTCCTTACTTACATTACACTTGTCTCCTTACTTACTTTACACTTGTCTCCTTATATCACACTTGTCTACTTATATTACACTTGTCTCCTTACTTATATTACACTTGTCTGCTTACTTATATCACACTTGTCTACTTATATTACACTTGTCTCCTTACTTATATTACACTTGTCTCCTTACTTATATTACACTTGTCTCCTTACTTATATCACACTTATCTACTTATATTACACTTGTCTTCTTATATTACACTTGTCTCCTTACTTATATTACACTTGTCTCATTACTTATATTACACTTGTCTTCTTACTTATATTACACTTGTCTTCTTACTTATATTACACTTGTCTCATTACTTATATTACACTTGTCTTCTTACTTATATTACACTTGTCTTCTTACTTATATTACACTTGTCTTCTTACTTATATTACACTTGTCTTCTTACTTATATTACACTTGTCTTCTTACTTATATTACGCTTGTCTTCTTACTTATATTACGCTTGTCTTCTTATATTACACTTGTCTTCTTACTTATATTACGCTTGTCTTCTTACTTATATTACACTTGTCTTCTTACTTATATTACACTTGTCTTCTTATATTACACTTGTCTTCTTACTTATATTACACTTGTCTTCTTACTTATATTACACTTGCCTTCTTACTTATATTACACTTGTCTTCTTATATTACACTTGTCTTCTTACTTATATTACACTTGTCTTCTTACTTATATTACACTTGTCTTCTTACTTATATTACACTTGCCTTCTTACTTATATTACACTTGTCTTCTTACTTATATTACACTTGTCTTCTTACTTATATTTCACTTGTCTTCTTACTTATATTACACTTGTCTTCTTACTTATTATGCTTGTGTATTTCTGTGTTACAGAATGTGACATCTACTAAGTGAAGACATCTCGAGAGAATACGATAATTATTACATTCATGGGGGAGCGCTATACTCGTAGGATTAAACAGATGGAAGGTATTCAGGTTCAGTTCAGGGAACTGGAGCACAGATCCAATTCCCTAGATCAAGAGCCCCTCACCAGCGTCAAGGAACCTCCCTTGAAGGGAGAGTGCGAGAAGGTCAACTTGCTGATCCCACTCCAGCATCTATATTCTCTCTAGATTTGTAACAACTTGTCAGAGTATATCTTAGTCGAGTTATCTTGTACAATTAAAAGGCTTCTCAGTAGCAGTTTGGGATAACAACTGGATGAATATTAAGCAACTAAATAAGAATTGTGGTCTTTAATAACAAAGGTGTCTAGGTGGTTAACCTTACCTGGAGTTTACCTGGAGAGGGTTTCTGGGGTCAACGCCCCCGCGGCTAGGTCTCAGATTAGGCCTTATGGTGGATCAGGGTGTGGTCAACAAGGCTATTACTGTTCGCCGCACGCAAGCTGACGTACGAACCACGGTTAATGAATATTGAATTATGAATGAGTTAATCTTCTACACCTGTCTTGTAGTATATCTTATTATACTTGTTTATACTTACACTGTACTTTAGAAACGGTGTTATAGGCACTTCGGGAAAACTGTAGACTTTAATACTCTTAATATGTACCATCAGGTATGTTGCTATGCATGTATATGCATGTGAGTGTATGTGTTCAATAATATTCAATATAATTCAGTGAGCCTTGACTTAGAAAGACACTGATAACATCAAGTCTCAGGACCATCAAGGCATACAAACAGCTTGCTTGAATGATATGGTTTGCCCAACAGTAATATTCGAAGCAACAGGAGACAAAGACGGCCCTAACAGTGAACCTTCAACAGATCTTACACAAAAGTCATTAAACTCTTTTGTTACTGAAACAACATTCAGCAATACCAAATCCTCGACTACGACAGTGAGTAGATACCAGAACAATGTAGGTCGAGAGTTTATATCGGGACCAGAGATGTAAAGTCTCCACGACATTCAACCTATAGAAACATCAAATATGGCAAATCTAAGTAATTCTCTGTGAACAGAGTTCCACAGTTACAAAATGTATGTCCCGGCTCACCAACAGAGACATAATCTACCAAAAATAGAGCCTAAATGACATGAGCTAAGGCAAATAGCAATTTCCCAGGGCGACAGAGAGAGAGCATGTTACCTCCACCAGTAACAGCTACACATAGAGAGTGAGGCAGGCCCAGACGCTCCAAAGTCAGGTTGGAACTGCAGGGCCTGGCTCGAACTACTTAACAAGTGGGCAGGTAGTTTGCCAGTGCTGGCAGCCAATCAAAACTCTCCAACAGCGAGCACACTAAGAGATGTAGCTGTTACATCCTACCTACATAAATAAACTAATACGATAAGAAAAATAATAATGCAAAGCAAAAAATTTTCATTTTAGCTGATAATGAAAATATCAGAAATATAAAATTATATGAAATGTTAATACATACAAAATAGTTACTGCGTCCTTTCTCTGAAGTTTTATAGTCGTTTATTATGGTTGTCTGCTTACTTTCACTAACATTGTCTTAATAAAGACAAAACAGAGGCAGCGTGAAGGATCCCTCTATTTTACCGGCTACCTTCAACCATTCTATCTGCTTCCCTCCCTCTATTCCCTCTTTTACGTTTTCTCTATTCTGTCTGTTTCCCTCCTTCTGTGCTTTCTACTTTCTTCCCTCTGTTCTACCAGCTCCCCTCCTTTCATTCTGTCTGCTTCCTTCCCTCTATTCCGCTTGCTTTCCTCCCTCTAATCTCTCTGCTTCCCTCCCTCTAATCTGTCTGCTTCCCTCCCTCTATTCCGCTTATTTCCCTCCTATGCTGTCTGCTTCCCTCCTTCTATTCTGTCTACTTCCCTCATATGCTGTCTCCTTCCCTCTGTTTTGCCTGCTTCCTTCCTATGCTGTCTGCTTCCCTTCCTCTATTCTGCCTACTTCCTTCCTATGCTGTCTGCTTCCCTCCCTCTATTCTGCCTACTTCCTATGCTGTCTGCTTCCCTCCCTCTATTCTTCCTGCTTTCTTCCACCTGCTTTACCTGCATTTCTTCCTCCATTCTGCTTCTGCTTCCTACCAACTATACCACTTTCTTCCTTCCCACTATTCTCCCTCCACAATTAAGCTGCTCCCCTCCTAGTCAGTTCAAAAAACGAGTTTTCCTGGAAAAATGCAGCAAAAAAATTCCCTGTTGTATCTGACTCGAACATTGTTGTATATAACTTACTCAAAATCCAGCCTAAACATTGACAAAATTTCTAAGAAAACTGACTTCTAATACATGTGTTTAGGATGAACTTTGAAGTCAGATTTTATGTCAGTTTAGCGAGAAAACATGACTATGAAAGAAGTTTTTTTTCCACGTTTTAAAAGATCGGTTATTGTTGAAGAAAGTCATGGAAAGTGACTCGTAGTGAATAAAAGACTGAATTATGGAAGCTTGTAAACAGATTTGGATTCCTGGTAAGTACAGTGGTGAGGCAGGTCTGGTAAGGACAGTGGTGAGGTAGGTCTGGTAAGGACAGTGGTGAGGTAGGTCTGGTAAGGACAGTGGTGAGGGAGGTCTGGTAAGGACAGTGATGAGGCAGGTCTGGTAAGGACAGTGATGATGGAGATCTGGTAAGGACAGTGGAGAGGCAGGTCTGGTAAGGACAGTGGTGAGGCAGGTCTGGTAAGGATAGTGGTGAGGTAGGTCTGGTAAGAACAGTGATGAGGCAGGTCTGGTAAGGACAGTGGTGAGGCAGGTCTACTAAGGACAGTGGTGAGGCAGGTCTGGTAAGGACAGTGGTGAGGCAGGTCTGGTAAGGACAATGGTGAGGCAGGTCTGGTAAGGACAGTGGTGAGGCAGGTCTGGTAAGTACAGTGGTGAGGCAGGTCTGGTAAGCACAGTGGTGAGGCAGGTCTGGTAAGTACAGTGGTGAGGCAGGTCTGGTAAGGACAGTGGTGAGACAGGTCTGGTAAGCACAGTGGTGAGGCAGGTCTGGTAAGGACAGTGATGATGGAGGTCTGGTAAGGACAGTGGTGAGGCAGGTCTGGTAAGTAAAGTGGTGAGGCAGGTCTGGTAAGGACAGTGGTGAGGCAGGTCTGGTAAGGACAGTGGTGAGGCAGGTCTGGTAAGCACAGTGGTGAGGCAGGTCTTGTAAGCACAGTGGTGAGGCAGGTCTGGTAAGGACAGTGATGATTGAGTTCTGGTAAGGACAGTGGTGAGGCAGGTCTGGTAAGCACAGTGGTGAGGCAGGTCTGGTAAGGACAGTGGTGAGGCAGGTCTGGTAAGGACAGTGATGATTGAGTTCTGGTAAGGACAGTGGTGAGGCAGGTCTGGTAAGGACAGTGGTGAGGCAGGTCTGGTAAGGACAGTGGTGAGGCAGGTCTGGTTTGGCTTAATAGAAAAGTGCGAGGTGCAAATATTTTCGATGTTGATGATAACAGACATTTTTAGTAAAAAAAGCAAACATTGACCAAAACAATAGTTTTATATTTGAAGAAAATCAGAGCCTCTTAAATATCAGAACTATATTTGTGGAATATTTTTGTGAATTTTATTAGTAAGAATTATTCTCTCTCTGGGTGGATTAACCTCACGACTGACCCTTTTCCCTAAACAATTTATGTAACCTTTGAGATGCTTAAGAACGGCTGGAATACTTTGAAAGTGGTTCTTGGATGCTTGAGAACGACTGGAATACTTTGAAAGTGGCTCTTGGAGGCTTGAGAACGACTGGAATACTTTGAAAGTGGTTCTTGGATGCTTGAGAACGACTGGAATACTTTGAAAGTGGCTCTTGGAGGCTTGAGAACGACTGGAATACTTTGAAAGTGGTTCTTGGATGCTTGAGAACGACTGGAATACTTTGAAAGTGGTTCTTGGATGCTTGAGAACGACTGGAATACTTTGAAAGTGGCTCTTGGAGGCTTGAGAACGACTGGAATATTTTGAAAGTGGCTCTTGGAGGCTTGAGAACGACTGGAATACTTTGAAAGTGGCTCTTGGAGGCTTGAGAACGACTGTAATACTTTGAAAGTGGTTCTTGGAGGCTTGAGAACGACTGGGATACTATGCAATTTATCTTCTTGTGTCTGTCTACCAAAACTCGTGAGTTATGTGAATAAACTGTTTAGAAACCGACAATTTGATAAATGGGACAACTGTTCAACATTTGTGTATGTATATTCTGGAAAAGTTTCTTCAGCCAGTGGCTTCTTCAGTCCAGTGCACCGAAGGTGGAAGATGAGGAGTTTGAGGTAATCACTCCCTCTGCCTGGATTTATTGTGTTCAGTACATCAATCTTGACAAAAGTCCTTGACAAAAGCTCCAGCTGCGGGTCATCATATGACTAAGACCCGAGTCAGGACACTCTTCCCTTTTTTCCTGACGAACCTCGTCTAAACTAACCTCACCAAACCTCCAGCTCCAAGTTCTGTTTGTCTGTTATCCTCTGCAAGTTTACAAAGAAATGTGAAAACATGTTTGTAGACATTGTAAAAAGGTAGTGAAAATTTTTAAGAATCAATATGGGAGTGGATCAAAACATTTTTAAGAATCTACATGGGAGCGGATCAAAACATTGACATTCAATGAGAACGTTAATTTTTTTCAATGTTTCCTTATTTTTTTTACTACTTTTTTGACTTTGTTCTTGAGATAACTTATTTTTTTCATTGTTTTTAATTAAACATAAAATACAATACGCCACAAGTAATTAACAAAATGGAATCACTGCATTTCCACTTTAATTTTCTTGTTCTTATTGTCCCCGTCATTCAGAAAGCAATGAATATTTTATTAAAAAAAAGTCGGACAATAAAATGATCCTAAGTTGCAAAACTTAGCAGATTCTCACACTAGAACAAGAAAGAAAATGTAAATTTTTCACGAAAGAATTTTGTCGGATTTTAAGATGTCTGACAACTGTAAAGAAGCTTTTTTTGTTGGTATTTTCTTGAAGCTTAGTCTTCTGTTTTTGCTATTTTGAAATGGTTATCCCACTTTTATACCTCCTTCCCTTCCACGATTCTTTCTTACAATTATTTCTCTTGTTTTCCTCTGTCAATGAACCTGCTTCCCTCCCTCTCTGCTTCCCTTCCTTCCTTACCACAGTTCTAACTACTTCTCTCCCTTACTTCTGTCCCGTAGCTCGATCGCTAGCGCACTCATCTCACACACTGAGGTCCGGGGCTCGAATCTCCAGTACGGCTGGAAAACATTAGGGACGTGTTTCCACAAGGCACCTGCTGTCCCTGTTCGCCCAAGGCGAACAGGGTGTTGGTGGACCGGTGTGGGTCGCATCCTGGGACAAAACTGGCCTAATTTGCCCTAATTTGTCCATAACAAGCGGCTTTGTATATAGTAGTATGTCGTTGATGTTAGCTAGGCTTGTATACCTTGTACATGTACTTGTAGATATAAAGATATTATTATTATTATTATTATTATTATTATTATTATTATTATTATTATTATTATTATTATTATTATTATTATTATTACTTTTCTGTATACCTACTATTTTTTAGCTTGTTTCTATCCCTCTATTTTAATTGTTTTTCTCTATCTTTCCTGTCTGCCTTAGTCTCACAATTACGCTGCATGGGTACGACACATATGCAAAAATAGCCATCTGTTGCACATGTGTCTCACCCATCAACCTGTCGGTATTTTATCCCATTAACATACCTGTCAGACACAGCAACACAACTGTATCGTGGTATTGACCTATTGTATAATATTTTCAACAGTTCTGCTGCATCTCTCCCAATAAGTTCCCTGATTTCCTTAAAGTTTCGTTATGTTCTCGTTCTCTCTCTCTCTCTCTCTCTCTCTCTCTCTCTCTCTCTCTCTCTCTCTCTCTCTCTCTCTCTCTCTCTCTCTCTCTCTCTCTCTCTCTCTCTCACACACACACACACACACACATGGTGTTAGGGTGTTCCTACCTTTGTTTACAAGCTAAGAGCTGTTTCTTACATCAGGTTATATGAAACCCTTTTTATTGCTATTTGGAATACGAAGAGGAAACAGGGTGAGGTTGGAGTCATCTGTGGGCTAGCGAATTCTTTAGGTCACCTGATAGCATGTCATCAATATGCTGTATGAAAATTTTCCAGACTTGAGTCATCCTAGGAGTAAATGATCTCAAATTAAATTGTTCTTGAGAAGAGTACAGCCAGAGCACAGTTGTTGTTTTCTCTCCGTGGAGTGACGCCAAGTAAGGTCACCCACATCCCTCCGGACCTGAAGGCTCTGCTGAAATGACAAATCTGTCCAGGCCAGATCAAGAAATCACAGATGTGACGGGGGGGGGGGGGGAGGTAAGGCAAGCCAAGAAAGTGGAGTACACTCTAGGTGTGGGTGTACTTGTGCCTCGTACAGAGTATTGCAGCCTCTAATGTCGAGCAGATGCCAGATATGTTTTAAGTACTGTAAGCTTCCTGGTCCCTTTGGAAGATTTACAAAGTTTGGAATCTCTCTCTCTCTCTCTCTCTCTCTCTCTCTCTCACACACACACACACGGGTCCAGGAGCTGTGACTCGATCACCACAACCAGAACTAGGCGAGTACACACACACACCAAGATTAATTATTTGTAAGCTAAGAGCTGAAAAATAAGACATGTGTGTGTAACAGTTAAAGTAACTTTATTGTTAACTGAAACGTTTCGCCTACACAGTAGACTTCCTCAGTCAAATACACGAAGCAACAGGTGTGGTAACGAAGTAAAGATAATGTAATCAGTCCATCAGTTGATGGACTGATTACATTAATTCGCTGCCAGGTCTTCTGCCTCTGTATTTGACTGAAGAAACCTACTGTGTAGGCGAAACGTTTTTAGTCGACAATAAAGAAACCTAACTGTTGCATTAGTCTTACACTTCAACTTATAAATATTATATGCCATTTTCAACAAGCTATGTTTCGTCGATGTTATTATGTCCTGGGAACGTGTTCCTGATTCGTGTCATTCTATGAATGACGTCAGAAGACGCAATGTTCTTGAGAAGAGTACAGCTGCCCGTCTTGTGGTATAGAAGCTGTCTTCTCGCGAGTCCACAAAATGGCGGCAAGTGGGGTACCTTAACAATATATACCTAGCATTGTCTTAATAATAATTGTATTATCTTTAATTATTATTATATATATCCAAATAAAGGGAAAGGATGAAGTTGGAGTCTGCTGTGAGCCAGAGATTTCCTTTGAATAACTGTCTTTATTTCATAGATGTTGTGTTGTTGTATGAACATGACCGGGCCGCGGGGGCGTTGACCCCTAGAACAGCCTCCAGGTAAGTAAACAGAAAGAGTGTACCTACTATTTGCTGTCCACCTTGTGGTATAGGAGCTACTCTCTCGCTGCTCGCCAAGTGTGGTAACCTTGGCAATATTGGCTTTCCAAATTACGAGGCCACACGCATCTCTCCGGCGTTGAAACCTCTTCTGAAATGACAAATTTATCCGGGCCCGGCCCAGGCGGGTGATAAACTGCATTGCACGCCTCTCTGTTACATGAAGAAGTGGAAGATGAGACGGGGAAGAGAGGAAAGTCAATCAAAGTGTGAAAATGCAAGGTGTGAGCACACTTTAAGGGTACATCCTAAGTGTGGGTACTTGTTGCGGCTAAGAGACCATTTTGTTCCTAGTCAGAAGAAGAAAGTGTTGTATATTGAAGGTGTGAGCGCACACCTGTGCCTCGTTCTCATTTGTGCAGCCTCTATTGTAGAGCAGGTAAGGAAGACGCCTTAGTATTGTTAACATCTCGACTGCTTCTCTTGCAAGCCATTGATTAACGAACATGAAGGCAGCTAGCATTTCCATTTATGCTTAAGTAATTATCATGGAATTCTGGGTTGAGATGAGGAAGGTTATTGAAGACACTCCACAAAAATAGACCAAGCACACTGAATGGAACAGAGACTTGCAGACTCTGTTTCATTTAGAACTTAGAGATTTACTGAACCTTCAAGGTAATCACTATGAAAATGTAATGGAGAATCAGAGACTCCAAGAACTTGCTGATTTGCCAAGAGTGTCTGGTGCCATACTTAGCGGAAATCTCAAGCAGAGTCTAGTGCTCCTACACAGCACATTTTGAATTCATCCAGCAACTGGTCTCACATATTGGAGAAGTTCAACAAGAGAGCATCAGCGTTCTTTTCTGAAGCCATAATCACGGTAACAAATAAGCGACTTGTAGTCGAAAAGTAATATCAGTGGCTGGGAGAATATTCTCCTCAAATGAATTTTGCCTGTGTTGTGCTGGTCTCTAGTTGCAGATTTCGGTTCTGTTCTTTTTTGTGAAGAGAGAGGCAACATTTGCCTCTTTCTAAAGAGGTCATTTATACAACACACATACTGTCTCGCTCACTCATTCTCTCTCTCTGTTACACAGGGTTTTACGAAGTTAGGTTTAGGTTAACTAACTATTTACAAGCAAAGAGCTGTTACCTACATTAATTGATACAAAAGGCTTTTTCTTGTTAATAGATATACAAACAGTGAATAGAACGAACTTGTAAGCATCTGTCGGCCAGCGATTTCACTTGATTAACTGAATTCATTTCGTGGACATCGATATGCAGTACGAACATGTTCCAAACTGGATTTATCTTAGGCTTTTATGATCTCAGATGAGGTGAAGTTCTCAAGAAGAGTACACTAAAGATGTCGTTAATGTTTACTGCCCGTCTTGTTGTGTAGAAGCTCGCTTCTTGCTGTCCTCGGAGTGGAGCCAAGTGTGATGTTTTTTTTAAATATTGGCCTTGTACATAACAGTAAGACCGTCCACAGCCTTCAAGTGTTGAAGGCTCTAATGAAATGAGAGATCTATCTAGGCTGGTTCCAGGAGAGAGGTAAGCCGTCTTGCTCTGTTTTCTATTTTGTCAGGAAGTCACAGATGAGATGGGGGGGGGGGCAGGCAATCCATGGAAGTGTAGCATACTCAAGGTGTGAGCACACTTGTGCCTCTTACAGAAATTTCCAACCTCTGCTGTCAAGCAGATGCGAGATAAGTCAAAGTACTGTAAGCTTCCTGGCCGCTTTATTTGCAAGATTTGCAACGTGGTTCTTCATAGTCAGTTTGGAGTCAGATTTCACCTCTAGGATATCAATTTCGTCTCCAGGTACTAACACTCTCATTTATTCTTTCCGCTGCTCTAGCATTACCATCAGTGCCGAGAGACTATCATCCTTTATGTTTTCTCAGGAGCTAATGCGACTACCATCGTTTTCCCCAGGCTGATATAGCTGTAAGCTGATAATTGACGTTACTTAGAATAGCTGGCATTTTCTCACTTGAATAAGTGAATGTCAAAGTATAGTCGACTTCACATGATGGAGAGTCTTGGATGAAATGAAGACGGTCATTAGTTATTGAAGTAGACATTCCAGAATAATGAAAAGCCCAAGAGCACTTCATCTCATACTTCCCTCTTCTCTTTTGTCTGTCTGTCTGTCTGTCTGTCTGTCTCTCTCTCTCTCTCTCTCTCTCTCTCTCTCTCTCTCTCTCTCTCTCTCTCTCTCTCTCTCTCTCTCTCTCTCTCTTCTTGAAAGAAGTTTCGACACAACACATTTTAACAATATTCGCTCCTGCAATAGTTGGGACCGGACTCGTGTTTAATATAAGTTAGACAGTTGCTGGAGTCAGGGGAGCCAGCCAGCCTCTTGTGCACCTACGTGCACCTTTCACCTTAACTTAATACTTTCCTGAGTTCCAATTTGCTGAGCTTATTTCTTCTTTGTTCACACACACACACACACACACACACACACACACACACACACACACACACACACACACACACACACACACACACACACAGGGGTTGGTCCTAGGATCAGTGCAATTTTTGGTATATGTGAATGACATGATGGAAGTATTAGATTCAAAAGTGTTCCTGCTCGCAGGTGGTGTGAAGGTAATAAGGAGAATTAAATCAGATGAGGATCAGGCAGGACTTCAAAGAGACCTGGACAGGCTGGACACCTGGTCCAGCAACTGGCTTCTAGAATTTAACCTCGCCAAATGCAAAGTCATGAAGGCCGGGGAAGGGCACAGAAGACCGCAGACGGATTATAGGCTAGGTGGCCAAAGACTGTAAACTTCGCTCAAGGAGAAAGACCTTGGGGTGAGTATAACACCGAGCATGTCTCCGGAAGCACACATCAACCAGATAACTGCTGCAGCATATGGGCGCCTGGCAAACCTGAGAACAGCGTTCCGATACCTAAGTAAGAAATCGTTCAAGACACTGTACACCGTGTACGTCAGGCCCATACTGGAGTATGCAGCACCTGTTTGGAACCCGCACTTGATCAAGCACATCAAGCAATTAGAGAAAGTTCAAAGGTTTGCGACAAGGTTAGTTCCTATGAAGAAAGGTCAAGGGAAATCGGCCTGAAAACACTGGAGGACAGGAGGGTTAGGGGAGACATGATAACGACATACAAAATACTGCGTGGCATAGACAAGGTGGGCAGAAACAGGATGTTCCAGAGAGGAGACACAGAAACAAGGGGTCACAATTGGAAGTTGAAGACCCAGATAAGTCAAAGGGATGTTACGAAGTATTTCTTCAGTCATAGAGTAGTCATGAAGTAGAATAGCCTAGCAAGTGAGGTAGTGGAGGCATGAACCATACATAGCTTTAAGATGAGGTATGATAAAGCTCATGGAGCAGGGAGAGTAAGGACCTAATAGCACTCAGTGAAGAGGAGGGGCCAGGAGCTGAGTTTGACCCCTGCAACCACAATTACGTGAGTACAATTAGGTGAGTACACACACACACACACACACACACACACACACACACACACACACACACACGTACAGCGGCAGTATGAAAACGACATAGCATCAACAGTCAAGTCTTACCCGAAACTGCTTTACAGCTACATCGGGAGGAAGACAACAGTCAAGGACCAGGTGATCAGGCTGAGGAAAGAAGGTGGGGAGCTCACAAGAAATGACCAAAAAGTATGTGAGGTGCTCAACATGAGATTTCAGGAAGAGGCTGAAAGGACACTGGGAAGACAAAACAGTGGGGTAGACCAACAAGGGATATACCAAGAAGTGTTGGATGAATTACACACAACTGAGGAGGAAATGGAGAAGCTCCTAAGTGACCTTCATACCTCAAAGGCGGTGGGACCGGACATCTCTCCGTGGGTTCTTAGAGAGAGAGCAGAGACACTGTGTGTGCCACTAACCAAAATCTTCAACACTCCCAATGAAACTGGGCAACTACCTGAAGTATGGAAGAAGGCAAATGTAGTCCCCATCTTCAAGAAAGGAGACAGAAATGAAGCACTAAACTATAGACCAGTGTCATTAACGTGTATAGTATGCAAAGTCATGGAGAAGATTATCAGGAGAGTAGCAGAGCACCTGGAGCAGAACAAGAATATAAACGACAGCGAGCACGGATTCATGGAAGGAAAATCCTGTGTCACAAACCTACTAGAGTTTTATGACAAGGTAACTGAAGTAAGAAATGAGAGGGAGGGGTGGGTTGATTGCACTTTCTTGGACTGCAAGAAGGCCTTCGACACAGTTCTTGACAAGTTATAAGTACAGAAGCTAGAGGATCAGGCACATATAACAGGAAGGGCACTGCAATGGATCAGAGAATACCTAACAGGGAAGCAACAGCGAGTCATAGTCCGTGATGAGGTATCACAGTGGGCGCCTGTGACGAGCGGGGTCCCACAGGGGTCAGTCCTGGGACCAGTGCTATTCTTGGTAAGTGTGAACGACATGACGGAAGGGGTAGACTCAGAAGTGTCCCTGTTTGCAGATGATGTGAAGTTAATGAAGAGAATTAAATCAGATACGGACCAGACAGGTCTACAAAGAGACCTGGACAGGCTGGATGCATGGTCCAGCAACTGACTCTTAGAATTTAACCCTTCCAAATGCAAAGTCATGAAGATCGGAGAAGGGCAAAGAAGACTGCAGACAGAGTATAGTCTAGGTGGCCAAAGACTGCAAACCTCACTCAAGGAGAAAGACCTAGGAGTGAGTATAATACCGAGTACATCGCCAGAAGCACACATCAACCAGATAACTGCTGCAGCATATGGGCGCCTGGCAAACCTGAGAATAGCGTTCCGGTACCTCTGTAAGGAATCGTTCAAGACTATACACTGTGTACGTCAGGCCCATACTGGAGTACGCAGCACCAGTTTGGAACCCACACCTGGTCAAACTCGTCAAGAAATTAGAGAAAGTGTAAAGGTATGCAGCAAGCTAAGAGGAATGTCCTATGAAGAAAGGTTAAGGGAAATTGGTCTCACGACACTAGAGGACTGGAGGGTCAGGGGAGACATTATAACGACATACAAAATACTGCGTTGAATAGACAAGGTGGACAGAGACAGGATATTCCAGAGATGGGACACAGAAACAAGGGGTCACAATTGGAAGCTGAAGACTCAGACGAGTCACAGTAATGTTAGGAAGTATTTCTTCATCCACAGAGTTGTTAGGAAGTGGAATAGTTTGGCAAGCGACGTAGTGAGGCAGAAACCATACGTAGTTTTAAGACGACGTATGATAAAGCTCATGGACAGGGAGAGGGAGGACCAAGTAACGGCCAGTGAAGAGGCAGGGCCAGGAGCTGAGTCTCGACCCCTGCAACCACAATTAGGTGAGTACAATTAGATGAGTACACACACACAGGGACCAGGATCTGATCTCGACCCCCGCAACGACAAATACGTGAGTACATACACACACGCACACGCGCGCGCGGTCAGAGTGTAGAGGCAACCGAGCTCCCAGAATTTTAATGTTTTTAGGTCGTGTTTTAGCTTTTAGCAGAAGCCAATGATAGTGACTGGGTCAGTGAACAACAGAACAAGTGACAACAAAGTTTTAAAACTGAAATAGTAGAGAATACTGAAATTTCAGGAAATTTCAATGTACCATAGCGTGTTAGAGGCCTAACAGGCACCTGCTGCCACAGAGCTACGAATAGTCAACTTACAAGGACACGTATACCTAAAGTCAGAAAGTCAAGTGTAAGTCAAGGTGGTTAGTGAGAGAACTGTGAGGTAGCATACAGCAAGTGCGAAAAAATAACAAATAGGCAAACGGAAGAAAGTAAAAATCAAAATAAATATATCTTTGAAAATTGACATATAAGTAGACCTCTAGGAAGTGGTACTGCCATAGTCTGGTTGTGTCATAAATAAGGGAAGAAGTGAAGTTACAAGCAGAAAGTGAAAACACTTATATATTATATATATGTCGTGCCGAATAGGCAGAACTTGCCATCTTGGCTTAAATATCAACGCTCATCTTGCCATATAGGACAAGTGAAAATTTGTGTATGCAATAATTTCGCTAAAATCATTCTGAACCTAACGAAAAAAATATATTTCACTGTGTTTGTTTAGTATTAAATTATTGTAAACAAATCTAAAATATATTTAGTTGGGTTAGGCTAATATAAATTGCGCTTGTTATAATAAGGTTAGGTAAGTTTTCTAAGATTCTTTTGGTGCAAAATTATAAATTTTTACATTAACATTAATGAAAAAAATATATTTTTAAACGTATAAGAGAAAATTTTAGAAAGGACTTAATTTTAAATGAGTTCTTGCTAATTGACCAGTTTTACATATTCGGCACGACATACTCACACACACACACACACACACACACACACACACACACACACACACATACACAAACACAAACAATCGCAGACAGGCCATCTTAACCATGCAAGACAAGCCATGGGGGCTAGAAGTCTTTAGCTCAAGTACTTTCTTTCACACTTCTTAGTGCATCATCAGGAGCTATGCAGTGTTGCAAGGCAGCAACGGGTCTGTCACCTACCGCACGTCTCTCAGAATGTGGGCCAACGGTTGGTGCCACCCTGTACCACAACCATCCCCATTTCCACATACTGGGTAAGAGGGTTTTGAGATGTCAAGTATTATGAAATTAGAAAATATAATATCCAGGCCTAAGCTTTTTCTAGCTGCTTAGAACAGATCATGTATCTTGAGAAATATGCCGGATATGTAAAACTTGCTATTTTGGCTTAAATAGCAGCTCTCATCTTGCTATATAAGACAAACGAAAATTTGTGTATGTAATAATTTCGCAAAAATCATTCTGAACCTAACGAAAAAAATATATTTCACTGTGTTTGTTTATTAATAAATTATTGTAAACTTATCTAAAATATATTTAGGTGGAATAGGTTAAATTAAACTGCGCTTGTCATAATAAGGTTAGATAAGTTTTCTAAGATTCTTTTGGTGCAAAATTATTAATTTTTACATTAACATTAATGGAAAAAAAAAATTTCAACTTATAAGCGAAAATTTTAGAAAGGACTTAATTTTAAATGAGTTCTTGCTAATTATCCAGTCTTACCTATTAGGCTTGTTGACGGGTGTTGTAGATCAAATGAGGTCACAAGCTGCCCTCACACTTTCTTTGGCACTGTCTCATTGATAAACTGGTAGAGAGACCCATGATGAGCAAACCTTCAATATCTAGGGCGAACCCCCAACACTTGCTGTTAACCTCCAATACCTGGGGGTTGTACTGCATGGTGTCGTTTTAATGTATTACCGAAAAATTGTGTGTGTGTGTGTGAGTGAGTGTGTGTGTGTGTGACTTGTAATACTGAGTAAGCAATGTGGGTTGAGATAATTGTGTGTGTGGTTAGGTTAGGTGAGGTCACAGGTTGACCTCACCAACCAAATGTAAAGTGACAGGTGCTCTTGCAGGCGTCTGTCTGTAGTGTGTCTCTCTGTGGAGGTGTTGGACGACCCTCGTCTAGAGCTGACTGTGGTGTTGGGGAAATATCGATGGAAAATTCTGTGTAGTGAACATTATTAGTGAAAAAAAATTGTTGGTGCATGAATGTTGTGGGTTATGAGTAACAAATGTGAGTGGATAGTGTGTTGGTTATATCTTTTTAGTGTATTACCGAAATTGAGAAAAAATTGTGAAAATTGTGACTTGTAGCGAGTTGTTGGGTATGTTGTTAGAGGTTCTAATCAGGATTTCAGAAAAGTATGAAAAATGTTGTGGGTGTTGTGTCTGTGGGTTATGAGTGAAAAAAAAATGTGAGATGTTGGAAGTTAGAGTTATTGTGAAAGAAATGTAACACGTGATCTATTGTGAGTTGTGGCTTGTGAAGTGACTGGGGGGCTTGTTGGGGTGTTGTGATAACTGTTATACGTTGTGAGTTGTGGGTATTATAACAGTTGAAAAAGTTGAGAATGTGTTTACCATATGAGAAACATGTTATGAGTTGTTGTGGGTAATTTGTTGTGTCTTGTTGTGGGTTATGAATGGAAAGTTACGAATGAAAATTCTGGGTGTCATTCTTATTATTAATGAGATTGTGTGTTATAACTGAAATTGCGACTTGTTAGGGTCTTGTACATTGTGGAGCAATAGTGTGCTATGATATGTGGGTGTTGTGGGGTATTGAGAGAAGTGGAAATGCGGGTGGATAATGTGACGTGTTTTGTGTTGTGGGTATTATAACAGATGATAAAGTTGATGAGGGGGAGAATGAGGTACATGGTAGTGAGACCGAGTAATGAAGGTGAGGTGTAGGAGAGATTCCGGGGAAGGATGAGTGTTCCCCAAACTGTGTTTTCTGTACCTTTTTCTCTTGCTGAAAATTGTGAGTAAGAAATTGTGTCTGTCTTGCGGGTATTATTAATGAAATTGTGTCTATGTTCACCGTGATTTCTCGAGAGAAATGTTACCCTGGGACCTGAGGGTTGTACAAACATTAGGCAATAGTGGGGTGTTTACCCGTAGTGGGCCTTTATCAAATGACATCTGTTTTTGGTGGTCATCCGTGACATCACACTACTTGGCGGTTATCACGTGTCTACTTACAGTGAAGAGGCGGGGCCAGGAGCTGAATCTCGGCCCCTGCAACCACAATTAGATGAGCACAGATAGGGGACCACCCGTGATGTCACACCCCACCTGGGCTAAACTGATTCTTCGTCTTGTATGCTTATCTCTGACTCCATAGGGGTGAGTGAATGTGTTTACTACTCAGATTTTCTCTTAACCCGTAGGGGGAACCCAAAACACCATTTGTTGCTATACACGATTTGGAGTTGGAACTCGATCTTAGGGTAACTCTAAAATTCGAAAATTAGATGTAAATCTTCATCCAAGGAGATGGAAGGTAACTCAAAAATTTCGAGGAAAAGTGGTGGGGGTTAAGGAGGAGTTAAAACTTGATCGAACAAGTTGGAGAGCACAAAAAAATAAAAAAAATCGGAGGTAGGCGGCAGAGTCAGGGAGCGTAGTTGAAAAACAGTATATAAGAAAACTGGGGGTCCAATAAAGGGGGATCAAAGCCCCCATTCATAAAAATTTGGGGGGCAGAGCCCCCATTCAAAATTTTTGATGGGGGTGGAGCCCCCACTCAAAAAAAATTCTTCATTCAGAAGACATACCCACTACAGGTGATATTACAATATGCAGAAAAAAACAGTGAAAAAAAATAGTGAAATTCCAAGTGCTTTCATGACTTCTCACATTATCAAGGAACTATAAAATTAAATCATCACAATGACTATTTGCGTCTTATGCCTAAGAATACAGATATAAATAATTTCATTGTTAAATTAAATAGTTTAGCTCATCCTTTAAATTTTACTGTTGACTTCGAAGAAAATAACTCATTGCCTTTCCTAGATGTTTAAATTATTAATTATTTTAAACTTAAAATTTACAGAAAACCTACAAATCAACATAGAGTTAAACTGTGGGTTTTCTCATCAATGTTATTGAAAACTTTGCGTATTTGTAGTCCAGAGTTCATAGATGAAGAAATATCTAAAATTTATGAAACAGCTATTGATCTAAAATACCAAAGAAACTTAACTGACAAAGTCATTGAAACTGCCAGAAATACTTTTTACATCCCAAAAAGGGACAACCAGCCTTATTCAACTAAAAATATGTTGGTTCTCCCTTACCATGAAAACTTGGTTGATATGCCTTCTCTTCTTAAGACTTAATTCAAAGTTGTATTTAAAAGTCTTGATACAGTAAAGAAACTTTTGATAAATACTTAACCCAAAAATGCTGATGGGTGTCTATAAGATTCTTTGTAAAATGAAATAAAGTTTATTACGATCAAACTGGTAAATGTCTTGAGTTAAGGCTAAAACAACATTAACATAACGTTAGAACTGGACAAGATTCTAATGCTCTGTTTTTTCATATGAGAGATTTTAACCATCCAATTGATTCTGATCGACACCATGCCTAACCCTTCTAGGGTAGGGTAGGTGCCTGAGCCCGAGCTTTTAGCTCATAAGACTGTCATTCCCATTTGCTCCTTTGGGGCGGGGATGACAGACCAGAGAGGCCTAGCTTGTGGCTAGGCCTGGGGACAGTTGGTCCCAAAGATGAGGAGGTACTTGTGCCTCTTCCCATGGGAGATTTCGGTCTCAGACACTCTCTAAAGAGGGAGCCAAGGCCGGGCCACCACTTGGAAAAGGCCCGGGCCGGGAGAATACCGGCTAATCTTTAATAATAATAATAATAAATCCAATTGATTTTCAAAAGCCTAAGAAAGTTGTATCAAGTCCATGATCGACAGGAATATAACAGAATCATGTATCATAAAAAACAATTTTGAAAATAATATATTTCTTTTGGTTTATATAAATTGGATTCATTTATAATTAATAAAATTTGGGGAGAATTTAAGGTACATTAGACTAAGCAAAAAATTTTAATGGTTGGGTAGAGTATCAGTTGTGTTTCAGAGTCGGGTGTTGTGACGTGACTGTGAGGTGTAGTCTTGTTGTGACGGGACTGTGAGATGTAGTCTTGTTGTTGTGACATGACTGAGGTGTAGTATTGTTGTGACGTGACTGTGAGATGTAGTCTTGTTGTTGTGACGTGACTGTGAGTTGTAGTCTTGTTGTGACGTGACTATGAGGCGTAGTATTGTTGTGACGTGACTGTAAGGTGTAGTCTTGTTGTTGTGACGTGACTATGAGGCGTAGTATTGTTGTGACGTGACTGTAAGGTGTAGTCTTGTTGTTGTGACGTGACTGTGAGGTGTAATATTGTTGTGACGTGACTGTGAGATGTAGTCTTGTTGTTGTGACGTGACTGTGAGTTGTAGTCTTGTTGTCACGTGACTGAGGTGTAGTCTTGTTGTGACGTGACTGAGGTGTAGTCTTGTTGTGACGTGACTGAGGTGTAGTCTTGTTGTGACGTGACTGAGGTGTAGTCTTGTTGTGACGTGACTGAGGTGTAGTCTTGTTGTGACGTGACTGAGGTGTAGTCTTGTTTGTGACGTGACTGAGTAGTAGTCTTGTTGTGACGTGACTGAGTGTAGTTGTTGTTGTGACGTGACTGAGTTGTAGTCTTGTTGTGACGTGACTGAGGTGTAGTCTTGTTGTGACGTGACTGAGGTGTAGTCTTGTTGTGACGTGACTGAGTTGTAGTCTTGTTGTGACGTGACAGTGAGTTGTAGCTATTGTTTGTGACGTGACTGAGGTGTTTGTCTTGTTGTGACGTGACTGAGGTGTAGTCTTGTTGTGACGTGACTGAGGTGTAGTCTTGTTGTGACGTGACTGAGGTGTAGTCTTGTTGTGACGTGACTGAGGTGTAGTCTTGTTGTGACGTGGCTGTGAGGTGTAGTCTTGTTGTGACGTGACTGAGGTGTAGTCTTGTTGTGACGTGACTGAGTGTAGTCTTGTTGTGACGTGACTGAGGTGTAGTCCTGTTGTGACGTGGCTGTGAGTTATCTTGTTGTGACGTGACTGAGTGTAGTCTTTTGTACGTGACTGAGGTGTAGTCTGCCCTTATACGCTTCTGTTTGATGTTTTATTTTTATATTTCCTTGATAATGTGAGAAGTCACGAAACCGCTTGGAATTTCGCTATTTTTTCACTGTGGTTGTTCGGGGATATTGGCAGTTTGGAGGGATATGTTGTGTATCTTTATACGTATATGCTTCTAAACTGTTGTATTCTGAGCACCTCTGCAAAAGCAGTGATTATGTGTGAGTGTGGTGAAAGTGTTGAATGATGATGAAAGTATTTTCTTTTAGGGGATTTTCTTTCTTTTTGTGTCACCCTTCTCGGTGGGAGACGCCGACTAGCTGAAATATATATATATATATATAATATATATATATATGAATATAATATATATTATATATATATTATATATATATATGAATATTGTGTGAGATATATTGAAAGATATTTTGCTCCAAAATAAGGATAATATTGTTCATAGAGTTTAGAGATGCCACAAAAAATTTGGTGTTGCCGCTGGAGGTTGAATTAAAAGTGAAAATTTTAATATACCGTCCACTGACCTCTCTAGTCTAGAAAACGCCAGTAATTAAATGACGAAAAAGTACACTTTATTGTTGCACAGTAAACTGATGCAAAGACACACTCACGTAGAGTGTAGCATTGTACACAGAAAATTAATAAATTCCAGTATACATCATCTTTTCATGGCTGATGGACTGATTATCTCATCTTTGCCTCTCGACTGCCTGTGCGTTCTTCAGTGTTTGACTGAAGAAGTCTGCAGAGCAGGCGAAATGTTTTGACAATATAGTTGTTACACAATAACTTTGTATATTGCTTATAGTAAATTTTTTATAGACATGCTAAAGTGACATTATATAGACATGCTAAAGTGATATTATATAGACATGCTAAAGTAACATTATATAGACATGCTAAAGTGACATTATATAGACATGCTAAAGTGGCATTATATAGACATGCTAAAGTGACATTATATAGACATGCTAAAGTGGCATTATATAGACATGCTAAAGTGACATTATATAGACATGCTAAATTGACATTATATAGACATGCTAAAGTGACATTATATAGACATGCTAAAGTGACATTATATAGACATGCTAAAGTGGCATTATATAGACATGCTAAAGTGACATTATATAGACATGCTAAAGTGACATTATATAGACATGCTAAAGTGGCATTATATAGACATGCTAAAGTGACATTATATAGACATGCTAAAGTGGCATTATATAGACATGCTAAAGTGACATTATATAGACATGCTAAAGTGGCATTATATAGACATGCTAAAGTGACATTATATAGACATGCTAAAGTGACACAGTATGATCACTTCAACAACTAAACATATTTTTATAATTCCCATCTTCTATGTGGGACCAGATAATAAGTATATGTTTACAAATAATTACGCACCTTTAAATGTGATATATTATTTGTACCTGAGCTGTGAAGTTACATAAACATGTGAGCAGTGGAAATATATCAGAGTATAATCCGTAAAGCAACCACAATTGAGTGTTAGCTCTAGGCCTATCGTGTTGCAATCAACACATGAGGAGCTTGCAATGTTGCAGAAAGGAAGATACAATCTGGCAATCATCTTGGAATTTTTCATTAAATTAGAAAACGGGTCCACTGTCGGCTAATTTAAGGTGAACTCATTTAAAGGAGGAAACGTTTGTAGTTTATTAAAAAGACCAAACAAGTTTTACTGTCTTTGTGTGCTACATTTAATACAATCCATCGCATTAGTATAGGAGTCCTGTTTCAGGATATTGGACTATAACCTCCACTATAAATTAACCTAATTTCAATAAGCTGCCCCTATTATTACATAATCAACATTTATCATATTTTATGATAGTCGATTCTGCAATGTTCCTTCCAAATCAAGTGGAACAAATTGATCGACATCATGCCCAGCCCTTCTAGGGTAGGGTAGGTGCCTGAGCCCGAGCCTTTAGCTCACAAGACTGTCATTCCCCTTAGCCCCCTTGGGGCGGGGATGGCAGACCAGAGAGGCCTAGCTTGTGGCTAGGCCTGGGGACAGTTGGTCCCAAAGATGAGGTACTTGTGCCTCCTCCCATGGGAGACTTAGGTCTCAGACACTCCCTAAAGAGGGAGCCAAGGCCGGGCCGCCACTTGGAAAAGGCCCGGGCCGGGAGAATACCGGCTAATCTTTAACTAACTGGAACAAATGGATCGACACCATGCCTAACCCTTCTAGGGTAGGGTAGGTGCCTGAGTCCGAGCCTTTAGCTCATAAGACTGTCATTCCCATTTGCCCCCTTGGGGCGGGGATGGCAGACCAGAGAGGCCTAGCTTGTGGCTAGGCCTGGGGACAGTTGGTCCCAAAGATGAGGAGGTACTTGTGCCTCCTCCCATGGGAGACTTAGGTCTCAGACAGTCCCTAAAGAGGGAGCCAAGGCCGGGCCACCACTTGGAAAAGGCCTGGGCCGGGAGAATACCGGCGAATCTTTAATAATAATAATAATGGAACAAATGACAATGACTTCAGTTTTTGGTTAATTTGCCATGTTATTACAGACTCTAATGTGCCTGAAAATCAAATTTGATTCTTGAGCAGTCTGTATTAAATATTTGTGTTGTGATATCCTAATATCTAGAGATTTGCCAGTCTGTCCCACATAAAGTAAGTTGCAGCTACTGCAACAAATTCTTTACACACCACCGACACAATGTTGTGGAGAATACTTTATCAAAATGCTTTTAATAGCCCTGGTAATCTTGAAAACTACTTGTATGTTAAATCTTTTAAGAACATTCAGCATTACAGATAAATTATCAATGTATGGGAGAAGCAACACATTCTTGATCTGAGGTGTTTTCCTAAGTTAAGCATGATGATAAACTTTTCTAGCTGCCAGTGATGCTGATTCCACAAAATCCTTATGTTATTGCAGTTTCGTAGCAATGTCAGATATTTTCCTAATTTCTGCATTGACAAATTCTGAGCTACATACTCGGTATGCTCTCAGAAACATGGTGAGAAAGTCACTCTTTTTTATTCTGGTCTCACGGTTGGAATACACAAATAACCTGCACATAGGAGAGAGGAGCTTACGACGATGTTTCGGTCCAATTTGGACCGAAACGTCGTCCTAAGTTCCACTATCCTAAGTGCGAGTTATTTGCGTATTGCTCCAGTCACGGTATTGTGACTTTTTGCTGTTAATGGTTGGAATAATAGTGGAAATATCAGCACACATTAGTGGCCTTCTGTATACCATAAACTTGAACCTTCTATCCTCACGGTGTATCAACACGTTAGCAAAGGGAATTCAGATTCCACTTTTTTCTCCACAATGAATTTAATAGACGGGACCAAATCATTAGGAATCGGTAAGAATGTATCCAATGCCATATCAGCCACAAACAGATGTCATCCATATACCCGAACCATTTAGTTTACGTGGAATAATGTCTTTCAAGAGCCTCGCCTCGAAAAACTCCATATACAGATTACTCAACAGTAATATAATGTCTTTATTTCTACAAGTACATGGCATATAGGCCTAGCTGACATCAGTGAAATACTACCATTGTATTAGCTTAAACTGTAAGGAAGTCATGTAGTGACTTCTTTTCCATTGGTATGGGTATAGCGTCGGTGTCTGAGCGTGGGTAGTCACGTGGGAAATGCATAGTGACCAGCATGTAGGTGGACACAGTTCAATGAAGCCTCTTGTTATGCGGAGCATATCGGGCAAATTAGGTCAGTTTTATCCCAGGATGCGACCCACACCAGCCGACTAACACCAAGATGCGACCCACACCAGCCGACTAACACCCAGGATGCGACCCACACCAGCCGACTAACACCCAGGATGCGACCCACACCAGCCGACTAACACCCAGGATGCGACCCACACCAGCCGACTAACACCCAGGATGCGACCCACACCAGCCGACTAACACCCAGGATGCGACCCACACCAGCCGACTAACACCCAGGTGCCCATTTTTTTACTGATGGGTGAAAATAGACAACTGGTGTAAGGAAACACGCCGAATGTTTCAACCCTCGCCTGGACTCGATCTCTGAACCCTCACCGTGTTAAGCGAGAGCTTTTACCACAAGGCCACGGGCCACTGTGGCGACATTGGATTTCCCATTGCCATTTCCTGTCTTTAAGTGTAGCATTTCCCTTCAAACTCAAACTTACAATCAACTATACACAATTTAATCAGCTCAGTAATGATAACCTATCAAAAGACATGGATAACTAATTCTTCTTCCAAGTAAGATAGCAAATTGGAAACAGGAACTCAGGTGAACATCTCGTGACATCAAAACTTACTACAGTAAAATTAATGGAACTGTTAACAATTTGCAATTTGTCAATAAGATCAACATTGTTTCTTATGGGAGCTTCAGAAATGTTGCCCATCAATGGAGTTAATATTTTTAACAACCATTCTGACAAGGTGAATATCTGTAAGTTCAACACTCGACAGGTTAATAGCGAACTCCGGGTTAACATGGAACCAACCACTTTGTGCTATGAGGTTGCTGAAGTCAGAAAGGCCAAGCAAAAGTTCCTTAACATGGTACCACTCGAGTGGCAAGATCATTTATTAGATTACATATATGTAGGGGACTGAGAATAATGAACCGAAAACTGAAGATTTATATGCTAGAAAATTGAACAACCTCATAGCACGAAGTGGTTGGTCCCCACACGCTAAGCCGGAATTCGCTTTCACTATACAGTGCAAAGCTTCTGTTTCACTGTTCTGTACAGAAGTATAACCGTTGTTCTACTGTTCAATACAGGAGTAAACCCATTGTTCCGTTATTCATCCCTGTTCTACTGTTCACTACAGTAGTTGCTCTGATCTACTGTTCATTATAGCTTCAAACTTCCGTTGATCTATTTTGTATAGCAGAAGCACAACTGTTCCCTTGTTGACAACAGACGCACCACCTCTGTTTTATTGCTCAATACTGCAGAAACACCTTTGTTAAATTGTTTAATAGAACCGACACACTGCTGTCCTACTGTTCATCTAACAGTAACACCGCTGTTCTGCTGTTTAATAAAGCAGAGACACTGCAGTTCTATTCTTCCTTACAATATCAAAACCGCTATTCTGCTGCCAAATACAACACCAGAACCGCTGTTCAAAGCAGCAGAAAGTTCAGTGTATTTCAGTTCAACACAAAAGCAAAACTTCTGTTAAGACAAGTGTTCTGTAATGAAGAGCCGAATGGCTGCTTTCCTGCTGTTCATTACAGTTTTACGACTGCTGTTATCCTATACAGAACAGCAGGATATCCAGTCTTTTGGTTTTTAAAACAGCAGCAACGCAGCTTTTTCAGCTCTCGAGCTATATAGCTTTGTCAGTCACCTTTTCATTTTGTCGACCCCCGAATTTTTCCATTACAGCGACACACAGAACAATACATGTTGGAGTGTTGGTCAGAGCGACGAGTCTTTTCCTATTAACTTGTGCTCAAAAATACACCACACTGTCAGAACCGGCTGATAAGGTTGCTACACTGTCAGCTTTACTGTCAGAAACAGCTGGTGAAATTATCACATAGGCAGGCATAGTGTCAGCAACAGCTGAAGTGACTACCACACTGTCAGCCACATTGTCAATGAGACCTGATGGGGTTACTTCACTGTCAGCCATAAATGATAATGCGGTTACCTACATTTTCAGCCAACGTTGATGTGGATCGAAACAAGGATGTAAGTTTGAGGTAAAATACACTTCTTCCTCGTGTACTGTTATTGTCTTGTATCATGACCAGAGTAGCCGACTGACAAATGTCTTAATGCATTTGTACTTGTACTTAGATTTTAGCAGAATTAAAGAGCTCGGTGCACAGATAATCAAAGATTGCAATAGAGTATGTAACAGTGTGGGAGAGTAGGCCTACAATACTGTGATAGTGAATGAAACATAATACAGAAAATACATCATAGGAAACAGATTGAAACAGAGATCAAATTCGATGAAAATAACACATAATGTAAAAATTGCAACACAGTATGCAAGAGAATATGCAACAAATAATATAACAGATGTCTAGTGAAATACGAAAGAGAACGTTGTAGAGACAGCAACTTCAAAGTAACACTTAAACATATAATACGATATTAAATAATAATACAAAAATTAGGTTCTTTAATCACTAGTCAGGCGAAGTTGAATTCCATGAGATGATTGGTGGAATTCCGGTGTTGTACGCAGGTGTTGTTCAAGTTATGGTTCCTGCATGTATTACTCTGTTCACTAAGACGTGTTTCGAGGTTTATTGCTCTTTCATATATGTAGTATATCACTGCTCTTAATTAAGAACATTACTGATGACTCAAATACCATCGTCACCACTGTCGACAAAGGAGGTGGAGTCGTTATATTCAACACCAGTGAATACAGCACCAATGTGATGGACCTTTCGAACGACCAGTTTACATAAAAACCCATCAGCACACAACAGTGTGAGACTATTGTGTGCTGGTGGGAAAATGAAATGTAAACCATACCACGGTCGGGGTAGAACCCGCGGTCAGAGTCTCAAAACTCCAGACTGATGCGTTAGCTCGATTTTCAATAATTATTTTCTGTTTTCACATAGGAAGAGACTAATAATATCCCAATAAATAACTTTTATAGTTGGTCTGAAGAAGATAAATTATGTAATATTACAGTCACTAGCGGTTTGGTTGTCAGATAGACCGATTGAAGCTAAATAAATCTCCGGACCTTGATAAACTTTTTTCAAGGTTCCTTAAGGAATGCAAAATGGAACTTTATGACTAACTAATATTTTATCTTCAAACAGGTTTAGTGTCTTTGTGGAAGATAGCCACCGTAATTCCTATTTTAAAGCAGGGGACAAGTCGTTACCGTCCAATTACATGCAAATAAGCTTGACCTCAATTGTAGGCAAATTACTAAAGTTAATTATAGCAGATATTATAAGAAGTCATCTTGATAAGAATAATTTGATTAATGATACCCAGCATAGATTCACGGGGACCGTTCCTGCCTAGTTAATTTGCTAACTTTCTTCAGCAAAGCTTTTGAGGCTGTTAATCACGAAAAAAAAATTGATATTGTTTATTTGGATTTTAGTAAGGATTTTGATAGAGTACCGCACCACAGAACCGCTGCCACAGAAAGTGGCAGCTCATGGCTTTAAGGGAAAAGTGCTGTCATGGATCGAGTCATGGCTCACCAATAGGAAGCAGTGTGCATAAATGGAGCAAAATCTGAGTGAGGTTCTGTAACAAGTGGTCTTCCACAGGGATCAATTTTAGGCCCTTTGTTGACGAGGGAATTACTAGTGTTGCAACCCCTGAATGGGTTGCAATGTATGTATATATATTACATGTGTATTACCTTTTCATATAATTTTATATTGCTTATATTTGCGATAATTGTTATTTGACTTAGCTTCCTTTGGTTAGGTAGGATGTAACATATTATGTGCTCAGTTCAAGTCTTGATTGTCTAACTACTGTAATTATCGCTTGTGGCTCGTTAGACTGCCGGCTTCCGTTTGAGCTGCAGCGACCCACGGAGCTATCACGTGATCGAGGGGGAGGGGGTGTCCTCACCTCGCCTGAAGTATTCAGTCTGGTCTAGACTCTCTTGGTGGTTGGACAGATTGTCTGTCTCATTATTCTTGTTAGTTCTGTAGAACTCTGTTCACAGAACATTGTATAGACTTAGTGATTTTCGACGTTGTACTGAGGTTGTGTGTCGCATAGACACTCTGAGCAACTCAGGTCCTGAGCTGTAGCTTCTGACCTAACTTGTACTGGTATCTGTGTATTATCACAGTCTGGGATTTTCTTATGCTGAACTTAGATTCAGTATTATGGGAGTTTTGTGACTTTTGTGGAGGATCTGCTGATGGTCCCTATTTAGAGTCGTTATATTATCTCCTTGTCCTGATTGTGTCGCAGTTGCTTGTTGTATTGCTATTGAGCTTAGCATTTTTTTTGTTCAAGCAGACTGTTCTGGTTGCCAGTTGGTCAAGAAGTTAGTTTATGAGAGGACTTTGTCAGTCACTTGTTTAAGTCTAGTCGAGTCTTGAGACATAGCGAACTACTTAGAGCACTTACATACATACACACTTACTTGTACATATTTGTAATATTTTATTAAATGTTAATGTACCAGACGGTACTTAAGAATTATAAATGTGAAATGTGCTTTCAGCACAATACTATTGTATACGAGAGAATTGATTATTATTTTGATTATTATTAATTTAATTTAATTTGATAATATACCTCTAGACTTGATAAATTTATTAAATTTTAATTTCTCTAGTTAGTAGCCTACCAGTTGTAATCCTTAAGCACTATTGAATCATACTGAATTCTAATGGATAATTGGACAAGGATACTGACTACTTGTTACGAAAACCCAGTAACAGGCTGGATGCTAGAAGGGCAGTCCTTTCTAGTATTCACTGGAGATCTCTAAGCTTTTAGAATCGCGTTTTTTGTAACACCAGCGATATGAGCAAATTCGCTGATGACACGAAGATAGGTATGATATTCGATTCAGATGTAAAATGTTACAAAACTTCAGGAGGATTTAGACTCAATTCGTGGTCGGAAAAGTGGCAGATGCAGTTCAATGTAGATAAATGCTCGGGAATGTTCGTAACCCTTGCACCTATAAGCTAAATAATGTAGAACTTAGCCGTACAGAATGCGAGAAGGACTTGAGGGTTATGATAAGCAGCAACCTTAAACCAAAACAGCACTGCCTAAGCGTACATAATAAGGCAAATAGATTACTGGGATTTATATCAAGAAGTGTAAGCAACAGAAATCCAGCGGCTATATTACAGCTTTATACATCAGTAGTAAGGCCTTACCTAGATTACGCAGCTTAATTCTGGTCTCCATATTACAGAATGAATATTAATTCGTTAGAAAACACTTAGCGAGGAATTACAAGATTAATACGTAGCATTAGAAATGTTCCGTATGAAGAAAGGCTGAAGTTCCTTAAATTAATTTCACTTGTAAGACGATAAATGAAGGGAGACATGATTGAAGTGTACAAGTGGAAGATGGGTACTAACAAAGTGGATATAAATAAGTTCTTGAGAATATCTCTCCAACAGAGAACCCGCAGTAATGTATTCAAGTTGGATAAGTTTAAATTTAGAAAGGATATAGGAAAGTATTAGTTTGAAAATAGGGTAGTTGATGAGTGGAACAGTCTGCCCAGTACGGTGATTGAAGCTTAAACCTTGTGTAGTTTCAAATTTAGGTTGGACAAATGTATGAGAGAGTGGTGTTGGAGTTGAGAGGGACTTGCAGATGAGTAAATAGATTTATCAAAGTTGGATAGCGTTAAAAATGGGTTGGGCAGATATTCTGTTAGTGGGATTGCCTAGCATGGGCCAACAGGCCTGGTGCAGTGTTTCTCTTTTCTTATGTTCTTACACAAAACCTGAAATATACTGAATCGCAATAGGGAAGGGAAGAAATTTATGCGCTTGATACCCAGCAACCCTGAACTAGCACACATATATGGTTTACCTAAGACCCATAAACATAATATTCCTTTCAGATCAATCACATCAGGTTTAGGCAGTGTACCACATAAACTAGCCTTCTAGGGGACCATTAGTTCCGATCATCTAAAGCATCCAGGCGACCTTCTCAACCGCATAAGAGACCTCTCTATTCGAAACAAGAAACTAAGTAGTTTGGACGTAACTTCCCTCTTCACTAAAGTACCCACAACACAAGCCATTGGAATTCGACGACGTAAAGTCAATCCGGAACTTAATCTTCCTCTTTCTCCCGGAGATTTCGCTGACCAGATTGAACTCTGCAAAGACTTGGGAGTCATGGTAAGCAGAAATCTGAACCCTAGACAACAGTGCCTAAGTGTGCACAATAAGGCTAACAGATTACTAGGATTTATTTCAAGAAGTATAAGTAACAGAAATCCAGAAGTTATTTTGCAGCTCTATACATCACTAGTGAGACCTCACTCAGATTACGCCGCTCAGTTTTGATCTCCTTAGTACAGGATACATAGAGATTCATTGGAGAACATACGGACATAGATGACTAAAATGATTTACTGTATAAGGAATCTCAAGTATGAAGATAAATTTAAAGCCTCGACTTTTCACTCACTGGAGAGAAGTAAAATGAAGAGAGAGATCATCGAAGTATGTAAATGGGTGACGGGTATAAACAAAGGTGATATTGGTTTAGAAAAAATGTAAGCAAACACTGGGACATATTTATTAGAAAACGTTTCGGTCCTGTGGCCTTGATCACTTCTAACATACAGAGGTTAAAAGACAATACAGTGGAACCTCTGGTCACGAACGCTTCTGAACACGAACAAATTGGTTCACGACCAAAAAATTCGCCAATTTTTTTGCATCTGTTCACCAGCACATAATCGGGTGCCAAACACAGCCTCGCCAATTTTCACATTCTGCGCCATTTTTTTTTTTTTTTTTTTTTTTTTTTTTGCATGTGTCAATTTTCCCTACTTCCTGTTGTTTGTGTACACCTAGCACACACACTCGCCTTGTAGGCGGTCTCAGTCAGGCGTCCGTTCCTTCGCTGTGAACTAGAGGATAATGGATAAAGTACCATCCTCTTATCCCTTCCTGGGTACCTATATTAGTTCTCATAGAGTAAGGTTTCCTGTCATTGTATAATCAGAGAGAGACAATTGGCTGGTCACATTTGCTCCTCAGAAAACACAGATGGTGATGGTCTCTATGCGCCATGGTAATGCTGGAGAAGAGGTAAGAATGAACAGGAAAGTGCTGGTACCAGGGGCCGAAGCCGATATCCTTGGGGTGAAATTTGACTCCATACTATGAGGAATAACAATGAATATCTTGCAAACAAAGGGGCCTGGAAGCTTATAGCATTTAGATGTATGATTCTGTACATCCCACAAGTATCCTCCCACCTTGAGTATGAGAATAAGACACATGTGCAACATCTGGGTATCTTTATTGTAGACGTTTCGCCATCCAGTGGCTTTATCAATACAAATTCCAGGACATAACTTGAAGACAGTAGAACTATGTACAGAAGATGAGGTAATCAGTCCCTCAACCTAGGAGTAGGTGCGAACAGCACCATAGTCGTGGAGATACCCAGATGTTGCACATGTGTCTTACTCTCATCTTGTCGGTATTATATACCATTCGTACACACCTTGAGTATGCTTCAATTTCTTGGATTGTCTGCCTCCCCCCTTCTCATCTGCAAATTCTTGACAGAATAGAGAACAGAGCAAGACGACTCATCTCTCACCTGGCCCCAGCCTAGGCAGATCTGTCATTTTAGCAGAGCCTTCCACACAAGATGGACGTGAGTAGCCTTAGTGTAATGCACAAGGCCAACTTTGTCAGGGTACGACACTTGGCTCAAATCCGAGAATTTCGAGAAGTGAGCTTTTACACAAACAAGACGGGCAGCAAACAACTACTACTGATTGTACCTTTCTCCAAAACATCGCTTCACCTAAGATCCTTTACTCCTAGGATAACTTGTATAAGTTATCAACGAAATAGAGCCAGTTGACCAAATGAAATTCCTGGCCCACAGATGGCTCCGGTTTCATCCTATTTCTATCTGTATATATTTTAACAATGAAAAGACGCAAATTAGCTGATGTTGGCAACAATAGAGAGACAGAGACAGACCAATAGACAGAGACAGAGAATGCGAGCACACGAACAGTACGCTGAGGTCAGTGGTCACGTGTGGTCATACCTGCCTAAGCTCTTGGTAGTTAGCGTGGGCTGTTACCAAGCACCATGACTTGTTGTAGTGTTTTAGAATCTCAGGTTCAAGCGTCGAAGGAGGTTCTACTTCTTCAGGAGGAAAATAGGAGGCTGAAGCTTCACATAGATGAGTTTGGGAGCGAGTGTGAGATGGATTTAGCTCATGAGGAGGAAATGGTCACCAGCAGTGATAGTGGCATCCACTTTAAGTGGCAAGTGGTTCGCAGTTCAGGAAGAAGAAAGATGAGAGTTAATAAAGACGTGAAGGTAGGAAATCGATTCTCTGTTCTCCAAGACGAATGTACTTCAGTGGTTAGTGAGATTGAAGGTACCACTGATTCCCCTGCTAATCAAGGTAAGAATATTTTAATAGTAGGAGATTCTCAGGTAAGATATATGGACCATGCATTTTGTAACAGAGACAGAAAGGTCAGACAGAGAGTGTGTCTTCCTGGAGCTGGTGTTGGTGACATAGTCAGCAGGTTGGATAATATTATGGCAGGTAATGGAAACAAGCCCATTATCTGTCTCAGTGCTGGGGGTAATGACACTGGGAAGGGCAGGAGAGAGGAGCTGCTGGATAAGTACAGGTCAGCCATAGAAGTAGTTAGGTCTAAGGGAGGGATCCCAGTCATATGTAGCATCTTGCCTAGAAAGGGAGTAGACAATGAATGGATGTCTAGTGAAATTGGTATAAATTGCTGGCTAGACAATTACTGCAAGGAACTTGCAATCCCATTCATTGATAACTGGGACCTATTCTTTGGCAAACGTGATATGTATGCAAAGGATGGGGTTCACATCTCTAAGGCTGGAGTGGCTGCATTATCCAATTCGATTCAGAGGGTAATTGATGACTTGTCTAGGAATTTAAACTAATAGATTATAGAGGTATGGGTGTTTGTGAGAAACAGTCAGGCTGCAACATTAGGGTTAAAAACAGCAGTTATTACCGGGATACCTCAGTGATATGTTTAAAAGACAATATTCAAAATAAAGTTGCTAGTAGTGGCAAATCAATTGATCAACAAACAAAGAGAGATAGTAGAGGGCAACGACTAGCTCCCTTAAGGTTTACTATACAAATAGTAGGAGTCTAAGAAATAAGACAGATGAGCTAAGATTACTTGCAAGTGTAGGTAATATAGATATTATTGGTATAACAGAGACCTGATTTAACCTGAAAGATAGAGAAATGCCTTCTGAATGCAACATACAGGGTTATAAACTATTCCACACTGATAGGGTCAACATGAAGGGTGGTGGAATGGCGATGTATGTCAGTGAAAATTTAAATTGACAAGATATAACATGAGAAACATTGAACACAGAATCTGTTTGGCTACAGTTTGTCGAGGGACGTGACAAATTAATTTTGGGTGTGATTTATAGGCCCCTAAACCTTGATAGGGAGAGCAGTAAGCTGTTATGGAACGAAATTCATAAGGCATCTAGATATGAAAATGTTGTGATAATGGGAGATTTTAACTTTAGACAAATTGATTGGAACAATATGACAGGAAATCTTGAGTCTAGTGACTTTCTTGATATGGTTCAGGATTGCTTTTTATAACAGGTTGTGACAGAACCAACTAGAGGAAACAACCTGCTTGACTTGGTTCTTGCCAACAGTCACTAACTAATAATCTTGAGGTTAATGATGAGCTTGGGGAAAGTGATCACAAATCACTTAGTTTCAATATATCATGGAATTACCCAGATAACTGCAATCAAATTTCTGTCCCAGATTTTCGCTTGGCCGACTTCATGGGACTGAAAAATTACCTGGGTGGGCTAAATTGGGATGTCCTGACTATAGGTCAGGTAGGTGATCTTGGTTGCCAATATGACGTTTTTCAGAGCATAGTTCTAGCTGCCCAGACAACTTTTGTTCCGAGTAGGGAAATTAGATCTAGCAAAAATTATCCCATATGGATGAACAATAAATTAAAACATCTCATTGGTCAAAAGAGAGGCATATATAGGCGTATCAAAAGAGGGAATGGGCAGTTAAGAAATCAATATATTCAATTAAAGAGAGAAATAAAGAAAGGAATAAGAAAAGCAAAAAGGGATTATGAGGCTAAAGTCGCAAGGGATTCAAAGACTAATCCAAAAGGGTTCTTTCAGGTATACAGAAGTAAGATTAGGGACAAAATTGGCCCACTTAAGAGTAACTCTGGTGAGATCTGACAGTGATAGGGATATGTGTGAAATTCTAAATACCTACTTCCTCTCAGTTTTCACCCAGGAAAATACTAGCGATATTCCTGAAATAATAGATTATGTAGAACAGGACGATAATAAACTATGAACGATTGCGGTAACTAGTAACATGGTCCTCAGACAAATAAACTAAAACCTAACAAATTCCCAGGCCCTGATGAACTGTTTGCAAGGGTGTTAAAGGAATGTAAAGAGGAACTTAGCATACCTTTGGCTAATCTTTTAGCATATCACTACAAACTGGCATAGTGCCTGATAAGTGGAAAATGGCAAATGTAATACCTATTTACAAGGCAGGTGACAGGTCCTTGGCTTCGAAATTTAGACCAATAAGCCTTACCTCCATAGTGGGAAAATTTATGGAATCGATAATTGCCGAAGCAATTCGTAGCCATCTTGACAGGCACAGATTGATTAATGATTCTCAACACGGTTTTACAAAAGGGCGTTCCTGTCTTTTGAATTTACTAACATTTTTCACTAAGGTGTTTGAGGAGGTAGATCATGGTAATGAATATGATATTGTGTATATGGACTTCAGTAAGGAGGAGAATTTTTTTCCTGGGTAGAGGCATGGCTGACAAATAGGCAGCAGAGAGTTTGCATAAATGGGGAGAAATCAGAATGGGGGCACGTCACAAGCGGTGTTCCTCAGGGGTCAGTGTTGGATCCGTTGTTGTTCACAATTTACATAAACGACATAGATGAGGGAATAAATAGCGACATAAGCAAATTTGCTGATGACACCAAAATAGGCCGTCTAATTCATTCTAATGAGGACACTAGAACACTCCAGGATGATTTGAATAGACTGATGCAATTGTCGGAGAAGTGGCAGATGCAGTTTAATATAGACAAATGCAAAGTTCTAAATTTTGGACAGGAAAATAACCATGCGACGCAAACTAAATAATGTAGATCTTAATACTACTGATTGCCAAAAGCATTTAGGAGTTCTGGTTAGCAGTAATCTAAAACCAAGACAACAGTGCATTAGTGTTCGCAATAAAGCTAACAGAATTCTTGGCTTCATATCTAGAAGTATGAATAATAGAAGTCCTCAGGTTGTTCTTCAATTCTATATTTCCTTGGTTAGGCCTAATTTAGACTATGCTGCTCAGTTCTGGTCACCGTATTACAGAATGGATATAAATGCTCTGGAAAACGTACAGAGGAGGATGACAAAGATGATCCTATTTATCAGAAATCTTCCCTATGAGGATAGACTAAGGGCTCTGAATCTGCACTCTCTTGAAAGGCGTAGAATTAGGGGGGATATGATCGAGGTGTATAAATGGAAAACAGGAATAAATAAAGGGGATGTAAATAGCGTGCTGAAAATTTCCAGCCAAGACAGGACTCACAGCAATGGTTTCAAGTTGGAAAAATTCAGATTCAGGAAGGATATAGCAAAGCACTGGTTTGGTAATAGAGTTGTGGATGAGTGGAACAAACTCCTGAGTACAGTTATTGAGGATAAAACGTTGTGTAGTTTTAAAAATTGGTTAGATAAATACATGAGTGGGCGTGGGTAGGTGTTAGTTGGACCTGACTAGCTTGTGCTGCTGGGTCTGGTTCCGTGCTCCTTCCTTGATTGGAGGTGACCAGACTGAGTGGGTCATTGGGCTTATCTGGGGGGGGGGGGCATGGACCTGCTCCGCATGGGTCAGTAGGCCTGTTGCAGTGTTCCTTCTTTATGTTCTTATGAACATGGTATTAACGCACATTCTCAGGGCTCATAATAGATGTACAGTAGACAATATTAAGAAAGTATCGCCATCTCGTTGTACTTAAAGGAAGCAGAACTACCTTACACTTGGCTGCAGAAAACTAGTGAAGACAAAGCCTTTAGTGCTATTTATGATTTTTTTTCAAACCCAAGATTCGAAAGCGTTTTGAAACTAATTATCATGTCAAGAGTGAACTTAGTTGAGAATCTATTGGTATATTTCTAGTAGCGGCGCATCAGCCATCCTCCTTAAAATATTGTCTTAACCTGAATATTTATTAGAGGTTGAGCACTTCACACTCAACTTCTCTCCGTACAAGATAAGGTAATTTTGCCATGATTTTAATCATGGAAGTTCTTGGCTTATTATTAAGCATATTTTTTTATGTTCAACAGAATTTTTTTTTTTTGACAACAGAGATTAAGGGACCTACAATATTTTTCATTTCGCCTTCAGCTAATGAGGTTTCTTGACTATCTGTTAACCTGTTTGTTTATTATCATTCCTGGCTGCGGTTCTGTCAGTCATAATAAACACTTGTATACTGATCATACAAGAAATTGCCCATCTAGGAAAAAGCTGTATGTCTCAGACAAGAAGAAAACTGCTACACACATTTTCTTGTTTCTTGGAGAATCTATCATTCCTGCTGGACTGTGATGCCAACGAACAAATTAATTCTGAAATCAGTATCCGCCATGCTAGAGTTTCCTTATTATCGAGAGACATCTTCCTCTAACCATCATAACAATGGGAAGAAAAGTCTTTCTGCTTTCTCCTGAGGAACAACGATCTTATTAATACTTCAGTGAGCCTATAATGTTGAAAACTACACCTTTGTTTCATTAAGTAGCCTCGCAGGGCAACATTTATGTAATTACCCTATTTTTTTAATTTTTCTCCTTCCACTAGTTGCTGACATCGGACCTACTATTTTTCTTGAAGACAGGAGTAACTCTGGCCTCCTTGAACCCCTCTGGTTCTGGCATCTCTTGTTTTGAACTTTCACGTTATCCATCCTATCATTTTCCTCCACGACAGTGGCACAGTTGTGATCCTTAAACGTGAGATCCACAGACATTTACCGCTCCCAGGACCTTCTCACTACTTTTCCGCTCTAATTTGAGCTGTATAGTCCTTGTGGCTTAGCCCTTCTTTTTGATTATAATAATAATCCGCTCTAATTTGTGTAGTATATTCAGTTCTAGCTATTATTTCCTCCAGTTTTCCATAATGGAATAGTTGGAATTTGTTTTCATAGAGCATCATATTGTTCTCCGTTGCTCATTGGAAAACTTGCTTTATGTATTCTTGGAGATTTTCCGAGTCCTCAATCGGTGACACTGATGCAGATCCTAGTATCCTCTGTAAAGGATGATACAGTGTTGTCGTTTATATCTCTGTCTGTGTCTGATATAAAGATGAACAAGATTGGGCCGAGTACTTTGCCTCGTGGTACAGAGCTCTTCACTATGGCAGCTTCCGATTTAACTCTGTTTACCACTACTCTTTGTGTTAGATTGGTTAGAAAATTGAAGCTCCATCTGCCCACTTTGCCAGTTATCCCTTAAGCGCGCATTTTGCGTGCTGTTACACTATGATCGCATTTGTCAAAGGTTTTTGCAAAATCTATGTATTCCACATCTGCATCGTGTTTGTGTTCCAGTGCATCTGAGACCATATCATAATGGTCCATTAGGTGCGAGAAGCAGGAGCGACCTGCTCTGAACCCATGTTGCTCTAGATTGTGCAATTGTTGGGAATCCTAGTGGTTGTAATCCTGCTTCTTAGAACTCTTTCAAAGAATTTTATGATATGGAATGTTAGTGCTATTGGTCTATAGTTTCGAGCTATTGCTTTGCTGCCACCTTTATGGAGTGGGGCTATATCCGTGGTTTCTAATGACTGGAATTTCACCTGTATGTTCCTTCTCCATAGCATACATAGGGTCCGTGAGAGAGGTTTCTTGCAGCTCTTAATCAACACAGAGTTCCACGAGTCTGGGCCTGTGGCTAAGTGCATGGGCATGTTGCCAATGGTTTTCTCAAAGTCTATTGGAGTTAGAGATCTGTCAGAAATCTGACATACGCTGACAGGATTTGAGGCTCAGTCATGAAAAAAATATTTGGATTGTCGATCTTTAGCGTGATTAGCTGCTCGCTAAACGCAGAGTGGTACTGAGATTTCAGTATGTGACTGATGATTTCTTTGTTGTCATCTGTGTATGTTCCATCTTATCTGAGGAGGGGCCCAATACTAGTTGTGGTTTTTCGATAATCGATTTTAGCTCCTTCTCTCCCTCCTGGATCCTGTATGAGTCCTTTAGTTTAAGCTGGTTAGTATTCTTTTCTGTGTTTCAGATAATCTAGCATTCTTGAGGCGCTCAGTGATTCTTCGCCTTCTCCTGTAGAGGGAGCATCTCTCTCTCTTCAGTTTACTTCTTCTCTTTTTTCTTAGAGAAATATACTTCAGCTACCAGGAAGTTGATCTTTTCTAGGCACTGGTTAGGCTCCATGTTATTTAAGATATCTTCCTAATATGTTTCATTTAGGACATGGTTTACCTGGTCCCAGATGATGTTCTTGTAGTTGAATTTAGTGAAGTTACCCTCATAGCTGCATACATTTTGCTGATTAGGACCCCTATGCATACAAATCCGGACATCGATTAGATTGTCATCTGAATTAGTTGATTTTCATATTATGTTTCTTACCAGGTCCCCATTTGTGAAAATAAGGTCAAGTGTGTTTTCTAGTCTTGTTAGCTCCACTATCTGCTGGCTTAGGGTGTGTTTATTGCAGATATTCAGCAGCTCATGTGTGTGTGACTTTTCATCCGAGCTGCCTTCAGAGATTATTTCTGCTACAACATTATTTACTACATTCTTTCATTTTGTATGTTTCAGACTGAAATCACCAAGAAGCAAGATGTTTGGGGACGGGGATGGAAGGTTTGCCAGACAGTAGTCAGTTTGCAATAGTTTTCCTTGAACCCTGGGAGGTTGCATCTGGTGGCTTAAATATAAGCACAATGACTAAGCTTTGGTTCACGATCTTTACTGCTAGAACCTCATCTACATCGTTTTTGGTGTTCAGAATCTCCGTGCAAATGAGTGGTTCTTTGACATAGAGGCCAACCCACCTTGTTGCTTGTTCTTTCTGTCGCATCTAAAAAGGTTCCCAGTTATGCATATTTCATTATCAAAGTGATCTTTTGAGTGAGACTCTGTGAAGGCTGCAAACATCGCATTTGACTCCCCTGGAATTCCACTGATGAAAGGTATTTTGTTGTTGGTGGATGGCTTAATATGGAGTCTTACTATCCATCAAAAAACATTTATGGTGGATAATATCACACAGACTTTCCCAATACGGGTACATTTCCCGATCTCCAAACATACACAAGTGAAGCGCATGTTTTTTGGCTAAAATAGGTTATCGTGGTGTCGGGTATATGTTATATGGTGGACCTGTGTGGCTGCCACTGACAATACAGATCCTGTATGGGTAGCCATCTTACTCTCATCAAGGATGCTTGCTCATCCTTTATCTCTGGATATTATTTGCTTTTTAATATTAATATTGATAATAGGTTTATAATCACTTTGCCGATTGAATCGTAAAGTTTCGTTCACATATACCGGTAATATGAATAAATTTATACCATTGCTATGGATACTAATATAGTATACCTTTTACTTTTAATACAATTTTAAATTTACAGATAAGATTGAATCTTCGTATAAAATATTTCCATTTTAATGCTCGAAAAATAAAGCTTTCAGAGTAAAGAAATAATTAGTTTCTAGAAGCTGCAGTGGGATTCGTTCATTACATATCGTTAACAAATTACTCAAATTTTGTTTGATTCTCATCTAACAGTAAAGTATCAAGTACTTTACTGTTGGTGCAAATGAGAGAGAAACAAAAAAAGTTCGACACGAATCAGAAAGTCGATAAAGACACACATAAAATTCGCATATTGAGAAACCCTTCGTAAACGCCACTGTTTTCACTCAGACTGCAAACCTTTACGACAGTGGCGCTCATAGAGAACACTGGATAAAGTGGAAGGAAAGTGATCGCTACTCTCCCCACACGAGAATATTGCTTCTTCAAGTAACAGATGGGATTCTGATCTTCTAGTCTCGCATTTGTACTTTGTTGTGACAGCCATTTTTATTTAATAATGCTGACCAGGACTTTGAATTCATTTAAATGGACATATTTATATGTGTATTGTGTATTTATTAACCATTTACTTACTAATTTCGTAGGAAAGTACAAAAATGTGCATAGTCTCTTAATATTGCACTGAGGTGTTTTGTTTAGTCCGTTGAATGTATCGGATGGCTTTTGTACAATTAAAATTGATGGAAAAATCAAATTAGTGTGCCACAGTTTCGAACCTCGTTACATGTTCCCGGGTACCTGACATGTCTGGACGAACATCTGTCTTCCCTGTTATTAATTTAATGACGCTGAGCAGCTAAAGATATATTTTTTTATTGTTCCTTCACGATTTCTTTTGTTTTCTATTCATTATTCATCCATTTGCAAATTACCTGCACATGTCTCTATATCTCTCTCTCACACACACTGGATTTACAAGGCTAGGTTATGGGTTCCTATTTTTATATGAAAGGTAAGACCTGTTATCTATCTCAACACATTTCGAAGCCTTTTTATTTTCCTGAGATATCAAGTAGGGAATAGGATGACGGTGAAGCCACGTGTGAGCCAGAGATTTCATTTCTCCAACTGATTCATCGATGTCATTATGTTGTGTGAATATGTTCTAGACTCGGTCATTCTTGGAATCTCAGATGAAGTGATGTTGTTGAAAAGTGGACAGCCGTCTTGTGTAAAAGTTCACTTCTCACTGACCACAAAGGGGAACCAAGTGATACCTAAATAACATTGGCCTTGTACATGACAATAAGGACATGTGCATCCCTCTGGTGTTCAATGCTCTTTTGAAATCACAGATCTGTCCAGGCTGGGTCCGCTTCTCCATTCTGTCAAGAAGTCGCGGGTTAGGCAGGGTAGACAGGGTCAGACATTCCAATAAAGAGCAGCATACTCAAGGAAAGCGCATTTGTGCCTCATAGTCTTCAACACTTCCATGCTAATTACTTGATAATGCAACATCTGAGGAGCTTCAAGCTTAATATGTTTGTGGATAGAAGGATGTGGGTCTCTAGTTCTTTTTCAAGTTTTAATTAGAGTTTGGTTATGTCCTCATTTACAATTTTAAATTAAGAAATATTAACAGTAATATTCACATAATGATTTATGACTGGCTCTTCTGATTCTTATCAAATCTTTAGTGCTAATAATTAAGTATTCCAGAAATTTTACCTCTAAGAAGTTGCCTTTTTTGCTTATTTTTCGATTTTATTTTACTTATAATTCGAGAACGCCTCATCCAGGCGGCTTCAAATTTATAATTATTGTATAAGGTAACAAGGACAAATTCGAGGAACACTTGGCATGTTTTAATCCTCTATGGACAAAGTTACTGCACCCATTTCCACCATCCTGAAATGGCTCGGAATTTCATTTTCTTCTGAATGGCTTAAATATTTAATGACTGAAAAATATTGAGCTGTGTGGGTCCCAGTATTTTTTTTTTTCCTATTTGAGCAAATTTAAATTAAAAGTAATTCTACTTTTTTAAATATTTTGTCTTATATGATTGTAGCTAATATTAAATTCAATATTAATCAAAGGAGAATTCTGCAAATCAATAAAAATAAGTTTCTCGGAGTTTTTAAACTTAATTCGGGGAAACTTCGTGGAAAATTTTTAATTTTCCTAAATTCATCATGTGTTAATATAAATAATATAACAATTGTGTATTAAAATGTGATGCTGATTTGACTTTTCATGAAATTTTGTGCGAAGGAGGGTGTGCAGTGGCCACAGAGTGATACAGGAGGAGGACGCCATTGTGCATTTAATGTGTGTACATTGGTTGTTAAAATTGTTTAATAATCAGGCGTAATCGAGGTCAAATTGGTGACACGTTCCCCGCTGAAGACTCGGGATAAATAGTGTGGAAAACGTTTACAGTTTGGCAACAAAGATGAAAAAATAGAGGACTCCGATTCTTCCCAGTAGCACATCATAGCTAAGTGATGCTTACCCATATTGTACAGAAGTTTTGCGTTGGCCATCGCAAACTCTAGCTCTTAGGGTAGCGTTAGGGTGTGTTCCATAAATAATTGTGATCCAGTAATTAAATGGTGAGTGCTCAGGTATATTTTTCCTTTCCTTCTATTTATATAATATGCATATATTTTTAGTAAAATGTTGTATACTCAACAGACCCCCCTCGCCCTCCTTTCAAGTCACAAACCATCATACAGTCCACTCAACATCTCGTAATTTACGAACATTATTGGTATTAATTTTTATGTTGTATTTGATAGGCCCGACACTGTGGGTGGGAAAGAGTGTGTGGATCACAGAAGAGAGGCATGGTGCAGCCTAGTCTCTCTAGACTCCCACCTATCTCTGAGGTACAACTAACATGGGTAAATACAAAAAACTGCTACTTAGTTGTGCCTCCCATTCAAATTATATGGATGAAATACTCCACGAATGTACATGTGAACCTCATCCCCATAATTTCCCAAACTGTCCTACTTTTTTAAGGAACATTCTCAGCACTGGAAAATGGATTGAACGTTACATGGATTCAGGCTGTGTAGGCACAATCATCATTGCATTCCGGGTAATAACTGAAAAAATACACTCGGTCAGCATTAAACTTTCATCGTTGATGTGTTGTTCTCGAAGGTAACATAACTTACCATATGCCAGTTTTATTAATCAAACTGGTGTCTGTGAAATAATTAAATATAACTTATGATCAGAAATATATCAGTGTATGATTTATTTGATTATCTTAGATTAAATAAATTTAATACACATTTATAAGCCTATATCTCTGTGCTATCAAGACTATTGTAAAGAACTTACACTTTTATGCACACGAGGCTTCCCTGGAAGATATTTGCTTCCTGTGGTAAAAACTGGACAGTTTTACTCACAGAGAAGTTTTTATTCGTTTTGGTTTGTGTTTCGCATTGACTTTATTGAAAGGCGTTTGAAATATTTTTATTTTCATGTGAATATATTTATGAGTTTCACATCTGATTATCTACAACACTTCCGTATTATCTACAACACTTCTGTATTATCTACAACACTTCTGTATTATCTACAACACTTCCGTATTATCTACAACACTTCCGTATTATGTACAACACTTCTGTATTATCTACAACACTTCTGTATTATCTACAACACTTCTGTATTATCTACAACACTTCCGTATTATCTACAACACTTCCGTATTATCTACAACACTTCTGTATTATCTACAACACTTCCGTATTATCTACAACACTTCTGTATTATCTACAAAACTTCCCGTATTATCTACAACACTTCCGTATTAATCTACAACAACTTCTGTATTATCTACAACACTTCCGTATTATCTACAACACTTCCGTATTATCTACAACACTTCTGTATTATCTACAACACTTCCGTATTATCTACAACACTTCTGTATTATCTACAACACTTCCGCATTCTCTACAACACTTCCGCATTCTCTACAACACTTCCGTATTATCTACAACACTTCCGTATTATCTACAACACTTCTGTATTATCTACAACACTTCTGTATTATCTACAACACTTCTGTATTATCTACAACACTTCCGTATTCTCTACAACACTTCCGCATTCTCTACAACACTTCCGTATTATCTACAACACTTCCGTATTATCTACACTTCCGTATTATCTACAACACTTCCGTATTATCTACAACACTTCCGAATTATCTACAACACTTCCATATTCTCTACAACACTTCCGTATTATCTACAACACTTCCGTATTATCTACAACACTTCCGTATTATCTACACTTCCGTATTATCTACAACACTTCCGTATTATCTACACTTCCGTATTATCTACAACACTTCCGTATTATCTACAACACTTCCGTATTATCTACAACACTTCCGTATTATCTACAACACTTCCCTATTATCTACAACACTTCCGTATTATCTACAACACTTCCGTATTCTCTACAACACTTCCGTATTATCTACAACACTTCCGTATTATCTACAACACTTCCGTATTATCTACAACACTTCGTATTATCTACAACACTTCCGTATTATCTACAACACTTCCGTATTATCTACAACACTTCCATATTCTCTACAACACTTCCGTATTATCTACAACACTTCCGTATTATCTACAACACTTCCGTATTATCTACACTTCCGTATTATCTACAACACTTCCGTATTATCTACACTTCCGTATTATCTACAACACTTCCGTATTATCTACAACACTTCCGTATTATCTACAACACTTCCGTATTATCTACAACACTTCCGTATTATCTACAACACTTCCGTATTCATTACTTAAGAATGCAACACCAGAGAAACATCTAGCCTAATTTGTTTCTGTATTTTAGGATATTGTTCTTTTCGGCACCTCGAAAGAGATTTAAAATTTGAATATATTCCATATGATAATTTATGAATACATCCTCTGATTCCCTTCAAATAGCTATGGAATACGGGGATCCCTGCCTATAGACACGTAGTAGCCGAAATACATTTAGTTAATATTTTTATCATTAATTTGATGATTATTGTTATTGTTGATGTTTTCATGGAGAAGAGCTAAACGTCACAGGAAAAGATGACAGTTTCAATTATAGAATCATGAGTTAGCATTATAAAATCATGAGTTAGCATTACAGAGTCATTAGTATAATGACTCTTTGGGTCGTATGAAGGCAAGAAGATTACTGTGTAAAATACAAGAATTACCACTAGCATTGAAAAAGGCTTAACTAGTGTATAACTTTGATATATTCGAGCAATGTGACTGGCAGCTATTGAGTCTCTCTAGTGGCTGCTAGTGTCCTATTACATCTATTTTTAAAGCCATGAATGGATCCCGCCTCAATCATTTCACACTTTTCAGTCCTTCCACTTCCTAGTCATTCTAATGTTGAAGTAGTGTTTCCTAACATCCCCGTGACTCTTTTGTTGTTGTAAGTTCTAGTTTTGCTATCTCTCAAACATGCTAGTCTTGTCAACCTTCATAATCACTGTCAGTATCTTGTATGTCGTAATCATGTCACCTCTGGTCCTTATGTTCTAGCGTTCGCTCGTTATAGGAGTAATCCTTCCCAAGCCCCAAAAACATTCTCTAAACAATGAAAAAACAATATAAAATTGTACAAAAGTGTATAAATGTGTATTTAAACTCCTGTAACAATTATCAACACGTAATAAAAAATATTAAATTAGCACGAATAATAAAAAATACTGTACTCCATCCAAGCTTAGTGTTGGTGAGTCTGTAGGACAGGAAGCAGAGGAAGGGAGAACTACTGAGAACTGAAAGGGGTACACTCAACCTTTCTAGTCCTCTTTGCTGTCCTATAGACAGTTCCTCTGTAGGCCCCCTTTCAACTTTTTTGAAAAAGGAATCTAGGGTTGACTGCTTCAGCCTGGATTTCTGGACCTTCCAAAAGGAATCCATCACAATGTCATTAAAATTACTAAGATCCGTTTCCACAGCACCAACATGAAGATGATAATTCATCACAAATTTACTAAAGAAAATTACATTTATCTGGATGTAACTCATAATGTACATACCAGTAAATGGTAACACAGATAATTATTATTTATCAAAGTTATTTAGACAAGTAGGAATTTGGGACACCTAGGTCACAAAAATGTCCCCCTTCGATACCTACAACTGTCATGTCCACAAGTTGCTCTAGACCTATAATTATAAATGAAATGTACATACACACCAGGAATTCTGGTAAATATAAAAATTGGTGGACTGTATATTAAAATTAATAAATGATACTTATACATATTTATATAACAGAAGGAGAAAATATCTTAATATCACTCACCAATTTGACTGGAGATTAATGTGTATCACACTCAAAAACCTTATTCTAACCAAATTTATGAAGATAATGCTGGCCAGAATTATAACACACAATTTAGATAGCTTATCTGAGGTTCCTGGAGCTGTCTTGTCAGTCGTCTGATATCTCAAGTTATGCAGGAATGTACATCCAACAATCTCGGCTCCTATTTGAGAGGTGTCAGCCCAATTTAACCTCTAGAGCGACGAAAATTCTTCCGATTATTCACTAACGTTTCTTGTCCAATTCAAACAACAATGGCGAGTCTCCTCTGTGCAGGCGCAGGGCTTCCCATTTTTTATAACATAATTTTTATAAATACAATATAGGCCATCATGTTTACCTATAAATTACGTATTTCCAGGAAATATACAGTATTTTCCACACTGCGGCCGGACGGAGTTCATTGCTAAATGACTCAAATTTCACATTTGGCAATGGTGGAGGACCTGGGTACATGTAAGATCTGGCATCCACATGTCGACATATTACACAAGATTTAATCACCCTTTTTACACTTTGCCGTCCTTGGGGAATCCAGAAAGTTTCCCTAATACAATTTAAGGTATCTTTTACCCCACCATGCATTACATTCTTATGGGCATTTAAAGCAATTAAATTTGTTAGATGATGAGTTTCGGGCAGTAGGATAGGGTGTTTAGCATAATCACCCAATTCAGCATTTTGTAACCTACCTCTGCACCCAATTGCATAGTTCTCTATATACAGCCCCAATTTCTCTATTATGGAACCTTTCACAATTTTTCTTTCCATCATCAATTTAATCTCATTTCCATAGATTTCTTCTTGTACCCTCTTTATCCAATATTCAAGAGGATGTGAAAACTTATATGAGATATTCATCTTTAGAAATTTAAGCACCAACTTAGTTACATTGATTAGTTTGGGTAAAGAAGAATACCTATTTAAATCAGTGGCTAAGGGAGGACAAACTATTGGAGCGGTGGTCACAGTAATTTCAACAGGAGCAATATACACCTTTTGTACAGGCCAATTAGCTTTATTTACCAACTCGGCCCTTTAAACCATGATACAGCATTTACAAATTTAGCATAAGGTAAACCTAGAGACAAGAAATCTGCTGGATTCTCCTCACCAGGTATATGATTAAATGTTAACATATGCTGACCCAAACTATTATACTTCTCTTGCATCTGATTAATTTCAGCGACTCTGTTTTGTACGTACACAATTTTACTGTTTCCATTACGAATCCATTGTAAGGATACCTCATTATCAGACCAAATTACTGTGTCGCTAATATTTATCTCTTGCAACTTATTTCTTATATAATTAGCTAATTTGGCACCTACATAAATGGCTGTTAATTCCAGCTGATGTAAGGTACGTGATTTAATTGGAGACACTTTAGCCTTAGACATAACAAGAAAGATAACACTACTACATTGAAGGTAAGCAACTGATCCATATGCCAATTTTGAAGCATAACAAAAAATGTGGAGTACCTTTTTCCCATTTGGATTGGCCACCTGGCGAGGGACCTCAAACATTGGAATTTTTTCATAGTCACCAATTAATTCATCCCACCTGTTAATGAATTCCTCAGGTAGAATTTCATCCCAAGCACATTAAAGTTTCCATGCTTTCTGTATTAACAATTTCCCTCTTATAGTAAGGGGTGACACTAAACCTAGTGGATCAAAACATTTGGAAACTTCAGCAAGCAAGACTCTCTTAGTTAATTTATTGGGCATACTGAAATTATTAGGTTTTAACATTAACAAATCTCTCTCAGTATCCCAAGTTAAACCCAATACATTACTACATTTTGGCACTTCATCTCCAGGGTAATCTTTACTTATTTTGTCCTTTAGTTTGGACGAATTACTATTCCATTCCCTCAGAGGCATATTTGCACTTTGCATTATTTTATTAGCCTCTCCATAAGTCATTAACAGTTCCTCTTCAGTTGACGTCACACCCAGGAAATTGTCCACATAAAATTGTTTGCTCATTACTTTACTCAGTGGACTTAACGTACGTTTAAGGTGTGCATTTATCGTCGCTTGAAGTAGGAACGGACTGGATGTAGCACCAAATAATACGCTCCTAAAGCGAAAGGTTTTCAGAGGGCTAAGTGGGTCACTAGGATTCTCAGGCCATAAGAAGCGGGTACAATCCCGATCAGCCTCTTGTAAACCCACTCTTAGGAAAGCTTTACTTACGTCAGCCGTAAAGGCATAATTCTTCACCCTGAAATTTAATAAGATATCTCCTAATTTTTCCGTCAACGACGGACCTGTCATCAAACAGTCATTTAAACTAGGTACATTTTTGTTACTCCTGGTACTACAATTAAACACAGTCCTCAAAGGAGTGGTCTTAGAATCCTTCATTACTCCGTGATGTGGCAAATAGTGACCATAAATTTTGGCTTGCTCAGGGGGTACCTCTTCTATAAATTTATTAATTAATTGTTCAGCAATTATATCATTATAGGCAGTTAACAATTCTGGTGTCTTACTCAGTTCGCGGAGCTGAGCCTTTAATTGTCCATTTGCCATTCTGTAATTAGTGGGCAATTCTGGATGGTTCAGTCTCCTCGGAAGTCGTACCCAGTATTGTCCAGATTCAAATTTTACATCTCTCAGGTATTGCTCCTGAGTAAAAGAATCGTCTGGACTATCATCATATACATTTATTCCAGTACTGTCTAATTCCCACAATTTATGCACTGACTCAACACCATCCTCTATGGAAGAATTATATTGGGGCACGATTTCATGAGTAAGACACACAGTTATAGTATTTATAGTTTCCTCTAGTCATGAATTATTATTACGAGGAATCCTACCATACATTACATGGCCTCCTGCAGTCTTCAAAAGGGTGACACCACATTTCTTTACCATACCCTTTACAAAGGAGGCATAATAGTCACTACCTATCAAAATATTTATTGGGCCTACAGAATCATCACTTACACCAGAAGGTGCTAAATTTACATTATGTGAAAGTCTTTCTGTAGCTTTACTAAGCCCTACTGTAGATATTTTCTCTGGAAGCCTATCTACAATTACTGCATTAACACGTTTTTTCTCATTGCTCAACCTGACAGTTACATAAACAGTGTCATGCAATTGAGCTCTTTTATCTGAGAGAAAACCAGATAATTTTAGAATAGTAGGATCGCCCATTTGTACTTTCATCCCATCAAGACATTTAAGAACATAAGAACATAAGAAAGGAGGAACACTGCAGCAGGCCTGTTGGCCCATACTAGGCAGGTCCTTTACAGTTCATCCCACTAACAAAACATTTGCCCAACCCAATTTTCAATGCTACCCAAGAAATAAGCTCTGATGTGCAAGTCCCACTCAAATCCAACCCCTCCCATTCATGTACTTATCCAACCTAAACTTGAAGCTACCCTTAATGGTAAATGGGCAGAAATCACATCGCGTCAGCATCCATCTGTGACCTTCGCGATGCTTTGTTTTAATTAGACAGTCGGATTCCCCTTGTCCGTGCCAGTTCTGAGCTGATCGTTGGGCGCCAGCCGAGGTGGGCTTCTTTCAGTGAGCCGGGAGAGCAGGAGGCTGAGGAGGTCGTTGGACAGGCTGCTGGCTTTTTGTCGCCGTTGCCGATCACCCCCCGCCCCCACCCACCCGAGAACTACACACGCCCACGCAGCCTAGCGCATTCCACGGAAGGGACACGGAGACACGCCGGTCCGAGCTCGGTTCGGGAGGCAGCAGCTGTTGTGACACACGACTGACTGCCTGATGTTCCCTCGCCTCGCCCAGTTCTGCCCCCGAGCCCAGTCCCGCTTCCTGTACAGGCCCGACTGGCCCGACCCTCAGAGCCAATCCTTATCCCGAAGTTACGGATCTAACTTGCCGACTTCCTTTACCTACATTAATCTATCGTCCAGAGGCTGCTTCCCTTGGAGACCTGCTGCGGATATGGGTACGCACAGGACCGAAATAGGGGCCATTAGCGGGCACTGAGCAAGCAGCAACAGTGGTCCTGACTCTGCCAACAACGTTGGGATCCCTGGTCTAATAATGCAGTTACATTTTTTGATTTATGCCTTTTATCAACTTTTACCTGTAACACAGGTAAGGCTACTTCAGCAAAACCATCATTATTAACATTAGCAGCAATTTTTACATTAGCCACTGTTGTGTCAGGATTGTCAACATTATCATTATTATCAACATTGTCATATAGACCCTTACACGTGACTATATGGTGTCTTTCTTTGTGACATTGATAACAGTTGTTTAATTTGGCATGACAATCCTTTACATTGTGATTACCTAGACATCTGATACATGTCAAGTTCTTCCAATCTTTCAACCTTATCATTCCATGAATTGTATACACTGCAATTCTTAGAAAAATGAGTACCCTTGCAGAAAAGACAATCTCTCTTTTCTTTGACTGGTTTCTTATTAACTGGGCTACTCTTAGAAGGGTACTTATTCTTCTTACCTTGTGGAGAATCATTATTTCTGATTCCTGCTACTTGATATGCACCTATGCAACTCTTTTTAGGAAATGAATTTTGATTATTACTATTGGGATAATTTTTCCCTTTGTGAAACTTGACAGATACCTCAGAGTTATTATGTGTTGCATCTTTAAAATGAGTTGGTTGGCTGGTCTGCAACTGAACAATTAATTCTTGTAGACCTAGTCTTATTTCCTCCAGACCAAAATAACTTTGTGATATTTGTTCGAGAGTCATTCAAGTGTTTTACAGCTTAATTTATTCTGTACCATGGCACTCAATAACCAGTCTGATTCCTTCAGATTATATTTATTACTTAAAGTTTTGAGAGTGCTCTCCAGTTTAACTCTAAACTGCTGTAAACCTTTGTAAGTGTGATCTAGAGATTTTAAATTAACAATGATATTCACTAGATCCAACCTACTTTGTTCTATATTACCATAAGTGACTTTCAACAAGTCAACTGCTTCCTTGTAAGAGTCATCTACATTGGGAAAGGCTTGTATGAGTATGTGAGTATCTCCTCTTACCTGTCCTTTGAGGTAAAATAATTTAGTTACACAGGCTAGGTCACTCCTGTCATGCACAGCTGCTTTAAAAATTGACCAAAACTCCTCCCAATTTTCTCCAGGATTAAATACAAGTAAACATAATTCTGGGAGTTTTGGCAAAGACATCTTATTTGTTGGAGCAGACTGATTAACTGCCTGGTTTACACATTTTAATTTATTCAAAGCCTGACTTTTACAAGAATCTTTTCTTCTAATTCATAATATTGATTAATCATGAGATCTACTTCAGTCTCATCTACACAGTTTACTAATAAATCTCCTTCATATTTGTTGTAATATAATTTGTATGAATCATATCTATTCCCCAAAGCATCTAAATACAATTTTAAATCATCAGTATTCACAGTTTCTTGATTCATTAATTCCAAGCACTTATTATATGCCTTGGTTACATGACCTTTTCTACCCTGTAGTGATGCTTTCTTTACTCAATATTCCATATGTTTGTCTTCTACATTAATTTCCTCATTTTCAGCCATGATGTAATGTATTAAATTCAACTTAATTAATAACACTGATTACAAGTTACAACACTGATACAACTTACCTTTGAATAAATCCTAGCTACACTTGAGCTTTGCAATTACATGTAAGAAAATTATAATATAAATTTTAAATGTACATTAATACAAACCTTTAGCCAGACTTGGCTTATCAAAATTAATATTATACAAATTAATGTAAATCCTTGCCAGAATTTGGCATAGCAAAATTAATATTATACACAATAATATAATCTTTAGCCACACTTGATTTATCCAAATTAATATTGCAATAATTATAATCCACTACACATTAAGTAAATTTTTGAACTTAACATCCACCTCCTTCTGTCATTTCACATATAATTATTAAGTAATTAACTAATTAATGACTTCACTAATTACTTCCAGTTCAAGAAGGACCAATGGGCAAATTAAATATGGAAAATTACATTTATCTGGATGCAACTCATAATGTACATACCAGTAAATGGCAACACAGATAATTATTATTTATCAAAGTTACTTAGACAAGTAGGAATTTGGGACACCTAGGTCACAAAAATGTCCCCCTTCGATACCTACAACTGTCATGTCCACAAGTTGCTCTAGACCTATAATTACAAATGAAATGTACATACACACCAGGAATTCTGGTAAATATAAAAATTGGTGGACTGTATATTAAAATTAATAAATGATACTTATACACATTTATATAACAGAAGGAGAATATATCTTAATATCACTCACCAATTTGACTGGAGATTAATGTGTATCACTCAAAAACCTTATTCTAACCAAATTTATGAAGATAATGCTGGCCAGAATTATAACACAAATTTAGATAGCTTATCTGAGGTTCCTGGAGCTGTCTTGTCCAGTCGTCTGATATCTCAAGTTATGCAGGAATGCACATCCAACAATCTCGGCTCCTATTTGAGAGGTGTCAGCCCAATTTAACCTCTAGAGCGACGAAAATTCTTCCGATTATTCACTAACGTTTCTTCTCCAATTCAAACAACAATGGCGTGTCTCCTCTGTGCAGGCGCAGGGCTTCCCATTTTTTATAAAAAAAATTATTAAATACAATATAGGCCATCTATTTACCTATAAATTACTGTATTTCCTGAAAATATACAGTATTTTCCACATTTACTGTTGTATACAAAAATATTTAATAAAATTAATACTATTTTAAAAAGAAAAATACAAAATCTTGAAAAGCTTAGTGAGAACCGACTACACAACGAAAATTATTTCGAGTGACACTCTCAGAGCTGCAGCGCCATCATATTCATGTGTAATACGCACGTAGTCCCACCGAACCAATATTTTCAATTTTACAGGAAAAACCGTTCGTTATGTAAATATTTGTAATATAAACCGTTCGTTTTAGCATTTTTTTTTTAGTGAGGAAGACACACTGCTACTGTCCGCAAGTATCTTGCACATACACTTACCCTAGTGTCTGTTGTTTCCTCCTGTGGCAGTATCTTGGCACATATAGTGACACATGTTTAAAAATAATTTATCTGTATTATTATATAATTTCGTGGAGGACAGAGCTGGGTAGGCTGGTGAAGAGGAAAGGCTATTAACTATTAGCGTATTTACTTTGTGACATACTGGCCTGGTGCCCGTCTGATGGATGCTTATTGACCCGAGTTGTAATAGTGCTCTGAGGGTGACGGTGTTGCTTCACTGAGCACGTCGCAATATTCGGAATGCATCAAATGCAACTACAAATCCCATATACCATTACTAATCAGCTTACTGAGAATTTCGAGAATTATCTACACTCTGAGCCCGGCTATGGTCCAGGCTCGTCTGGTGTTTGCATGGCCAACCAGGGTGTTGTTGCTGAAGGTCCGCTGCCCCACTTATCCATCACAACCTGGTTGATCTGGCACCTGGTGAAGATACTTGTCCAGTTTCCTCTTGAAGGCTTCTTTACTTGTTCCAGCCGTGTTTCTGATTTGAATAGTCTGGGACCCCGGATGTTGATACAGTGTTCCCTTATTGTCCCCATCGCACCCCTGCTCATCACTGGGTTTATTTTACACCTCCTCCCATATCTCTCACTCCAGTATGTTATGGCATAGACGCTGTTACATACACCAGCTCATTTTGTTATAAGACACAAGTTTGAGAAAGATAATGAAGTTTGTGTCATCTGTGTACCAGTGATGTCATTTTGTTCAACTGACTTTATTTCACTGATGTCATTATGCTGTACGAACATGTTCCAAACTTGAATAATTTATCTGAGATGATGTGATGATCTTGAGAAGGTAACTGTAACACATTTATTACGTTACAGAAATAAATACTGGCGCCTGGGAGTAACAACCTGCATAATCAAGGGCATTTAAAATATTAAAATAAATGTATACCAACCTTGGGCCAGTTTGTTCCATTACAAAACTTTACCTGTTCAATAATTTATCTGGAAGAATAAATTCACTTTACATTATTAGGACAGGCAGTTACAGGAGCTTACATCTATTAACAGTAAACTAACTTAAAACTATTAATAGTAAACTAACAAATACAATATACAACTTACCACTACATACAAATGTCACTAAGCACCAGTACACCATCACCAAGTACTCACTAGCACACTGCTACTAGTACACCATCACCAAGTACTCACTAGCACACTGCTACTAGTACACCATCACCAAGTACTCACTAGCACACTGCTACTAGTACACCATCACCAAGTACTCACTAGCACACTGCTACTAGTACACCATCACCAAGTACTCACTAGCACAAATGCTACTAGTACACCTTCACCAAGTACTCACTAGCACACTGCTACTAGTACACCTTCACCAAGTACTCACTAGCACACTGCTACTAGTACACCATCATCAAGTACTCACTAGCACACTGCTACTAGTACACCATCACCAAGTTACTCACTAGCACACTGCTACTAGTACACCTTCACCAAGTACTCACTAGCACACTGCTACTAGTACACCATCACCAAGTACTCACTAGCACACTGCTACTAGTACACCTTCACCAAGTACTCACTAGCACACTGCTACTAGTACACCATCACCAAGTACTCACTAGCACACTGCTACTAGTACACAATCACCAAGTACTCACTAGCACACTGCTACTAGTACACCATCACCAAGTACTCACTAGCACACTGCTACTAGTACACCATCACCAAGTACTCACTAGCACACTGCTACTAGTACAACATCACCAAGTACTCACTAGCACACTGCTACTAGTACACCATCACCAAGTACTCACTAGCACACGTACTAGTACACCATCACCAAGTACTCACTAGCACACTGCTACTAGTACACCTTCACCAAGTACTCACTAGCACACTGCTACTAGTACACCATCACCAAGTACTCACTAGCACACTGCTACTAGTACACCATCACCAAGTACTCACTAGCACACTGCATACTAGTACACCATCACCAAGTACTCACTAGCACACTGCTACTAGTACACCATCACCAAGTACTCACTGCACACTGCTATTAGTACACCATCACCAAGTACTCACTAGCCACACTGCTACTAGTACACCATCACCAAGTACTCACTAGCACACTGCTACTAGTACACCATCACCAAGTACTCACTAGCACACTGCTACTAGTACAACCATCACCAAGTACTCACTAGCACACTGCTACTAGTACACCATCACCAAGTACTCACTAGCACACTGCTACTAGTACACCATCACCAAGTATCACTAGCACACTGCTACTAGTACACCTTCACCAAGTACTCACTAGCACACTGCTACTAGTACACCATCACCAAGTACTCACTAGCACCACTGCTACTAGTACACCACACCAAGTACTCACTAGCACACTGCTACTAGTACACCATCACCAAGTACTCACTAGCACACTGCTACTAGTACACCATCACCAAAGTACTCACTAGCACACTGCTACTAGTACACCATCACCAAGTACTCACTAGCACACTGCTACTAGTACAACCTTCACCAAGTACTCACTAGCACACTGCTACTAGTACACCTTCAAGTACTCACTAGCACACTGCTACTAGTACACCTTCACCAAGTACTCACTAGCACACTGCTACTAGTACACCTTCACCAAGTACTCACAAAGCCACTGCTACTAGTTACACCTTCACCAAGTACTCACTAGCACACTGCTACTAGTACACCATCACCAAGTACTCACTAGCACACTGCTACTAGTACACCATCAAAAAGTACTCACTAGCACTGCTACTAGTACACCTTCACCAAGTACTCACTAGCACACTGCTACTAGTACACCTTCACCAAGTACTCACTAGCACACTGCTACTAGTACACCATCACCAAGTACTCACTAGCACACTGCTACTAGTACACCATCACCAAGTACTCACTAGCACACTGCTACTAGTACACCTTCACCAAGTACTCACTAGCACACTGCTACTAGTACACCTTCAAGTACTCACTAGCACACTGCTACTAGTACACCTTCACCAAGTACTCACTAGCACACTGCTACTAGTACACCACCAAGTACTCACTAGCACACTGCTACTAGTACACCTTCACCAAGTACTCACTAGCACACTGCTACTAGTACACCATCACCAAGTACTCACTAGCACACCGCTACTAGTACACCATCACCAAGTACTCACTAGCACACTGCTACTAGTACACCATCACCAAGTACTCACTAGCACACTGCTACTAGTACACCTTCACCAAGTACTCACTAGCACACTGCTACACCTTCACCAAGTACTCACTAGCACACCGCTACTAGTACACCATCACCAAGTACTCGCTAGCACACTGCTACTAGTACACCATCACCAAGTACTCACTAGCACACTGCTACTAGTACACCTTCACCAAGTACTCACTAGCACACTGCTACTAGTACACCTTCAAGTACTCACTAGCACACTGCTACTAGTACACCTTCACCAAGTACTCACTAGCACACTGCTACTAGTACACCACCAAGTACTCACTAGCACACTGCTACTAGTACACCTTCACCAAGTACTCACTAGCACACTGCTACTAGTACACCATCACCAAGTACTCACTAGCACACCGCTACTAGTACACCATCACCAAGTACTCGCTAGCACACTGCTACTAGTACACATCACCATGTACTCACTAGCACACTGCTACTAGTACACCTTCACCAAGTACTCACTAGCACACTGCTACTAGTACAACCTTCAAGTACTCACTAAGCACACTGCTACTAGTACCACCTTCACCAAGTACTCACTAGCACACTGCTACTAGTACACCTTCACCAAGTACTCACAAGCAACACTGCTACTAGTACACCTTCACCAAGTACTCACTAGCACACTGCTACTAGTACACCTTCAAGTACTCACTAGCACACTGCTACTAGTACACCTTCACCAAGTACTCACTAGCACACTGCTACTAGTACACCTTCACCAAGTACTCACTAGCACACTGCTACTAGTACACCTTCAAGTACTCACTAGCACACTGCTACTAGTACACCTTCACCAAGTACTCATAAGCACACTGCTACTAGTACACCATCACCAAGTACTCACTAGCACACTGCTACTAGTACACCATCATCACCAAGTACTCACTAGCACACTGCTACTAGTACACCTTCACCAAGTACTCACTAGCATCACTGCTACTAGTACACCTTCAAGTACTCACTAGCACACTGCTACTAGTACACCTTCACCAAGTACTCACTAGCACACTGCTACTAGTACACCATCACCAAGTACTCACTAGCACACTGCTACTAGTACACCTTCACCAAGTACTCACTAGCACACTGCTACTAGTACAACCTTCACCAAGTACTCACTAGCACACTGCTACTAGTACACCTTCACCAAATACTCACTAGCACACTGCTACTAGTACACCTTCAAGTACTCACTAGCACACTGCTACTAGTACACCTTCACCAAGTACTCACTAGCACACTGCTACAAGTACACCTTCACCAAGTACTCACTAGCACACTGCTACTAGTACACCTTCACCAAGTACTCACTAGCACACTGCTACTAGTACACCTTCACCAAGTACTCATAGCACACTGCTACTAGTACACCATCACCAAGTACTCACTAGCACACTGCTACTAGTACACCATCACCAAGTACTCACTAGCACAGTGCTACTAGTACACCTTCACCAAGCACTCACTAGCACACTGCTACTAGTACACCATCACCAAGTACTCACTAGCACACTGCTACTAGTACACCATCACCAAGTACTCACTAGCACACTGCTACTAGTACACCTTCACCAAGTACTCACTAGCACACTGCTACTAGTACACCTTCACCAAGTACTCACTAGCACACTGCTACTAGTACACCATCACCAAGTCCTCACTAGCACACTGCTACTAGTACACCTTCACCAAGTACTCACTAGCACACTGCTACTAGTACACCTTCACCAAGTACTCACTAGCACACTGCTACTAGTACACCTTCACCAAGTACTCGCTAGCACACTGCGACTAGTACACCTTCACCAAGTACTCACTAGCACACTGCTACTAGTACACCTTCACCAAGTACTCACTAGCACACTGCTACTAGTACACCATCACCAAGTACTCACTAGCACACTGCTACTAGTACACCTTCACCAAGTACTCACTAGCACACTGCTACTAGTACACCTTCACCAAGCACTCACTAGCACACTGCTACTAGTACACCATCACCAAGTACTCACTAGCACACTGCTACTAGTACACCTTCCACCAAGTACTCACTAGCACACTGCTAACTAGTACACCTTCACCAAGTACTCGCTAGCACACTGCTACTAGTACACCTTCACCAAGTACTCGCTAGCACACTGCTACTAGTACACCTTCACCAAGTACTCACTAGCACACTGCTACTAGTACACCTTTAAGTACTCACTAGCACACTGCTACTAGTACACCATCACCAAGTACTCACTAGCACACTGCTACTAGTACACCTTCACCAAGTACTTGCTAGCACACTGCTACTAGTACACCTTCACCAAGTACTCACTAGCACACTGCTACTAGTACACCTTCACCAAGTACTCACTAGCACACTGCTACTAAGTACACCTTCAAGTACTCACTAGCACCTGCTACTAGTACACCATCACCAAGTACTCACTAGCACACTGCTACTAGTACACCATCACCAAGTACTCACAAGCACACTGCTACTAGTACACCTTCACCAAGTACTCACTAGCACACTGCTACTAGTACACCTTCACCAAGTACTCACTAGCACACTGCTACTAGTACACCTTCACCAAGTACTCACAAGCACACTGCTACTAGTACACCTTCACCAAGTACTCACTAGCACACTGCTACTAGTACACCATCACCAAGTACTCACTAGCACACTGCTACTAGTACACCATCACCAAGTACTCACTAGCACACTGCTACTAGTACACCTTCACCAAGTACTCACAAGCACACTGCTACTAGTACACCTTCACCAAGTACTCACTAGCACACTGCTACTAGTACACCATCACCAAGTACTCACTAGCACACTGCTACTAGTACTCCTTCACCAAGTACTCACAAGCACACTGCTACTAGTACACCATCACCAAGTACTCACTAGCACACTGCTACTAGTACACCTTCACCAAGTACTCACTAGCACACTGCTACTAGTACACCTTCACCAAGTACTCACTAGCACACTGCTACTAGTACACCATCACCAAGTACTCACTAGCACACTGCTACTAGTACACCTTCACCAAGTACTCACTAGCACACTGCTACTAGTACACCTCACCAAGTACTCATTAGCACACTGCTACTAGTCACACCATCACCAAGTACTCACTAGCACACTGCTACTAGTACACCATCACCAAGTACTCACTAGCACACTGCTACTAGTACTCCTTCACCAAGTACTCACAAGCACACTGCTACTAGTACACCTTCAAGTACTCACTAGCACACTGCTACTAGTACACCTTCACCAAGTACTCACTAGCACACTGCTACTAGTACTCCTTCACCAAGTACTCACAAGCACACTGCTACTAGTACACCTTCACTAAGTCGTCACTAGCACACTGCTACTAGTACACCTTCACCAAGTACTCACAAGCACACTGCTACTAGTACACCTTCACCAAGTACTCACAAGCACACTGCTACTAGTACACCTTCACCAAGTACTCACTAGCACACTGCTACTAGTACTCCTTCACCAAGTACTCACAAGCACACTGCTACTAGTACACCTTCACCAAGTACTCACAAGCACACTGCTACTAGTACACCTTCCCAAGTACTCACTAGCCACACTGCTACTAGTACACCTTCACCAAGTACTCACTAGCACACTGCTACTAGTACACCTTCACCAAGTACTCACTAGCACACTGCTACTAGTACACCTTCACCAAGTACTCACTAGCACACTCCTACTAGTACACCTTCACCAAGTACTCACTAGCACACTGCTACTAGTACACCATCACCAAGTACTCACTAGCACACTGCTACTAGTACACCATCACCAAGTACTCACTAGCACACTGCTACTAGTACACCATCACCAAGTACTCACTAGCACACTGCTACTAGTACACCATCACCAAGTACTCACTAGCACACTCCTACTAGTACACCTTCACCAAGTACTGACTAGCACACTGCTACTAGTACACCTTCACCAAGTACTCACTAGCACACTCCTACTAGTACACCTTCACCAAGTACTGACTAGCACACTGCTACTAGTACACCTTCACCAAGTACTCATTAGCATGCTGCTGCTAGTGGTTAAAACAAATAAACACTTATAAACAGGGAGGCTCCATAAACTCTCCCCCCCCTTCATACCGGCATCTTAGCCAGCAGGCACAATACTACACGAGTACTCTCACAAAACTAAAACAGGTCTCATACTAGGCCTTACAGATATATCAGCAACCTATGGCATAACCTTATATATGAAGCAGTTTTTATGCACATATTTTTGACATTACCCTGCATAATACTCCCTTCCCTTGACCACCGGCCTCAGTCAGCTAGCTGCAACCACTAGGCTGCAGCTAGTCACCTTCAATTTAATCTCTAAAATAAGTAATGCTAATCCATAGATGTGAGTCTCGTTTGACGTAAAAGTGATCGTGTCGTAGTGACACTTGTCGAGGGTCGTAGTGACACTTGTCGAGGGTCGTAGTGACACTTGTCGAGGGTCGTAGTGACACTCGTCGAGGGTCGTAGTGACACTTGTCGAGGGTCGTAGTGACACTTGTCGAGGGTCGTAGTGACACTTGTCGAGGGTCGTAGTGACACTTGTCGAGGGTCGTAGTGACACTTGTCGAGGGTCGTAGTGACACTTGTCGAGGGTCGTAGTGACACTTGTCGAGGGTCGTAGTGACACTTGTCGCTAGGACTGCTGACTATGTTACCTCCGTACAAAGGAATAATGTAGACAGTATTCACAATAATTATATACAAGTAAACTTATTTACATCATTGCAAAAATTATAAATTGAGAAAGTCTCAATATATATAAACATTTACTAAAAAAGAGAAGAAGAAAAACTTTATAAAACTGGGATGCTTAAATGTGCGTGGATGTAGTGCGGATGACAAGAAACAGATGATTGCTGATGTTATGAATGAAAAGAAGTTGGATGTCCTGGCCCTAAGCGAAACAAAGCTGAAGGGGGTAGGGGAGTTTCAGTGGGGGGAAATAAATGGGATTAAATCTTGAGTATTTGAGAGAGTTAGAGCTAAGAAAGGGGTAGCAATAATGTTGAAGGATCAGTTATGGAAGGAGAAAAGAGAAAATGAATGGGTAAATTCAAGGATTATGTGGATTAAAGTAAAGGTTGGATGCGAAAAGTGGGTCATAATAAGCGTGTGTGCACCTGGAGAAGAGAGGAATGTAGAGGAGAGAGAGAGATTTTGGGAGATGTTAAGTGAGTGTATAAGAACCTTTGAACCAAGTGAGAGTAATTGTGATAGGGGACCTGAATGCTAAAGGAGAAACTTTTAGAGAGGGTGTGGTAGATAAGTTTGGGGTGCCAGGTGTAAATGATAATGGGAGCCTTTTGACTGAACTTTGTATAGAAAGGTGTTTAGTTATAAGTAATATATATATTTCAAGAAAAAGAGGATAAATAAGAATACAAGATATGATGTAGGGCGAAATGACAGTAGTTTGTTGGATTATGTATTGGTAGATAAACGACTGTTGAGTAGACTTCAGGATGTACATGTTTATAGAGGGGCCACAGATATATCAGATCACTTTTTAGTTGTTGCTACACTGAGAGTAAAAGGTAGATGGGATACAAGGAGAATAGAAGCATCAGGGAAGAGAGAGGTGAAGGTTTATAAACTAAAAGAGGAGGCAGTTAGGGTAAGATATAAACAGCTATTGGAGGATAGATGAGCTAATGAGAGCATAGGCAATGGGGTCGAAGAGGTATGGGGTAGGTTTAAAAATGTAGTGTTAGAGTGTTCAGCAGAAGTTTGTGGTTACAGGAAAGTGGGTGCGGGAGGGAAGAGGAGCGATTGGTGGAATGATGATGTAAAGAGAGTAGTAAGGGAGCAAAAGTTAGCATATGAGAAGTTTTTACAAAGTAGAAGTGATGCAAGGAGGGAAGAGTATATGGAGAAAAAGAGTGAGGTTAAGGGGGCGGTGAAGCAATGTAAAAAGAGAGCAAATGAGAGAGTGGGTGAGATGTTATCAATAAATTTTGTTGAAAATAAGAAAAAGTTTTGGAGTGAGATTAACAAGTTAAGGAAGCCTAGAGAACAAATGGATTTGTCAGTTAAAAGTAGGAGAGGAGAGTTATTAAATGGAGAGTTAGAGGTATTGGGAAGATGGAGGGAATATTTTGAGTAATTGTTAAATGTTGACGAAGATAGGGAAGTTGTGATTTCGTGTATAGGGCAAGGAGGAATAAAATCTTGTAGGAGTGAAGAAGAGCCAGTTGTGAGTGTGGGGGAAGTTCATGAGGCAGTAGGTAAAATGAAAGGGGGTAAGGCAGCCGGGATTGATGGGATAAAGATAGAAATGTTAAAAACAGGTGGGGATATAGTTTTGGAGTGGTTGGTGCTATTATTTAATAAATGTATGGAAGAGGGTAAGGTACCTAGTGATTGGCAGAGAGCATACATAGTTCCTTTGTATAAAAGCAAAGGGGACAAAAGAGAGTGCAAAAATTATAGGGGGATCAGTCTGTTGAGTATACCTTGTAAAGTGTATGGTAGAGTTATTATTGAAAGAATTAAGATTAAGACAGAAAATAGGATAGCAGATGGACAAGGAGGCTTTAGGAAAGGTAGGGGGTGTGTGGACCAGGTGTTTACAGTGGAACATATAAGTGAACAGTATATAGATGAGGCTAAAGTGGTCTTTGTGGCATTTATGGATTTTGAAAAGTCGTATGACAGGGTGGATACGGGGGCAATGTAGCAGATGTTGCAGGTGTATGGTATAGGAGGTAGGTCACTGAAAGGAGTGAAGAGTTTTTACAAGGATAGTAAGGCTCAAGTTAGAGTATGCAGGAAAGAGGGAGATTATTTCCCAGTAAAAGTAGGCCTTAGACAAGGATGTGTGATGTCACCGTGGTTGTTCAATATATTTATAGATGGGGTTGTAAGAGAAATAAATGCGAGGGTCTTGGCAAGAGGCGTGGAGTTAATAGATAAAGAATCAAACATAAAGTGGGAGTTGTCACAGTTGCTCTTTGCTGATGACACTGTGCTCTTGGGAGATTCTGAAGAGAGGTTGCAGAGGTTGGTGGATGAATTTGGTAGGGTATGCAAAAGAAGAAAATTAAAAGTGAATACAGGAAAGAGTAAGGTTATGAGGATAACAAAAAGATTAGGTGATGAAATGTTGGATATCAGACTGGAGGGAGAGAGTATGGAGGAGGTGAACGTATTCAGATATTTGGGAGTGGACGTGTCAGTGGAATGGTCTATGAAAGATGAGGTGAATCATAGAATTGATGAGGGGAAAATGGTGAGCGGTGCACTTAGGAGTCTGTGGAGACAAAGAACTTTGTCCTTAGAGTCAAAGAGGGGAATGTATGAGAGTATAGTTTTACCAACGCTCTTATATGGGTGTGAAGCATGGTTGATGAATGTTGCAGCGAGGAGAAGGCTGAAGGCAGTGGAGATGTCATGTCTGAGGGCAATGTGTGGTGTGAATATAATGCAGAGAATTCGTAGTTTGGAAGTTAGAAGGAGGTGCGGGATTGCCAAAACTGTTGTCCAGAGGGCTGAGGAAGGGTTGTTGAGGTGATTCGGACGTGGAGCGAAACAGAATGACTTCAAGAGTGTATCAGTCTGTAGTGGAAGGAAGGCGGGGTAGGGGTCGGCCTAGGAAAGGTTGGAGGGAGAGGGTAAAGGAGGTTTTGTGTGTGAGGGACTTGGACTTCCAGCGGGCATGCGTGAGCGTGTTTGCTAGGAGTGAATGGAGACAAATGGTTTTTAATACTTGACGTGCTGTTGGAGTGTGAGCAAAGTAACATTTATGAAGGGATTCATGGAAACCGGCAGGCCGGACTTGAGTCCTGGAGATGGGAAGTACAGTGCCTGCACTCTGAAGGAGGGGTGTTAATGTTGCAGTTCAAAAATTGTAGTGTAAAGCACCCTTCTGGCAAGACAGTGATGGAGTGAATGATGGTGAAAGTTTTTATTTTTCGGGCCACCCTGCCTTGGTGGGAATCGGCCAGTGTGTTAATATAATAATAATAATAATATTATATATATATATATATATATTATATATATATATATATATATATATATATATATATATATATATATATATATATATATATATATTAATTGTTATTATTATTATTATTATTATTATTAACACATCGGCCATCTCCCACCAAGGCAGGGTGTAGCTTTATAACTGTAGTGTGAGCTAGAGGCGAGATTACACTACAGTTATAAAACTGCAACATTAACACCACTCCTTCAGAGTGCAGACACTGTACTTCCCATCTCCAGGATTCAAGTCCGGCCTGCCGGTTTCCCTGAACCCCTTCATAAATGTTACTTTGCTTACGCTCCAACAGCACGTCAAGTCCTAAAAACCATTTATCTCTGTTCACTCCTATCAAATACCCTCACACATGCTTACTTAAAGTCCAAGCCCCTCACATACACAAAACCTCCTTTACCCCCTCCCTCCAACCTTTCCAAGGCCGATCCCTACCCCGCATTCCCTCCACTACAGATTTATACGTTCTCGAAGTCATTCTATTTTGTTTCTTCCTCTCTACATGTCCAAACCACCTCAGCAACCCTTCATCAGCCCTCTGCACAACAATTTTAGCAATCCCGCACCTGCTTCTAACTTCCAAACTACGAATTCTCTGCATTATATTCACGCCACACATTGCCCTCAGACATGACATATCCACTGCCTCCAGCCTTCTCCTTGTTGCAACATTCATCACCCATGCTTCACACCCATAAAAGAGTGTTGGTATAACTATACTCTCATACATTCTTTTTCTCCACACACTCCTCAGTGCACCGCTGACCTTTTTCCTCCTCATCAATTCTATTATTCACCTCATCTTTCATAGACCCATCTACCGACACGTCCACTCCAAAATATCTGAATACATTCACCTCCTGCATACTCTCAACCTCCAATCTCCAATTCACTTTATAATATATATATATATTATATATATATATATATATATATATATATATATATATATATATATATATATATATATATATAAAAACATTGCCCCCAGTGTAAGTTGACAAGACACAAGGGAACAACCTCTCCCCTCCTCACCAGGCTAAGGCGATATCATCATTGTGGTACTGACTCACCCAGAGGGTAGGGTGATTCGGCGTCTGTTCGCTCCGACCTCGTCACCAAGGTAAGATGACCCACACTTTGAGTCAGTAGCATAATAAGGTGACGCAACGTCAAGTGGCACAAAGCACTACACAGTAAGGTAATCTTGCCTGCTCATAGGTCAAGGAAATGACAAAACTAATGAGAAATACTTAGAATAAGTTGAATCTCAAATTATTACATTCACCATGGGATGGTTATTGAGCATTACCACAATATATGCTGCAGCTGCTCTTATCGCGGCTGCAGCTGCACCAGTGATATAAGTCAGGCATTATTGGTACTTAATATGCATAGGTTCACACCAATAGAATCTGAGGCAAAGCTGCTTCTCTCTCATTAGTGACACTAATGCACGTAAACCATTCCTGGCTTGTATTTGCTAGCTCTGGCTCTTGTCCTATTTGTTTCCTTCTGGTTAAGCTAAATGTTTACTTCAGCATTCACTTAATTAAGCGTTCACTTTTGCATTCACTTTAACTTTCACTTAGTCGGTTAGTTCAGCGTTCTTAAAATTAGCATTCTCTCGGTCCGCACCAAAGCGTTCATTTCCGCATTTAGTTTATCGATCACTGTAGCGTTCATTAGAGAAACTAGTTTATTATTATTATTATTATTATTATTATTATTATTATTATTATTATTATTATTATTATTATTATTATTATTATTATTATTATTATTATTATCGAAAGGAACTAGTTTAGCATTCATGTTTTAGTTAACTTTAATATTCATTTTCGAGAACACTTTATCGTTCATTTCACTTATCAGTTTAGGACACAATTTTTGCAAAGTCGTGTTCAGTTTTGCAGATTTAGTATGGATTTAATTCTAATCTCTTATAGTTTCTCACTCTCCTCACTCCAATAACATTAACCTCTACTCTTTCAGAATTACATTTTCTCACCATTACTTTCCATCTCACAGTTACCTGTTATCTCTCTTACAATACTTTACACTCATTCTTCGTGTGACATTTTGCTATCAAGTAAACAGTAGGGAACGTGTTAAAGTTGGAACCACTGAATCGCTTCCGTACAGCGATATACAAATGTATTAGGTATCTGTTAAACGTTTATCATTTTGTCAGGAATACAAGTTTATTCAGTCTGCCTTGTTTACATTTAAGCTAGCGAATAAATTATACTATATTCTTGTTCACAATCATCATTGTATGTCTATTGTCTGCAGGGTTTCTTAATTGTTATTCCTGATTTATTTCGGCTACAGGACTAGTCTGAGACTGGGCCGCCGGGGCAATGACTCTACAAACATAAATAGGTGGAGCAACAGATATTGCAATATACATCCTTGCAAGTGAATAAAAATTAAGAAAGCTTGTGCTTTAGAAAATCAAGTCTAACGGATAGTGTTGAACACCAGTCATAACCTATTCTCATAACTCATAACATTTTCCGTACCTCGGTTGGTAGCCGTTTCTGCTCACACACCGGTTCGATTGCAGGTACGGGTGGAAACATTGATGTCCTGTTCACCTAACAGCAAGTAGGTAACTGAATGTTAGCCAACTGGTGTGGGTCGCATCCTAGGGACAAAATTAATGTAAGTTGACGGAAATGCTCTGCACAACCAAGGGCTTTCTATATATATATATAGAACGTCACTGAGGTCAGCTATGGTCTGTATAAGTTGTAACATGTACTTGTAGAAATGAATATTATTCTTATTAATTATTGTCACTGCAACTTATCATAATGATATACAACATACAGACAAAAGTGTCATGCAATAACTTTTCATCAAGACATCCCTCAAGCTGCTAGTAATATCATGCAACAACTTTTCATCAAGACATCCCTCAAGCTGCTAGTAATATCATGCAGCAACTTTTCATCAAGACATCCCTCAAGCTGCTAGTAATATCATGCAGCAACTTTTCATCAAGACATCCCTCAAGCTGCTAGTAATATCATGCAGCAACTTTTCATCAAGACATCCCTCAAGCTGCTAGTAATATCATGCAGCAACTTTTCATCAAGACATCCCTCAAGCTGCTAGTAATATCATGCAGCAACTTTTCATCAAGACATCCCTCAAGCTGCTAGTAATATCATGCAGCAACTTTTCATCAAGACATCCCTCAAGCTGCTAGTAATATCATGCAGCAACTTTTCATCAAGACATCCCTCAAGCTGCTAGTAATATCATGCAGCAACTTTTCATCAAGACATCCCTCAAGCTGCTAGTAATATCATGCAGCAACTTTTCATCAAGACATCCCTCAAGCTGCTAGTAATATCATGCAGCAACTTTTCATCAAGACATCCCTCAAGCTGCTAGTAATATCATGCAGCAACTTTTCATCAAGACATCCCTCAAGCTGCTAGTAATATCATGCAGCAACTTTTCATCAAGACATCCCTCAAGCTGCTAGTAATATCATGCAGCAACTTTTCATCAAGACATCCCTCAAGCTGCTAGTAATATCATGCAGCAACTTTTCATCAAGACATCCCTCAAGCTGCTAGTAATATCATGCAGCAACTTTTCATCAAGACATCCCTCAAGCTGCTAGTAATATCATGCAGCAACTTTTCATCAAGACATCCCTCAAGCTGCTAGTAATATCATGCAGCAACTTTTCATCAAGACATCCCTCAAGCTGCTAGTAATATCATGCAGCAACTTTTCATCAAGACATCCCTCAAGCTGCTAGTAATATCATGCAGCAACTTTTCATCAAGACATCCCTCAAGCTGCTAGTAATATCATGCAGCAACTTTTCATCAAGACATCCCTCAAGCTGCTAGTAATATCATGCAGCAACTTTTCATCAAGACATCCCCTACCATTTGTTTTACCCCCTACTCTCACCCCGCCCCTTCTTGCCCTCTTACTCCCGGATCATCCCCCTCCCCCCCGCTCCTCGGATGAAAGTTTTACAGGGTTGCCAACTTTTCATTTATTTTTCCGATTTTATCTCCAATTCCTCGCATCAAGACCTCCCTCTAGAGTAAACAAAGTTTCCCCTCCTCCTGAACCCTCACCCTTTTTTCCTGAAAATTTTCGATTTTTTCCCTTTTATTGTGCTCTCCATCTCCTTGGATCAGTTTTAACCCCTACTGATCCCCCACCCCTTTTTCTTGAAAATAAAGGGTCTTGGACCCATTTTGCAGGTTTTAATCTCAAAATGGTATTTTACATTAATGCAGTATTTTGCCATAGTGCTGATGAGTGACTCCCTGTGCAAGGAACTCTGAATCTGCCTGACTTATGTGGGATGTCTGAAATGGCTAATTGTTCTGTGGATATCTAACCTAAAATTAAAGATTTAACTCTTTATCGGACCTGTGGAGAGGATGGAAGGAAACAGAATGACTTCGAGACTATAAATCTGTAGTGGAGGGAAGGTGGCGTAGAGGTCGGCCCGGGAAACGTTGGAGGGAAGGGGTATAGTAAGTTTTGTAATGCATAAGATTTGAATATCGTCCCATCCACTAGCAGATGAGTCTGTGTCATATCCGGCGGAGCGGGATGAAGAAATATCCTGGTGATGCAGCCGGGACTATCATTATTTTGAAGAATATAAACAGAAGACTGTCGTTGTGGTTTCGCTTCCTCAGCCTTGCAGAACTATATTAGGAAAATAGTACTGGATAAGGTAATCAGTACACAAATAACCCGCACATAAAAGAGAGAAGCTTACGACGACGTTTCGGTCCGACTTGGACCATTGACTTTGTCAATGGTCCAAGTCGGACCGAAACGTCGTCGTAAGCTTCTCTCTTTTATGTGCGGGTTATTTGTGTATCGTTCCAGTCACGGTATTGTGTCTTTTTTTGTTATTTAAGGTAATCAGTAACACAGATTTGAAGAATGTATTCATGCTAACTAATAATCAGCTGTCTTCAGTTAATATTTTGTTGCACATTTTTCTAATACACCAACATATCGGTACTCTGTACCCTTGAGGTAATCATGTGCTGTAAGGGGATTCGACTCTTACATGATTCGACTCTTGCATGGTGACATAGCAAGAGTCCTCTAACTGAGGATTCTCTCATGTAAATTTACTTACAATCGTGACTATGTAAACAATGGTTGAACTCTCTACACACAAACAGCGAGGGACATCTCAGGCTAATCTAGTCATTCAAGGGAACGACATGTGCTGATGGAAAAGCTTTGAAGATTTATAGAGATCTCAGGGATTCGTTAACAGAATTTAGGCAGTTTCAGCGTCTCCAGGCATCTGGCAATTAAGTTGTTGCTCAACATAAACACGGCTATTAGTTGATATCAATGCACGTGATGTATCACGTGATGTATCACATGATGTATCACGTGATGTATCACATGATGTATCACGTGATGTATCACGTGATACACACTTCTTGATAAATGTTGCATACTTGTCTCGTTTATGAGCTTGTAGGTTTTCTAAACCATTAATTCATACATACTTATCATCTGATCAACTTACAGCTGACTATCATCTGATCAACTTACAGCTGACTATCATCTGATCAACTTACAGCTGACTATCATCTGATCAACTTACAGCTGACTATCATCTGATCAACTTACAGCTGACTATCATCTGATCAACTTACAGCTGACTATCATCTGATCAACTTACAGCTGACTATCATCTGATCAACTTACAGCTGACTATCATCTGATCAACTTACAGCTGACTATCATCTGATCAACTTACAGCTGACTATCATCTGATCAACTTACAGCTGACTATCATCTGATCAACTTACAGCTGACTATCATCTGATCAACTTACAGCTGACTATCATCTCATCAACTTACAGCTGAATATCATCTGATCAACTCACAGCTGACTATCATCTGATCAACTTACAGCTGAATATCATCTGATCAACTTACAGCTGACTATCATCTGATCAACTTACAGCTGACTATCATCTGATCAACTTACAGCTGACTCTCATCTGATCAACTTACAGCTGACTCTCATCTGATCAACTTACAGCTGACTATCATCTGATCAACTTACAGCTGACTATCATCTGATCAACTTACAGCTGACTATCATCTGATCAACTTACAGCTGATTATCATCTGATCAACTTACAGCTGACTATCATCTGATCAACTTACAACTTTCTGATCAGCTTAAAACTATCATCTGATCAACTTACAGCTGACTATCATCTGATCAACTTACAACTTTCTGATCAGCTTAAAACTATCATCTGATCAACTTACAGCTGACTATCATCTGATCAACTTACAGCTGACTATCATCTGATCAACTTACAACTTTCTGATCAACTTACAGCTGATTATCATCTGATCAACTTACAGCTGACTATCATCTGATAAACTTACAGCTGACTATCATCTGATCAACTTACAACTGATTAGCTTAAAACTAACATCTGATCAACTTACAACTATCTGATTAGCTTAAAACTATCATCTGATCAACTTACAGCTGACTATCATCTGATAAACTTACAGCTGACTATCATCTGATCAACTTACAGCTGACTATCATCTGATCAACTTACAGCTGACTATCATCTGATCAACTTACAGCTGACTATCATCTGATCAACTTACAGCTGACTATCATCTGATCAACTTACAGCTGACTATCATCTGATCAACTTACAGCTGACTATCATCTGATCAACTTACAGCTATCATCTGATCAACTTACAGCTGACTATCATCTGATCAACTTACAGCTGACTATCATCTGATCAACTTACAGCTGACTATCATCTGATCAACTTACAGCTGACTATCATCTGATCAACTTACAGCTATCATCTGATCAACTTACAGCTGACTATCATCTGATCAACTTACAGCTGACTATCATCTGATCAACTTACAGCTGACTATCATCTGATCAACTTACAGCTGACTATCATCTGATCAACTTACAGCTATCATCTGATCAACTTACAGCTGACTATCATCTGATCAACTTACAGCTGACTATCATCTGATCAACTTACAGCTGACTATCATCTGATCAACTTACAGCTGACTATCATCTGATCAACTTACAGCTGACTATATCTTTCCTCATACCACTTGTCTTAACTCACAATATATACTCACAATATTACGTACATTAGCTCGTCAGTTCTTGTGGAATGTTTTCTTCCACAATTAATCAATTTCGGTCTTGTTTTTTAAGCTCGTAAAAAAAAAAAAAATATTGGAATTTTTTTTTGAAACAGTTCGTAAATAGTATTTTTCCTTACAAGATTTTTTTTTTTTTTTTGAGTGGGGAGAAATGGAAAGGATGAAGGGTAGGAGAGGGAAGGTTCTTTTAATCATTGGAAAAATCATTAACTGGTGGAAAACGAGCACTTGAGCCCCAGTGTGGAGAGAATAGCCACGATATTTATCGTGTGTGCGTGGTACATGTTGTTGTTGGAGGTGGCTGGTGGTGGAGGTGATGGTGGTGTTGGTGAGGACGGGGGTGTAGGTGTGGTGGTGGGTGTATTTATGGTGGGAACAGCAGTGGTTGTGGTGGGGATTGTAGCGAATGCGGTGATGGTAGTAGAGATGACTGAGGTAATGACTGTGGTAGGTATGGCAAGCGAGGTGGTGACTGTTTGTGTTATGGTGTGAATGGGTAATAACGAAGGTGTGGTGGCGAGGGTAGCGATACTGGTGTGTGATTGGTGACAGTAGTGGTGTTGGCGTGATGGTGGAGATATTTACTGTCGTGGCGTGGCACTCGACGCACGAGGCTGGTCATGCAAGGCCAGGGAACTTCATTCGGGATGTTTATGGTTGGAGCTTTATTGTCACAGCAAAAGTCTAGTAGGTGTAAACTCTGGCAGCAACTGTCGCCATGGTAGTTGAAAACAACTTAGATATTAACAAAATCAAATCTTGCAGTAAATTGCATATTGTTTATACAATAGTAACAAAAATTATCCTCAAAAATTGGAAAAAAATATAAATTCACATTGCACATATACTGAGATATTTACATCTTTCAGTATAAAATGAGTAGATAATATTAAACATCCCACGTAGTGCATAAACAGAGACAGCTCTCAGTGTCTGGAGTTTACCTGGAGAGGGGTTCAGGGGTCAACGCCCCCGCGGTTCGGTCTGAGACCAGGCCTCGACCAGGCTGTTACTGCAGGTCGCACGCAACTGACGTACGAACAACAGCCCGGATGGTCAGGCACGGACTTCAGGTGCCTGTCCAGTAGCTTCTTGAAGACAGCCAGGAATCTATTGGTAATCCCCCCTATGTATGCTGGGAGGAAATTAAACAGTCTTGGTCCCCGGACACTTATTGTGTTGTGTCTCAGTGTAGTCGTGGCGCCCCTGCTTTACACTGGGGGAATGTTGCATCTCTTGCCGAGTCTTTTGCTTTCATAAGAAGTGTGTATATTTTGCTGAATTACACAAATCAGAGTCAACTTCATGTTTTTCACTCGCTGTGTGATTTCGAGAAAGATATCCCCGTATTTCATAACCCCATTCACTGTGCCTCAGTTCTCTTGGGTGGAATAGTGCAGAGTGCGGCAGTTGACAATGTATTTAAATATTAGCTTTGAAGATTTGAGGGATCCAGAAGGGGCATTGAAAAGTCATATCAAGGAAAGTAATACCTAAATTTCAATAAAAATTGGTTAAATTAGGATATGTAGCCCCGTGGCCTGGTGGCAAAAGTTCTTACTTCACACGGCGAGTGTCCGGGTTCGATTCCTGCCGAGGGTAGAAACATTGGGCGTGTTTCCTTACACCGGTTGTCTATGTCCCCCATCAGTAAAATAGGTACCTGGGTGTTAGTCGACTGATGTGGGTCGCATCCTGGGACAAAACTGACCAATTTGCCCCGAAATTGCTCTGCATAACAAGCGGCTTTCTATATAGTAGTATGTCACTGATGTCAGTTATATAGTAGTATGTCACTGATGTCAGTTATATAGTAGTATGTCACTGATGTCAGCTATATAGTAGTATGTCACTGATGTCAGCTATATAGTAGTATGTCAGCTATTTAGTATGTCACTGATGTCAGCTATATAGTAGTATGTCACTGATGTCAGCTATATAGTAGTATGTCACTGATGTCAGCTATATAGTAGTATGTCACTGATGTCAGCTATATAGTAGTATGTCACTGATGTCAGCTATATAGTAGTATGTCCACTGATGTCAGCTATATAGTAGTTATGTCACTAATGTCAGCTATATAGTAGTATGTCACTGATGTCAGCTATATAGTAGTATGTCAGCTATATAGTAGTATGTCACTGATGTCAGCTATATAGTAGTATGTCACTAATGTCAGCTATATAGTAGTATGTCACTGATGTCAGCTATATAGTAGTATGTCACTGATGTCAGCTATATAGTAGTATGTCACTAATGTCAGCTATATAGTAGTATGTCACTGATGTCAGCTATATAGTAGTATGTCACTGATGTCAGCTATATAGTAGTATGTCACTAATGTCAGCTATATAGTAGTATGTCACTGATGTCAGCTATATAGTAGTATGTCACTAATGTCAGCTATATAGTAGTATGTCACTGATGTCAGCTATATAGTAGTATGTCACTGATGTCAGCTATATAGTAGTATGTCACTAATGTCAGCTATATAGTAGTATGTCACTAATGTCAGCTATATAGTAGTATGTCACTAATGTCAGCTATATAGTAGTATGTCACTAATGTCACTATATAGTAGTATGTCACTAATGTCAGCTATATAGTAGTATGTCACTGATGTCAGCTATTAGTAGTATGTCAGCTATATAGTAGTATGTCACTGATGTCAGCTATATAGTAGTATGTCACTGATGTCAGCTATATAGTAGTATGTCACTAATGTCAGCTATATAGTAGTATGTCACTAATGTCAGCTATATAGTAGTATGTCACTAATGTCAGCTATATAGTAGTATGTCACTAATGTCAGCTATATAGTAGTATGTCACTGATGTCAGCTATATAGTAGTATGTCAGCTATATAGTAGTATGTCACTGATGTCAGCTATATAGTAGTATGTCACTAATGTCAGCTATATAGTAGTATGTCACTGATGTCAGCTATATAGTAGTATGTCAGCTATATAGTAGTATGTCACTGATGTCAGCTATATAGTAGTATGTCACTGATGTCAGCTATATAGTAGTATGTCACTGATGTCAGCTATATAGTAGTATGTCACTGATGTCAGCTATGATCTGTATACCTTGTACATGTACTAGTAGTAACATAAATATTTTTATTACATACACAGAACAAAAATAATTCAAGTCTTTCAAAGGGGAAAAAATAATTCAAGTCTTTCAAAGGGGAAAAAATAATTCAAATCTTTCAAAGGGGAAAAAAATTCAAATCTTTCAAAGGGGGAAAAAATAATTCAAATCTTTCAAAGGGGAAAAAATAATTCAAATCTTTCAAAGGGGAAAAAATAATTCAAATCTTTCAAAGGGGAAAAAATAATTCAAGTCTTTCAAAGGGGAAAAAATAATTCAAATCTTTCAAAGGGGAAAAAATAATTCAAGTCTTTCAAAGGGGAGAAAATAATTCAAATCTTTCAAAGGGGAAAAAATAATTCAAGTTATTCAAAGGGGAAAAAAATTCAAATCTTTCAAAGGGGAAAAAAATAATTCAAATCTTTCAAAGGGGAAAAAATAATTCAAATCTTTCAAAGGGGAAAAAAGTGACCAACATCGTTTGATTCATAAAAATAAATTTAAATCCGCTTAGTTGTTGTACAATAACAACAAATTATGCCATGAAAAACATTTAAATATTGTAATTTATTCCAGACAATAACCAAATTGGAAAGTACACAGGAGAAAATCAATCCAAACTTTTCTGTAAATAAAACTGACTAGCACTTGGGAAAGTACGTAAGTTTTTTGTAAGTTTAGCGAACACAACATAGTTTTTTATACACAAATAACCCGCACATAGAAGAGAGAAGCTTACGACGACGTTTCGGTCCGACTTGGACCATTTATAAAGTCACACTAACCGGAAGTGTAAATGTAAATGGTCCAAGTCTGACCGAAACGTCGTCGTAAGCTCCTCTCTTTTATGTGCGGGTTATTTGTGTATCGTTCCAGTCACGGTATTGTGCCTTTTTTTATTTATAATTTTTTATCGCTGGTGTTGAGGACAAACATATGTTACAGGTACATGAACATTATGTTAACCTTATAAATCACGTAAACTTTTATAACCATGGGGGAGCGCTAAACCCGTAGGATTATACAGCGCATGTGGGGGGGGGGATGGAAGGTATTCAGGGAACCAGAGCACAGATGCAATTCCCTAAATCAAGAGTCACTCATCAGTATCAAGGAACCTTTCTTGAGGTTCGTAGAAATCAATATGCTTAAGAAAATGTTCGTAGATATCAATATGCTTAACAAATGTCACAATATTACTTACACGACCTAACAGGTGGCTCAGTGGCTAACGCAACGGCCTGAAGTTGTGAGACTCTCTGATCGTGGGTTCTAATCCCATCCGTGGCATTGTTTGTTTGCAGTCGTGTCATTACGAGTTCGTGAAACACGTTACACATCCTGACATCAAAATACTGTTGTGTTTGTGGATAGCACATCAGTACTAAAAATTTTAAGCTGTCCTGAAGATGCACATTCCGGTAACTGCAGAGAATCCAATAAACTTGGTGCCTACGAAGTCACAATCAATGAATCGTTCCATCCATTTCCCGCGATGCATCGGCCACTAACGACTGATTCCCTTGATAATTACATATATTTTTTAAACCAGAGGAAAGCGCTAAATCCTTAAAGGCCTTAATAGGTTTTTGTAATGAGAAGCAAATAAAGAAAAAGAGGGAAATAAAGGGAAACTAAGTCCGGTTCCTTAGATTAAGAGGCTCTAACTAGCATCAACGAAATATGATAATGTAAAAATAATTATGTACTGCCGAGAGGCTAAAAGTGATAAAATGGCGTCCACAATTATTATTATTATTATTAAAGATTCGCCGGTATTCTCCCGGCCCGGGCCTTTTCCAAGTGGTGGCCCGGCCTTGGCTCCCTCTTTAGGGAGTGTCTGAGACCTAAGTCTCCCATGGGAGGAGGCACAAGTACCTCCTCATCTTTGGGACCAACTGTCCCAAGGCCTAGCCACAAGCTAGGCCTCTCTGGTCTGCCATCCCCGCCCCAAGGGGGCTAATGGGAATGACAGTCTTATGAGCTAAAGGCTCGGGCTCAGGCACCTACCCTACCCTAGAAGGGCTGGGCATGGTGTCGATCGGCGTCCACAACACTATTAAATATACAGTGGAACCTCAAAAATCGAACTGCTCCCAACACAATCAATTATGTAAGTGTATTTTTGTAAGTGCTTTTATAAGTGTATTTTTGAGGGTCTGAAATGGACTAATCTAATTTACATTATTCCTGATGGGAATAAATTCATTCGGTAAAGGCACTCGGACAGACTTGTGGACCGAAGAAAGTTCGATATTTGAGGTTCCACTCCCCTCATGGAAGGTTCCTTGATGTTGGTGAGGGGCTCTTGATTTAGGGAATTGGATCTGTGCTCCAGTTCCCCGAATTAAGCCTGAATGCCTTCCACACCCCCCTCCCCGGGCGCTGTAAATCCACGGTTTAGCGCTTCCCCCTTGATTAAATAATAATTTAGGTTCCACTGTCTTTTTTGAAAACAGCAACGAGCGGGTGAAATTTCGAAGCCGATCAAGAAGCCTGTGTCCACCTATCACAGGAAACTAAATATTGCAATGACTTATGTAACATTACGCATAGCCCCCACTCTTGCAAATAGTCCCATAAATCTTCCCCAAAGAATCTTGCACAAGCATTCCAAAATTTTAAAGGCGCGATCAAGTGGTTTTGAATAAAAAACGAAAAATTCCGAAAATTTTTAAAGAATTGTTGTTTACATGTTCAGAGAACAGAGAAGTTCCCTTCGTTCAGAATAATAAGTTTCCCTTCGTTCAAATAATTTAATTTCCGTTCGTTCGAAAAAAAATTTTTCCCTTCTTTCAAATAATTAATTTCCCCCTTCGTTCAGAAAATTTAATTTCCCCTTTTCTTTTAGAAAAATTAAAATTTCCCTTCTTTCAAATAAATAATTTCCCTTCGTTCAGAAAATTATTTTCCCTTCGTTCAAAAAAATAATTTTCCCTTCGTTCAAATAATTAAGTTTCCCTTCTTCAGAAAAATTTAAGTTTCCCTTCGTTCAGAATAATTAATTTCCCCCTTCTTTCAGAAAAAATTAAGTTTCCCTTCTTTCAGAATAAATAAATTTCCCTTCGTTCAGAATAATTAATTTTCCCTTCTTTCAGAATAAAAAGTTCCCTTCTTTTCGAATAATTAATTTTTCCCTTTCGTTCAAATAAAATTTCCCTTCGTTCAGAAAAATTTTAATTTCCCTTCTTCAAATAATTAATTTTCCCCTTCTTTCAAATAAATAAGTTTCCCTTCGTTTAGAGAATTTAAGTTTCCCTTCTTCAAAAAATAAGTTTCCCTTTTCGTTCAGAATAAAAGTTTCCCTTCTTTCAAAATAAAAAATTTTTCCCTTCTTTCAGAAAAATTAAGTTTCCCTTCGTTCAAAAAATTAAGTTTCCCTTCTTTCAAAAAATTTAATTTTCCCTTTCGTTCAGAATAAATAAGTTTCCCTTTCGTTTCAAAAAAATTTAATTTTCCCTTCTTTCAGAAAAATTAAGTTTCCCTTCGTTCAAAAATAAAATAATTTTCCCTTCTTCAGAATAAATAATTTTCCCCTTCTTTCAATAAATAATTTCCCTTCGTCAGAAAAATTTAATTTTCCCCCTTCGTTCAGAATAAAAATTTTCCCTTTCGTTCGAAAAATTAAGTTTCCCTTCGTTCAGAATAAAAATTTTTCCCTTTCGTTCAAAATAATTAATTTTTCCCTTTCGTTCAAAAAAATTAATTTCCTTCGTTCAGAAAAATAATTTCCCTTCTTTAAATAAATAATTTCCCCTTCTTCAGAATAATTAAGTTTCCTTCGTTCAGAATAAATAATTTCCCCTTTCGTTCAAAAATTAATTCCCCCTTTGGGGTTCAGAATAAAAAGTTTCCCTTCGTTCAGAAAAATTTAAGTTTCCCTTCGTTCAAATAATTAAGTTTCCCTTCTTCAGAATAATTAATTTCCCTTCGTTCAGAAAATTAAGTTTCCCTTCGTTTCATAATAATAATTTCCCTTCGTTTAGAAAATAATTTCCCCTTCTTCAAATAATTAATTTTCCCCCTTCGTTCAGAAAAAATAATTTTTCCCCTTCGTTCAAAAAAATAATTTTCCCTTGTTTAGAAAAATTTAACAAAACATTAACCTCTGAGTTTTATTTTTTACCCATTTAAATTTTTTCTTTTTTTTCGTTTTTTTTAAAATTTATCTTTAAATCTCCTAAGAAAATTTTTTTAAATTTTTTGAGTGTTTAAAAATCATTTACAGAAACTGACAGAAAAAGGAAAAACGAGACCCCCCCTCCCAAAAAGAATAAAATATTACTTCAAATTTTTTCTTGAAGCAATCAGAAGAGGGAAATTTTTAAGTATTTCACGGATACAATTTGCTTAATAATCAAACCATACCCCCCGCCGGGTTGTTGAGAAATGGGTTACCAGCAAGTTTAAAGAGTTTGTACTTAACTTTGAAAGATCCCCACGCCTGCACCGCCGCCCTACAACGAGTCTGAGAAGCTGTCCGAAATCACTCTCAACGGGGGTAAAGATTTATAATTTTGAAGATTATAAATTACCCCTAGGGGGGGTTATGTCACATTTTATTCCTGAAAGCTGACAAATTACATACTTGTTTGGACTCAAAAGTCCGCACCTTACTGCCGACTAAGGTTGAATTTCAAACCCTTGCGACTCAAAACGCGCATCCCCCCTACTAAAGAAATTCGTAACCTACCTTGCCTTTTTAGCTACTATGGTGTTTTCACACCTTGACAATACGGGGACTTGATAGAACGAAGTGTCCCTTTAATGTCCACGCTTCCAAAATCCAGGAAAAAAACACCCGGTACACTATTTCCCCAAGATTTTCTTTATTTTTCACAATTTAAACACTGAAAAAGCTGAACCACCCCCCTTCCCGTGTTATTTTGTTTTATAGACACTTTGTTCACACTAAGCACGATGTTTTTTGTTGGTTATCCTGGCGTCAGGGGGGGGGGGGGGGGGACTCTCATAGAGCAAAAGTAATCTGAAAACGCCACAGCCCCCCCCCCCGTTACTGCCCCCCTTTCACAAAAAGGAAAGCTGACATAAACTTTTCTTTCCCTTGCCACTTCCCATAAGCAAAGCAAATGTTTAAATCTTGCTGTCTTAAGCAAGACAACAATCCACTTCTTTACTAGGTAATAAAGTGGGGGCAGGGTTTTTTCCGCTAAAATAAGGGGTTCTTCTCTTTTAAAAAAAACTCGCAACACTGGACTGCAAGGGCACGGCGCTTGACCACGTTGCATACCGTACTGCATCTCAATCAATTACTCACTGTAGCAGAAACAAGACGCTGCCCTTCTAAAGGGCTGGCCCCTCAGGGCTGAAAGGGGGTGAAGGGGGGTTTTACCCCCCTCCTGGGAAAAAAGTCTCCACAGGGGTTTAACCCGCGGGCACAGAGTCTTTAAAAATCCACCCTCGCGTTACCACTGACCAGCTAGCCACAAAAATTTTGTCCAACTAGGTATATTTTTACACCCTAGGAAGGTTAGCACAGCACCACTTCCACAAATGCAAGTTTTTAAAGACGAATCCCACAGCGTGGGGGCCCGGGCGAACTCTAGCTCAAGTCCCTTCACTGCCCCAACTACGGGCAAATGGGTAACACGACGGGCCCGGAGTTTTTAACTCTGTACCCGGTTCAACCCGGGCCGGGGATGGTTTGTTTTAATCGGTCATTACGATTTCGTGAGTCTTCTTAATAATTTTTTTCAAAATTTAAAAATTTACGCACACAAAAAAATTTTAAAAACCATAATTTAATATTAAATAAAACAAAAATTAAATTTGTAAATTTGGGAAAAATTTCAAACCCACACAAACCTTGTTTTCCATAAACCAAAACCATTGGGTAAAATTTGCAGTCGATCTAAAAAAGCATTCCCGTTTCGGGATGGATTTTCCCAAAGTTCTTTTTTTTTTTCTAATTACCCCTCAGCAAAATTTTTTAGATTTTCCTGGGCCTTTTGTTGCATCATCACAAATATTAAATTGTTTTGAAGAATTGCTAGAAATTATTTATATGTATTTAAAAAAAAAAAATTTAAAAATATTTTACACATAAAATGGGGAATTTTCATTTACACGTTTGAATTTATTTTCTGCGGGTTTTTGAAATTTTTGGCACCTTTAAGAACTTTGAAGTACGCCGTAATGTTAAATGTTGAAACAAAAAGGGTTAAAAATTTTGTTCGAAAAAAATAAAATCGAAACGATGGAGAAGGGAAAAAAAATTCGGCAAACCGTTAAAAGACCCCCCTTTTGGGGGACCCCAAATTTGCGAGCTACTCAAAACAAAAAAAAAAAAAATTTTAAAATTTTCTTTTTTGAATTTATATTTTTCTAATTCATGACTTTTATTAAAAATACTTTTGTACCTCATTCGCCTTTTGCAAAAAAATGCAATTTGCTAATTATTCTAAAATTAAGTGTTCAGGTTTTGTTTATGAAAACCAATGTTTTATGCTGTGTGGACACCAGTTAGCGTTTGTTGGAGAGAAATTATTTTACAGTAAATTTTGTCTTGGTTGTGTGAATGTACATAGTTTTTTTATAGTTACATGACTAGTTATGTGATGTACCAATAGTTGTTTATAGTTTACGACCTTTGTGTGATGTCACATAGTTGTTATTATAGTTATAGACATTTGTGTCATGTCACCATGTTGTTTATTATAGTTATAGAACATGTTGTGTGATGTCAACCTAGTTGTTTATTTAGTTATAGACAGTGTGTGTGTCACCATAGTTGTTTATTATAGTTATAGACGTTGTGTGATGTCACCATAGTTGTTTATTATAGTTATAGACAGTTGTGTGATGTCACCATAGTTGTTTATTATAGTTATAGACAGTTGTGTGATGTCACCATAGTTGTTTTATTATAGTTATAGACAGTTGTGTGATGTCACCATAGTTGTTTATTATAGTTATAGACAGTTGTGTGATGTCACCATAGCTGTTTATTATAGTTATAGACAGTTGTGTGATGTCACCATAGTTGTTTATTATATAGACAGTTCTGTGATGTCACAATAGTTGTTTATTATATAGAGTTGCGTGATGTCACCATAGTTGTTTATTATACTTATAGACAGAGTTGTATGTCACCATAGTTGTATATTATAATTATAAACAGTGTTGTGTGATGTCACCATAGTTGTTTATTATAGTTATAGACAGAGTTGCGTAATATCAACATAGTTGTTATAGAATGGTGAGAATGGTAAGGCACTGCGTACCTTGTTCCAAGGTTCGTAGGTTCGAGCCTTCTTCAGCCAGAGATCAGTGTTTGTGTATATTTCGCATGCTCTTGCGAATTCCTTGCATTGTTAAAATCTCTAGTAAGGCTGATGCATGCAGGGGATGAGATGAAAAGCTGTAAGCCTTCTCCCTGAAAGCTGGCTGCCTTGGATCAACGTGTAGTGCAAGCTGCACGCCAAAGTATTGTCCAGTGTGGTGAGATTGGTATAGCACTGCATACCTTGTTCCAAGGTTCGTAGGTTCGAGTCTCCTTCAGCCAGAGATCAGTGTTTGTATATATATATAATTATATATATATATATATATATATATATATATATATATATATATATATATATGTCGTGCCGAATATGTAAAACTGGTCAATTAGCAAGAACTCATTTAAAATTAAGTCCTTTCTGAAATTTTCTCTTATACGTTTAAAGATATATTTTTTTCATTAATGTTAATGTAAAAAATTTTAATTCTGCTCCTAAAGAATCTTAGAAAACTTACCTAACCTTATTATAACAAGAACAATTTATTTTAGCCTAACCCAGCTTAATATATTTCAGATTAGTTTACAGTAATTTAATACTAAACAAACACAGTGGAATATATTTTTTTCGTTAGGTTCAGAATGATTTTGGCGAAATTATTGCATACACAAATTTTCACTTGTCCTATATGGCAAGATGAGCGTTGCTATTAAGCCAAGCTCGCAAGTTCTGCCTATAGGGCACGAATATATATAAATATATATATTATATATTATATATATAATATATATAATATATATATATATATATATATATATATATATATATATATATATATAACTTTATTAATAAACAGAATACAATGCCAGAAAACACAAACATGAATTCATTGGTACAATATATCAAAGATTATGAATTTCCTCCGCTCCTCCAAAGCCGGACGCGAGCCCAGTTTGCAGCAAGCATTTCCCCTCTGGATGGCCACGCTGAGGCGCTGGAACATGAAAGTGGCTGCCCTTGGGTCCCTGGTGGTGTCGATGAGTCTGGAACCCCAATTCTTTAAAGAAACTTGTTGCATTTTTTCCCCCATGATCCCAAGGTCTCTGATCCCACTGGGACAAATTGATACTGTTGGCTTATGTCCCTGTACTTGCTGATCTTGTACTCCTCCCTGTGGTCAGCAGCTCCTCCCTGTCGCCCAACACTGTGATGGATGTGTCAGCCGTCGTCGACAAACAGGTATAATCCCATGCTAAGTGCTTGTCATTCTTCGAAGGATAGATGGTGATCCCATCGGAGCAGTTTGCTTGGCTGTGGGTAGTATTGGCTGCTAATGATCGGGGCTCTCGGCTGGGCATCCAACCGTAACAAGAGTTCTCTTTATGATGTCGTTAACTTCATTGTGTCTTGCATGCCAGCCCTTGGTTTTGGAACAGTTATTATTATTATAAAAATCAGAAAGTTTGGAACAGTTAAGACCATGTAGACCACATTGGTCGGCTGCGCATCGCCGCAAATACTCGTAATTCCGTGTGAAATGGGGCAGCAAGGCGTAGAGCCGCTGCAATACGGAGGGTTTTAGGATCGAGGCATGTTCCCATTGCCGAAATGGGAAACTGTTTGGAGGAAACCCCCGAAGTGAAGTGCACTCAAAGCTTGGAGAGAGGCAGTCTCCCTGTCTGATATTACAGCCCTAGGCATGTTGGCAAGCACCTTTTCAGCTATGGGACATCCCAACTTGACTTTGTAGGGCAGTACTGCACTAGGTTTTCATGCTTGAGCAACAACAGTCTCCCATTCAGTGATGGCACTGGCGTAGCTAGGGTCCTGTATTCCTGCTGAGTCACTGAGGTTCTCCAGAAGAATTTGTTTTATTAACTCATGTGATGCTATAGAAGAGGAAACGGAAAGCTGGTAGGGCAATCGGGGAGGATTTGCGTACTCCCAGTCCCCCAAGCCTGACTGGAAGTGAGGCTTGTAAACCCTGTCCATCTCCGAGGGAAAGATTCAATACACTCTCTAGCATGGTCTTAAGGAGTCATATTCCTTGAGTATAGGACTGCTGAAGGCTGGGGAGCATCTCAGGATGTAGGTAAGTTTTGGGATTTACAGGCACCTGGTGAGTAGGTAGAAGGCATCATGTGTATCGATTTTTTCATTCTGTCATCCATGATCCTGAGGTCTGAGATTTTTTTTTCTAGGATCAGATCGATGGCATTGGGCCCAAGAGGAGCACCAAGGAGAGTGCTTTTGGGCTGGATCAATGGCTCGTGCTCCTGGTAAAACAGCACTAATATTCTGGATCATCTGTCGATTAGAATAAACTCTTTCATTTGGTAGGGTTTAAAGATAGCCCAGCCTCTCTCCCATGCCTTTAATTTTTCTGATGTCCTCTAGGAGAGATTCTGTAGTGCCAGCTAGGGTACCATCATCCAAGAACCAGATATTGAGCTCACTGGAGAGTGCTTCTGTGACTTCCTTGATGACCAGACAATAGAAAGGGGGGGAGAGGGTCCCCTTGCTTCACGCCCTCACAAGAGAGAATTTCATGGTCCCCAAACCATAGTTTAGAAGTCACACTATAACACGATTCTATGAAGGGATAAAGGGATAGGGAGTGTCATAATAATATATATATATATATATATATATATATATATATATATATATATATATATATAATATATATATATATATATATAAATAATAACAAAAAAGGAGTCGAACCCATGTTGATTTGGCCTGCCTCATGGTGGGCGAAATTCATGACTCCTTAATACACGCGACCACACAACCCTTAAGTAGCGCATCCAGCAGAACTGGATGACTAGATCTAGGCTAATTTCATTCTATTCCCTGTTTTGTGTACTAGTACAATGAACAGTATTTTATCTTATTGTACCCACAACCAAGTGGAATTGATCATAACACTGCGACTAACCAAGGAGGCAGGCCAAAGCAGCATGGGTTCGACTTCTTGGCTAGTCGCAGTGTTGTTATTGATCAATTTCCACTTGTTCGTGGGCACAATATATATAAAACATTGGATTTATATAGATATTTTTTATCATAATATATTATAGTACTACCAATTTCTTCCACTGAAATATTGTGAGAGATTACTCCTATCAGACAATAACACTACTACTACAAACCGCACCCCGTGCATGACTACACAATTACATAACTTGGTCCCCCATTTTGGGTAAACGTTATTCTACTGTTTCTAATCATTATATTGTATTATAAACCATTTAATTAATAAAATACCCGATATTGAATTCTAATTTTTCAATTTTATATATATATTCATATACAACATTATTTTATATATATATATATATCGATAATACTAGAATTGCATCTTTATTAAATAGCAAACTTATCTTATATATATATGAAATATTTGTGATATGCAATAATTTTCCAATATATTCTAATAAACAAAAAATATATATTAGTTATGTAATTTATATTAAATTATTTATAAACAATTAAAATTATTTATTGTATGGTAAATATATAATTATTGTTTTAATAATTTTAATTTCTAATTATATGGTAAAATATAAAAATTTTATATAAAATTAAAAAAAATATATATTTAAATATAAATATTTATAAGACTTAATTTATAAATATTTTATGCTAATTACAGTTTTATATTGAGACAATTATATTTATATAAATATATATATATATATATATATATAATATATATATATATATATATATATATATATATATATATATAAATTTTATATATATATATATATATATATATATATATAATATATATATATATATATATATATATATATATATATATATATATATATATACAGGAGAGAGAGAGAGAGAGATTGAGATTCAGAAATGTACAATAATTGGAATATAGGAAAATGTACAGTATTTCGTTAACTTATTCCTGTTTTTGGGAATAATGAGCAGAATGATCATTGGATATTAACAGAAGTGAAGTTTAATTGTTAATTCAGATTTAAATCCATAGTAAATAATATCTGTATTTTCTTAATTGGCAGAAGCATAAAACGCTAAACTAAGTTGGATAAATATTTTTAATGATTAGTTAAATATTTATTCACTCTATCAGATCCTTTGACAATGTCATAGCACCATATATCTTGCCAGTGGTCAGGTTCATGATACAGGTCACCAGGTAGAGGTCAGTTCATATAAGTGTCACCAGGTAGTCAGGTGTCATGATCCAGGTCACAAGGTAGGTCAGGTGTCATGATCAAGGTCACCAGGTAGGTCAGGTGTATGATCACAGGTCACCAGGTAGTCAGTGCATGTCCAAGTTCACCAGGAGGTCAGCTGTCATGATCAAGTCACCAGTAGTAGTGTCATGGATCACAGTCACAGGTAGGTCAGGTGTCATGATCACAGGTCACCAGGTAGGTCAGGTGTCATGATCACAGGTCACCAGGTAGGTCAGGTGTCATGATCACAGGTCACCAGGTAGGTCAGGTGTCATGATCACAGGTCACCAGGTAGGTCAGGTGTCATGATCACAGGTCACCTGGAGAGTCGAAAACCATCGGTTTCTATAATACATGTTCAGGTACTTTCGAATTAATTTAAATAATTAAATCAGTGAAGTATGTAAATTAAATGACAGTCACATTAACGATCGTTCACCCAACAATTACGCCACGTAAACATACGCTTCACACTAGCCAGAATGGCCTATCCAACATTATAATTAAAAGCGTAAAGGGCGTTATACCATTAGGACAACTGATTTTGAATGGGTTTTAACGTCAAGTTCATAGAAAGCATAAACCCTGCTGCCCGTGTTTCCCTAACAGTATTAAAAATTAATTATAATAATAAATAATAATAATAATAATATAATAATAATAAAATAATAATAATAATAAATAATAATAATAATAATAATAATAATAATAATAATAAATAATAATAATAATAATAATAATAAAAATAATAAATAATAAATAATAATAATAATAAGTATAATAATAATTTAGTACATGTACAGGTATACAGACCATACTGACATCAGTGCATACTAGATATTGAAGCAACTTTATATGCTGAGCATTTCTGGAAATTAGGTCAGTTTTGTCCCAGATGCGACCCACACCAGTCCACTACCACCCAGGTACCTATTTTAAAAATGGGTGACAAGGAACAGGGACAGCAGGTGTCTTATGGAAACATATCCCTAATGTTCTCCAGCCGTACAGGAGGAGATTCGAACCCTGGACCTCAGTGTGTGAGTTGAGTGCGCTAGCGATCGATCTACAGGACACCTCATTCAGGATGTTTCTCAGTATAGTCGACTAAGAGTCGACAATAATGAGAAACATCCTAAGGAAGAAATTATAATGATCCCATGGGAAATAAGCCACTGTTTCGTTTTTTTTCTTATTTTTCCCAGCTTTTCTAAGATAAAAATAGCAAGATGTGGGCCATAGATTTAGAGCTGAAAACGTTATTAACAAGTTTAGAACGAGTTTATGATTTAAATGAAAGCAGTAAAAATGATAGAGTTTTTCACTATATAATTGATTGGGATTTTCAAACACATTTACCATGAATATATACGGGAAACCTAGGTGAAGTGTCATGTGGGTAATGTTGAGTCCAGGTTGGAACCACAGACCTACTTGCCCGGTCCGAACAGTTCTCTCTCAGTCCCATCCTTTTCTCAGTATTCCTTACTCGAGTCTTCAAGTCGCTATGCACCCTATGTACATACTCGTGTACTCTCTCTGACTTGATTAAGCCCACTGCGTGGGCGAAACGTAGTGAATAAAGGATAGCAATATACCGCATTGTGTCTTTTTCCCCCTTGCGGGCATTTTTTTCCTTTAAAACATGGGTTGGGGGGTTTTGGGGGGTTTATGACGTCAGTTTTTGGGGGTTGGGTGAGTCGCTGTGCTCGGTGTTTAATATCCTAACAGCAGGGTTTACCCAGTGAGTATCGCCTTGATGCCAAATGGGGGGCTCTTGACCCAAGGAACTTGACTTATATTACCGGGTTACTGAACAAGATTTACTCGGGTTTTAGTTTTTTTTTTTGTAAATGTTTTCTGTTTTTTTTGGGAAATTTTTTCGTAATCTACACACTAGTGCTGACAAAAGGCAGCCCTACACTGACCTGATTTTGGCTTAACACTGCGCTGAAAACGTCTACACTGTGCTGAAAAAGTGGTCTAAAATGTACTGGCGGGAGGAAAAGCCCTACACTCACTGTGCTAAAAGAGGGCTGCAAAAACCCCGCGCTGACAGAGATGGTATAAATTCTGCGATGGGGGGGCTGGGTTTATGTCGGTGGCTGGTTCAAATGCGGTGGGTGGTTTACTGTCGGTGGGGTGGTTCACTGTCGGTGGCTGGGTTTACTGTGGGGGGCGGTTCACTGTTTTGGGGGCTGGTTCACAAACGGTGGGCCCGGTTTTACTGTCGGTTTGGGTGGTTTTTACTGTCGGTGGCTGGGTTTTACAGTCGGTGGTGGTTCCCCTGGGCGGGGGGCTGGTTTTACTGTCGGTGGTGGTTCACTGTCGGGGACTGGTTTTCCCGTCGGTGGCTGGGTTTACCTTTTCGGTGGTTTGGGTTTACTGTCGGTGGGGGTTACATCGGTGGGGAAACCCGTCGGGCTGGGTTTCACAGTCCCGGGGAATTTCACTTTTGGGGGACTGGTTCACAGTCGGTGGCTGGTTCACAGTCGGTAGCTGGTTCACAGTCCGGTAGCGGGTTTTCACAGTCGGTGGCTGGTTCACAGTGGGTTTACTGGTCACAGTGGGTTTAGCTGGTTCACAGTCGGTGGCTGGTTCACAGTCGGTAGCTGGTTCACAGTCGGTAGCTGGTTCACAGTCGGTGGCTGGTTCACAGTCGGTGGCTGGTTCACAGTCGGTAGCTGGTTCACAGTCGGTGGCTGGTTCACAGTCGGTAGCTGGTTCACAGTCGGTAGCTGGTTCACAGTCGGTAGCTGGTTCACAGTCGGTAGCTGGTTCACAGCGGTAGCTGGTTAAATCGGTAGCTGGTTCACAGTCGGTGTGGTTCACAGTCGGTAGCGGGTCCGTCGGTGGCTGGTTCACAGTCGGTAGCTGGTTCACAGTCGGTAGCTGGTTCACAGTCGGTAGCGGGTTTTCACAGTCGGTAGCTGGTTCACAGTCGGTAGGGGTTCCAGTCGGTAGTTTCCAGTCGATAGCTGGTTCACAGTCGGTAGCTGGTTCACAGTCGGTAGCTGGTTCACAGTCGGTGGCTGGTTCACAGTCGGTGGCTGGTTCACAGTCGGTGGCTGGTTCACAGTCGGTGGCTGGTTCACAGTCGGTGGCTGGTTCACAGTGGGTAGCTGGTTCACAGTCGGTTGGCTGGTTCACAGTCGGTAGCTGTTCACAGTCGGTAAGGCTGGTTCACAGTCGGTGGCTGGTTCACAGTCGGTAGCGGGTTTTCACAGTCGGTAGCTGGTTCACAGTCGGGGGCGGGGTTACAGTCGGTAGCTGTTCACGTCGGGATGGTTCCCAGTCGGTGGCGGGTTCACAGGGTGGTGGTTCACAGTGGGTAGGGGGGGTTTCACAGTCGGTGGGGGTTCACAGTCGGTATGGTTCACAGTCGGTAGCGGGATCACAGTGGGTAGCGGGTTCACAGTGGGTAGCGGTTCACAGGGGTAGCGGTTTTCACAGTCGGTAGCTGGTTCAAAAAGTCGGTGGCTGGTTCACAGTGGGTAGCTGGTCAAGTCGGTGGCTGGTTCACAGCGGTAGCTGGTTCACAGTGGTAGCTTTTTCACAGTCGGTAGCTGGTTCAAAAGTCGGTACTGGTTCACAGTCGGTGGCGGGTTCACAGTCGGTAGCTGGTCACAGTCGGTGGCTGGTTCACAGTCGGTATGGTTCACAGTCGGTGGCTGGTTCCAGTCTTACTGGTTCACAGTCGGTACTGGTTCACAGTCGGGGGTGGTTCACAGTCGGTAGCTTTTTCAAGTCGGGGCTGGTTCCAGTCGGTACTGGTTCACAGGGGTGGCGGGTTTCACAGTCGGTGTGGTTCACAGTCGGTAGCTTTCACAGTCGGTAGCGGTTCACAGCCCGGTGCGGGTTCCAGTCGGTAGCTGGTTCACAGTGGGTGGCTGGTTCACATCGGTAGCTTTTTCACAGTCGGTGGCGGTTCACTCGGAGCGGGTTCAATCTGGCTGGTTCAAGTCGGTACGGGTTCACAGGGGTAGCTGGTTCACAGTGGGTGGTTTTCAAGCGGTAGCTGTTCACAGTCGGAGGGTTCACGTCGGTAGCGGTTCCAGTCGGTAGGGTTTCACAGTCGGTGGCTGGTTCACAGTCGGTAGCTGGTTCACAGTCGGTAGCTGGTTCACATCGGTAGCTGGTTCACGTCGTAGGGGTTCACAGTCGGTAGTGTTCACAGTCGTAGTGGTTCACAGGGGGGTTTGGTTCACAGTCGGTGGGGGTTCAAGTCGGTAGCGGTTCACAGTCGGTAGTGGTTCACAGTCGTTAGCTGGTTCACGTCGGTAGCGGGTTTTCACAGTCGGTGGCGGTTCACAGTCGGGGCGGGTTCACATCGGTGGCTGGTTCACAGTCGGGGGCGGGGTTCACAGTGGGTGCGGGTTCACAGTCGGGGCTGGTTCACAGTCGGTGGGGGTTTCCCAACAGTCGGTGGCTGGTTCACAGGGGGGCGGTTTCACTTTCGGTGGCTGGTTACATCGGTGGCGGTTCACAGTCGGTAGCTGGTTCACATCGGTGGCTGGTTCACAGTCGGGGGGTTTAAAGGTCTGGTTCACAGTCGGTTTGCTGGGGTTACAGTCGGTGGCTGGTTCACATCGGTGCTGGTTCACAGTGGGTTAGCTGGTTCACAGGAGGAACGGGGGCGGGTTCAATGGTTTTTGGGCTGGTTTCACAGTCGGGGCGGGTTCACAGTCGGTGGCTGGTTCACAGTCGGTGGCTGGTTCACAGCGGTGCTGGTTCACAGTCGTAGTGTTCACGTGGGGTACTGGTTCACAGTGGGTAGCTGGTCACAGTCGGTGGCTGTTCCAGCGGGTGGTGGTTCACGTCGGTGGCTGGTTCCAGTCGGTGGGGTTCACAGTCGTGGCTGGTTCACAGGGGGGCTGGTTCACAGTCGGTGGCGGTTCACAGTCGGTGCGGGTTCACAGGGTACTGGTTCCAGTCGGGGCTGGTTCACAGTCGGGGGCGGGTTTCACGTCGGCGGGTTTTCACAGTCGGTGGCGGGTTCCAGTCGTGGCGGGTTTCACAGTCGGGGGCGGGGTTCACAGTCGGGGTTTAAGCTGGTTCACAGTCGGTGGCGGGGTTCCAGTCGGGGGCGGTTTTCACAGGGGGCTGGTCACAGTCGGTAGGTTCACAGTGGGTGGGGTTCACGTGGGTGGCGGGTTCACGTGGGTAGCTGGTTCACGTCGGTGGTGGTTCACAGTGGGTGGCTGGTTCCCCAGTCGTGGGGTTCACATCGGTGGCTGGTTCACAGTGGGTGGCTGGTTCACGTCGGTGCGTTCACAGGGTGCTGGTTAAATGTCGGTGGCTGTTACTCGGTGGTGGTTCACAGTCGGTGGCGGGTTACGTCGGGGCTGGTTCACTTGGTCTGGTTCAATCGGTGCTTTTCACAGTGGGTAGCTGGTTACAGTGGGTTTGGGGGTTTCACAGTCGTGGCTGGTTCAAGTCGGTCGGGTTCACAGTCGGTGGCGGGTTCACAGTCGGGGGGGGTTCACTCGGGGGTGGTTCACAGTCGGGGTGTTCACATCGGGGGCGGTTCCAGTCGGTAGCTGGTTCACGCGGTTTTTCCTGGGGTGTTCACAGTGGGTGGGGTTCACAGGGGTGGCGGGTTCACAGTGGGGCTGGTTCACAGTCGGTGGCGGGTTCCAGTCGGTGGTGGTTCACGTCGTAGCTTTTCACATCGGTGGTGGTTCACAGTCGGTGGGGGTTCCAGTCGGTGCTGGTTCACATGGTGCGGGTTCACACCCGGTGCTGGTTCACAGTCGGGGCGGTTCACAGTCGGTAGCTGGTTCACAGTCGGTGCGTTCACAGTCGGTACGGTTTTCCAGTCGGGGGCTGGTTCACAGTGGGGGGCGGTTCACAGTCGGGGGGCTGGTTCACAGTCGGTGGTGGTTCACGTCGGTCGGTTTCACAGTCGGTGGCTGGTTCACAGGGGGTGGCTGGTTCACATCGTATGGTTCACAGTCGGGGGCTGGTTCACAGTCGGTGGCTGGTTCACATCGGGGGCTGGTTCACAGCGTAGCGGGTTTCAATCGGGGCGGGTTCACAGTCGGGGGCTGGTTCAAAAAGTCGGTATGTTTCACAGTCGGGGGGCTGGTTCCACATTTGGTGGCTGGTTTCACAGTCGGTGGCTGGTTCACAGCGGTGGGGTTTTCACATTCGGTTTACTGGATTCACAGTGGGTTTTAAGCGGGGGGGGTTCACAGTCGGGGGGCTGGTTACAGTCGGTGGCTGGTTCACCTCGGTGGCGGCACAGCGGTGGGGGTTTCACAGTCGGAGCGGGTTCACAGTGGGTGGCTGGTTCCAGTCGGGGGGGAGGGGCGGGTTTCAAGTCGGTGGCGGGTTTCCACTGCTTTCCGGGGGGCCCGGTTCCAAAAGTCTGTGTTGCGGGGGGTTCACATCGGGGCCCGGTTCACAGTCGTGGCTGGTTCACGTGGGTGGCGTTCACGTCGTGGCTGGTTCACATGGGTGGTGGTTCACGTCGGTAGCTGGTTCACATCGGTGGCTGGTCACAGTCGGTGGCTGGTTCACAGTCGGACGGGTTCACAGTCGGTGGCTGGTTCACAGTCGGTGCTGGTTCACAGTCGGTGGCTGTTCACAGTCGGTGCTGGTTCCATGGTGGCGGGTTCACGCGGGGCTGGTTCACAGTCGGTGCTGGTTCACAGTCGGGGGCTGGTTCACAGTCGGTGGCTGTTCACAGTCGGTAGCGGGTTCACAGTCGGTTGTGGTTCACAGTGGGTAGCTGGTTCACAGTCGGTTGGTTACAGTCGTGGCGGTTCACAGTCTGGCTGGTTCACAGTCGGTGGCGGGTTACAGTCGGGCGGTTCACAGTCGGGCGGTTCACAGTCGGGGGCTGGTTCACAGTCGGTGGCTGGTTCACGTGGTGGCGGGTTCACAGTCGGTGGCTGGTTCCGTCGGTGGCTGGTTCACAGTCGGGGGGCGGGTTCACAGTCGGAGCTGGTTCACAGCGGTGGTTTTTCACAGTCGGGGCTGGTTTCACAGTCGGGGCGGGTTCACAGCCCGTGCTGGTTCACAGTCGGGGCGGGTTCCAAGTCGGTGGCGGGGTTCACAGCGGTCTGGTTTCACAGTCGGTAGCGGGTTTTCACAGTCGGTGCTGGTTCACAGTGGGGTTGGCTTTTTCACAGCGGTGCTGGTTCCGTCGGTGGCTTTTCACACGGTGGCGGGTTCACAGTCGGTGGCTGGTTCACAGTGGGTGGCTGGTTCACTCGGGGGCTGGTTCACAGTCGGTAGCTGGTTCAACGGTGCTGGTTCAAGTGGGTGCTGGTTCACATGGGGGTTTTGGGTGGCGGTTCACAGCCCGGGGGCTGGTTCACGTCGGTGGCTGGTTCACAGCGGTGGCTGGTTCACGTCGGTGGCTGTTCACAGTCGGGCGGGTTCACAGTCGGTGGGGGTTTTCCCCAGTGGGTGCTGGTTACAGTCGGGGCTGGTTCACAGTGGGTTGCTGGTTCACAGTCGGTCTGGTTCACAGTCGGTGGCGGGTCACAGTCGGTGGCGGGTTTTTCAAGTCGGTGGCGGGTTTCACAGTCGGTGGCTGGTTCACATGGTGGTGGTTCACAGTCGGTGGCTGGTTCACAGTCGGTGGCTGGTTCACAGTCGGTGGCTGGTTCACAGTCGGTGGGGGTTCACAGCGGGGGGGTTTTCACAGTCGGTGGTGGTTCACAGTCGTTGGCCCCGGGGGGGTTCCAGTCGGTGGCTGGTTCACAGTCGGTGGCTGGTTCACGTCGGGCTGGTTCACATGGGTGGCTGGTTACAGTCGGTAGCTGGTTCACAACGGTGGCGGGTTTTAAATTCGGTGGCGGGTTCACAGTGGGGTTGGCTGGTTCACAGTCGGTGGCTGGTTCACAGTGGGTGGGGGGTTACAGTCGTTAGCTGGTTCACAGTGGGTGTGGTTCACAGTCGGTGCGGGTTCACAGTGGGTACTGGTTCACAGCCCGGTGGCGGGTTCACGTGGGTGGCGGTTCACAGTCGGTGGCGGGTTACAGTCGGTGGCGGGTTCCCCATCTTTGGCGGGTTCACAGTCGGTGGTGGTTCACAGTCGGGGCGGGTTTTCACAGTCGGTAGCTGGTTAAACAGTCGGTGCTGGTTCACAGTCGGTGCTGGTTCACGCGGGCTGGTTCACAGTCGGTGGCTGGTTCACAGTCGGGGCGGGTTTTACAGGGGTGGCGGGTTTCACAGTCGGTGGCTGGTTCACAGCGGTGGCTGGTTCACAGTCGGTAGCTGGTTCACGTCGGGGCTGGTTCACAGTCGGTGCTGGTTCAAGTCGGTGGCTGGTTCACAGTCGGTGCTGGTTCACAGTCGGTGGCGGTTCACATCGGTGGCTGGTTCACAGTGGGGTGCGTTCACAGTGGTGGGCCTGGGGGTTCACGTGGGTGGCTGGTTCCGTCGGGGGCGGGTTCACTTCGGTGGCGGGTTCACAGTCGGTGGCGGGTTTTCACAGTCGGGGGCTGGTTCACAGTCGGTGGCGGTTCACAGCGGTGGTGGTTCACAGTCGGTGTGGTTCACAGTCGTGGCTGGTTCACAGCGGTGGCGGGTTCACAGTCGGTGGCGGGTTCCATCGGTGGGCTGGTTCACAGTCGGTGGCTGGTTCCAGTCGGGGGCTGGTTCACAGTGGGTAGCTGGTTCACAGTCGGTGGCTGGTTACAGCCCGGGGGGCTGTTCACAGTGGGTTTGGGGGTTTCACAGTCTTTGCTGGTTCACTCGGGGGTGGTTCACAGTCGGTGTGGTTCACAGTCGGTGGGGGTTCACGTGTGGGGTTACATCGGTGGTGGTTCACAGTCGGGGGTTTTGGGGGGCTGGTTCACAGCGGTGGCTGGTTCCATCGGTGGCGGGTTCACAGTCGGTGGCTGGTTCACAGTGGGTGGCGGGTTTTCAAGTCGGTGGCTGGTTCACAGTCGGTCTGGTTCACAGTCGGTGGCTGGTTCACGGGGTGGCGGTTCACAGTCGGTGCGGGGTCACAGTGGGTGGCTGGTTCACAGTCGGTGGCTGGTTACAGCGGGGCGGTTCACAGTCGGTGGCGGGTTCACGTCGGTGGCGGGTTCACATCGGTGGCTGGTTCACAGTGGGTGGCGGTTCACATCGTGGGGGTTCACAGTCGGTGCTGGTTCCAGTCGGTGGCTGGTTCACAGTCGGTGGCTGGTTCACAGTCGGTGCTGGTTCACAGTCGGTTTGGTTCACAGTCGGGGGGCCGGTTCACAGTCTGGCTGGTTCACAGTCGGTGGCGGTTCACGTCGGTGCGGGTTTCACATCGGTGGCGTTCCAGTGGTGGCTGGTTCACGTCGGGGTGGTTCACAGTCGGGGGCGGGTTCACAGTCGGGGGTGGACGGGTGGGGGGACAATCGGGGGCGGGGTTCCATGGGTGGCTGGTTCACGTCGGTGGCGGTTCACAGGGGTGGCGGTTCACAGTCGGGGGCTGGTTCACAGTCGGTGGCTGGTTCACAGCGGTGGCGGTTTTTACAGTCGGGTGGCGGTTACAGTCTGGTGGTTCACATCGGTGGCTGGTTCACAGTGGGGTGGCTGGTTCACACGGGGGTTTGGTTCACATCGGTGGCTGGTTCACAGTCGGTGGCTGTTCACAGTCGGGGGCGGTTCACAGTCGGTGGCGGGTTAATTTTTTTTTTTTGGTTTTTTTTTTTTTTTTTTTTTTTCACAGTGGTGCGGGTTCACAGTCGGGGGCCCGGTTCACATCGGTGGCGGGTTTCCCAAATCGGGGCTGGTTAAGTCGGTGGCGGGTTCCAGTCGGGGGCCCTGGTTCACAGTGGGTGGCTGTTCACACGGTGGCGGGTTCACAGTCGGTGGCTGGTTACGTCGGTGGGGTTCACAGTCGGTGCTGGTTCACAGGGGTGCGGGTTCCGTGGGTGGCTGGTTCACAGTCGGGGGCTGGTTCACAGTGGGTGGCTGGTTCACAGCGGGGGCGGTTCACAGTCGGTGGCTGGTTCACAGTCGGTTGGTTCCAGTCGGTGGCTGGTTCACAGTCGGTGGCGGTTCCGCGGTGCTGGTTCACAGTGGGTGGCGGGTTTAAGCCCGGTGGGGGTTTTTCACATCGGGGCTGGCACGTCGGTGGTGGTTCACAGTGGGTGGCTGGTTCCCAGTCGGGGGCGGTTTCACAGTGGGTGGCTGGTTCCATCGGGGGCGGGTTCACAGTCGGTGGTGGTTCACAGTCGGTGCTGGTTCCAGTCGGGGGCTGGTTCACAGTCGGTGGGTGGTTCACGTCGGTGGCTGTTCACGTTCCGGGTTTCTGGTTTCCATCGGTGGCTGGTTCCAAAAGTCGGTGGCTGGTTACAGTCGGTGGCGGTTCACGTCGGTGGCTGGTTCACAGCGGGGCGTTCACATCGGTGGTGGTTCACAGCGGTGGCGGTTCAAGTGGGTGGCTTTTCACAGTCGGTGGCGGTTCACAGTCGGTGGCTTTCACATGGGGTGGCGGTTCACAGTCGGGGCGGGTTTACAGTGGGTGGCCGGCACGTCGGTGGCGGTTCACTCGGTGGCTGGTTCACAGGGTGGCGGGTTTTCAAGGGGTGGCTGGTTCACAGTCGGTGGCTGGTTCACATCGGGCTGGTTCACAGGGGTGGTGGTTCACAGCGGGGGCGGGTTCACAGCGGTGCTGGTTCACAGTCGGTGGCGGGTTTTTCACAGTCGGGGGCCGGTTCACATTGGTCGGAAGCTGGGGTTCACAGTCGGTTGCTGGTTCACAGTGGGTCCGGTTCACATCGGGCTTTTTTAACAGTCGTGGCTTTTTCACGTCGGTGGCGGTTCACAGTCGGGGGCCCGTTCACAGTGGGTGGTGGTTCACAGTCGGTCCGGTTCACGTGGGTGGCCGGTTCACAGTGGGTGGCGGGCCTGTTGGCACAGCGGGGCTGGTTCACAGTCGGGGGCGGGTTTCACAGTCGGTGCGGTTCACAGCCCCGGTGGCGGGTTTTCACAGTGGGGGCTGGTTCACAGTCGTAGCTGGTTCACAGTCGGTGGCTGGTTCACAGTCGGTGGCGGGTTTGGGGTTTTTAAAGTCGGTGCTGGTTCACGATTTCCGGGTAGCTGTTCCAGTCGGGGGCTGGTTCACAGTCGGTGGCTGGTTCACAGTCGGTGGGGGTTTCACAGTCGGTGCGGGGTTCACAGTGGGTAGCTGGTTCACAGTGGGTGGCTGGTTCACAGTCGGGGGGCTGGTTCACATCGGGGGCTGGTTCACGTCGGTCTGGTTCCATCGGTGGGGGTTCAAGTCGGTGGCGGGTTTCACAGTGGTGGCTGGTTCACAGTCGGTAGGGGGTTCACAAATGGGTGGTGTTCACAGCCCGGTGGCTGGTTCAAGTCGGTGGCTGGTTCCAGTCGGTAGCTGGTTCACAGTGGGTGGCGGGTTCACGTCGGTGGTGGTTCACAGTCGGTAGCTGGTTCACAGTCGGTGCGGGTTTCCAGTCGGTGCTGGTTACAGTGGGTGGCGGGTTCACGCGGGGCTGTTCACAGCGGTGGCTGGTTCACAGCGGTGGCTGGTTCAATTCGGTGGCGGGTTCACAGTGGGTGGCGGGTTTTCACAGCGGTGGCGGGTTTTCACGTCGGTGCGGTTCACAGTGGGTGGGGGTTCACAGTCGTGGCTGGTTCACAGTCGGGGCGGGTTCACAGTGGTGCGGGTTCAAGTCGGTGGCTGGTTCACGTCGGTGGTGGTTCACAGTGGGTAGCGGGTTCACAGTCGGTGGCGGGTTCCAGTCGGTGTGGTTCACAGTCGGGGGGCGGGTTCACACGGTGGCGGGTTCACAGCGGGGGGCGGGTTCACAGTCGTGCTGGTTCAATGGGTGGCTGGTTCACAGTGGGTTGCTGGTTTCACAGTCGGGGCGGGTTCACAGCGGTGGCTGGTTCACATCGGGGGCGGGTTTTACAGTCGGGGTGGTTCACGTCGGTGGCTGGTTCACAGTCGGGGCGGGTTCACAGTCGGTTGGTTCACATCGGTGGCTGGTTCACAGGGGTTTTGCTGGTTCACGTCGGGGGGCTGGAAGTGGGTGGCTTTAAAGTGGGTGCTGGTTCACATCGGTGGCTGGTTCACACGGTGGCTGGTTCAATGGTTTTGGTTAAATGGTTTTCACAGTCGGGGGCTGGTTCACAGTCGGGGGCGGGTTTCACAGTCGTGGCTGGTTCACAGTCGTGGGGTTTCACGTCGGTAGTGGTTCACAGGGGTGCTGGTTTCACAGTCGGTGGCGGTTCACATCGGGCTGGTTCACAGTCGGGGCTGGTCACAGTCGGTGGCTGGTTCACACGGTGGCGGTTCACAGCGGTGCTGGTTCACAGTCGGGGCTGGTTCACAGTCGGTGTGGTTCACAGGGGTGCTGGAAGTCGGTGGGTTACATGGGTGGCGGGTTTCACAGTCGGTGGCTGGTTCACATCGGGGGCTGGTTCACATCGGTGCTGGTTCAAAAAGTGGGTGCTGGTTCACAGTGGGTGCGGGTTCAAGTCGTGCTGGTTTCCAGTCGGGGGCGGGTTCACAGTCGGTGGCTGGTTCACAGTCGGTGGGCGGGGTTCACATGGGGTGGCTGGTTCACATCGTGGCGGGTTCACAGTCGGTGGCGGGGTTCACAGTGGTGGCTGGTTACCGGGGGACGGTGCTGGTTCACAGTGGTAGCTGGTTAAACAGTCGGTGGCTGGTTCACACGGTGGGGTTCACAGTGGGGGGGGTGGTTCACAGTGGGGTGGCTGGTTCACAGGGGTGGCTGGTTACAGCGGGGGCTGGTTCACAGTCGGTGGCTGGTCACAGTCGTGCGGGGTTCCAGTCGGTGGCGGGTTCCCCCAGTCGGGGGCTGGTTCACTCGGTGGGGGTTCCATCGGTAGCGGTTTCCAGTCGGTGGCGGGTTTAAACAGTGGGTGGCTGTTCACAGGGGTACTGGTTCACAGTCGGGGCTGGTTCACAGTCGGTGGGGTTCACAGTGGGTAGGGTCCACAGTGGGTGCGGGGTTCACATGGTGGTGGTTCACAGTCGGTGGCTGGTTCACGCGGTGGGGGTTTCACAGTCGGTGGGGGTTACAGTGGGGGGCTGGTTCACATCGTGCTGGTTCACATTTCGGTAGCGGTTCACAGTCGGGGGCTGGTTCACAGTCGGTGGTGGTTCACAGTGGGTTGGCTGGTTCCAGTCGGTGCTGTTCACAGCGGTGTCGGGTTTACAGGGGTGGCTGGTTCACAGTCGGTGGCCTGGTGGTTTCACAGTCGGTGGCTGGTTCAAGTCGGTGGCGGTTCCATCGGTGGCTGGTTCACAGTCGGTGGTGGTTCCAGTCTACGGTTCACAGTCGGGGGCTGGTTCCACATTTTCCGGGTGGCGGGTTCACATGGGTGGCTGGTTACAGTCGGGGCGGTTCACATGGGGGTGGAAGTTTTCCATCGGTGGCTGGTTCACAGTGGGTGTGGTTCACAGTGGGTGGCTGGTTCACAGCGGTAGCTTTTTTCACAGTCGGGGGCTGGTTCACAGTGGGTGGCTGGTTCACAGTCGGTGCGGGTTTCACAGCGGGGGTTTTCACGTCGGGGGCGGGTTTCACAGCGGTGGCGGGTTCACAGTCGGTGGTGGTTCACAGCGGGGGTGGTTCACAGCGGGGGCTGGTTCACAGTCTTTGGCTGGTTCCAGTCGGGGGCTGGTTCACGCGTGCTGGTTCACGCGGTGGCTGGTTACAGTCGGTGGCTGGTTCACAGTCGGTGCTGGTTAAAAAGTGGGGTGGTTGGTTCACAGTGGGGGGCGGTTCACATCGGGGCTGGTTCACAGCGGTGGTGGTTCACAGCGGTGGCTGGTTACATCGTGGCGGTTCACAGCGGGGGCTGTTCACAGTCGGTGGCTGGCACAGTCGGGGGCTGGTTCACAGTGGGTGGTGGTTCACAGTCGTGGTGGTTCACAGTCGGGGGTGGTTCACAGTCGGTGGCTGGTTCAATCGGTGGCTTTTTACAGTCGGTGGCTGGTTCACAGTGGGTGGCGGTTCACATCGGTGGCTTTTTACAGTCGGGGGCCCGGGTTTCACGTCGGTGGCTGGTTCAAGTCGGTGGCGGTTCACAGTCGGTGGCTGGTTCACAGTGGGGTGTGGCCTTGGTTCACGGGGTGGTGGTTCACAGTCGGGGCGGTTCACAGTCTGGCTGGTTCACGTCGGTGGGGTTCACAGTCGGGGGCCGGTTCACAGTCGTGGTGTTCACAGTCGGTGGCGTTCACAGTCGGTGGCTGGTTCCATCGGGGGGGCCGGTTCACAGTGGGTGGCTGGTTCACAGTCGGGGCGGGTTCACAGTCGGGGGGGGGGGGTTTGGGGGGGGGGGGGGGTGGTCCCGGTCACAGTCGGTGCTGGTTTTCACGTCGGTGGCGGGTTTTTACACTTTTCCTGGTGGCGGTTCACAGCGGTAGCTGGTTCACAGTCGGTGGGGGTTTCACATCGGTGGCTGGTTCACAGTCGGTAGCTGTTCAAGTCGGGGCGGGTTTCACATGGGTGGTTCACAGTGGGTGCGGGTTCACAGTCGGTAGCTGGTTCACATCGGTGCGGGTTTTCACGTCGGTGCTGGTTCCAGTCGGTGGCTGGTTCACAGCGGTGGCTGGTTCACAGGGGTGGTGGTTACATCGGTGCTGTTCCAGTGGTGGCGGTTCAAAAGTCGGTGCTGGTTCACAGTGGGTGGCTGGTTCACATCGGGGCTGGTTCAAGTCGGGGCTGGTTAATCTTGGGGGTTTGTGGTGTTCACCGGACGGTTTAATCGGTATTTCCATGGTCTTTCACACCCCACCCCATTTTTTTGTTAATCCAAAAAAAAAACAAAAAATCTGTTTAATCCACCACGCCCAAAAAATCATTTAATCTCAAACCACCATTATCATGTTAATCTCAAACCACCTTTATCTGTTAACTCAAACCACCTTACGAAAACTAAAAACCCACCTTTCATGTTAACCAAACCACCTTTATCATGTTAATCTCAAACCACCATTATCATGTTAATCTCAAACCACCATTATCATGTTAATCTCAAACCACCATTATCATGTTAATCTCAAACCACCATTATCATGTTAATCTCAAACCACCATTATCATGTTAATCTCAAACCACCATTATCATTTAAATTCTCAACCACCTATCATGTTAATTCAAACCCCCCATTTCATGTTATCTCAAACACCATTTCTGTTAACTCAAACCACCTTTTTCCGTTAATCTCAAACCAACCAAATTTTTAACCAAAACCCCCAAACAAACCAAAACCAATTCATGTTAATCTCAAACCCCCTTTTATCATGTTAACTCAAACCACCATTATATTAAATTTAAAACCCCCATTATCATTTAACTAAAACCCCACCATTATCATTTTAACCAAACCACCATTATCATTTTTAATCCAAACCACCATTATCATGTTAACCCTCAAACCACCATTACATTTTAAAATCTAAAAAACCCCAAATCAGAATCCAAACCACCATTTCATGTTAATCCAAACCCCATTTTCAGTTAATCTAAAACCACCATTATCATTTAAAACTCAAACCACCATTATCATGTTAATTCAAAACCCCCCCAATCAGTTAACTCAAACCCCATTATCATGTTAATCCAAAACCACCATTATATTTTAACCCAAAACCCCTTTATCATGAAAATCTCAAACCACCATTTCATTTTAATCTCAAACCACCTTTATCAGTTAATCTCAAACCACCAACATTTTAACTCAAACCACCATTATCAGTTAAATCTCAACCACCTTACTTTTTAAACCCAAAACCCACCAAACAGTTAATCTCAAACCCCTTATCATTTTTAATTAAACCACCATTATCATGTTAACTAAAACCACCTTTATCATGAAATCTAAAACCCACCATTATCAGTTAATCTAAACCACCATTATCATGAAATCTAAAACCCACCATTATCATGTTTAATCTAAAAACCACCATTATCATGTTAATCTCAAACCACCTTATCATTTAAAAACTAAAAACCACCATTATCATTTTAAAAATCTAAAAAACCACCATTATCATGTTAATCCAAACCACCATTATCATGTTAATTTTCAAACCCCCATTTTTCAGTTAATCCCCAAACCATTTTTATCAGGGTTAATTCAAACCACCATTTTTCATTTTTAAACTAAAAACCACCATTTCATGTTAATCCCCAAACCCCCTTTAATCGGTTAATCTAAAACCCCACCTTTAAACTTGTTAATCCCCAAACCCACCTTACATGTTAATCTCAAACCACCAAATCATGTTAACTAAAACCACCATTATCATTTTAAATTCTAAAACCCACCATTATCAATTTTTAATCTAAAAACCACCATTTTCATTTTAAATTTCTCAAACCACCAAAAACATGTTAATCTCAAACCACCCTTTATCATTTAACTAAAAACCACTATTACATTTTAAATTTCTAAAAACCCCCTTTTACCCTTTTTAATCTCAAACCCCCAAATTATCATTTAATCTCAAACCACCATTATCATTTTAAAATCTAAAACCCCCATTTTTCATTTTTAAATCTCAAACCACCATTATCATTTTTAAATCTAAAAACCACCTTTATCATGTTAATCCCCAAACCACCATTATCTGTTAATCTCAAACCACCATTACATTTTAATCTAAAACCCCACCATCATTTTTAAAATTCCCCAAACCACCATTTTCATGTTAATCTAAAACCCCCACCATTATCATTTTAAATCCAAACCCCCTTTTATCAGTTAATTTTAAAACCACCATTATCATTTTTAATCTAAAACCACCTTTTATCATTTTAATCTAAAAACCCCCATTATCATTTTTAATCTAAAACCCCCACCATTATCATTTTAATCTAAAAACCCCATTATCATTTAATCTCAAACCCCCCATTATCATGTTAATAAAGATATCCAGATGTTGAACATGTGTTTTAAACTTTCAAAATTTGGGTATTTTATCCCTTTTCCCTTGCACAGAAACCCCGTATTTTTTCTTACATCCCTCCCAACCTTTGTCTGTGTTCAAGTTAAAAGCCTTACCCTCCCCTAGTTGCTGTTTTGGGTTGGCTTAGTTACAGAGAGTTTTTTTTTGCAGTTTACAGCAGAGCGGGTTTTGGGCATTTTTACAGCAACATCGTTACAAAGTTGCTACCCTACGGTTCGACCCTTTGGGATTTTCCATTTTTCCTATGTAATTTTTATGATGCATTTTTCCTGAAATTTCTATTTAGGTTTTAATTGGGAATTGATGAGACATCATTTTGACACAGTTAACATGTAAAAGGTGAAATCCAAATTCACCTCACTTTTAAAATAAAACTCCCCCAACCTAATCTACTCCAAAACACTTCCCCTTTGCAGGATGCTTCCAACAGGGGGTTCGATTACTAAATAAAATTTTCCATTTCCCCCTTTTTACTTCCTACTACTGCGGTACTCCTTTTACCTGGCTTTATCTGTAGGGGTAAAGTTTCTGCTCTTTGCCCATTTTAAACCCCGTCTCTCCAAAAATTTTTCCCCCTGATGCCTTAGTAAAACCCCTTTTCCCCCTTTTTCTGGCCCAAACTACAATTTTTGCCAAAATTTTCTTTTCTCTTTTTTTTTTTACCACAAACCTAAACGAGGGAACCCCTTTCACTAGTTTTTTCTTACCATTTTTCCCTTTTTTTTTTTGTTTATCTCTTCCTCCCCTCCGCCCCAAAATGTGACTTTTAATTTTTTAAACTTTCCCTAATCTCCTCTCTTACAGATTTGCTATCTTCCCCGATTTTATTAACTCTCCCTACTCCCCCATTTTTTACAATAGCCTTCTTTTCTCCCTAATCATTTTCTCCTGTGGGAAAAACTCCCTACTTTTCCCGCTTCAAAAAACTTAACCACCCCTCTCGCCCCTAGCTGTCAGTCTTGGGGGTTTTTTAAGCTAATACCATTAAGTAATCTTTTTATACTTCTCTGTCCCCTGATACATGTTGCGTTCGCTTCATTTTTTTTTCTCTTGTCCCTCCAGTTTCCCCTTGTAAAATTGCCCCTTTATTTCTGGGGCCCCCTAAAAGAGCACAATAAATGATCATTTTTATCCCATTAACTCCCTATTCTGATAAAAAAATCTACCCCCCCTACCTTGAAAGACAAACCGTTTTTGCAGAATCAGCCCTTATATACAGTTTTTCCCAAAATGAATCATAATCCTGGATTTTTCTTTTGAGAAAAATCTGCCTATCTTTACATTGTGAAATACCCTAAAGTTTTAGCAGATTTGTGACCCGGGCCTGACCTGATCTTACCTCCTATTTTCCTTTCCACTTTTACACGTCTTCTGCATTTTTTTTGGGCTTCCCCCGTCTTCTGAAAATTTCCCCTGCCTTGGCTTCTTTCCTTGCTGGGCCAAAATTTTGCCTTTTGGGGGAAATTCTTGTTCTCTCCTTGGAGACATGTGTTACATTGCTGAAGCAATTCAGTCTCCACTTCTTTGAAATTTAATTCCCTCTTATTACTCTACCACTTGTCCTGCATAGCGTCGGCCACTACATCTGCAGTGCTCCTCTCTTCTTTTGCTCTTTTGTACCATTTGTGTCACTACTACGAATTATTTCATTACTTTTGCACTCAGTACTATAACTTTTACCAGTACTGGTAACATTATTACCACTACCACCTGATCACTACTACCACTAATATTACAACCCATAGTACTGCCGACGCTAAATCTACATCCACAACCTCCAAAATCACTACTACTATCACTACCATAGCCACCACCATTAGTTACTACTACCACCACTTGCCCCATCCCCTGTCTGCATCATCTTCAAACCTCCTCTACTTTTTCTCCCAGTTTGTGATCTGTCAGTATCCAGGATGCACCAAAATATCTTCATTAGGTTCGTCTTCTAAGTACATGTTTTTGATAATTTCTGCCAAGGAACAATGAATTATTTATTCATTTCTACCTATTTCCTGATAAGTTAAAAGGCACAGCAGGTTTAATGAGACGTACCTATTTAATGCCATACATGACATAACATTTTTTTGGCCAGTGACTTATTTTTGTGGAAGTATTTTAATCCATGAAGTTAAGAAATATGAGGAAATAAGTGACATTATCAGACACTAAAATTAAGTCTTCGATTGCTCAATTGAGTAATTTACAGCGCGTGCAAAGCCCCTCCTCTTTTACATTGTATCCTGCAACTACTCACGATTACACCAATTCGGCTACCATGTAATTCATTTTTTATAACACACCGCCCGTCTAGTACCGAATTAGGGTGACCATTACTAAAAAAAAAAACTCACCTACAATTAATCAGTAACTGTCTTACCAGAGGTGTGCAGACATCACACATTAAATTACCTCAGAAACTCTGTTAATGTGTGGGAACTGACAGTGCTGCACTCTGTTATGGTGCGGGCACTGACAGTGCTGCACTGTGTTAAGGTGCGGGCACTGACAGTGCTGCACTCTTTTAAAGGGTTTGTGGGCACTGACAGTGCTGCACTCTGTTAAGTGTGGGCACTGACAGTGCTGCACTCTGTTAAGGTGTGGGCACTGACAGTGCTGCACTCTGTTAAGGTGTGGGCACTGACAGTGCTGCACTCTGTTAAGGTGTGGGAACTGACGGTGCTGCACTCTGTTAAGGTGTGGGAACTGACAGTGCTGCACTCTGTTAAGGTGTGGGCACTGACAGTGCTGCACTCTGTTAAGGTGTGGGAACTGACAGTGCTGCACTCTGTTAAGGTGTGGGAACTGACAGTGCTGCACTCTGTTAAGGTGTGGGCACTGACGGTGCTGCACTCTGTTAAGGTGTGGGCACTGACGGTGCTGCACTCTGTTAAGGTGTGGGCACTGACAGTGCTGCACTCTGTTAAGGTGTGGGCACTGACAGTGCTGCACTCTGTTAAGGTGTGGGCACTGACAGTGCTGCACTCTGTTAAGGTGTGGGCACTGACAGTGCTGCACTCTGTTAAGGTGTGGGCACTGACGGTGCTGCACTCTGTTAAGGTGTGGACACAAACGGTGCTGCACTCTGTTAAGGTGTGGGCACTGACAGTGCTGCACTCTGTTAAGGTGAGGGCACTGACAGTGCTGCACTCTGTTAAGGTGTGGGAACTGACAGTGCTGCACTGTGTTAAGGTGCGGGCACTGACAGTGCTGCACTGTTATGGTGTGGGCACTGACAGTGCTGCACTCTATTAAGGAGTGGGCACTGACAGTGCTGCACTCTGTTAAGGAGTGGGCACTGACAGTGCTGCACTCTGTTAAGGAGTGGGCACTGACAGTGCTGCTGGGCACTGACAGTGCTGCACTCTGTTAAGGAGTGGGCACTGACAGTGCTGCACTCTGTTAAGGAGTGGGCACTGACAGTGCTGCACTCTATTAAGGAGTGGGCACTGACAGTGCTGCACTCTATTAAGGTGTGGGCACTGACAGTGCTGCACTCTGTTAAGGTGCGGGCACTGACAGTGCTGCACTCTGTTAAGGTGCGGGCACTGACAGTGCTGCACTGTGTTAAGGTGTGGGCACTGACAGTGCTGCACTGTGTTAAGGTGTGGGCACTGACAGTGCTGCACTCTATTAAGGTGCGGGCACTGACAGTGCTGCACTGTGTTAAGGTGTGGGCACTGACAGTGCTGCACTGTGTTAAGGTGCGGGCACTGACAGTGCTGCACTCTGTTAAGGTGTGGGCACTGACAGTGCTGCACTCTGTTAAGGTGTGGGCACTGACAGTGCTGCACTGTGTTAAGGTGTGGGAACTGACAGTGCTGCACTCTGTTAAGGTGTGGGCACTGACGGTGCTGCACTGTGTTAAGGTTTGTGGGAACTGACAGTGCTGCACTCTGTTAAGGTGTGGGCACTGACAGTGCTGCACTCTGTTAAGGTGTGGGCACTGACAGTGCTGCAGTCTGTTAAGGTGTGGGAACTGACGGTGCTGCACTCTGTTAAGGTGTGGGAACTAACAGTGCTGCACTCTGTTAAGGTGTGGGCACTGACAGTGCTGCACTCTGTTAAGGTGTGGGAACTGACAGTGCTGCACTCTGTTAAGGTGTGGGAACTGACAGTGCTGCACTCTGTTAAGGTGTGGGCACTGACGGTGCTGCACTGTGTTAAGGTGTGGGAACTGACAGTGCTGCACTCTGTTAAGGTGTGGGCACTGACAGTGCTGCACTCTGTTAAGGTGTGGGCACTGACAGTGCTGCAGTCTGTTAAGGTGTGGGAACTGACGGTGCTGCACTCTGTTAAGGTGTGGGAACTGACAGTGCTGCACTCTGTTAAGGTGTGGGCACTGACAGTGCTGCACTCTGTTAAGGTTGGGAACTGACAGTGCTGCACTCTTTTAAAGGGTATGGGAACTGACAGTGCTGCACTCTGTTAAGGTGTGGGCACTGACGGTGCTGCACTCTGTTAAGGTGTGGGCACTGACGGTGCTGCACTCTGTTAAGGTGTGGGCACTGACAGTGCTGCACTCTGTTAAGGTGTGGGCACTGACAGTGCTGCACTCTGTTAAGGTGTGGGCACTGACAGTGCTGCACTCTGTTAAGGTGTGGGCACTGACAGTGCTGCACTCTGTTAAGGTGTGGGCACTGATGGTGCTGCACTGTGTTAAGGTGTGGGAACTGACAGTGCTGCACTCTGTTAAGGTGTGGGCACTGACAGTGCTGCACTCTCTTAAGGTGAGGGCACTGACGGTGCTGCACTCTGTTAAGGTGTGGGCACTGACGGTGCTGCACTCTGTTAAGGTGTGGGAACTGACAGTGCTGCACTCTGTTAAGGTGTGGGCACTGACGGTGCTGCACTGTGTTAAGGAGTGGGTACTGACAGTGCTGCACTCTGTTAAGGTGCGGGCACTGACAGTGCTGCACTGTGTTAAGGTGCGGGCACTGACAGTGCTGCACTCTGTTAAGGTGTGGGCACTGACAGTGCTGCACTGTGTTAAGGTGTGGGCACTGACAGTGCTGCACTCTGTTAAGGTGTGGGCACTGACAGTGCTGCACTCTGTTAAGGTGTGGGCACTGACAGTGCTGCACTCTGTTAAGGTGTGGGAACTGACAGTGCTGCACTCTGTTAAGGTGTGGGAACTGACAGTGTTGCACTCTGTTAAGGTGTGGGAACTGACAGTGCTGCAATCTGTTAAGGTGTGGGAACTGACAGTGCTGCACTGTGTTAAGGTGTGGGCACTGACAGTGCTGCACCTCTGTTAAGGTGTGGGGCACTGACGGTGCTGCACTATTTTAAAGGGTGTGTGGGAACTGACGGTGCTGCACTCTGTTAAGGTGTGGGAACTGACGGTGCTGCACTGTGTTATGGTGTGGGAACTGACGGTGCTGCACTCTGTTAAGGTGTGGGAACTGACGGTGCTGCACTCTGTTAAGGTGTGGGCACTGTCGGTGCGGCACTGTGTTATGGTGTGGGCACTGGCAGTGCTGCACTGTGTTATGGTGTGGGCACTGACAGTGCTGCATTTTGTTAAGGTGCGGGCACTGGCAGTGCTGCACTGTGTTATGGTGTGGGCACTGACAGTGCTGCATTTTGTTAAGGTGCGGGCACTGGCAGTGCTGCACTGCTATGGTGTGGGCACTGACATTGCTGCACTCTGTTAAGGTGCGGGCACTGACAGTGCTGCACTGTTAAGGTGTGGGGACTGGCAGTGCTGCACTGCTATGGTGTGGGCACTGACATTGCTGCACTCTGTTAAGGTGCGGTCACTGACAGTGCTGCACTGTTAAGGTGTGGGCACTGACAGTGCTGCACTGTTAAGGTGTGGGCACTGACAGTGCTGCACTGTTAAGGTGTGGGCACTGACAGTGATGCACTGTTATGGTGCTGGCACTGACAGTGCTGCACTGTTAAGGTGCGGGCAGTGACAGTGCTGCACTCTGTTATGGTGTGGGCACTGACAGTGCTGCACTCTGTTAAGGTGCTGGCACTGACTGTGCTGCACTTTATGGTGCAGACACTGACAGTGCTGCACTGTGTTATGGTGCGGACACTGACGGTGCTGCACTCTGTTAAGGTGTGGGCACTGACAGTGCTGCACTCTGTTATGGTGCGGACACTGACAGTGCTGCACTCTGTTTTGGTGCGGATACTGAAAGTGCTGCACTGTTATGGTGCGGACACTGACAGTGCTGCACTACTATGGTGCGGGCACTGACAGTGCTGCACTGTTATGGTGCGGGCACTGACAGTGGTGCACTGTTATGGTGCGGGCACTGACAGTGGTGCACTGTTATGGTGTGGGCACTGACAGTGCTGCACTGTTATGGTGCGGGCACTGACAGTGCTGCACTGTTATGGTACTGGCACTGACAATGCTGCACTGTTATGGTGTGGGCACTGACAGTGCTGCACTGTTATGGTGCTGGCACTGATAGTGCTGCACTGTTATGGTGCTGGCACTGACAGTGCTGCACTCTGTCTTTGTTATGGTGCGGACACTGACAGTGCTGCACTGTTATGGTGCGGACACTGACAGTGCTGCACTCCTGGACATAAGTTTGGCCAACCAATTTCCCTGAATTTCTTCAGGTTACTTTGGCTCCCCATTCCAGTATTCTTCAGCCTATAAAATATCTCCCTTTGCCTACACTTTGTGAGCTAGTTTTGCATGTGTTTAGTGTGGTGGTGTTGCAGGTGGAGTGCAGTTGTGGTGCAAGTGTAGTATGGTGGTGTTGCAGGTTTCAGTGTAGTTTTGGTGTATGTGTAGTGTGGTGGTGATGCAGGTGTAGTGTAGTTTGTGGTGCATGTGTAGTGTGGTATGTTGCAGGTGTAGTGTAAATTGTGGTGCATGTGTAGCGAGATTGTGTTGCATTTGTAATTGTGTGTGTTGCAGGGGCGGGGTATGTGTTCCAAGTGTCAGTGTATTTGTGCTATTTACTAATGTTTGCTTTTAATTTCCTTTTGTTACATTCACTCTCAAATCCCACCAGTAACTTTTACAACTTTCTTCAGAGACTCACGATTTCTGTGCCATCAGCAAAGAGTAACTGTGTTAACTTATACTTTGAATCAGAATCAACGTTTCGTGATCCCACTCCTCTCCCCAACACCCTAACACTCCACTTCATGTACACCTCGTGTGTAAATTTTTTAAATCAGCCAAGAGAAGGCTTCCTTTTGCTGAGTAACAGACACCCTCTTTCCTGCAATACATCCCCTACTGGACCTCAGTATACACATAAAAACTCTTTACTGTAAGTATAGTTACCCTTAAGTTTCAACCTGCCTGAGAATTATACCCAAGGCCGAATGTGCCATCTGATTGTGTCCCCTCCTTTCTTTGCCCAAATTTGATTTTAAATGATGACAATGGATACACATACACACTCGATATACATATTCTTCTACATTCCTGACTGACACAGTAACATCTTGGTATCTTAATACAGGGAATTCTTCACTTGCTTAACCCTTGGGCTTGGCCTACTTCCACATTGGTCAAATATGATACCACCTACGACTGCTGCACCTCTCCTGCCTACAGTATATAAGCCACTTCGCACATATGCTGTAAATTTTTTCAAGATTGATGGACTGATTACATCAACTCAAGGCTGAGGGACTGATTACCTCAAACTACTCCTGTTCTTCACGATTCTCCTTTGTATGGACTGATGAAGTCCCAATGTGTCGAAACGTATCCTCATTAAAGATACCCAAGTGTTTACACATACGTCTAATTTATCAAGTTGTCGGTCCTCTGAATCATTCGTTTACATGGCTAAGTTCTACATTAATTAGCATATAAGTCCTAGGGTTATGGACCTTTCCGAGCTTTTCTGACCACGAATTGTGTTTGTCTAAATCTTCCTGAAGTTCCGCGACTTGCACGTCTGAATCAATTACACTATAACAAAAATTTCACTTTTTGTCGTGTTTCCTGGGAGATAAACATCATTTTCCAATTCTTCATAACTAAATAAAATTTAAAAAAAAAAAATTTTGATCCTGAGGGTTTGCTTTTTTTTAGTCAGAACACTTCCAGAACGCTTTCAAGACTGATTTAAATCTATTATTTCTAGGGTTTTGTTTGGCAAATATAAAAACATGGATTCACAAACCAGCATTCAGTTCAAGTCTGGCTACCTGAGAAGACACATCAGAAGTGAAATGGCATCAAGAGGCTGCAATCATTCTCCAGATGCATTCTGCTACATATGTGGTCAGTTTCATTAAGACAAGACAAATAAGTTCTCTGTAACAACATCTAAAAACATTGGTGAAGCTTACAAAGCATATTTTTGCATGCCATTGGGAGACCAAGACAAGACCTGGGCCCCTCATGTTGCTTGTGAACATTGTAAGAAACATTGGAAGGTAAGAAAGTCATTAATTATATGAAGGGTAAAATCATGAAATATGAACCTTTTTTAAATGAAATGTATGTAACAGAAACTATTTCTTTTGTTATTTTACAGGATGATATAGAGGAGAAAAAAGAGCCATGAAGTTTGGTGTTGCTAGAATATGACGTGAACCCACTGATCACTCAACCAACTGCTACTTCTGTCTGGTGGTGGATCCTTCCGAACACCGAACTGGAAAAAATGCACCTGCTATTTCTTATCCAGACCTTCCCTCTTCTATTGCACCAGTTCCAACAGTGGTCACCTTCTTGTACCTACACCAGAAAGAAATCAACCGTCAGAAAAAGAAAACAGCAAATCAGAAAATGAAGAGCACAGCGAACAAGACTTTGATCTCAGATGCAGCTGTTGGTTTGACAGAGTCAATTGCTGAGATTTTGATATCCAGGCTCAAAGATTGGGACTTGGTGGACGAAAGTGTGCAAGTGACAAGCCAGAGAAAACGTCACCAACATTTCTCAACTTTCTTCGCTAATGAAGACAGGTTGTGCTACTTCAATGATGTGTCAGGCCTGTTTGATGCAATTGTAATTGTATGCAATCCAGATGAGTGGAAACTCTTCATTGACAGCTCCTCCAGAAGCCTAAAAGCTGTAATTCAGCACACTGGGAACAAGTATGCATCTCATCCCTAGGCTAATTCAGTGTATCTTAAGGACATCAGTGTCAAACTTCTACTGGAAAATTTGAACTACGATAAATATGGATGGGAGGTTACTGGAGACTTCAACATGGTGGCATTTTTGAAGGGACTCCAAAGAGGTTTTACCAAGTTTCCCTGTTATCTCTGTCACTGGAATAATATAGACAGAGCAGCACATTACCAGAGGAAGCACTAACCTCAAAGGACTAAATTCTCAGTAGGAAGACATAATATCAAACATAAACCATTGGTGGATCCTCAAAAGGTTCTGTTCCCTCCATTACACATCAAACTAGGACTAATGAAACAGTTTGTTACAACTCTTGACAAAGAGTCTGCAGCCTTCAAGTATCTTCAAGACTTCTTTCCCAAGCTATCAGAGGCAAAGGTGAAGGCTGGCATCTTCACTGGTCAACAAGTCAGGAAAACCATTGAGTGCTCAGAATTTCCAAAGAAGCTCACAGAGAAGGAAAAGGAAGACTGGGAGAGTTTTGTTGCTGTAGCACAGAGCTTTCTGGGCAACAACAAGGCTAACAGTTATGTGGAACTTTTTGAGGCCTTGGAAAAAATCTGTGGTCAGAAGGGCTGTAGGATGTCCCTTAAGTTCCAAATCTAGGAAACAGCTCATTTTTAACTTTGTTAATATGTTTCAGAAAGCTTAAAATAAAATTGAAGTAATTTTATTTTTTTAATGTAAATTTTATTTTATTATATGTTTTTGTTTTACATTCAAAACTAGCAAAAAAATATTGAAATTTAGCCATTTTTTTTGTCAAAAATTTATCCTGTAAACCACAAAAGCAAAGTTTAAAAGGAATAATGAGTATTTTCTATTGTTTTGCAGTGAAAAGAATTGGAAAAAAACACTTGCCAGGAAAAAAGAATTGTGTTATTTAGTGTTATTGATGGAATAAAATGGACACTGTTCAGTAGATTTCCAAAATGTTTTGTGTAGATTGTTCCCATAGACTTTTTTGGGAGGTTTTAATTAAGTTAGTTAAGGTTACATTTGGCTAAGTAAGGTTGCAGTGGTGAATATCGGGTTAAGTTAGGCTAAGGTGGGTGAGATTGGGTTGGGCTGTGTTTTGTTAGGATGAGTTGGGTTAAGTTAAATTATGTGATAAATGGTTTAAAAAACCGACAAGTTGAAAATTGAGACACTTATGCAACATATAGGAATCTTTACTGAGGAAACGTTTCGCCACACAGTGGCTTCATCAGTCCAATACAAATCAGAAGGGAGTAAGGAGAGGAGGAGTTTGAAGTAATCAGTCCTTCATCTTGGAGTCGATGTGTTCAGTCCATCAATCTTGTAGGAAGTCCAACAAAGGGCCGTAGACATGGCTTATATACTGTAGTCAGGCGAGGTGAAGCAGGAGGAGGCGGAGTCATAGTGGTACCATTCTCTAGTCGAAGTAGGTCTTCGTCAAAAGGTAGGACGAGGTTGAAGAATTCTTTGTATCAAGATCCCATGATGTTGCAGTGTCTGACAGATGTGATAAATGGTTGAAAAAACCGACAAGTTGAAGATTGAGACACTTATGCAACATATGGGAATCTTTATTACTGACTACAGTGTATAAGCCACGTCTACGGCCCAATCCTGTACTTTCTACAAGATTGATGGACTGAACACATCGACTCCAGGCTGAGGGATTGATTACCTCAAATTCCTCCTCTCCTTACACCCTTCTGATTTGTATTGGACTGATGAAGTCACTGTGTGGCGAAACGTTTCCGCAATAAAGATTCCCATATGCTGCATAAGTGTCTCAATCTTCAACTAGGTTAAATTACATCAGGTTACACTGAATGATCAATGTTGAATTTAATCATCCAACTTAGATCTATGCGACTAAAGCTATAAAAACCGAGCCTAACTAAAGCTATCAAAATCTAGCCTAACTAAAGCTATCAAAACCTAGCCTAATTAAAGCTATCAAAACCTAGCCTAAGTAAAGCTATCAAAACCTAGCCTAACTAAAGCTATCAAAATCTAGCCTAACTAAAGCTATCAAAACCTAGCCTAACTAAGCTATCAAAATCTACCCTAACTAAAGCTATCAAAACCTAGCCTAACTATAAGCTATCAAAACCTGCCTAACTAAAGCTATCAAAACCTAGCCTAACTAAAGCTATCAAAGCTAGCCTAATAAAGCTATCAAAAATACCCTAACTAAAGCTATCAAAACCCTAGCCAAAACTAAACCTATCAAAACCTAGCCTAAGCTATAAAAAACCTAGCCTAACTAAAGCTATCAAAACCTAGCCTAACTGAAGCTATCAAAACCTAGCCTAACTAAACCTATCAAAACCTAGCCTAAAGCTATCAAAACCTAGCCTAACTAAAGCTATCAAAACCTAGCCTAACTAAAGCTATCAAAACCTAGCCTAACTAAAGCTATCAAAAACCTGGGCCTAACTGAAGCTATCAAAAACCTAGCCTAATAAACCTATTCAAAACTAGCCTAAAGGCAAATCAAAATCTAGCCTAACTAAAGCTTCAAAACCTACCCTAACTAAAGCTATCAAAACCTAGCCTACCTAAAGCTATCAAAACCGAGCCTAACTAAGCTTTTCAATTCTAGCCTAACTAAAGCTATCAAAACCTAGCCTAACTAAAGCTATCAAAACCTAGCCTAACTAAAGCTATCAAAACCTAGCCTAACTAAAGCTATCAAAACCTAGCCTAACTAAAGCTATAAAAAACCCTAGCCTAACTAAAGCTATCAAAACCGAGCCTAACTAAAGCTATCAAAACCTAGCCTAACTAAAGCTATCAAAACCTAGCCTAACTAAAGCTATCAAAACCTAGCCTAACTAAAGCTATCAAAACCTAGCCTAACTAAAGCTATAAAAAATCTAGCCTAACTAAAGCTATCAAAACCTAGCCTAACTAAAGCTATAAAAATTTCTAGCCTAACTAAAGCTATCAAAACCTAGCCTAACTAAAGCTATCAAAACCTAGCCTAATTTAAAGCTATCAAACCTAGCTAACTAAAGCTATCAAAACCTAGCCTAAAAAAAAGGGTATCAAAATCTAGCCTAAAGCTATCAAAAACCTAGCCTAATAAGTATTAAAACCTAGCCTAACTAAAGCTATCAAAACCTAGCCTAACTAAAGCTATAAAAACCTAGCCTAACTAAAGCTATCAAAACTAGCCAAAACTAAAGCTATAAAACCTAGCTAACTAAAGCTATCAAAACCGACCCTAACTAAAGCTATCAAAATCTAGCCTAACTAAGCTACAAAAATTTACCCAAATTTTAAAGCTATCAAAACCTGCCTAAGGAAAAGCTATAAAAACCCTTTACCCTAACTAAAGCTATCAAAATTGCCTAACTAAAGCTATCAAAACCTAGCCTAACTAAAGCTATCAAAACCTAGCCTAACTAAAGCTATCAAAACCTAGCCTAACTAAAGCTATCAAAACCTAGCCTAACTAAAGCTATCAAATACCTAGCCTAACTAAAGCTTCAAAGGGCTAGCCTAACTAAAGCTATCAAAAACCCTAGCCTAACTGAAGCTATCAAAACCTAGCCTAACTAAACCTATCAAAACCTAGCCTAAAGCTATCAAAACCTAGCCTAACTAAAGCTATCAAAACCTAGCCTAACTGAAGCTATCAAAACCTAGCCTAACTAAACCTATCAAAACCTAGCCTAAAGCTATCAAAACCTAGCCTAACTAAAGCTATCAAAACCTAGCCTAACTAAAGCTATCAAAACCTAGCCTAACTAAAGCTATCAAAACCTAGCCTAACTGAAGTTTCAAAACCTAGCCTAACTAAAACTATCAAAACCTACCCTAAAGCTATCAAAACCTAGCATAACTAAAGTTTATCAAAACCTTTAGCCTAACTAAGCTACCCAAAACCTAGCCTCCCTAAAGCTATAAAAACGAGCCTAACTAAAAGCTATCAAATCTAGCCTAACTAAAGCTATCAAAAAACCTAGCCTAACTAAAGCTATCAAAACCTAGCTAATTTAAAGCTATCAAAACTAGCCTAACTAAAGCTATCAAAACCTAGCCTAACTAAAGCTATCAAAACCTAGCCTAACTAAAGCTATCAAAACCGAGCCTAACTAAAGCTATCAAAACCTAGCCTAACTAAAGCTATCAAAACCTAGCCTAACTAAAGCTATCAAAACCTAGCCTACTAAAGCTATCAAAAACTAGCCTAACTAAAGCTATCAAAATCTAGCTAACTAAAGCTATCAAAACCTAGCCTAACTAAAGCTATAAAAATCTACCCTAACTAAAGCTATCAAAACCTAGCCTAACTAAAGCTATCAAAACCTAGCCTAACAAAGCTATCAAAACCTAGCCTAACAAAGCTATCAAAACTAGCCTAACTAAAGCTATCAAATCTAGCCTAAAGCTATCAAAACCTAGCTAACTAAAGCTATCAAAAACCTAGCCTAACTAAAGCTATCCAAACCTAGCCTAATTTAAAGCTATCAAAAGTTTAGCCTAACTAAAGCTATCAAAAACCTAGCCTAACTGAAGCTATCAAAACCTAGCCTAACTAAAACCTATCAAAAACCTAGCCAAAAGCTATAAAAACCCTAGCCTAACTAAAGTATCAAAACCCTTTCCCAAAACTGAAGCTATCAAAACCTTGCCTAACTAAACCTATCAAAACCTACCCTAAAGCTATCAAAACCTAGCCTAACTAAAGCTATCAAAACCTAGCCTAACTAAAGCTATCAAAACCTAGCCTAACTAAAGCTATCAAAACCTAGCCTAACTGAAGCTATCAAAACCTAGCCTAACTAAACCTATCAAAACCTAGCCTAAAGCTATCAAAATCTAGCCTAACTAAGCTATAAAAACCCTAGCCTAACTAAAGCTATCAAAACCTAGCCTAACTAAAGCTATCAAAAACCGAGCCAAACTAAAGCTTTCAAAATCTAGCCTAACTAAAGCTTATCAAAACTAGGCCTAACTAAAGCTATCAAACCTACCCTAACTAAAGCTATAAAAACCTAGCCTAACTAAAGCTTTCAAAAACCTAGCTAACTAAGCTATCAAAACTAGCCTAACTAAAGCTATCAAAACCGAGCCTAACTAAAGCTATCAAAATCTAGCCTAACTAAAGCTATCAAAACCTAGCCTAACTAAAGCTATCAAAACCTAGCCTAACTAAAGCTATCAAAACCTAGCAAACAAAGCTATCAAAATTTGCCTAACTAAAGCTATCAAAACCCTAGCCTAACTAAAGCTATCAAAATTAGCCTAACTAAAGCTATCAAAACCTAGCCTAACTAAAGCTATCAAAACCTAGCCAAAACTAAAGCTATAAAACCTAGCCTAACTAAAGCTATCAAAACCTAGCCTAACTAAAGCTATCAAAATCTAGCCTAACTAAAGTATCAAAACCTAGCCTAACTAAAGCTATCAAAAATCTAGCCTAACTAAAGCTATCAAAACCTTGCCTAACTAAAGCTATCAAACCAGCCTAACTAAAGCTTTTAAAACCTAGATAACTAAAGCTATCAAAACCTAGCCTAACTAAAGCTATCAAACCTAGCCTAACTAAAGCTATAAAAACCCTAGCCTAACAAAAGCTATCAAAACCGAGCCTAACTAAAGCTATAAAAATATAGCCTAACTAAAGCTATCAAAACCTAGCCTAATTAAGCTATCAAAATCTAGCCTAACTAAAGCTATCAAAACCTCCCTAACTAAAGCTATTCAAAACCTAGCCTAACTAAAGCTATCAAAACCGAGCCTAACTAAAGTATAAAAACCTAGCCTAACTAAAGCTATCAAAATCTACCCTAACTAAAGCTATCAAAACCTAGTAATTTAAAACCTATAAAAAACCGAGCCAAACAAAACCTAACATATGCTCTATCCTGATCAAACCTAATATTAGGAACCTCTCCAAAAATTTGTCCCCTCAAGGAAGGTTCCTTGATGTTGGTGACGGGCTCTTTGATTTGGGGAAATTGGATCTGTGCTCCAGTTCCCGAATTAAGCTGAATGCCTTCCACATCCCCCCCCCTAGGCGCTGTATAAATTCCGGGTTTAGCGCTTCCCCCTTGATTTAATAATAATAATAATAACCCAGAAATTTGGTTACAATTCGGAAACGGGGACTTTATATTGTATATTGTAAATTATCAGATTTCATTGGAACTCCACGAAGCAGTTAGATTCACTCTTAACCTTAATTTTAAAACTACGACAGATGAGAAAAAAAAATCTTAAATATCCACGGAACACGAAGAAACTAAAATAAAGGAACTGAAATGAGAACAGGTCGCCCTCATTTTGCAAACTGTTATTAAATTAGAGAGTGAATTATTTGGTAATTTGTTCTTCGTGCATTTCTACGAGCCTGATTTTTTTTTTGTCTGTTGAGTTAGACAAGGTTCAGCTGGAATAACTTCAAGGGGTTAGTAAGGGGCGAAAATACTCAGTTCCAAGGAAAAACATCTTCTCCGAGCTGAGGATCCAGAGTTACACCCAAAAATGCTCTTCCTATCTATTCTGGGCAACATGTGCAGTAGTTACGTAAATTTATTGCGAAACTTTCCGTCTACACAGTAGCCTACTTTAGTCGACTACTGCTTCTACCAGCCCCTTTGTATTTAATTGAAGAAGCCTACTGTGTACGAGAAACTTTCCGTGAAGATTAAAGAAGCCTATGTGTAGGGAAAACTTTCCGTGAAGATTAAAGAAGCCTACTGTGTACGAGAAACTTTCCGTGAAGATTAAAGAAGCCTACTGTGTACGAGAAACTTTCCGTGATGAAAAAACTTCAACGAATTAACAACAGCGATCTCGTTCGCTCTACTGAATTTACGGAAGGTAATGCAGTAAACCCCGTATCTGTGAATTTAGTTTTCTGTTGTTTGAATTATTGCTGTTTACCCTGGCACAAAGAATAACTCTTTAATTTTGTTTTATAATGGCCCCAAAAGTAGCGATGTGGCAGTTGTTCAGACACTAAGAGACGCCGTAAAATGCTTCCATCAGTGAACAAGTGATAATTCTCAGCTTAATGTGTTTAATGGTATCAGTTTAACGTTACCATAGGTATTCATGTAAACGGAAAATGACATTATAATGTATATTATATATATATATATATATATATATATGTATATATTATATATAAATATATATATATATTAATTATATATATATATATATATATATATATATATATACCACACACACACACACCACACACACACACACACACACACACACACACACACACACACAACAAACGCACACACGACATATAAATACTGCGTGGAATAGACAAGGTGGACAAAGACAGGATGTTCCAGGAGGGGACACAGAAAACAAGAGGCCACAATTGGAAGTTGAAGACACAAATGAGTCAGAGAGATAGTAGGAAGTATTTCTTCATCATAGAGTTGTAAGGCAGTGGAATAGCCTAGAAAATGACGTAGTGAGGCAGGAACCATACACAATTTTAAGACGAGGTTTGATAAAGCTCATGGAGCGGGGAAGAGAGAGGGCCCAGTAGCAACCGGTTTAAGAGGCGGGGCCAGGAGCTAAGACTCGACCCTGCAACCACAAATAGGTAATACAAATAGGTGAGTACACACACACACACACACACAACACACACACACAACGACAAACCAACATACAAAAAGTTAACAAACCAGGTACTTTGGTTCAAACCCACTGAAAGTCATGAATTCCTCACATGAATTCAAATCACCTCGTACCGTGGATAGAAATCATTTATAGAATTTGATAATTTCTACAAGTTATGATAAACCTTATAAGCCTAAAATTGAACACCGGTGGTCAAACAGTGACAGCACAACACTGAAAACACTTCAAAACCCCCAACGATAAAGTTAATAACCCAAGGTCCCGAGACGTCTCCCAATCACTGGGAAAAGTACTGATTTCCACAATTGGAATTTCTAATTTTCCGATAGAAATAGATGAGAATCTTCTTAATACGAACGGCTGTACAACCCAGCCCTTACGGAAACTAGCTATAAAACCTCCCTAACGCAATGTGAATTTATTAGATTTTCAGCAAACCGTTAACAAAATTCCCATTTGGGCTAGGGTTCACTGATACATTGGCCAGTAATTAAAATTACCAAATCATCAACTTATTTGTTTCTGTATCTCCCTGCCTTTGTGAAGGAACCACCTGAAATTAAACACTACGTATTAATCAACATATCCAGGTCCATGTACAGGTCCATTTTTTCCAGGTCCCTTTATTCCAGGCCATGTATTCCAGTCCATGATCCAGCCCATGTAATTCCCCGGTCCATGTAATTCCACGTCCATGTATTCCAGTCCATGTATTCAGGCCTGTTTTCCCAGTCCAGTATTCCGGGTCCATGTATTCCAGGCCCAAATGTATTCCAGGTCCATGTATTCCAGGAAGTATTCCAGGTCCATGTATTCCAGGTCCATGTATTCCAGGTCCATTATTCCATCCATGTATTTCCAGTTCCAGATTCCAGGCCATGTATTCCAAGGATCATGTATTCCACGTCCACGTATTCCAGGTCCTGTATTCCGGGTCCATGTATTCCAGGTCCATGTATTCCATTTCCATGTATTCATCATGTTTCCCAGGCCCAAATGTATTCCGGGTTTCATGTATTCCACGTCCAGTATTAGGTCATGTATTCCAGGTCCATGTATTCCAGGTCCAGTATTCCGGGTCCATGTATTCCAGGTCCATGTATTCCAGTCCATGTATTCCAGGCCCATTATTCCAGGCCCCACGTTTTCCCCAGGTCCAGTTTTCCAGGTCCATGTATTCCAGGCCCATGAAATTCCAGGTCCATGTATTCCGGGTCCATGTTTCCAGCCCATGTATTCCAGGTCCAGTATCCCAGGTCCATGTATTCCAGGTCCATGTTTTCCCAGGTCCATGTATTCCAGGCCTGTATTCCAGGTCCATGTATTCCAGGTCCAGTTTTCCCAGTCCATGTATTCCAGGTCCATGTATTCCGGGGTCCATGTATTCTAGGACATGAAATTCCAGTCCAGTATTCCGGGTCCATGTATTCCAGGTCCATGTATTCCAGTCCATGTATTCCAGGTCCATGTTTTCCAGGTCCATGTATTCAGGTCCATGTATTCCAGGTCCATGTATCCAGGTCCATGTATTCTAGGTCCATGTTTTCCCAGGTCCATGTTTTTCCAGGTCCATGTTTCTAGGTCCATGTTTTCCCAGGCCCAAATGTATTCCAGTCCATGTATTCAGGTCCATGTTTTCAGGTCCATGTATTCCAGGTCCATGTATTCCAGGTCCATGTATTCTAGGTCCATGTATTCCAGGTCCATGTATTCCAGGTCCATGTATTCTAGGTCCATGTATTCCAGGTCCATGTATTCCAGGTCCCTGTATTCCCAGGTCCATGTATCCAGTCCATTATTAGGCCATGTTTTCATCCATGTTTTCAGTCCATGTATACATTCCCTCAATTTCAGAGCTCAGTATACCCTCACTCACAGTTACTCCTCACTCACAGGTATCTCCTCACTACACGTATTTTCCTCACTCACAGGCTATACTTCCTCACTTCAAACCGCTATCCCTTCCTCACTCACACGCTATACTTCCTCACTCACACGGCTATACTTCCTCACTCACACGCTATACTTCCTCACTCACACGCTATACTTCCTCACTCACACGCTATACTTCCTCACTCACACGCTATACTTCCTCATCAAATTTAAATTCCCACCACACTATACTTCCTCACTCACACCATATACTTCCTCACTCACAGCTATACTTCCTCACTCACAACGCTATACTTCCTCACTCAAAACCGCTATACTTCTCACTCACACGCTATACTTCCTCACCACACGCTAACTTCCTCACCCCACACGCTTTTACTTCCTCACTCACACGCTATACTTCCTCACTCACACACTATACTTCCTCACTCACACGAAATACTTCCTCATCACACGCTATACTTCCTCACTCACACGCTATACTTCCTCACTCACACGCTATACTTCCTCATCACACGCATACTTCCTCATCACCGCTAACTTCCTCACTCACAGGCTAAAACTTCCTCACTCACAGCTATACTTCCTCACTCACACGCTAACTTCCTCACTCAACACGCTATACTTCCTCACTCACACGCTATACTTCCTCACTCACACGCTATACTTCCTCACTCACACGCTATACTTCCTCACTCACAGGCTATACTTCCTCACTCACAGGCTATACTTCCTCACTCACAGCTATACTTCCTCACTCACACGCTATACTTCCTCACTCACAGGCTATACTTCCTCACTCACACGCTATACTTCCTCACTCACACGCTATACTTCCTCACTCACAGGCTAACTTCCTCACTCACACTATATTTCCCTCACTCACTACGCTATACTTCCTCACTCAAAAGGTAATTTTCCTCACTCACAGGCTATACTTCCTCACTCACGGCCCTATACTTCCTCACTCACAGCTATACTTCCTCACTCACAGCATACTTCTCACTCACAGGCTATAATTCCTCACTCACAGGCATATACTTCCTCACTCACAGGCTATACTTCCTCACTCACACGCTATACTTCCTCACCCCACACGCATACTTCCTCACTCACAGGCTATATTTTCCTCACTCACACGCTATACTTCCTCACTCACACGCTATACTTCCTCACTCACACGCTATACTTCCTCACTCACACGCTATACTTCCTCACTCACAGGCTATACTTCCTCACTCACAAACGCTATACTTCCTCACCACACCCCCCCGCTATACTTCCTCACTCACACGCTAAAACTCCTCACTCACACGCTATACTTCCTCACTCACACTAAAACTTCCTCAATCACACCTATACTTCCCCCACTCACACCTATACTTCCTCACTCACACTACCCCTATACTTTCCCCCCAAACTCACCACGCTATACTTCCTCACTCACTACCATACTTCCTCACTCACACACTATACTTCCTCACTCACACGCTATACTTCCTCACTCACACGCTATACTTCCTCACTCACACGCTATACTTCCTCACTCACACGCTATACTTCCTCACCCCACAGGCTAACTTCTCACTCCCCACGCTATACTTCCTCACTCACCGCTAAACTTCCTCACTCACGGGCTATATTTCCCTACTCACACGCTATACTTCCTCACTCACAGGCTATACTTCCTCACTCACACGCTATACTTCCTCACTCACACGCTATACTTCCTCACTCACAGGCTATACTTCCTCACTCACACGCTATACTTCCTCACTCACAGGCTATACTTCCTCACTCACACGCTATACTTCCTCACTCACACGCTATACTTCCTCCTCACAGGCTATACTTCTCACTCACACGCTATTACTTCCCACTCACAACGCTATACTTCCTCACTCACACACTATACTTCCTCACTCCCCACGCTATACTTCCTCACTCACACGCTATACTTCCTCACTCACACGCTATACTTCCCACTCACAGGCTATACTTCCTCACTCACACGCTAAAACTTTCCTCACTCACACGCTATACTTCCTCACCCCAGGCTATACTTCCTCACTCCCCACGCTATTTTTCCCCACTCACACGCTATACTTCCTCACTCACACGCTATACTTCCTCACTCACACGCTATACTTCCTCACTCACACGCTATACTTCCTCACTCACACGCTATACTTCCTCACTCACACGCTATACTTCCTCACTCACACGCTATAACTTCCTCACTCAAAACGCTATACTTCCTCACTCACACGCTATACTTCCTCACTCACACGCTATACTTTCCCACTCACACGCTATACTTCCTCATCACACGCTATACTTCCTCACTCACAACGCTATCTTCCTCACTCACACGCTATACCTTCCTCACTCACACGCTATACTTCCTCACTCAAAACGCTATACTTCCTCACTCACAGGCTATACTCCTCACTCACACGCTATACTTCCTCACTCCCCACGCTAAAACTTCCTCACTCCACGCTATGCTTCCTCACTCACACGCTATACTTCCTCACTCACACGCTATACTTCCTCACTAAACACGCTATACTTCCTCACAAAAACGCTAACCTCCTTTCTCACACGCTATACTTCCTCACTCAAGCTATACCTCCCACTCACACGCTATACTTCCTCACACACACTATACTTCCTCACTCACCCCGCTATACTTCCCAACACGCTAAAACCTTCTCACTAACACGCTCTACCTTCTCACTCACACGCTATACCTTCTCACTCACACGCTATACCTCCCCACTAACACGCTATACATCCCGACTAACACGCTATACCTCCTCACTCATACGTTATACCTCCTCACACACACACACAATCAGCGAAGAGGCGGGGCCAGGAGCTATGACTCGACCCCTGCAACCACAAATAGGTGAGTACAAATAGGTGAGTACACACACACACACACAGCGTTATACCAACTCTCACACACGTTATACCTCCTCACACACACAAACACAAACGTTATACCTCCCCATACACACGTTATACCTCCTCATACACACGTTATACCTCCTCAACACACAACACACACACACGTTATACCTCCTCACACAAACACACACACTTATAACCTCCTCACACAAACACACACATTATACCTCCTCACACACACAAACACACGTTATACCTCCTCACACACACACACACGTTATACCGCCTCACACAAACACACACACATACACACACACACGCACACACACACACACACACACACACACACACACACCTTAGAGAAGGAGCAGGGACGCTGTGCATGCCACTAACCACAATCTTCAACACATCCCTTGAAACTGGGCAACTACCTGAGGTATGGAAGACGGCAAATGTAGTACCCATCTTTAAGAAAGGAGACAGAAACGAGGCACTAAACTACAGATCAGTATATCTGGCGTGTATAGTATGCAAGGTCATGGAGAAGATTATCATGAGGAGAATGGTGGAGCACCTGGAATGGAACGAGATTATAAACAGCCAGCAATGATGTGCAAATCCTGTGCCACAAACCTTCTGGAGTTTTATGACAAGGTAACAGAATTAAGACAGAAGAGAGAGGGGTGGGTTGATTGCACTTTCCTGGACTGCAAGAAGGCCTTCGACACACTTCCTCACAAGATATTAGTGCAGTAGCTAAAGGATCAGGCGCGTATAACAGGA
>NC_069422.1:8725843-8743343 GCF_026875155.1 Cherax quadricarinatus | reverse complement strand
CAAACTTGCCGACTCCACCAGTAGACCAGCTCCTCCCAAAGAGCACAAACAGTCCCACTGGAACAAACCGATCATGGAAAAATTCGCCAAAACAATGCTCACCAACGCTTCAGGATTATTATTATTATTATTATTATCAAAAAGAAGTGCTAAGCCACAAGGGCTATACAGCGCTGCAAACAACGCTTCAGGAAAGGACAAAGCTCGTTTCCTGGCGGTGAAGGCACCACATTCAGGAGATTTCCGTCTAGCTGTTCCCAATTCCTTTCTGGGCACTCGACTCAACCCACAGGCCATTCGGATTGGTGTTGCTCTTCACTTAGCCGCCCCCATACTCACTGAACATAGGTGTATTTACGGCAGGGAGATGGCTGATCAGTTCAGACTTCATGGTCTCATGTGTCACACATCAGAAGGGAAGTATGCTAGACATGAGAAGGTCAATGACATCATAAAGAGAAGCGTCGCCACAACCCGCTGCCCAGCTCAACGGGAAACCCAAGTACAGAGTTTGAAGGAATTCAGTAGCGTGCTGATGGAGCCACTGTGCTACCCTGGAAGGATGATAAACAGATTGGCTGGGACTACACCTGTGCTGCTACATTGGCAGACACCTACTTGCCATGCTCCGTAGGTGAAGGGGGTGGAGCTGCCAGCCACAGGGAGACTCTGAAGACCCGCAAATGTGAAGGCCTTTCCCATTGCTATAAGTTTATCCAATAGAGTCGGAGACCCTTGGAGCATGAGGCAAGTGTGCTCTAAAGTTCCTCAAAAAGCTGTATGAAAAACTCATCACAGAAAGCAAAGATCACAGGTCGGCCAGCTTCCTCTTTCAGACACTCAGTGTTGCGATCTGCAGAGAAAATGCGTGCAGCATTCTGAGGACGCAGCCCACCGCCGGGGAGCTGCACGAAGTATTCAGGATGAAGCACTGACATATTATCTATGTTCTACTCCCTACTGTATTTTTGTTAATGTATTCTCTCTTTAAATAAAGCCTACAGAGAATATATAATATATGGGGTGGTAGGAAGACAATATTCAAACAGCTTCAAGAAGAAAATTGAATTTTCCCTGAAGCAAGTTCATTTTTTTCTCTGAGGATGAGGGTCCTCAGGACAGTTCCAGGTGTGGTACCTCCCTATATTTTACACACACACACACACACACACACACACACACACACACACACACACACACACACACACACACACACACACACACCACACACCACACACATACACATACACACATACACACACACACATATACATATATATATATATAATATATATATATATATATATATATATATAATATATATATATATATATATATATACATATATATATATAATAATATATTATATATATAATATATATATATATATATATATATATATATATATATATATATATATATATATATATATATATATATATATACATATATGTCGTGCCGAATAGGCAGAACTTGCTATCTTGGCTTAAATAGCAACGCTCGTCTTGCCATATAGGACAAGCGAAAATTTGTATTTGCAATAATTTCGCCAAATTATTCTGAATATAACGAAAAATATATATTTCACTGTGTTTGTTTAGTATTAAATTACTGAAAACAAATCTAAAAATATATTTAGTTGGGTTAGGCTAAAATAAATTGTTCTTGTTATAATAAGGTTAGGTAAGTTTTCTAAGATTCTTTTGGAGCAAAATTAAACTTTTTTACATTAACATTAATGAAAAAAATATATCTTTAAACGTATAAGAGAAAATTTTAGAAAGGACTTAATTTTAAATGAGTTCTTGTTAATTGACCAGTTTTTACATATTCGGCACGACATATATATATATATATATAATATATATATATATATATATAATATATAAATATATATATAATATATATATATATATATATATATATATATATATATATATATATATATATATGTCGTGCCGAATAGGCAGAACTTGCGATCTTGGCTTAAATAGCAACGCTCATCTTGCCATATAGGACAAGTAAAAATTTGTGTATGCAATAGTTTCGCCAAAATCATTCTGAACCTAACAAAAAAGATATATTTCACTGTGTTTGTTTAGTATTAAATTATTGTAAACAAATCTAAAATATATTTAGTTAGGTTAGGCTAAAATAAATTGCGCTTGTTATAATAAGGTTAGGTAAGTTTTCTAAGATTCTTTTCGTGCAAAATTAAAAATTTTTACATTGTGAGGGAAAAGTTCAATAGATAGGAGTAGCGAGGGAGTGTATAGTAATAATAGTTTCATTGCCGGCTACTTGTTAAGGTAGGGTAAGTCAAGCTCCCGCTATTCCCGACTTTTTTCCCCCACCCCGAAAGTGAAAGTTTGACTGCCGGCTGCTTGTTAAGGTAGGGTCAGTCTAGCTCCCACTATCCCTTCCCCTCCTTCTCCCCCCCCCTCCCCGAAAGGTGACGTGTGGGGCTCCGGTCCAAACAGTAATCACTAGACTCACAGCTCCCAGCACTACTGTAAGTACATGCCTGCCTTGTATTCTAGTGGATTTATTGGTTTAAAGCTTCACTTTTGACCAATAATAAACTTAGTCCTTTCAGTCTTGCTCTAAGTTGACTGTTGTAATAATCACCACATCTTTTAGGTAATGTACTTATCATGGAGAGTGAATTCTTAAGCAGTGGGAAACCAGTCTATCTTTCCGCATGGATGACATGAAGGGTCACCTGCCAATCAACGAGTAGAACTGATGGAGATGGACTAACGTCCAGAGACTACCCCTTTTTGGATTTATTACCTGTGCACCTGTATGAAATTGCAGGACATAACCCATCTCATTGCAGTGGTAAAGAACCTGCTTTCCTTTCATCAGGATACAATAATCAAGGCTATACTGTGAAGAACTAGCAGTTGGGTTGAACTCAATACACGTTGCGACCCCTACCATCATCAACAAACGGCTTACGATTTCGAACAACACAGTGTTCACCAACACCAGACACCCATGTTTTAAAATAGCGTTGAATTCAGTTATCATTTATATTTTAATTTTTTTTCATTTTCTTTAATGTAGATTAATATTTCATATTTAGGTGTTTTTTATATTTATAATTTTCTATATAATAAAAGTGATTATGTTGTCCTGTTTTATTTCTTTTTCTTTCATTAATTTTCCAGAGAGGAGCCAGCCTTGGTTAAACTGGTCTGAAGTTATTACAGGGCTGAGTAAAAGCTTCACAATGGCGATCTTGCCAGGATAAACTCTACTGAATCAAGATTCAACCCATCTCGAATCTACCATTGGAACTTCAACGCCGGCATACCACAGAGGACGGTTTTAACCACCAGCCATTATTAATCATTTCTTTATGGTAGAACAGTACAGGTATTTAAAAGATTTGGTGATTGTATAGTCTCAATTTATGTAAGGTCAAGTCAGTCAGAAAATAATATTTAATTCTGCCATCTATATTTGATGTGAGCTTGAAACACTTTGGAGGATAGACTCTAGGGACCCCGAGAGTTTTGCATTGTACAAATTTGTTTGCATTGACCTCTTTAATATATCAAGGGAACTGTCATAGGACACTCTATGATTTGTTTGGTGAGAAGATTGGATGGCAATGACCCCATTCTACTTACTGTTTTCTCAGAGCCGGGCATAGAACCCTTCGTTTAATTAAATCATATTGTTTAAATGGAAGCAGATCGACACTCGGTCTCCTGGTTTTATTTACAATTTGAGGCGGAGCAGAATTGAACCCTCTGTTTTCCTTTATACCCCGTCTTCATTTTCCCCTGAAAGTTTAAGTTTATTCTTGCAAGCATTGAGGAAATACCGGTTTTGGATGAACTCTGTGAAGTAAATTAGAATAACAGGGAAAATTTTAGAATCTTTCATTAGTGCTAAGATCCGGGAAAGACTGGAAAGAGAGTGAATTGAGAGCGAAGAGAGACAGTTTAGAAAGGGAAAGAGAAGAGAAAAAATGAGAGAGAGAGAATCGAAAAGAGAAGAGAAAAAGGAGGAAAAGAGAACCTTGAAAGAACAGGAGAAAAGGGAAGAGAGAGAATTGAGAGAGAATCCAAGAAAGTCAGTTAGAGAAAGAGCAGACAAAAAAGTGCGTGATAGACTTGATCGTGAAAAAAGCTAGACAAACGTGAAAAACAGACTAAAAAACGTGAGGAACAGGCTAAATAAGAAACTTGAGGAAAGAGCAAAGGAAAGAAGTTAGGAAAAAGCTAGAGACGTGAGTTAATAGAGAGAGAAAAGGATCGCGGCTCGAAAAATCTCGCCTTGAATTAGAGAATAAAAAGTTAACTCTTACCCAACAACATTAGAGGAAGGAGGTATGGAACAACGTTGCAGTCAGAGCACATCTTCCAACACCTAATTTAAACCTCCCTTCCACAGAGGGGGAAGACATAACTTCATACATTATCAGGTTGAAAATACCGCTACCCTCTGTGACTGGCCTGCTGACACCTGGGCTACCAGGTTAGGAATGTTATTATCTGGTACAGCCTTGAATATCTATGCACTTTGTCCAGCAGATATCATATGTAATTATAACCTAGCTACTGAAGAAGGCAATCCTGTAAAGCCATATCAAAAAAACCACTAATTCTTACAGAAGGTTTCAGTATGTCCACCTTCAGCTGTCCAGAAACTTTCAGCAGTTACGGTAACACTCGTTGTTCGACTATTGGATAGAGAGTTCTGGAATTGACGCAGTTATGAATCTCTTAGAGACTTCATCGTCATTGTTGCTGATCCAGTTCCTGACCAGCTCTCCCCATCAGATACTAACATTCAACAGAGAACGTAACCCTAGGATTAAAGCAGAGGAAGTTGCAGAGGCAGTCTGACCTGTAATGCAGAGGCTCACAATTCCTATAAAGACCTAAAGGAATCGAACCCTAAGGGCAAGGGTTCATCAGACCATAAGAAATCAAAGCCTCTAGTTGGAAAGTAAAATACCTTCTTTTGATTCCTGTTTTTGTCATTTAGTGAGTGTAAAGGGACATAAACGACCTGATAGTCCATCTAAGAAGGTCCAAAAAAGTTTTAATTTGGAAGATGTTTAAAGACTGCAATGACCAAGACACCATCTGTTCAGGAACAGTTAATATGGACTTAATGTATCTACCATTTTAACGAGACACTGGATGCACATGTATAGACATTTCGTAAGCTTTTACCTAACCTAAAAGAAACTCATTCCCTCTGCTATACTTTTCAGACTACTTGGCCGTACGGACACTTTTTCCTACCATCCGATGTTCATAGGTCAAATGGTTCACAGGTTGGTTCTGAAGCCGTACTACTCCCTATCACTTTCTTGCCATACTAATAGTTAATGTAAAAGGTGCCATTCCCGTTCTGAGTTTTACCATTCAATCCCAAAGAAGGACAGGTGTTTAAGATCCTCTTTCTGTATAGTCAGAGAAGCCCCTCGAAAGTTCAGATGAGACAATGTCTCGTGAGATCATGTGGGATTAAAAAACCAATGATGCTACTCTCGAAAGCGAGTAGTAGATCACCGGTTCACTTATTAGATGAAAGTGAAGATATCACCTCCGATACAATAAATTGTCTTGACAGGGCTCAGACCAAAAGCCCAGGCTTCTCCTACTGTCCCCATCATTCGATTTTCCCTTACTTTAAGCCTTTAGACATATCGAAGGACTCCTTTGTTGTCAATTTACAACGTAATTGCCCTTCTCTTTCAGGATTGCCCATAATGCCGCTAAACATAACAAGCTTATATCCAAAGGAAAAACTTTTCATATAAGTTTGAATAAATAAAAGGTATCTTGTACAAGTCAGTCTTCAAAATTAAATCAGATGAGACATCGACTATTCCATCTTATTGTTCCAAGTCAATGCAGAGAGACTTCTTAAAATGGCTCATGCCCTTCCAGTGGTCCGGACATTTTCCGTACATCGTAAAACCTTAAATAAAATTAGGGAAACCTATTTTTTGTGCCAAAAATGGTCCTCAGATGTCACTACATATTGCAATCGTGTAAAGTTTTGCGAACATGTCATCCTTCTCCGAGTATACCAGGCGAGTACATATGTCAAAATGCCAGTCTTTACGGTACCTTTTGAAAGAGTAGACTATTTACATGTTGATCCTTTATATCTCCACTTTCATCTGGGGACATAGATATATATTAACATTATTAGTTTATTAAGCTTCGAGTTTCCCTGAAGCCATACACCTTAAAGAACCATAAACCACTACAGAGGAGGCTGAATCCCTTTGTCCATCTTCTCCAAGTGGGCATCCCTATGAAAATTTGTCTGAGACCGTGGGACACCAATTCACACTGACGTTAAATGCAACATCAACCAACTTCTTGGAGAGAAGCCTCTCTCTTCACCCCAACTCTAACATCCCAGCTGTAATGGGAGATTGAAGCTCCAGCATTCGATTCTCAAGTTCCTTTAAGGAACATTGCTCCCGTGAAACCTAAGGAGTGGCGCATCGTTACCTACCCATGTGCTTTTGTATGCCATTGAGGGAAGTTCCCAGTGACTCTTGGGTTTTTTCACCTTTTGAAACTTCTCAAGGAATACAGGCCAGAGGTCAACCGTCCATTGCCATCTGACTTATGGACTAATGAGGAGTAAATGCTGAGTTCCAGTCTCTAAACTCAGTTTCTCCTTGACCTTAGATTCCAAACTTGAAGGAACCTCTTGACATAGTTAGAACACCTAACTTGTCAATGGGACCCGTATCAAAACCTACTAGATTCCAAAAGTCAGAGGAGAATTTTAAAGTAGGGTGATTGAAGTTTCTTTGTACTTTTGCCATCAAGTCAAATAATCATTAGTAGGCTTGGAAAGTCCCTAATAAAAATTTTGTGGAAAGTTGACTTACCCATAGAAGACAAGGGGAAACTAAAAAGCTTTATCACATCAACATCCTTAAGAATATTACGAAGAAATTCGGTTAAACTGCCTACATAACTTTGACTTAGTTAGTCCCACTACGGAACTTGATACGACAACTGAGAATTTAAGGTGTGTGTAATTGACACCTCTTAACTAGACTAAGATGAAGACCTACCTGACTTGGTGACTCTTCTTTACCACTCAGACCAACCAACATTAATATTAATGAATCTTTGGATGACATAAAGACATGAACTACTTCAATGTGTGAGTAACTTTTCAGATGTCTTTACTGATATTCCAGGTGTTACCATCCACGGTAGTCCATAGATTTGACTTAGTGACGGACAGTTCCGTATCAAGGAAAATTATACCCAGTTCAGTTCACCTTAGGGAGTGCATTTGAACCGAGAGGTAAGAACAAAGTTATTAAAACTGAAGATCATTTAACAGTCAGTATCTTCATATTGTTCACCAATATCTTGTTAAGAAGGAGGAAAATTCATAAAGACTGTTACTATTGACTTCAGAGGCCTTAATGCTATACTCGGTGGGATGCTGAGCCTCGCCCTAAATAGAATAGCGATCTAACCCAAATTTTATGACTCTTCCTTGTCTTTTCAAGATTGAATATTGCACAAGCATATCATCAAGTAATGTTAGATTCCTCTTCAAAGCAGTACAACGCTTTTTCTACACACCAGGACTGATGATGCAATATAGAACTATGCCCTTCAGTCGGTAACTGCCTTTGGTAACTGCCTGTTCTACCAACGTGAGACTGATGAGAAAGGGTCTTGTATATGCCAAAATGTTTCAGTTTATTTTGACAACATTTACGTAATGACATCCTCGAGGGCGTGAACATATCCAAACATTAACATCAGTTTTGCGTAGGTTACGCTCACATGGCCTCACTGCCAATCCGCAGAAATGCTGTCCTTGGGTATAACAAAATAGATATCTGGACGATACTTTCTAATAACTCGCTCAGCCTCTCCCCATAAAGATTAAAGATTATTAGAATTTAAATTCCCCAAAACCAAAAGCTCATGTGTAGCTTTCTTGGTTTCTTGTAAATTTTTATGCACGTTTTACCCAAACCTCACTGATCTTTACAGGCATCTTATCCGACTTCCTTAAAAAGTCTGTGAAGGAACCTATTGAAGCTTTCAGACGTACTCGGGAAAAGTTTAATGAGATTAAAATATCTTTTCGAAAGAGACCCTAATACTTAAGAATCCAGATCTAATAAAACATTTTGTTTAAGAACTGATGCCTCCAATACTGGCTTAGGTGCGGTGCTACTACATTACCAACCATGAGGACTACTCAGACCACCCCAATCCTCCTACCCCAGGAAACATCCCTGAGCCAGAAACTCCTTCCTCCAACAGAACCAGTTACTCCACCCAATAGAAAAGGAATGTTTGGCCCATGAGAGGGGTATCTAATCTCCAAACTAAATTTTCATTGCCTGGGTAAAGAATGCATTTTAGAAACGGACCACAAACCTTCGATATCCTATCAACTTACAGTTTTAAGGAACCAACAGTATCGCCTCTTGATGTGGACAGTTGGCCTCCCAAGCTAGCATTTAAGTTCCATATTGAGTATATCAATGGTTCATCCCAATTATTTCTTCTCTGACTGGTTAAGCGTACAGTTCAGTAGAAGATTTGTTGCCTTATAAAAACGCGAGCTTCCCATATGTTAGAAAGAACTTTTTCCCTATCCCGTCGCTGTCGCCATATTCTTCTTATAACTGCCTTGGACTTATAGTCTTGGTATGGGGAGGTGTGAAGGTGGAAAAGTTTAATAGATAGGATAGCGATGGAGTATATAGTAACAATAGTTTCATTGCCACTACTTGTTAAGGTAGGTATGTCAAGCACCCGCTATTTTTCCCGCCTATTTCCCCCCCACCCACGAAAGTGATTGTTTGACTTGCTGGCCTGCTTGTTAGGTAGGGTCCAAAAAGCGAGTCCTAGCCTTCGGGAAACATTCCGTCGTATACCTAGCCTCATCATCACGCACCCCCACTATCCCTTATCCCTTCCTTTCGTTCCCCTGCCGCCTTCTTCCTCTCTTCCCCTCCCCCCCCGAAAGGTGACGGTTGTGGGATTCGGGCCAAACAGTAAATCTCTAGACTCACAGCTCCCAGCACTAATGTAAGTACATGGCCAGCCTTTAGTATTCAAGCTAGTGGATTTTATTGTGAAAGCATCACTTTTTTTTATTTTGACCAATAATAAACTTAAGTCCTTTCAGTCATTGCTCTAAGTTGACTGATGTCATATCCACCACATCTTTTAGGTATTGTACTTTACTGGAGAGTGATTTCGTGTAAGCAGAGGGGGTAACCTGTCTAACTTTCCAGCTAGATGACATAGAGGGTCACCTACCAATCAACGAGATAGAACTGATGGAGATGGGCCTAACGATCCCTGGGAGACTTTTCCCTTCTTTGGATTTAATTATCCACTTGCACACTGTAGAAATTGCCGGACGTAACCCCACATCATTACAGCGGTAAAGAACTTGCCTTTCCCTGTCATCGGGATTATAAACTCAACGGGCAATACTGTGAAGAACGAACCGGATGATAGTTGAATACCTAACACACCAACCAGGAACCCAAAAACCCCCAAATACACCCAGCTCACAAAAACCACACCCCAGCAACCAAACACCAACGACCCCGACCCCCCCCCCCCCCCCCGCCCCCCCCCCCCCCCCCCCCGGCCCGCTCCTCCCACCCCCGCATCATCAGCAACGGTACGAATTCAACAACACATGTCACCAGGACACCATACACCACCAAGTTGTAAATATTTAGCGTTGAATACAGTTATCCATTTATATTTTTCATTTCATTTTCTTTAATGTAGGATTAATATTCATATTTAATTAAGTGTTATATATATTTTATATTTTCTATATAATTAAAAAGTGTTTATGTATGTCTGTTATTATTCCTTTTTTCTATTCATTAAATTTTTTCCTGAGGAGGAGCCAGTCTTGGTAATACTGTCTGAAGTTATAACAGGGCAGAGTAAGCCTTCACATACATTATGATTAATGAAAAAAATATAATCTTTAAACGTATAAGAGAAAATTGATAGAAGAAAAAAAGGACTTAATTTTTTAAACGATATTCCTTACTAATTGACACAGTTTTTACCATATCGGCACGACATATATATATATAATATATATATATAGTATATTATAATATATATATATATAATATATAATATATATATATATATATATAAATGTTATTGGGGGAGAGGGCGATGGGGGGGGGGTGGTTGTTGAGGGTGGCGAGAGGGTATGGGGGGGAGGGGGGGAATTGTTGCAGCTGTATGATGCGGGAGGGCGGGGGGTACTCCTTTACAGTTATTTAATTATCCGTATTGCATCCTATGCCTACCTCAAAAGGGCGGTAGGGTATGTAATTGTCTCAAGACTCTTTTAGTGCTTTGCAAGCTATTAAAAAATTGATTCGCCACATCCCTAGGTTTTTCTTCATAACAACTTTGGTTTGCACAACAGATGGAATGGTTGTAAGAGTTGTGACTAAGACCAGACAATTTTGCTGTAATCTCTAACACCTTCAACGGGGGGTCGACGCATGGGGGGGGGGGGGGGGGGGGGGGGGGGTGCATTAAAAATTGGTATGGGATGAACTCATATTAACAAATTAGCATTCATGAAACCAAGTTTCGGTTTTTTGGCCCTTTTTTGTCATCGATGCTGAGGTTGGGAGAACAACAATCTATTCCCATTCTTCGCATTGGTCACAACCCGACTTACTAACCTCATGGGTATCTCCTTGTAGTAATCCTCTGCTCCACTCTGTGAGAACTGTCGCGGGTTCCAGTTTCAGTTTTATATATTCAGTGGACGTGAGTTGTATGAATGGCACGCGAATTGTTCTCCTCCCGACGTCGTCGCTGCTCTTTAAATCTTCCCTTTCTTGCTGACGGCGGGCTCAGCGCTTTACACAGACTCCCCACTTTGACTTTTTGACTGAACAACCGATTAATTGCACAGAATGATAGAAGTACTGGGGGAGGGCGTGTCAGGGTATTTGGAGATTTGTGCCTGGCCACAGCCCCGTTTCGCTGAGCTCTTCACCTTTGTTCTATTTATCATCTTCCTCTTCATCTTGTGGTCTTTATTTGTTGTTAATTTCTTATTGTAACCAGCACTTCTAACCCATGGCCCTGCAAGTCTGCGTCTTGTAAACAGACCCTAAGTGGGACATTAGCCATCCTCTTTTTTATAATAATAATAATAGGGGAGTAGAGAGATAATAGAACGTGATTCGATTCTAACGGCAGTAGTAACAATGATGTGTTTGGGATTCTTGAGGGTTTTGATGCAGGCCAACGTTTATTCAGCACCAGCTTCCTCATCCGGAATCCATTCAGAGTTCTGTTCACAATGATCTCGTGTCCATACCAGGTGCTGGATGAAAGGTTAAGAGATCGCTCGGATAGGAGTGATTGGCTTCAAATGTTCTCTGCGGCGGGATCCCCCCATATCCACGCTCCATAAAAGTTTGCACTGAATGGTCTACTTAAAAACTCCCGAAACTCTGGTCCAAATGATTCCACAGAAGATTGTTCTAAGACAAGCTGCCCTTGCCCACCGAAATTAAAAACACCAGTGACTTGTACCACTAGTGAATGATTTAGACTATTTTCCCATAAACGAATAAAGTCTCACTCGGAAGTTGACCCGAACTGATGATTCCCCTCCACTTCAAATTAAGATAAAGATTTCATACGGATTTTTTATAACCCCGGGGGGTTATCGACCCAGGATAACCAAGAAAGGCAGTGCGTCATCGAGATATATGTAATATTTTCATTTGGTTCCTCAATCTTGTCCCCAGATGCGACCCACACAGTCCGACAAACAATGAGTACCCTACTTGCTTCATGTTAACGGGACAACAAGTGTAAGGAAACGCCTCGAAATTATTCTAAAAAAATCTAAAAAAACTAAAAACCCGCAGCGGAATCGAACCCGGCGCCACGTGTGTGAAGGAGAGCTTTGCCAAGCTAGGCCACGGGGTACTTCCCTGTGTTTGGCGGGAATGCACTGATATGCACCGATTACAGCTACTTTTCAACAACGTCGTAATTAGCGAAATCTTCATCCCTTAAGCCTGCTGTAAATTCTTAATATTATTATATTATTATTAAAGATAGCCGGTATTTTTCCCGGCCCGGGCCTTTTAGCAAGTGGTGGCCCGGCCTTGCTCCCTCTTTAGGGAGTGTCTGAGACCTAAGTCTTCCATGGGAGAGGCACAAAGTACCTCCTCATCTTTAGGACCAACTGTCCCCAGGCCTAGCCACAGCTAGGCCTCTCTGTACTGCCATCCAAGCCCCAAGGGAGACTAATGGGAATGACAGTACTTATGAGCTAAAGGCTCGTGCCAGGCACAAACCCTACCCAGAAGGGATAAAGGCATGGTGTCGATCTGTAAATTCCTGCGCATTTACTTTATACAGTGAACCCTCAAAAATCGAGACTCTCCCACACACCAATTATTAAGTGTATTTTTGTAAGTGCTTTTATAAAGTGTAAATTTGAGGTCCTGAAATGGAATAATCTAATTTACATTATTCCTGAATGGGAATAAAATTCATTCGGGAAAGGCACTCGAAGAGCCTTCTGGACCGAAGAAAGTTCGATATTTGAGGTTTCCACTGTAATATTGTAGAACCAATGCTGTCCATTGCTCAGTTCGTAACACAAAATTCGAGCCAGTTTTTTTGAAAGACTCAAAAAAACTGCTGTGGCTCAGAAACAGAAAACTGAGGTACTAGCGACACAGATTTCTGAACACTGAAACTGTCATCAATAGTACTCCGAAATTGTCTCCTTATCCTTCTCATCTATCAATTTCCTAATTAGCAAATGCACCCTGCATCCTGGTATTCTCAAGACTGAGTTTAGCCAAGTCAAGCGCTAACGAAGCTGACTCCCCCAGAGACAACCCCGAGTCGCGACCTGTTTTCCCTGTTGAATAGTGACTCCGTTGAGTCCCTGTTGAATAGTGACTCCCCCATTACGATAGTATAGAAGCGAGGATCGGCAATCAATAGTTTCCGTAGCAGCAGAAATCCAGGATGAGGCGTCAGTTTCTTGGAGTTAAACCCTTAAATCAGTTTCGTATACACACGACGCATGCAGCACTAAGAGTTCGTTGATGTTGTATACTAGCAGAACTAGCAATACACCAGCAGCGTTGTACAGATAGTCTAGGCAAGCTTTGCCTAACATGTCGGTTGAATACCCCATTATAACAAAACGAGAATGCAATAAGGCTCAGTGGCAACGGGAAACAATAGCACACAATAACTTCGTAGATTTGCAAAGCAATACTGTAAGCAGGTTCACAGACACAATTTGGAGACAAAGAGTTCATGACAGGCACCTTATATTACGACCACTGGTGCAGTCTTTGACCTGCACACCTGGCTGTAGCACCACAAGCCCTGGCAGAACAGCATAAACGCAGCAGAGTAAATATATTTCCTTCACCAAATAATAATCAGTTACTTCACAACTTTCGCGGATTTCCATGTCATTAGCTGGTTGAACCAAGGTACTATGTTATACCTTTAGCATCTAGTTCTCGGTCGAGATATCATTTCTATAACGGTGTGCGTCATAAACCGAATAAAATGTAATCTACTTCTAGCATGTTTTGTAATGGACGGAAGAAGTCACTGTGTGGCTAAACATTTCCTTAATAAAGATTCCCATATGTTGGAAAAGTGTCTCAATCTTCAACTTGTCGGTTTTCAAAAGCATGTATAACGTCTCTCTATTGTCTTGGTGTCAACGCTTTGCTGGGGAATATAAGTAACGATGGAGCATTAATTTATGAAAACCAGTTCTGTACAGGATTGGATCAATAATATGAGAGGCGACTGCTTGCGCAAAAGCGACAGTTAATACTAAAGTATAGAGGCAAACCGTAATAAATAGGATATTCACCAACTGTTCCAACTAAGGCATAATATCTTCACTTCTTAATCCTATTCATATGTTAGAATGACGTAAGTTATTCTGAGCTGTCACAACACTCAAAATTTCAATATAAAACGCATGTTAAACCTACATGAGTCTTTCAGCATTTGATCATTCGCCAGGTCCAGGTTATGGCATGAGTCGATACACAAGGCACATTTATCGTAAAAAAAATTGTAATAATACAATATTTAAATGAAGCAATAAATCACCATCCCTAACAATTAACACTGGGACACCAATCCCCTCAACCACACCACCAGTGTTACCGAAGACACCTTTCTACACCACCACTGACACAATAATTGTTTACCATCATGACCACCACTAATAACGCAGTCGATGAGAGAGCTCGGGTTGTTTTGGGTCTTAATTAAGGGAGAAGAGAGGTATGAGGTGAAAACAGTCATTTATATCTGTTGACGCACGAGCTGAGGTTACATTGAGTTAATATCACTCATCGAGCTGAATATGATAAACTAGTTCGGTCCTAAAGCATCAGGATTGCAGTACGATCTGTTGTAACTCCACGAATCATCATCCACAAGCAATATGTCTACATCTACCACCCGTTTACCCCCACATACACAACCCACTACATCCAACTGATGTAACCCCTCATCCACCATCCAACATCAAATGACCTCATCCAACATTAAAATTTATCAATTACCACCACTTACCTTCATTTGACAATGTGATGTATGCCTGAAAATACTAACGGAGCATATATGTAGGACGTGGGCATGCATGTTTATAAAGATAAACTGTTATCGGAATCTATCCTAAACATTGGGAAGGTATATCTGAACTACTGTAGTTAAAATAAGATTTTATTTGATAAATTAGACACATATGCAACTCTTGGGTATCTTTATTGAGGAAACGTTTCGCCACACAGTGGCTTCATCAGTCCATACCCAAGAGTTGCATATGTGTCTAATTTTATCAACATGTCAGTTCTCTGAACCATTCATCTACAAATCTGTCAGACACTGCAACTTCTTGGGATCTTAATACTTAGGAATTCTTCGCTTGCCTAATTCTTGGGCACAACCTACTTCCACATTGAACAAATGTGACACGACCTATGACTGCTGCACCTCTCCTGCCATACGGTTTATAAGCTGCTTCTCCGCCTGATATGCCGTATTCTATTCAAGATTGGATGGACTGAACACATCTCTTCAAGGTTGAGGGACTGATTACCTCATTCTCCTCCTGTTCTTCAAGTTTCTCCTACGTATGGACTGATGAAGCCACTGTGTGGCGAAACGTTTCCTCAATAAAGATACCCAAGAGTTGCATATGTGTCTAATTTATCAACATGTCAGTTCTCTGAACCATTCATCTACAAGATTTTATTTGATAATTTTCGATAGATATACATTAATATCTCGCTCATAGAATGAGACTTACGACGACGTTTGGGTCTGACTTGGACCATTAATTAGTCACACAAAGCAGGTTATTTGTAAATTGTTCAAGCCACGATATTGTTTTTTTTAATCTTTAAAGGTAAATATAATTACATATACCACTATAAAAATATCATTTCTGGATATATATAGTTTTGTGTTCAATTTATGCCGACATAACACCAAAATAGTCAGTTAGTGTGGGGTCGTGAGTGCTGCTCACTCTCTTCAATAAGCCAGTGGTCTGTCAGCCTCTCACATCATCAGTAGACCTGGAATCTTGTCTGTAGCCGAAGTTTTTCCAGCTGCGAAATAACTTTTCACCTGCTATTGTTATACAATATTATGTTTTGGAAAGGTTAGGTTAGGTACGGTTTGTCAGGAAACAGGACAAGTGTTTCCTGACGCGGGTGTCAGATGATGACCCGCCGTTGGAGTTTTTGGTTATCTGATCGAGGCCTTCTGCTGGCTTACCAGTTAACCCTTTAAAAATTATGGTCATAGTTATAACCAGTTCTAGTTCGTTTTGGGAGAAGGTGTTATACATTACTATATGATTTAAATAAATGTAATTACTGCAATAATCCTTAATATTAATATCCTTAAATTGTCAACTAAAATTATAACTTAAATTTGAAATTCATTTTAGTTTTTATTGTTTCTGTATCTGCATAAATGAATTATGGTAGAAATTTGGCTCTTAGTTCCACATAGGAAGAATATCCAAATTAAGACAAAGTAAAGGCAGTTATTAAGTCAGGATTATTCATTAAATCACTTAATAGTTTTGTCACTGCAGCAGTACTGTAAACTCACTTAAAAAATGGGACTAATACTTGTAGGGTGAACAAGTTACAAGTACAGGCGCTGAATAATGAGTAGTTCAATTATTCCGTTCAGGACAGACACAACAAGCCTCTATAAAATATTCTTGATGCCTGTGACTGCATCATTTCACGTTCTCAGGGACGTAATTCTCTTTATATGCATTATTTACATGGTAAATTATCCGTTGAGATGGAAACAGGATCCTCTTAGAAGGAGCATGAACTACGGAGTCCTTGCCATCCTCGTGGGGACTTTGTCCTGCCAGTGTAGCTGGTCAACAAACAGAAACTTCTCATGTTAGATTTCATGGACATTGCTGGTGAGCAGTAGCAGAGGGTCTTATGACTGAGACTGTTGATTAAAACTGACTGTTGATGAAGGCAATGGAAATAAAGATGTCTTGCAAACTGTGTTTCAGGCTCAAAATGAAGCAACAATGGTGACCAAGTTCAATGAGGCAAAACCCGATAGATACTATGATGTCAAAAGTCAGGTGTCTCTGATGAGCTGGCTTGATCACCACTTTGCAGTGTTGCTGCGTATCTGTTTACTTCGTAAAGGTGACAAGAAGAAAGCTACCATGTATTCTCAGGGAAATCAAGATTATAATATTTGTTAAGCTATCGTGATGTCATGTCTGTTAGTGCCTATTCAATATCAACAACACAATATGTGACCTCCGTTAAAGAGTGAAATATGCCATTCGCCACCTGGTATGGGGAAGTCCAGCACGTGGAAAGTTAAAAATCTCTGGAGCTTTCACTAAAAGAAGAGAACTAAAAAGTAATACCAGAGATACACGACAGTTCTATGAATAGGCATCTATGCAAAATTTTTCAAGAATATTTTTTTCTTTCATCGCAAGTAAATAAAGTTATCTAAGAAAAGATATGCGCCACTTAATACATTATACTATGTACTTCTACTCTGTACTGAAGCAATGCCATTATGATGTATCAGTGTATAGGCTGTGGTGAAATTGTCTGCACAAGTTGAAGGAACTGTGCGACAACTGTGCAGACGAGGGACCTAATTTCTCAGTCAAAAGTAACCCTATATGCCTCCCTCGGGCCTTCCTGGGCGACACACACATGTGCCGCCAGGCATGATAACTCAAGCAACTGTACCCATATGTATCCCTAATACAGGCATATTAATCGGTATTGAGAATGTTAAGAACATAAGAAAGAAGGATAACTGCAGCAGGTCTACTGACCTATGCGAGGCAGGTCCAACTCTTACACATACCCACACCCACTCATGTATTTATCTAACCTACTTTTAAAACACACAAGGTTTAA
>NC_069422.1:8707461-8725343 GCF_026875155.1 Cherax quadricarinatus | reverse complement strand
AAAAATTATAAACCCGTAAAAAAAATTTAATTAGCACGAATAATAAAAAATTACTGTACTTCATCTAGCTTAGTGTTGGTGAGTCTGTAGGACAGGAGGCAGAGGAAGGGAGAACTACTGAGAACTGAAAGGGGTACACTCAACCTTTCTAGTCCTCTTTGCTGTCCTATAGACAGTTCCTCTGTAGGCCCCCTTTCAACTTTTTTGAAAAAGGAATCTAGGGTTGACTGCTTCAGCCTGGATTTCTGGACCTTCCAAAAGGAATCCATCACAATGTCATTAAAATTACTAAGATCCGTTTCCACAGCACCAACATGAAGATGATAATTCATCACAAATTTACTATGGAAAATTACATTTATCTGGATGCAACTCATAATGTACATACCAGTAAATGGTAACACAGATAATTATTATTTATCAAAGTTACTTAGACAAGTAGGAATTTGGGACACCTAGGTCACAAAAATGTCCCCCTTCGATACCTACAACTGTCATGTCCACAAGTTGCTCTAGACCTATAATTACAAATGAAATGTACATACACACCAGGAATTCTGGTAAATATAAAAATTGGTGGACTGTATATTAAAATTAATAAATGATACTTATACACATTTATATAACAGAAGGAGAAAATATCTTAATATCACTCACCAATTTGACTGGAGATTAATGTGTATCACACTCAAAAACCTTATTCTAACCAAATTTATGAAGATAATGCTGGCCAGAATTATAACACAAATTTAGATAGCTTATCTGAGGTTCCTGGAGCTGTCTTGTCCAGTCGTCTGATATCTCAAGTTATGCAGGAATGCACATCCAACAATCTCGGCTCCTATTTGAGAGGTGTCAGCCCAATTTAACCTCTAGAGCGACGAAAATTCTTCCGATTATTCACTAACGTTTCTTGTCCAATTCAAACAACAATGGCGAGTCTCCTCTGTGCAGGCGCAGGGCTTCCCATTTTTAATAACATAATTTTTATTAAATACAATATAGGCCATCTGTTTACCTATAAATTACCGTATTTCCAGGAAATATACAGTATTTTCCACACTGCAGCCGGGCGGAGTTCATTGCTAAATGACTCAAATTTCACATTTGGCAATGGTGGAGGACCTGGGTACCTATAAGATCTGGCATCCACATGTCGACATATTACACAAGATTTAATCACCCTTTTTACACTTTGCCGTCCTTGGGGAATCCAGAAAGTTTCCCTAATACAATTTAAGGTATCTTGTACCCCACCATGCATTACATTCTTATGGGCATTTAAAGCAATTAAATTTGTTAGATGATGAGTTTCGGGCAATAGGATAGGGTGTTTAGCATAATCACCCAATTCAGCATTTTGTAACCTACGTCTGCACCTAATTACATAGTTCTCTAAATACAGCCCCAGTTTCTCTATTATGGAACCTTTCACAATTTTTCTTTCCATCATCAATTTAATCTCATTTCCATAGATTTCTTCTTGTACCCTCTTTATCCAATATTCAAGAGGATGTGAAAACTTATATGAGATATTCATCTTTAGAAATTTAAGCACCAACTTAGTTACATTGATTAGTTTGGGTAAAGAAGAATACCTATTTATATCAATGGCTAAGGGAGGACAAACTATTGGAGCGGTGGTCACAGTAATTTCAACAGGAGCAATATACACCTTTTGTACAGGCCAATTAGCTTTATTTACCAACTCGGCCCTTTAAACCATGATACAGCATTTACAAATTTAGCATAAGGTAAACCTAGAGACAAGAAATCTGCTGGATTCTCCTCATCAGGTATATGATTAAATGTTAACATATGCTGACCCAAACTATTATACTTCTCTTGCATCTGATTAATTTCAGCGACTGTTTTGTACGTACACAATTTTACTGTTTCCATTACAAATCCAATGTAAGGATACCTCATTATCAGACCAAATTACAGTGTCGCTAATATTTATCTCTTGCAACTTATTTCTTATATAATTAACTAATTTGGCACCTACATAAATGGCTGTTAATTCCAACTGATGTAAGGTACGTGATTTAATTGGAGACACTTTAGCCTTAGACATAACAAGAAAGATAACACTACTACATTGAAGGTAAGCAACTGATCCATATGCCAATTTTGAAGCATAACAAAAAATGTGGAATACCTTTTTCCCATTTGGATTGGCCACCTGGCGAGGGACCTCAAACATTGGAATTTTTTCATAGTCACCAATTAATTCATCCCACCTGTTAATGAATTCCTCAGGTTTGAATTTCATCCCAAGCACATTAAAGTTTCCATGCTTTCTGTATTAACAATTTCCCTCTTATAGTAAGGGGTGACACTAAACCTAGTGGATCAAAACATTTGGAAACTTCAGCAAGCAAGACTCTCTTAGTTAATTTATTGGGCATACTGAAATTATTAGGTTTTAACATTAACAAATCTCTCTCAGTATCCCAAGTTAAACCCAAAACATTTTCTACATTTTGGCACTTCATCTCCAGGGTAATCTTTACTTATTTTGTCCTTTAGTTTGGACGAATTACTATTCCATTCCCTCAGAGGCATATTTGCACTTTGCATTATTTTATTAGCCTCTCCATAAGTCATTAACAGTTCCTCTTCAGTTGACGTCACACCCAGGAAATTGTCCACATAAAATTGTTTGCTCATTACTTTACTCAGTGGACTTAACGTACGTTTAAGGTGTGCATTTATCGTCGCTTGAAGTAGGAACGGACTGGATGTAGCACCAAATAATACGCTCCTAAAGCGAAAGGTTTTCAGAGGGCTAAGTGGGTCACTAGGATTCTCAGGCCATAAGAAGCGGGTACAATCCGATCAGCCTCTTGTAAACCCACTCTTAGTAAAGCTTTACTTACGTCAGCCGTAAAGGCATAATTCTTCATCCTGAAATTTAATAAGATATCTCCTAATTTTTCCGTCAACGACGGACCTGTCATCAAACAGCCATTTAAACTAGGTACATTTTTGTTACTCCTGGTACTACAATTAAACACAGTCCTTAAAGGAGTGGTCTTAGAATCCTTCATTACTCCGTGATGTGGCAAATAGTGACCATAATTTTGGCTTGCTCAGGAGGTACCTCTTCTATAATTTATTAATTAATTGTTCAGCAATTATATCATTATAGGCAGTTAACAATTCTGGTGTCTTACTCAGTTCGCGGAGCTGAGCCTTTAACTGTCCATTTGCCATTCTGTAATTAGTGGGCAATTCTGGATGGTTCAGTCTCCTCGGAAGTCGTACCCAATATTGTCCAGATTCAAATTTTACATCTCTCAGGTATTGCTCCTGAGTAAAAGAATCGTCTGGACTATCATCATATACATTTATTCCAGTACTGTCTAATTCCCACAATTTATGCACTGACTCAACACCATCCTCTATGGAAGAATTATATTGGGGCACGATTTCATGAGTAAGACACACAGTTATGGTATTTGTAGTTTCCTCTAGTCATGAATTATTATTACGAGGAATCCTACCATACATTACATGGCCTCCCGCAGTCTTCAAAAGGGTGACACCACATTTCTTTACCATACCCTTTACAAAGGAGGCATAATAGTCACTACCTATCAAAATATTTATTGGGCCTACAGAATCATCACTTACACCAGAAGGTGCTAAATTTACATTATGTGAAAGTCTTTTTGTAGCTTTACTAAGCCCTACTGTAGATATTTTCTCTGGAAGTCTATCTACAATTACTGCATTAACACGTTTTTTCTCATTGCCCAACCTGACATTTACATAAAAAAATGTCATGCAATTGACCCTCTTTTATCTGAGAAAAAACCCAAATAATTTTTAAAAATAGTGGGATCGCCCTTTTTGTATTTCCCCCAAATAAAGGGACATTTAAAAAACATAAAACAAAAAAAGGAGGAACACGCGCGCCTTTTCCCCCTTTAAAGGCAGGTCCTTTACAGTTCATCCCCCCTAACAAACATTTCCCCAACCCCAATTTTCTTTGCAAACCCAAAGAAATAAGCTTGATGTGCAAGCCCCCACTCAACCCCACCCCTCCCACTCATGTCTTACCCAACCCCCTAAACTTGAAGCTACCCTTAAGGGAAAAATGGGCAAAATCCATCGCGTACATCCATCGTGACCTTCGCGATGCTTTGTTTTAATTAGACGTGGGTTCCCCTTGTCCGTGCCTTTTCTGGCTGATCGTTGGGGCCCCCCGGGTGGGCTTCTTTCAGTGACCGGGGGAGAGCAGGAGGTGGGGGAGGTCTTTGGGAACGGGGTGTGGTTTTTTTGTCGCCGTTGCCGATCACCCCCCCGCCCCCCCCCAAACCCGAGAACAAACCCCACGCCCACGCAGCCTAGCGCATTCCAGGGAAAGGGGAAAAACGGGGGGAAACGCCGGCCCGAGCTCGGTTCGGGAGGCAGCAGGGTGTTTTGACACACGACTGGGGCTGCCCTTTTTCCCCCCCTAGCCCGTTCTGCCCCCCGAGCCCAGTCCCGCTTCCTGTACAGGCCCGACTGGGCCCCACCCTCAAAAGCCAATTTCCCTTTTTTCCCCAAGTTACGGGCTAACTTGCCGACTTCCTTTTTCCCACATTAATTTTTTCGTCCCCCGAGGGGTGCTTCCTTGGGGGGACCCGCTGCGGGTATGGGTACGCACAGGGCCGAAATAGGGGCCATTTGGGGGGCCCTGAGCAAGCACAAACAGTGGGCCTACTCTGCCAACAACGTTGGGTCCCGGTCCCAATAATGCGTTACATTTTTTGATTTATGCCTTTTAAACATCAATTTTTTTTCCGTAACCCAAAGGTTTAAAGGTACTTCAGCAAAACCATCCTTAAATTTAAAAATTGCAGCAATTTTTTCATTGCCACTGTTTTTGTCAGGATTGTCAACATTTTCATTATTATCCAAAAAAACATATGACCCTTAAAACATGGGCTATATGGTGTCTTCCCTTTTTGAATTGATAAAAAGTTGTTTTAAATTTTGGGATGGTAAAACCTTTACATTGGGGATTACCTAGACATTATATATTTTCAAGTTCTTCCAAACTTTTTTAAACCTTATCATTCCATTAATTGATACACTGCAATTCTTAGAAAAATGGTAAACCCCTTTCGAAAAACAATCTCCCCTTTCTTTTGACTGGTTTTCTTAATTTAAATGTGGGTACCTTTTGAAAAGGGAAATTATTCTTTTTCCTTGTTTGGGGAAAACATTTTAAATTTTTGAAATTTCCGTAATTGATTTTTGGGGGACCTATCAACTCTTTTTAGGGAAAGGGAAATTTTTTTAAAAAAATATTGGGAAATTTTTTTCCCCTTTTCGGGAAAAATTCCCGATACCCCAGAAATTATTATGTGTTGCATTTCCTTTTAAAAAGAATTTGGGTTTGGGTGGTCTGCAAATGAAAATTTAAATTTTTGTTTGACCTAGTCTTTTTTTTCTTCAAAACCAAAAAAACCTTTTTTGGGTATTTTTCGAGAGTCAAAAAAAGTGTTTTTTCAGTTAATTTAAATTTTGTACTATGGGGACTCAATTTAACCCGTCTGATTTCCCTTTAGATTATTTTATTACTTAAAAATTTTGAGAGTGCTCTCCAGTTTAACTCTAAACTGCTGTAAACCTTGTAAGTGTGATCTAGAGATTTTAAATTAACAATGATATTCACTAGATCCAACCACTTTGTTCTATATTACCATAAGTGACTTTCAAAAAAGTCAACTGCTTCCTTGTAAGAGTATCTACATTGGGAAAGGCTTGTATGAGTATGTGGCATCTCCTCTTACCTGTCCTTTGAGGTAAAATAATTTTAGTTACACAGGCTAGGTCACCCCCGTCATGCACAGCTGCTTTAAAAATTGACCAAAACCCCTCCCAATTTTCTCAGTATTAAATACAAGTAAACATAATTCTGGGAGTTTGGCAAAGACATCTTATTTTTTTGGAGCAGACTGATTAACTGCCTGGTTTACAACATTTTAATTTATTAAAAGCCTGACTTTTACAAGATTCTTTTCTTCTAATTCATAATATTGATTAATCATGAGATCTACTTCAGTCTCTTCTACACAGTTTACTAATAAATTCTCCTTCATATTTGTTGTAATATAATTTGTAGAATCATATCTTTTCCCCCCAAAGCATCAAAATACAATTTTTAAATCTCGTATTCACATTTTTCTTGATTCTTTAAATTTCCCAAGCACTTTTTTATATGCCTTGGTTACATGACCTTTTCTACCCTGTAGTGATGCTTTCTTTCTCAATATTCCATAATGTTTGTCTTTACATTAATTTCCTCATTTTCAGCCATGATGTAATGTATTAAATTCAACTTAATTAATAACATGATTACACTTACAACACTGATACAACTTACCTTTGAATAAATCCTAGCTACACTTGACTTTGCAATTACATGTAAGAAAATTATAATATAAATTTTAAATGTACATTAATACAAACCTTTAGCCAGACTTGGCTTATCAAAATTAATATTATACAAATTAATATAAATCCTTGCCAGAATTTGGCATAGCAAAATTAATATTATACACAATAATATAATCTTTAGCCACACTTGGCTTATCCAAATTAATATTGAAATAATTATAATCCACTACACATTAAGTAAATTTGTGAACTTAACATCCACCTCCTTCTGTCATTTCACATATAATTATTAAGTAATTAACTAAATGACTTCACTAATTACTTCCAGTTCAAGAAGGACCAATGGCAAATTAAATATGGAAAATTACATTTATCTGGATGTAACTCATAATGTACATACCAGTAAATGGTAACACAAGATAATTATTATTTATCAAAGTTACTTAGACAAGTAGGAATTTGGGACACCTAGGTCACAAAAATGTCCCCTTCGATAACCTACAATGTCACGTCCACAGTTGCTCTAGCCTATAATTACAATGAAATGTACATACACACCAGGAATGCTGGTTAAATTAAAAATTGTTGGACGTATATTAAAATTAATAAAGATACTTTTACACATTTATATAAAGAAGGAGAATATATCTTAATACTCACTCACAATTTGACTGGAGATTATGTGTATCACACTCAAAAACCTTATTCAACAAAATTATGAGATAATGCTGGGCCAGGAATTATAACACAAATTTAGATAGCTTATCTGACGGTTCCTGGAGTGTCTTGTCCAGCGTCCTGATATATCAAGTTAGGCAGGAGGATGCACATCAACAATATCGGCTCCTATTTTGAAAGTGTTGTCCAGGCCTATTCTAAACTCTAGAGCGACGAAATTCTTACGATTATTCACTAAGTTTCTTGTCCTAATTCAAACAACAATGGCGAGGTTCTCCTCTGTGCAGGCGCAGGGCTTCCATTTTTATAAAAAAAAATTATTAAATAACAATATAGGCCATCTATTTACTATAAATTACTGTGTTTCCTGAAAATATACAGTATTTTACACATTTACTGTGTTTACAAATATATTCTAATAAAATTAATACTATTTTAAAAAAAAATACCAAATCTTGAAAAGCCTTAGTGGAGAACCGACTACACAACGAAAAAAACTATTTCGAGTGAACTCTTAGGTAGAGCTGCAGCGCCATCATATTCTAGTGTAATACGCTCGTAGTCCCACCGAACCAATCTTTTCAATTTTACAGGGGAAAACCGTTCGTTATGTAAAATATTTGTAATATAAACCGTTCGTTATAGCATAGTGTATTTTTTTTTGTGAGGAAGACACATGCTACTGGCCGCAAGTATCTTGCACATACCCACTTACCCTAGTGTCTGTTGTTTCCTTCTGTGGCAGTATCTTGGCACATATAGTGACAACATGTTTAATAATAATTTATCTGTATTTTTATTATTTCGTGGAGGTACGAGCTGGTAGGCTGGTGAAGAGGGTAAGGCTATTATATTAGCGTATTACTTTGTGACATTTGAGCCTGGTGCCCGTCTGATGGATGCTTATTTGACCCGAGTTGTAATAGTCTCTGAGGGTGACGGTGTTGCTTCACTGAGCACCGTCGCAATATTCGGAATGCATCAAATGCAATACAAATCCCATATTCCATTAATAATCAGCTTATGGAGAATTCGAGAATTATCTTCACTCTGAGCCCGGCTATGGGTCCAGGCTCGTTGGTGTTTGCATGGCCAACCAGGTGTTTGTTGTTGAAGGTCCGCTGCCCCACTTATCCATACACTGTTGATCTGGCACCTGGTGAAGGGGGGGGCTACTTGTCTGTTTCCTCTGGAAGGCTTCTTTACTTGTTCTAGCCGTGTTTCTGATTTGATGTCTGGGACTCGGATGTGATACAGTGCTTCTTATTGTCCTCATCGCACCCCTGCTCATCACTGGGTTTATTTTAACCTCCTTCTATCTCTCCACTCCCAGTATGTTAGGCATAGGACGCGTCACGTAACCAGTCATTTTGTTATAAGACAAAAGTTTGAGAAAGATAATGAGTTTGTGTCATCTGTGTACAGTGATGTCATTTTGGTCAACTTACTTTATTTCACTGATGTCATTCTTGGTGTACGAACATGCTTCCAAACTTGGAATAATTTATCTGAGAGATGTTGTGATGTTCTTGAGCAGGTAACTGTTACACATTTATTTCTTACAGAAATAAAATTCTGGCGCCTGGGAGTAACAACCTGCATAATCAAGGCATTTAAATATTAAAATAAATTATACCAACCTTGGCCAGTTTTGTTCCCATTACAAACTTTACCTGTTCAATAATTTTATCAGGACGTTATTCACATTATTATTATTAGGACAGGCAGTTACAGGAGCTTACCATCTATTACAGTAAACAACTTAAAACTATTAATAGTAAACTAACAAATACAATATACAATTACCATACCTACAAAAATATCACTATGTACCAGTACACCATTCACCAAGTACTCACTAGCACAATGTACTAGTAACATCACAAGTACTTCACTGCAACTGCTACTTTAGTACACCTTCACCAAGTACTCACTAGCACACTGTATAGTACACATCACATGTACTCACTAGCCACACTGCATAACTAGTATCCATCACCAAGTCACACTAGCACACTGCTCTAGTACACCTTCACAAGTACTCACTAGCACACTTGCTACTAGTACACCATCACCAGTACTCACTAGCACACTGCTACTAGTACACCATCACCAAGTACTCACTAGGCACACTGCTACTAGTACACCATCACCAATACTCACTAGCACACTGGTACTAGTACAACATCACCATGTACTCATAGCACACTTGCTACTAGTACATTTCACCCATAGTACTCACTAGCACACTGCACTAGTTTACACCATCACTAGTACTCACTAGCACACTGAACTAGTACCACCTTCACCAAGTACTCACTAGCAACACTGCTACTTGGCTCCATCACAAGTACTTCACTAGGCACACTGCTACTAGTACACCATCACCAATGTACTCTCTTTGCAAAATGCTACTAGTTCACCATCACCAAGTACTCACTAGCACACTGCTATAGTACAACTCCCAAGTACTCAACTAGGCCACTGCTACAGTACACCTTCACCATGTACTCACTAAGACACCTGCTACTTAGTACCATCACCAAGTACTCATAGCACTCTGCTATAGTACACCTTCCCAAGTACTCACTAAGCCACACTGCTTCTGTACACCGTCACCAAGTAACTCACTAGCCACAACTGCTACTAGTACCACCATCACCAAGTACTCACTTAGCACATGCTACTAGTACTCCTTCACAAGTTACTCACTAGATATGAAGGTTCACGAGAACCGACATCTTGATAAATTAGACACATGTGCAACTCTTGGGTATCTTTATTGAGGAACGTTTCGCCACACAGTGGCTTATCAGTCCATACGTGGAGAAAAACTTGAAGAACAGGAGGAGAATGAGGTAATCAGTCCCTCACCTAGAGTCGATGTGTTCAGTCCATCAATCTTGAATAGAATACGGCATATCGCGGAGAAGCGCTATAGGTTGAGGGACTGATTACCTCATTCTCCTCCTGTTCTTCAAGTTTCTCCTACTTTTGGGAAACTGATGAAGCCACTGTGTGGCGAAACGTTTCCTCAATAAAGATACCCAAGAGTTGCACATGTGGTCTAATTTATAAACATGTCGGTTCTCTGAACCATTCATCTACAAATCTGTCAGACATGGAACTTCTTGGGATCTTAATACTTAGGAATTCTTCGCTTGCCTAATTCTTGGGCACAAACTACTTCCACATTGAACAAATGTGACACGACCTATGACTGCTGCACCTCTCCTGCCATAGGGGTTTATAAGCTGTTCTCCCGCTGATATGCCCTTTTTCTATTCAAGATTGATGGAACTCAACACATCGACTCAAGGTTGAGGGACTGATTACCTCATTCTCCTCCTGTTCAAGTTTCTCCTACGTATGGACTGATGAAGCCACTGTGTGGCGAAAAAGTTTCCTCAATAAAGATACCCAAGAGTTGCACATGTGTCTAATTTATCAAGTATCCATAGCACACTGCTACTAGTTTCACCTTCACCAAGTACTCACTAGCACACTGCTACTAGTACACCTTCACCAAGTATCACTAGCACCCTGCTACTAGTACACCTTCACCAAGTACTCACTAGCACACTGTACTAGTACACCCCCAAAATACTCATAGCACGCTGTACTAGTACCCTTCACCAAGTACTCATTTGCACACTGCTACTATTTCCCATCCCAAGTATCCCCCTAGCAAAATGTATATTTACCCCTTTCACCAAGTACTCGCTGACATGTACTACCCCTTTCCCCAAGTATCCCTGACACTGCTGCTAGTAACCTTCCAAGTATCTAGCAACTGCTATGTACACTTACAAGTATCGCACCCAACTCTACTAGTCACCTCCCCAAATACCCCTTTGCCACTGCTTACCTTCACCAAGTACTCATGACACTGACTAGTACCCCTTCCCCAAGTACTCACTAGCACATGCTACTGTTCACCTTCACCAAGTATTACAAGCACACTGCTATAGTCCCTTTTTCCCAATACTCACAGCCACTGTATGTCACCTTCCTAAGTTCACAAGCACACGTATGTACCCCTTCCCAAGTACTACTGCACATGCTCTAGTAACCTTCCCCAAAGTACCCTAGACCTGTATTTAAAACCCTTCCCCAAGTACTCGCTGTACTGTACTAGTACCCCTTCCCAAAGTACTCACTAGCACACTGCTACACCTTCCCCAAGCCCTCACAGCACTGTCTGACCCCTTCACCAATTTAAATTTGACATGCTTAGTACCCCTTTCACCAAGTACTTGTAGCACCTTACTAGAAACCCTTCCCCAAAGTACTCTAGACCTGCACCCTTCCCCAAGTACTCACTAGCACCTGCTACTAGTACACCTTCCCCATTATCACTGTCTCGTAGGTCCATTTCCCCAGCCGTTCCCAGAACCAGTGTACCGTAGGACTCACCCCAACGTCTGGGGTTTAAATCAGTTGTTTTTCATATTGTGTGACCACGCGTATTTAAAAACACCCCCTACATATGGGTATGGGGTTAGTTAGTCTTAGTGAGGAGAAAAGGAGGCAGGCACGGCTGTTTGGCGCTTCCCCACATTTTTCCCTAATTACGTACTTCAGCCCACGTTTTCTTTCCTATCACGTGTTCGAACCCCCCCCCTGATAAATGGTGGCAAGGGTTTTTGGGGGGCGTGGGTTTAAGCTTTTTAAGGGTTTTTCAAACGTTAGAAGACTGTTTGGAGGAGCGGGGGTCAAAAAGGTGAAACCTAGCTAGCCCCCTTCCCTCATCACCCCTCACCCCGTACTCTGGCCTGCAAACCCGTTGCAGTGTTTTTTTAAGCTTCTGGTTAGTTCGTGTGCAATTGCTTCAATTCCCAGGGGTTGACCCGGATTTTGCAATTTAAACCCGTCAGTAAGCCCGGACTGTGGAGAAACGCCAGTCAGCCTGTATTCCTTTCCCGTTCTCCCCTGCTCCTTCAGTATGTGCTTTTGTTACCCCTCTTCAGTCAGCCTTTGGGGTTAAGCCGTCGCCAACCCAGCTTTAACCAGTGAGAGAGAGAAGTAAAACCACGCAGTTCCTCTGAAGTTTTGTTTCATGTATCGCTTTGTGCTCCCTGTTGGAAGCTAAGAGTGAATTTCACCATTCCTGTGGCATAGAGTGGCTTATCAAGCCACCTTCATGAGTGGTGAGAAGTGCGTGGCAGTGAGAGAGCACAGGGCCGTTCTGTTGCCCCCTCCACCACCACCACCACTCTACTCACACCACCACCACCACCACCACCACCGCCACCCACCTCATCTACCTGTGGTTGTTTTCACCCTTGTACCGGGTCCTAATACTGTTTTGCCTGGAGTTTACCTGGAGAGAGTTCCGGGGGTCAACGCCCCCGCGGCCCGGTCTGAGACCAGGCCTCCTGGTGGATCAGAGCCTGATCAACCAGGCTGTTGCTGCTGGCTGCACGCAAACCAACATACGAGCCACAGCCCGGCTGATCCGGAACTGACTTTAGGTGCTTGTCCAGTGCCAGCTTGAAGACTGCCAGGGGTCTGTTGGTAATCCCCCTTATGTGTGCTGGGAGGCAGTTGAACAGTCTCGGGCCCCTGACACTTATTGTATGGTCTCTTAACGTGCTAGTGACACCCCTGCTTTTCATTGGGGGGATGGTGCATCGTCTGCCAAGTCTTTTGCTTTCGTAGTGGGTGATTTTTCGTGTGCAAGTTCGGTACTAGTCCCTCTAGGATTTTCCAGGTGTATATAATCATGTATCTCTCCCTCCTGCGTTCCAGGGAATACAGGTTTAGGAACCTCAAGCGCTCCCAATAATTGAGGTGTTTTATCTCCGTTATGCGCGCCGTGAAAGTTCTCTGTACATTTTCTAGGTCGGCAATTTCACCTGCCTTGAAAGGTGCTGTTAGTGTGCAGCAATATTCCAGCCTAGATAGAACAAGTGACCTGAAGAGTGTCATCATGGGCTTGGCCTCCCTAGTTTTGAAGATTCTCATTATCCATCCTGTCATTTTTCTAGCAGATGCGATTGATACAATGTTATGGTCCTTGAAGGTGAGATCCTCCGACATGATCACTCCCAGGTCTTGACGTTGGTGTTTCGCTCTATTTTGTGGCCAGAATTTGTTTTGTACTCTGATGAAGATTTAATTTCCTCATGTTTACCATATCTGAGTAATTGAAATTTCTCATCGTTGAACTTCATATTGTTTTCTGCTGCCCACTGAAAGATTTGGTTGATGTCTGCCTGGAGCTTTGCAGTGTCTGCAATGGAAGACACTGTCATGCAGATTCGGGTGTCATCTGCAAAGGAAGACACGGTGCTGTGGCTGACATCCTTGTCTATGTCGGATATAAGGGATGAGGAACAAGATGGGAGCGAGTACTGTGCCTTGTGGAACAGAGCTTTTCACCGTAGCTGCCTCGGACTTTACTCTGTTGACGACTACTCTCTGTGTTCTGTTAGTGAGGAAATTATAGATCCATCGACCGACTTTTCCTGTTATTCCTTTAGCACGCATTTTGTGCGCTATTACGCCATGGTCACACTTGTCGAAGGCTTTTGCAAAGTCTGTATATATTACATCTGCATTCTTTTTGTCTTCTAGTGCATTTAGGACCTTGTCGTAGTGATCCAATAGTTGAGACAGACAGGAGCGACCTGTTCTAAACCCATGTTGCCCTGGGTTGTGTAACTGATGGGTTTCTAGATGCGTGGTGATCTTGCTTCTTAGGACCCTTTCAAAGATTTTTATGATATGGGATGTTAGTGCTATTGGTCTGTAGTTCTTTGCTGTTGCTTTACTGCCCCCTTTGTGGAGTGGGGCTTTGTCTGTTGTTTTTAGTAACTGTGGGACGACCCCCGTGTCCATGCTCCCTCTCCATAGGATGGAAAAGGCTCGTGATAGGGGCTTCTTGCAGTTCTTGATGAACACAGAGTTCCATGAGTCTGGCCCTGGGGCAGAGTGCATGGGCATGTCATTTATCGCCTGTTCGAAGTCATTTGGCGTCAGGATTAACATCGGATAGGCTTGTGTTAATCAAATTTTGTGGCTCTCTCATAAAAAATTCATTTTGATCTTCGACTCTCAGTCTGGTTAGCGGCTTGCTAAAAACTGAGTCATATTGGGACTTGAGTAGCTCACTCATTTCCTTGTTGTCATCTGTGTAGGACCCATCTTGTTTAAGTAGGGGCCCAATACTGGACGTTGTTCTCGATTTGATTTGGCATAGGAGAAGAAATACTTGGGTTTCTTTCGATTTCATTTATGGCTTTTAGTTCTTCCGCGATTCCTGACTCCTAAAGGATTCTTTTAGCTTAAGTTCGATGCTTGCTATTTCTCTGACCAGTGTCTCCCTACGCATTTCAGATATATTGACCTCTTTTAGCCGCTCTGTTATTCTTTTCCGTCGCCTGTAAAGGGAGCGCCTGTCTCTTTCTGTTTTACATCTACTCCTCCTTTTTCTTAGAGGAATATAGCCTTGTGCATACATCGAGTGCTACCGAGTTAATCTGTTCTAGGCATAAGTTGGGGTCTGTGTTGCTTAGTATATCTTCCCAGCTTATATCGGTTAGGACTTGGTTTACTTGGTCCCACTTTATGTTTTTGTTATTGAAGTTGAATTTGGTGAATGCTCCCTCGTGACTAATCTCATTATGTCGGTCTGGGGCCCCGCGCATACATGACTGAACCTCAATTATGTTGTGATCTGAGTATATTGTTTTTGATATGGTGATTATTTCTTATCAGATCATCATTGTTAGTGAAGATGAGGTCTAGTGTATTCTCCAGTCTAGTAGGCTCTATTATTTGCTGGTTTAAATGAATTTTGTGCAGAGATTTAAAAGCTCGCGTGAGTGTGAGTTTTCATCAGAGCTGCCTCCTGGTGTTATTACTGCAACATATTATTTGCTATATTCCTCCATTTTAGGTGCCTTAAGTTGAAATCCCCAGGAGCAAGATGTTGGGTGCAGGAGCTGGAAGGTTTTCCAGACAGTGGTCAATTTTTAACAGCTGTTCCTGGAATTGCTGGGATGTTGCATCCGGAGGCTTGTAGACTATCACAATGACTAGGTTTTGGTTCTCGACCTTTACTGCTAAAACTTCCACTACATCATTTGAGGCATTTAGCAGTTCTGTGCAAACAAGTGACTCTGCAATGTACAGGCCAACCCCCCCCCTTTTTCCTGTTCACTCTGTCACATCTATATAGGTTGTAACCTGGGATCCATATTTCGTTGTCCAAGTGATCCTTTATGTGGGTCTCAGTGAAAGCTGCGAACATTGCCTTTGCCTCTGCAAGCAGTCCACGGATGAAAGGTATTTTGTTGTTTTTTGCTGGCTTTAGACCCTGTATATTTGCAAAGAAGAATGTTATCGGACTGGTGGTATTGTTGGTACTGGGGGGGGATTTTTTTTCCGGCATTAGTATCTGTATCTGTTGGTTTGGAGTGGAGGCCATCGACTGTGGTTCCACTCCAGGAAGGGACTGGATTTGGTGTACGATTTCTGCCATTTCCTGCCAGTTTTTTTTCCTTCCTGGCACTAAAAAACCTCTCCCTCTTGAGTGACTGTGGCTACCCAGGTTTTCCCATGGCCTGGATGTTTTGTATCTTTTTGTCCCCTTTAGATGGTATGCCTGGCAATTTAAGTTATAGCACAGTCTTTTCCTGTACTGAAGAGGTACACAGTTTAGGGTGAAAAAGCTTACAGGAAGGGAGTTTGCATTTTCCTGTTTTCATATGGGCATGACATTTCCTAGGGTGGTCATAGTTGCACGTCCCATCTGTTTTTCCAGATTCCCATGCCAGAAAGATACCGAGTGCATAGTATGTGCACAGGCTTGGTTTCCGTTTGCCTTGGGTTTCTGTGACTGTATTCCCTGTTGGTGCATGTTTCCCTGTCTTACTTCTATCCTCCCTAGCACCAACAATGGAGCTCCCACCATTTGTTTTTGGTAATATATCCTCACTATTGCTAGTGGAGTCCTCTTGTTTGCTATTTCCTGCGGTATTTCTAGTTTGCAATATTGGTTTTATCTTATCTTTGACTACACTTGTTTCCCTACTATGGCTCCTGTCCCCTATGCGGTCATTCATATGTATTCCTTCCTGCGTATAATTCCCGACTACCTGGACAAAATCTCCAGCTTCACCATTACTGTCTCCCAGGACAGCATCTCCAGCTTCCCCATTACTGTCTCCCAGGACAGCATCTCCAGGCTCACATAATTGGTCAAGATTGTAGCTGAGTGCCAACAATAAAGCCAGTTATGTGAGTTCACCGAGAAAGCGCATTTCTTCCGACAACAGTGAGTGTAGGAGGCGTCAGTCATCACCGTGCAGGACAACCTTCGACAACCTACCCTCATCACCAGTCATCCCATCTACTACTCCAGACTTCAGTGATAATTTTCTGTTTAGAGACATTTTTCTTGCATTTAAAGACATTTGCGTGTGTGAGACATAGTGAATTTCTTGTGTACTCTAAGCCTTGTGTTTTCAGTGTAGACTCAGTGTTTCTTTGACTCATTTTTTTTTTTTTGCAATATTTTTCAGTGTTATTCGCTCATCTCATATCTTTTTATCTGTGTTTTTTTTATGCTACTCTCTGTCTGTAGTAAATATTATTGTGTAGTGTACCAGTCAGTCACGCCGTGTGAAGTGATTCATTCATTTTTTTTTTTTTGTATTCTTTCAGCATTGTATTCTCCAGTAATTGTCATTGTATTTCATGCAGTGATATTCACCCCAGTTTACCAAATTATCCATTTATTTCTATGTGTACCTTTTTTTCGTATGTCAGCAGTGTCTCATTCCTCTAATTTTTTCGCAGACTTGTGTACAATTATTTTTGCCAGCAAATTTTTGTCGTATCAGTCACAGCAAGATTTTGTTGTAAGAATATACTAAAATAATGAATACGTGATTAAGTGTTGTGTGCCCCGCCACTTGTAAGTGTTGTGTGCCCCACCAATTGTAAGTGTTACACTTCCCGTTTTGTTCCTTTGTTTTATTTTAATTCATATTGTTCATATTTCTTTGAACAAATTCACTCTTGATGTAATTTCAATTTCTTTTTAACGTAAAGTGTTTTCTTTACTCTGTTTGAGTAAATTGTTTTGTCTAATTTACAATTAAGAGTTAAAGTGTTCAATCAGTTTTTCTTCATATTTTTATTTTATTATTTAACCTGAGTTTTCCCAGTGAGACTTTATTATTGCAGTGATTATTTCTACACCTTATTTTGTTGCACTTGTTCTGCAGTGAATTATTTTGTTGAACTTGTTCTGCAGTGAATTTTCTTTTATTGATATTTTTATGCATTATTATTCTCAGTTTATTATTGCATTTGTTTTTCATTTTTTTAATTTTCCTGATGTTGTCTTTTTCATTTATTTTATTTGTTTATGCATTCTTAGAAAATATTTAATTTTCCCAGTTATCTCTCGTTGCATAAATTTAGTGATTTTATTTTATACTTTTTACATTGATTTAAAATTTTATTAATTAATTTCTTTATTAGCAAGAGTAAAGACAGCTCTTTTTTTCATTTAATTCAGTCTCCAGTAATATTTTTACTTGTATTTTTTCAATGTAATTTTTTTTTCTTGGCCAATAGTCCTTTACATTGAGTTGTCCTTCCTCTTGCAGTGTATCTTAGACATTTTTTTTATTACTTCTGCAGAATTAGTGCATCTCTTTTATTTTAATTCTAGCATTTTGTATCATTTTTATTGTTCATTATTTTTTTCCTTATTTTTTCTCGTGCAACTTCTTTGCCATTAGTCTCACATTTCCCTCAAGTGATACTTTAGTGAAAGTCGCCACCTCAGG
>NC_069422.1:8684391-8706961 GCF_026875155.1 Cherax quadricarinatus | reverse complement strand
AAAGCTAGGTGGACAGCTGGCAAGACAGCAGGTTGGCACAGGTAGCAAGAATCAGGGTGGCACAGCTGGCAAGGGCAGCAGGTTGGCACAGACTGGCAAGACGGTAGGGTGTCATAGCTAGCAAGACAGCAGGGTGGCATGCCTGGCAAGACAATAGGGATGCACAGCTCGCAAGACAGTAAGGTGGTATAGCTGGCAAGAGAGCAGGGTGGCACAGTTCGCAAGGCAGCAGGGCACCACAGTTAGCAAGACAACAGTTTGGCACAGTTGGCAAGACAGCAGGTACCACAGTTGGCAAGGCAGCAGTTTGGCACAGTTTACAAGGAAGCAGGATGGCTCATCTGGCGAGACAGGAAGGTGGTATAGCAGGCAAGACAATAGAGTGGTACAGCAGGGTGATACAGCAAGCAAGACAGCAGGGTGGTATAGAAGGCAAAACAGCAGGGTGGCACAGCAGGCAAGACAGCAGGGTGGCACAACAGGCAAAGACAGCAGGGTGGCACAGCAGGCAAGACAGCAGGGAAGGACAGCATGGTGGCACAGCAGGCATGACAGCAGGGTGGTACAGCAGGCATGACAGGAGGGTGGCACACCAACCTGGAGTGTAGACTGTGGGTGCAATGCAGTATGTGGGCATATCATGCAGGAACGTCAACTGCATACGGCGTGAGGCGACAGCGAGGCAGAAACGTCGGTTGCTGGAGGTGCTGCAGGAACCAACAACTCAAGTGGTAAGTAAGAACGATGCTGGTGAGAAGTGTCGGCTGGGACGACACACATTGCGAGTCGTCAGCGATGCCGGTGAGCCTAGTCGCTGTTGGGAGCGACACTGACGAATGAGTCCTGTGCAGTGTTAGCAAGCATAAGTTACTCTTATAAACAGGTGTTCTTGACCGACCATACATACATCGGGAGTTACTCATGCATCGTGGGATGACATAGATGCTTCACACTCACATAACATCTGGCGAGATGTTTTATCAACTTGCTTGTGAAACTAGCTGGATGTACAAGCATGGCCTAGATGATTAGATTATGTTACTATTACACTGCAACAAACAAGACTTACAAAAATAATAACATGAGTATCTACAAGCTTAACACGTTGGTCTGATATCACTGAGAGAGAATAAGTTACTTTCAGAGAGGCTGGCAATTTCCAGGATGCAGTACGGCTGCGATCCAAACTGTATGGCCATGCTGAAGCTGTCTGACCAGAACTGCTAAAGGAAGACAAATCTTCGCCTGTTACTCTCCCGATGTACTGTACTGAATCAATGAAAATGCACACTTTAAAAGTGTACATAAAGTAACTGCTTCAAACTGAGTACAAATAAAATTGAAATATTACACATAGAATTGATAAATGACTCACTGAAAAATATGTTAACTGAAATAAAAGCTCTAGGTCAGGGCTGAGTAGTAATATTTGTAACGTTTGAGGGAACAGTTATGTCTGAAATACACAATTCCCACGAAATTCGGGAAATTTGCTCTTCACAAAAGTAACTGAAAATACTGAATCTTCACGAAAAAGCTTACGAGAAATAGTTGCAAATTGACAACCATTATCAGTCTAGTAAGACACAGGCATCTTTATTACGAAACGTTTCGCCTACAAAGTAGGCTTCATCAGTAGACTACAGAAAGTAGGCAAGAGTAGTAGAGATGTGAAGACGATGTAATCAGTCCATCACCCTTGAAGACGTAAATTTGAGGTTGTCAGTCCCTTAGCCTGGTGAAGAGTTCCATAGTCTGTAACAATATGAAGATCAAGCGACAGTGTGGAGACTTATATACTGTCGGAATGAGAGGTGTAGAAGAAAGAATGTAATGACTGAGAGGTCACGTCCTTCTCAACTCCAACCATTCTCTCTTGAAAAAGTTGTCCAAGGAGATTTCTCTTTTGTACCAAGATGCCATTATGTTTCAGTGTCTGACAGAGTGAATATCAAAATGGTATACAATACCGACAGGTTGGTATAAGACACATAGGCAACAGTTAGGCATCTTTATTCCGAAGCGTTTCGTCTACACAGTAGGCTTCTTCAGTAGACTACAGAAAATAGGCAGGAGCAGTAGAGATGTGAAGATACCTAACTGTTACCTATGTGTCCTACTTACCAACCTGACGATACTGTATACCATTTTAATATTCACTGTCAGTGTAGTCATGCTCTGAAAGTAATCATAAGATAAACCACACCATGGGTGGGGTTTGAACCCGCGGTCAGAGAGTTTCCAAAATCCAGACCGTCGCGTTAGCCACTGGTATGGTTTGTTTGCAATCGTTTCATTACGATTTCGTGAGTCATGTTGACGGCTTTGAGGGGACTTGAGCTAGAGTTCGTCACGGCCATGCTAGCGGGAAATTCATCTGTAAAAACCTGCATTTGTGGTCACAGTGGTGCCTATGCTAACTTTCCTATGGTCTATAAATATACCTAGTTGGATGAATCTTATTGAAGCTAGCTGACCCAGTGGCTAACACGACGGTCTGGAGTTTTGAGACTTTCCGACCGCGGGTTCAAACCCCACCCGTGGTATGGTTTGTTTGCAATCGTGTCATTACGATTTCGTGAGTCATGTAATCATAAGATACTCGTGGCTACAAGAAAAACTTACATGATTTGCAAAAATAAATTTAAAACAATTTCAGTGCATAAAATAAAAATACAATAAAATTATATACTGACAAGAATGTATATATTCATAATTCTATATGATTAACACATAGCATAAATTTCAGTTATGTCAAAAAAACAAATTCACTAGCAAAAGAAAAAACAGAAAATAATTTACAGGAACACTGACACTTGACTGGCAGTGCTTATACTAGCAGAACTGCAGCGGCAGGTAATTATTCAAAATTCCCTGTTAGATGCAAGGGTACACATGGTGGAGTGAAGTTACCCTGCTAACACAAACAGTTGTTGTGTTAGCCTCACACATTAAACCCAACTCGTCCATCAAAATTATGCATCACCTGGGTAGATGTGACTGATAATGATTATTAAACCTGCATTATAACACTTCCCTTTCAATACATTCAGTCACCTTTTAAAATATATTTTATGGTTTTATATTATTTGATATATTCGACAAGTAATTAATTCGTATCTGTATTCATAAATCTCCTTGTATGTAGACAGACAAAGTACCGGTGATTAATGTTGTCATCCAGTCACCATCATCGTTTAAAGTTACATTAATTTGTTCATGAAAATAGCCTTTACTCCTCTGTTTACTACGTCTAAGTTGCCTGAAAGTATTTCTGCCCAGGTTAAACTGTCCAAGAACTTTTTTCCGCATCTGCACTATGTATATATACTATGTACAAAATAACAAAATTGCAAGCAAGAGAGTGAGAACTATGAGCGATAAGACTTTACGTAAGTCTTCCAATTTTGATCCTCTTAGACATCAATTCCTAACTTCGTCGGTCTTCCTTGTGACTGGGTGGGTTGAACCGAGGTGCTAGCATAACAGAGAAGCCCTGCTTGCTATAGTCTTGGCAGCTGGTTTGCTAGTTGGTACGGCATGCCTACCTGGGTTAATAACATACTCCGAGTAAAATTTAACGTACTCCTAGCATACCACAATGACTGTACCAAAACAAGTATACCAGAGGACAAATATTACTGGGGAGCATCTTCACAAAATCGTCTGTCAATGGAAAGTCAAAGGATAATTAGAAATACATAGGGATTTGACGTCGATTGGGCCCTGTGATGAGTTTAAACGTTTCTGCGATGTTGTTAATCAGATAAAAGTGAATGTAACCGTTAAGGATGTTAAAAAATTAAAAGCAAAAATGTTTCACGTTTCACGTTTTATGACCTAAGAAATTTGAGAGAAGAAAATTTCCATCATCGAAGCCAAAGTAATAGTTACATGCGACCTCGCAGAAATAATTATGCAACACAGGCATAACGAAGGTTAAAAATTCATTGTAGGTCTCTACCTTTTGTTCCTCATCATATATGTAATTTCATATTAAAAAAGATAAACGGACACAACAACGACCTTGAATACTCTGGAAAGATGTATTAAAGGATGGGAAGTTGAATGACCTTTTATCTATCACAGGTAAAGGAGGAGAATTTTTTAAGGGATAAGATCATGGGATATACAGATTCGAAACGAATTAAGATCGATAATGTATTTCCTAATGAGCCCAAAAATTTGCTTTGGCAGAAAGGACACACGATGGTGTGGGTGACTCTAGGCTAATTTCATTGTGTCCCTGTTTGGTGTACTAGTACAACGAGCAGTATTTTATATTATTGTGACCACGAACGAGTGGTATTGATCAATAACAACCCACTGCACTAGCCAAGGACTCGTACCCATGCTGCTTTGGCCTCTCAGGGGGGCGAAAACACATGGCACCCTAATCCACTGGACCATACGATCCTAAGTACAGTGCAATCCTAGTTCAGTGTTTTTTATTGATAAATTTACCACTCGTTCGGGTCACAATAATAAAAATACTGCTCGTTGTACTAGTACACCAAACAGGGACTAGAAGAAATTAGCCTAGAGTCATCCACACCATCGTGTGTCCTTGGGTAGCGATACAACATCCAATTCCGCTGCATGCGCTACTGTAAGGGACGTATGATCCAGTGCAGTGTTAGTGCTAGTGCAGTGTTGTTATATATATAAATATATATATATATATATATATATTTTAATATATTATATATATATATATATATTTAATATATATATATATATATATATAATTATATATATTATAAAAATATATTATATATATATTATATGTTGTACAATACGTAAAACTGGTCAATTAGCAAGAACTCATTTAAAATTAAGTCCTTTCTAAAATTTTCACTTATACGTTTAAAGATATATTTTTTTTCATTAATGTTGATGTAAAAATTTATAATTTTGCACCAAAAGGAACTTAGAAAACTACCTAACCTTATTATAACAAGAAACAATTTATTTTAGCCTAACCCAACTAAATATATTTTAGATTTGTTTACAGTAATTTAATATTAAAAAAAACACAGTGAAATATATTTTTTTAGTTAGGTTCAGAATGATTTTGGCGAAATTATTGCAAAACACAAATTTTCACTTGTCCTATATAGCAAGATGAGCATTGCTATTTAAGCCAAAGATGGCAATTTCTTGCCATATATATATATATATATATATATATATATTATATATATATATTTTAATATATATATAATATATATATATATATATATATATAATAAAATATATATATATATATATATATATATTTTAAATATATATATATATATATATATATATATGTCTTTGCCGAATAGGCAGAAACTTGCGATCTGGTTTAAATAGCAACGCTCATCTTGCCATACAGGAAAATGTGAAAATTTGTGTATGTAATATTTCGCCAAAATCATTCTGAAGCTAACGAAAAAATATATTTCACTGTGTTTGTTTGGGCATTAAATTAAATTGTAAACAAATCAAAAAATAAATTTAGTTGGGGTTAGGTTTTAAAATAAATTGTTCTTGTTATAATAAGGTTAGGTAAGTTTTCTAAGTTCCTTTTGGTGCAAAATTATAAAATTTTTTTCATCAACATTAACGAAAAAAATATATCTATAAACCTAAAAGAGAAATTTTAGAAAGGACTTAATTTTAAATGAGTTCTTGCTAATTGACCATTTTACATATTCGGCACGACATATAAAAATATATATATAATATATATATATATATATATATATATATATATATTATATATATATATATAAAATAATATATATATATATATAAAAATATATATATATATAATAAATATATATATTTTATATATATATATTCTGCCATATATATAATATATTATATATATAGAATAGTATATATATATATATTATATTAAATAATATATAATATTATATAATAATATATATATATATTAATAATATATAATAATAGTATAGTAGTATATATATATATAATATATACTATATATAATAAATATTTATATTCACGTTCTACGTCATATTTCAAAAAATAAACATTCCATTATAAAATGTGAAAAATTCTCATTATAGTGACACAGACAAGGCTCAACTAAAGACATACTTCGGGTTACCGTTAGCAAACGCATTCACATAAGAAAATAATAACGCAGATAAAGACGTGTGGTTTAGAGGTATTGAACACAGTTAAGTAATATCCGGTGGAGATAATAATTTTAATTCTCGATTTAGCGAGAGTGATGTGTTAAATTATGACACATCCATTACTAACACAGTGAGCAAGGATTAATAAACTTTATAAAACGGATTGAAAGAAGAAAACCTCAGAGTTTATGTCTACAGAGTTTTATATAAAGTAACATGTTATGTAAATCTGAAATATTATTCAAATCAGAGAAAATTTAACACCTAACCCTGCTATCATCAAAGAATATTAAAGGCAAAAAAGACATGATTGTGCTAATACAACAAACCGACTTTATTCTACCCTTATACATTAAGATGCCGTTCTTTCAATAACTATATTGGCTGAGAAAGACAGAGAAAAAAAAAATCTAATTTTCCGAGGAGGTGTTATATGATAGAAACCTTATAAGATTAAGACAAACCAACGGAGTTAAAAAATAATTTACAACCCTCTTTAGATGTGGGATGAAGCTGATTAGTAACACAAAGGAATCATTAAACAAATGGATAACTCCTCCCGTGAGAGTGAGCACAGACCCAATACGGCTGAATAACAGAGTGCAATGTATAGATAAGAGAAAACGCACTGGATATAGCAAATCGTTGCTCGATAACAGGAAAACAACGAAGAGAGCCTTCCGCATTTCCGTTTGTGTATGAATGTTTAATTAGTATTGGTAAACTAGTTTTAAGAAAAATGGATGTGAAAAAAACAGATGAACAGAGATGAAGGTGCACTACAAGGATCATAATTTTTTATTTCATGTGTTAATATAAAAGGCTCCTTCGCGTCTTAACTAGGAACGTGTTCTTATGAGCCGTGGTGGTGTCTCAGCAGGGGGACGTGTGAGTCAATGCTTCGTGGTGGTGTCCCTCAGCGGGAAACGTGTGTCTATGCTCGTGTTGTGTCTCAGCTGGGGACGTGTGTCTATGCTCGAGTGTGTTTTTCATCTTGGACCTGTATTTCCTATGCTCGACAGAGTGTCTCAGCTGGGGAACGTGTGTACTAGCCGAGATGTGTCTCAGCTGGTGAACGAGTGTTCAATGCACTTGTGTGTCTCAGCTGAGGGGATGTGTGTCTATGCTCGCGTGTCTCAGCTGGGGGATGTGTGTCTATGCTCTGTGTGTCTCATCTGGGGGACGTGTGTCTATGCTCGTGTGTGTCACAGTCTAGGGGAACGTGAGTCTATGCTCGTTTGTGACGCACAGGGGTAATGTGTGTCTATGCTCATGTGTCTCAGCTGGGTGATGTGTGTTCCTATGTCTCATTGTCTCAGCTGGGGGATGTGGTGTTCATATGCTCATGTGTCTCAGGTGAGGGGTGAATCTTGTCTATGTTCATGTGTGTCTCAGCAGGGGGACGTAGTGTTCTATGGTCGTGTGTATCTCAAGCTAAAGACGCGTGTTATGCTCATGTGGCTCCGCTGGGGGACGTGTGTCTATGCTCGTGTGTGGTACTCAGCAATGGACGACTGTGTCTATGGTTCATTAGTGTCTCAATCTGGGGGACGTGTGTCTATGTTAATTTGTGTCTTCAGCCTGAGGGGAACGTGTGTCAATGCTCGTGTTTGTCTCAGCTGGGGCGGACGTGGTCCTATGCTACGTTTATTGTCTCAGCTGGGGGAACGTGTGTCTATCTCGTGTGGTCTCAGCAAGGAGTACGTGTGTCAATCTCGTGGTGTGTCTGCAGCTGGGGACGTTGTTCTATGGCCCGTGTGTGTCTCAGTCCTCCAGCTGGGAACGTGTGTCTATGTTCGTGTGTATCTCACTGGGTGACGTGTAGTCTATGCTCGTGTGTTGTCCTCAGCTGGGGATCCGTGTGTCCTAGCTCTGTGATATCTTAAGCAGGGGGACGTAGTGCTATGCTCCTGTGTGTCTCAGCTTTGGGACGTGTGTATATGCTCGTGTGTGTCCTCAGCTGGGGGACGTGTGTCTAATGAGCCCAGTGTGTGTCTCAGCTGGGGGACGTGTTCTATGCCCGTGTGTGTCTCAGCGGAGACGTTGTCTATGCTCATGTGTGTCCTCGACTGAGGACATTTCTCTATGCTCGCTGTGTTCTCAGCTTGTCGGACGTGTGGTCTATGCACGTGTGTCTCAATTTGGGAGCACATGATCTACAACTCGTGTGATCTCATCTGGGGGACGTGGTCCGTGCTCGTAGTATTGTCTCAGAGCTGGGAACGTGAGTCTAATGCCTATTTTGTCTCATCTGGTAGAACGCGTTTCTATGAGCAAGAGTGTCTCATTTGGAGAGATATGTACTACAACTCGTGGTGTCTCATCGTGGGGGACGTGTTGTTCCGTGCTCGTGTGTGTCTCAGCTGGGGAACGGTGTCTAGGATTCGTGTGTATCTCAGCGGGGACGTGTAGTCTTATGCTCGTGTGCTGTACAAGCGGGGGAGACTGGGTGTCTATGCTCGTGATAGCTTAGCAAGGAGGGACGTGTGTCTATGCTCGTTGTGTCTCAGAACTGGGGGGAACGTGTTGGTATATGCTCGTGTAGTGTCTCAGCTGGGGACGTGTGTCTATGCGCGTGGTGTGTCCCACAGGCTGGGGACGTGTGTCCAAGCCCTCGTGTGGTGTCTCAGCTGGGGTACGTGTTTGCTACTGCCCGTACGTGTGTCTCAGCTGGGGACGTGTGGTGCTATTGGCCCGTGTGGGTCTCAGCAGCGACCGTGTGTCTATGCTCTATTTTTGAGTCTCCAGCTGGGAACAGCGTGTCTATGCACGTGGGTCTCAGTTGGGAGACATGTTATCTTATCACACTCGTGTGTGTTCACATCTGGGGGACGTGTGTCCATGCTCGTGTGTGTCCTCAGCTGGGAACTGTGTCTATGTTCGTGTGTATCTCAGCTGGATCGTGGTGTCTATCTCGAGTGTGTACTCGTGCTTGGGGACGAGGGTCTATGCTCGTGTGTGTCTCAGGCTGGTGTAACGGTGTCTATGCTCCGTTGAGTATCTATCGTTAGCAGGGGGACGTTGTGTCCTATCTCGTGTGTGGGTCTCGGCTGGGGATGTGTGTCTATGACTCGTTGTGTGTCTCAGCTGGGGGACGTGTGTCTATGGTTCATGTGTACATCTTTTAGCAGGGGGACGTGTGTCTATGTTCGTGTGTGCCCTCAGTTGGGGCGGCGTTGTGACTAGCTTAGTGTGTCTCAGCTGGTGGACGTTAGTCTGTGCCGTGTGTGTCTCTAGCGGGGGACGATGTGTCCTATGCCCGTGTGTGTCTCAGCTGAAGGGACGTGTGGTCTATGCTCATGTGTATCTTACAAGGGGGACGTGTGTTCTATGTTTCGTTGTGTCTCAGCTGGGGGACGTGAGTCTATGCTCTGTGTGTCCAGCTGAGGAGGACGTGTGTCCTATGCCCTTGTGTGTCTCAGCGGGAACTGATTGTCTATGTCATGTGTGTCTCAGCTAGGGGACGTTGTGTCTTTGCTCGTGTGTGTTCTCAGCTGCGGGGAACGTGTGTCTATATTCATGTTGTCTCAAGCTGGGGGAACGTGGTCTATGCTCGTGTGTTTCCTCAGCTGGAGGACCGTTGTGTCTATGCAGCGTGTGTGTCTCAGCGGGGGGACGTGTGTCTAAAGCCCGTGTGTGTCTCAGCGGGGGACTTGTGATCTATGCCCGTGTGTGTCTCAGCGGTGATAAGTGGTGTCTATGCTCGTGTGTTGTCCTCATCGCGGGACGTGTGTCATCCAGCTCGTGTTGTCCTCTCAGCTGGAGAGGGACCGTGCGTGCCTATAAACTCCTCGTGGTGTGTCTCAGCTAGGGACGAAGTGGTCCTATGCTCGGTGTGTCTCAGCAGGGGGAACGTGTGTCTAAGCTCGTGGGGTGTTTCACGCTGGGGGATGTTTGGCTATGTTTTCCCGTGTGTCTCCTGGGGGAAGAGTGTCTTTGCTCCCTGTGTGCTCACTGGGAACGTGTGTCTATGTCTCGTGTTTGTTTCAGCTGTGGATGTGTGTCTATGTCCGTGCTTCCATGCTTAGTGGACGTGTGTCTATGATGCTCGTGTGCGTCTCCGATTGGGACATGTGTCTTTTTTCATGTTTGTCACAGCCTGGGGAACGTGTGTTCTATGTTCGTGTGTCTCATTCTTGGGGACGTGTTCCTAGGTTCATATATGTCTCAGCTTGGGGACGTGAGTCTATGCTTACGTGTGTTCATGTGGCGTAAGTGCGTCTATGTTCATTGAATGTGTCTGCAGCTGGGGACAAGTGTCTATGCTCCGATGTGTGGTCTCAGCTGGGGTACTGTGTCTATGGTCATGGTTTTCTCAGATGAAGGGTGAAGAGGTCCGCCCATATTGAGAGGACGTTTGTCTAATGTTCCTGTGTGGTCACAGCTGGGGTAACGTGTGCCTATGTTCCTGTGTGACTCAGCTGGGGACGTGTGACACAATGGTTCCTGTGTGTCATGAGGCTGGCGTACGTGGTCTATGCTCATCTATGTCTCAGCTGGCGACGAAGTGTTTATGCTCATGTGTGTCTCAGCTGGGGACGTTCTACGTTCATGCGCCGTGTGTGTCCCTCAGCTGGGGGCTGTGTCTATGGCTCGTGATGTCCTCAGCTGTGGGAAAGTGGGTCTTTGCTCATGTGTATCTCAGCTAAGGACGTTTCTATCTATGCTCGTGTGTGACTCAGTTCTTTGGGGAACGTGTGTCTTATGTTTCCTCTTGTCTCCAGCTGGGGGAACGTGCGTCTAGTGCTCCGGTAGTGTCTCAGCGGCGTACTGTGTGTCTATGCTCCTGTTGTGACTCAGCTAGGGGGACGTGTGTCTATGCTCCTTTGTTCTCAGCTGCGTCGTGTGTCTAGCCATCTGTGTCTCAGCTTGGCGATGTGTGATCTATGTCAATGTAGTGACCTCAGCTGGAGGGGGCTTTGTCTACGCTCGTGGTGTGGTCTCATCTTGGGTGGCGTGTGTCCTATGCTCCTGGTGTGTCTCATCTTGTGGACGTGTGTCTATGCTCATGTGGTATCTCAGGCTAAGGGACTTGTGTCTATTCGTCCTGGGTGGCTCAGCTGGGGGACGGTGGTGTCTGAAGCCTCGTGTGTGTCTCAGCTGGGGGACGTAATGTCTATGTTTCATAGTGTGTGCTCAGCTGTGGACGTGTGGTCTGTGCTCGTGTGTGTCTCAGCTAGGGGACGTGTCAGTCCATATGCTCGTCTGGTTCTCAGCTGGCGGACGTTGTGTTCGATGCTCTATTTTGGTCTCTTCTGGAAAACGCGGAGTCTATGCACAGGAGTGTGTTCTAACAGTTGGGAGATCATGTAATCAAACACTCGTGTGTGTCCTGCATCTGGGGGACGTGTTCCCGTGCTCGTGTGTGTCTCACTGGGAAGAGTGTCTATGTTTCGAGTGTGTATCTATCTCAGCTAGGGGTGACGTTGTCTATGCTCGGATGTTGTCTCACTGGGGGACGAGTGTCTAATGCTTTCGTGAGTATCCTTAGCAGGGGACGTGTGTCTATGCTCGTGTGTGTCTCAGCCTTGGGCCGTGTGTACTCTATGCACGTGTGTGTACTCATCTGGGGACGTGTGTCTATGCCCGTGTGCTGTCTCAGCTGGGGGACGTGTGTCAATGCCCTGTGTCTCTCAGACAGGAGGACGTGTGTCAATGCTCGTGAGTATCTCAGCTGGAGGACGTGTGTCTATGCTCGTTGTGTCTCAGCGCTGGGGACGTGTGTCTATGCTCGTGATATCTTTAGCAGGGGGACGTGTGTCTATGCTCCGGTTGTGTCTCAGCTGGGGGACGTGTGTATATACTCGTGTTTCTCAGCTGTGGATCGTGACAGTCTATGCCCGTGTGTGTCACAGCTGGGACTTGTGTCTATGCCGTGTGTGTCTCAGCTGGAGAGACATTTCTTCTAATGCTCGTGTGTTGCTCAACTGGGGGAATTATCTGCTATGCCCCGGTGTGTCATCAGACTGGCGGACGTGTGTCTATCCCGTGTGTGTCCTTCCGCTGGAGGATCATTTCTCTATGCTCGTGTGTGTCACAGCTGGGGTACGTGTTTCGTAGCCGTGTGTGTCTCCCAGCGGACGTGTGTTACCACTATGTCATCTATTTTGTCCTCAGCTGAGGGAAACGCGTTCTTCCATGCACGTGTGTTCAGTTGGGGAGACAAGGATCTACACTCGTGTGTGGTCCTCATCTGGGGGGACTGTGTCCGTGCTCGTTGTGTTGTCTCAGCTGGAACGTGTTTCTATGAGTTCGTGGTGTATCGTCAGCTGGGGAACGTGTGTCTATGCTCACGTGTGGTGTCAGCGGCTTGGGGACGTGTGTCTATGCCTCGTGTGTGTTCTCAAGCTGGGGGACGGGTGGCTTAATGCTCGTAGTATCTACAGGGGGACGTTGGTGTCTATGCTCGTGTTGTGTCTCGGCAGGGGGACGTGTGTACACAACTCGGTATTCTCAGCTGGGGGAACGTGTGTCTATGTTTCATGTGTATCTTATATCAGGGGACGTGTGTCTATGATCGTATGTGTGTCTCATTGTGCACTTGTGTCTATGCTGTATGTGTCTCAGCTGGGAACGTGGTGTTCTTGCCCGTGTGAGCTCAGCAGGGGGACGAGTGTCGTATGTCCCGTGTGTGACTCACGAGGACGTGTGTCCAATGCTCCAAGTGTATCTTAGCAGGGGTACGTGTTCAATGTTCGGTGTGAGTCTCAGCTGGGGGGCTGGGTCTATGCTCATGTGTGTCCTCACATAGGGGAACGTGTGTCTATGCCCTTGTGTGTCTCATCTGGGGACGGTGTGCTATGTTCATATGTTTGTCTCAGCTAGGGGACGTGTTCTAGCTCGTGTGTGTCTCAGCTGGTGGACGTGTGTATAAGTTCAATGTGGTGTCTCAGCAGGGGACGTTTGCGTCGTATGCTCGTGTGTGCTCTCAGCTGGGGACGTGTGACTATGCTCGTAATTTCCTCAGCTGGGGGACTGTGTCTATGCCGCCGTGTGTGTTCTCAGGTCTGGGGGACGTGATGTCTATGCCCGTGGGTTGTCTCAGCTGAGAGTACGTTTGTCTATGCTCTGTGTGGTCTCAGCAGCGGGACGTTGTGTCCTTGCTCGTGTGTATCTCAGCTGGGGGACGTGCGTCTATACGCGTGTGTAGGGTCTCAGCTAGGGGACGTGTGTCTATGCTCGTGTGTGTTCCGCACAGCTGGGAGGACGTGTGTCTATCTCGTGGGTGTTTTCACAGCTGGGGGACGTGTGTCTTTGCTCGTGTGTGTCTCAGCTAGGACGTTGCTATGCTCGTGATGTCTAGCTGGGACGTGTGTCTATGCTCCGTGGGTGTTTCAGCTGGGGGACGTGATGTCTATGCACGTGGGTGTTTCAGCTGGGAACGTGTGTCTATAGCTCGTGGGATGTATATCAGCTGGGGGATGTGTGTCTTTGTTCCCGTGTGTCTCAAGCTGTGGGAGGACGTGTCTTTAGCCCTGTGTGTCCTCAGCTGGGGAACGGTTGTCTATGCTGAGTGTGTCTCACTGATGGGATGGTGCCTATGTTAACCCACGTGTGTCCCCTCATCTAGTGGACGTGTGTCTTGCTCGTTGTGCGTCTCAGATAGGGACATGTGTCTATGTTCATGTGGCTCAGCTGGGAACGTGTGTCTATGGTTCGTGTGTTCTCAGCTTGGGGACGTGTGTCTATGTTCAATATGTGTCTCAGCTGTGGGGACGTGTTTCTATGCTTATGTGTGTCTCATGTGGCGTAACGTGCGTCTATGTTCATATGTGGTCTCAGCTGGTGGGGACAAGTACTATCTCAAGTGTGTCCTCAGCTGGGGACGTGTGTCTATGTCGTGTGTTTGTCACAATGAAGGACGTGGGTCTATGTTCCTGTGTGTCTCAGCTTGGGGTACTTGAGATCTATGTTCCGTGTGGTCTCAGCTGGGACGTGTTCTATGTTCCCTGGTGTCTGAGCTGGCGTACGTGAGCTATGTCTCAACTATGTCTCATTTAGCTGGGAGACGAGTGTTTCTATGCTTCCATGTATGGTCTGCAAGCTGGGGGACGTGTCAACGCCTCTGTGTGTCTCAGCTGGGGGGCGATGTCTATGCTCGTGTGATACCAGCTAGGGGACGTGTGGCTATGCTCCAAGTGTATCTCAGCTAAGGGACGTGAGTCTTGCTCGTGGTGAGTCTCAGCTGGGGGACTAGGTCTATGTTTCCTCTTTGTCTCAGCTGGGGGACTGCGTCTATGCTCCTGTGTGTCCCTCAGCTGGCGTACTGGTGTCTATGCTCCTGTGGTCTCAGCAATGGGGGACGTGTGTTCTATGCTCCTGTGGTCTCAGCTGGCGTACGTGTGTCTAAGCTACATACAGTGACCTCAGCTGGGCGATGTGTGGTTCATGCTAATGTGGTGTCTCAGCTGGGCGGGCGCTGTCTACGCCTCGTGTGTGTCTCAGCTGGGGGGCGTGTGTCCTACATCTCCTGTGTTCTCATCTTGGGGACGTGTGTCTATACTCAAGTAGTATCTCAGCTAAGGGACGTGTGTCTATGCTCGTGTGTGTCTCGCTGGGGGATCGTGTGTCAGTGGCTCGTAGTGTGTCTCAGCAGGGGGACGTATGTCTATGTTCATGTGTGTGCTCAGCAGGGGGACTTTTGTCTGTGCCTTTGTGTCTTCAGCTAGGGAGACGTGTGTCTAGCTCGTGTGTGTCTCACTGGCGTGACAGGTGTGTCCTATGCTGTCGCTAAGAATGTAGTTGTTCCGAACGCTCGTCTGGAGAACAGCGTGTCTATGCATCGAGTGTCTCAGTTTGGAGAATCATGTAATCTACACTCGTGTTTGTCCTCATCTGTGGGACGTGTGTCCGTGCTCGTGTGTGTCCCTTCAACAGGGGAACGTGGTGTCTATGTTCGGTGTATCTCGCTGGGGAAACGTGTGTCTATGCCTCGCTCGTGAGTAGTCTCAGCTGGGGGCCGTGTGTCCTATTGTACGTGAGTATCTTAGCAGGGGGACGTGTGTCCTATGCCGTTGTGTGTCTCTCTGGGGGACGTGTTGTATAGCTCGTATTGTGTCTCAGCTGGGGACGTGTGTCTTATGCCCGTGGTGTGTCGTCAGCTGGGGACGTGTGACCTAAGCCCGTGTGTCTCAGCTGGAGGACGTGTGTCAATCTCATGTGTGTCTCAGCTGGGGTATCCGTGTCCTACGCATCGGTGAGTCTCCAGCTTGGGGACGATGTGTCTATGCTCCGTTTGCTTGCTGGCTTGGCGAACATGTGTCTATGCTCATGTGTATCTCAGCTAAGGGACGTGTGTCTATGCCGAGTGTGTTTCTCATCTGAGGTAACGATTCTTGCTCCTGTGTGTCCCTCCAGCGCTGTGTATCGAGTGTCTATGCTCGTGTGTGTCGTCAGCTGGGGGACGGAGAGTTGTCTATGCTCGTGTGTGTCATCAGCTCTGGAGGACCTTGTTCTATGCTCAAGTGTGTCCCTCGGCGGGGACGTTATCACTATGCCGTGAGTTCCCTCAAATGGGGAAAGTGTGTCTAAGCTTACGCGACGATGTCTCAGCTGGAGACGTGTGGTCTATGCTCAGATGTGTATTTCAGCTGTGGGACTTGTGCTATGCGCCTGTGTTCTCAGCTGTGTGACTATGTGCCTATGCTCATGTACATTCTTCAACTGGAAGTACTTGTGTCTACTCTTGTGTGTCTCATATGGGGGACGAGAGTCTATGCTCATGTGTGTCTTACACAGCTGGGGACGTGTCTACCTCATGTGTGTCTCAGATGGGGGACGTGTGTCTATGCTTCATCGCGTGTCTTCACTGGGAGATGTTGGACTATGATCCAGTGTGTCTCAGGAGGGACAATCTGTGTCTATGATTTACATGCGTGGTTTCAGCTGGGTACGTTGTGTCCTATGTCTATGTGTTTTCTCAGTCAGGGGGGACGCGTGTCCAAGATTGTTGGAATGTTCAGAATTGCGTTTTCCATATTCAATAAGGAAATATTTGACGATTGTTCATGGTCGTATGAATAATATATAAACAGAAAGATACGTTACAGAAATAAATAAAATTGGTGGAGGGTCCTTTCTCAGTTTTCTAAACATTGGTGGATCGACATTCTTTGTCTTAGTAGCGACCAGAGTAATACGAGTTTCCTAACAATAAACCAGCTGTGTTTTTCAAAGTATCTTTCTTTCGCTATAATCATCATAGTAATATAGAATAAAGAATAAGCATTACAAAAATGTTATCTGCATCGAGAACTCAATTTCACTTCTGAGGTTTCTCGTATGTTATGTGTTTATCGTAAACCTCTAATATGAGGAGTATACATAGCATAATATTGTTTCATTACACATTTTCTAGTGAGTGACATTTATAGCTGGTTAAGGGAAATTATCCTAAAATCTTCAAGCACCGATAATCTATCACAATTTTGCCGATGATTTGGAAAAAACGAGTAAGAATCACTCTTTCTCACAAGACGCGGGGTCAAACTATTACTTTAATTGAGTTATCAAATCTTCATTATGACGAATATATAACAGTCAGTGTTGTGGATTTGTCCGAACAGAGAATTATACAAATTAGAGATCAATGACTCACAAAATCGTAATTACTACAATTGCAAATAAACCACACCTGAAAGTGGGGCATAGAACCCGCGGTCAGAGAGTCGTAAAACTCCAGATTTTATTTATATTCAAAAACCAACAACTGACTATATTTGAACATAGTACGATATACAATTCGCAAGATAAACAACATCGCCGTTTGACCCCGGTGCTTTAGTTTTGATTAAATAATACGAGATATATATAAATATATTACCTACCCATGAATACAAATGCCTGTTATCCTGGGTGTAAAGGAAGCAACGATAAACACAAGCAGAAAAACATTCTACTTATATTATCCTTCACACAAGTTAAGAACAGCAGTAGTACACTATATACACAAGTACAACACTTGTAGAATTAGTTGCACTCCACGGTAAGGCAAGGCAGGAAAGAAAGCCAACTAGAGAGCAAACGCGTGACTTCGTTCAACCAGTCTATCAAGGGAATGGACAATGGCAGAATCACGGGTGTGCCACAGAAGCACCTATCCGAGATTGCCAAAACATCTTCTCAATTGGCATAACCTGGATTACTGATCAAACGAACGGGCCCCATCAGTTGGTCGACCCAGTACTGGTTCGCTGGTTGGGGAGATAGCCTTACAATGAGGTGAGGTGTTGTACAATGCGCGAATAAAGGTTACGACTTTGGGCAATGCCACAAGCCCAACCCCAGAGGGGCTCAGGAATTTGCTGCCCAGCCCCGCCCCCCCGGGGGGTGGGGGGGGGGGGGGGGGCCCGACCCATTAGGTAACCGTGCTACCATGGCACCATATAAGGGACCTGCCTTTCATCTCTAACCATCCAACCTCTTAGAACAGAGATCAGCCTTTAGCCTCGCCTTAAGAGCCAAACCCTACACTTAGAGCGATGTACAGCAGACAGTAGGACTAAGTAAGAGGGCGGACGGTTTTTTAGCCCGCACCCCCTCGCTAAAAAAAATTCCCACATAAAAGAAAAAAAAAAGAGCTATAAACCAGTACCATATCAGTCCCTACCACATCCTCAGCTAATACAGTGAAGTTTAGACCTCGAATGAAAGATCCTGTCTTCCAACTTATTTTACTTCACCAGGATATGTTTTAACCCTGATAAATTATATGGCTGCAGCCTAAGCATTACCACCTCATAATTCATGAGTGTTGAGATTCTTCCAAATTTTGAAGATAAATTAGAGAGGTGGTTGGTCGGTGTGACCTGACGCACATTGAAAGGTCTGGCCCCCATATAAGTTCGAAGTGGCTGCCGAAGGCCAATCCAACTCGAAACTGGTTTCTTCTTTTCTTCAGTGTTGGAGTAGGCCATCGTGTGGCAGGAACAACGCTGATGGTACGAATGCACAGTCGTGCAACTCCTCGTCCCCGTTTGCAACAGTACAGCCCCAACTCCCAGACTCACAACATCAAACCTGAAATGAGAAAGACTTATGGAGAGTCTGGAGACAAAAAATGGGTGCAGTTACACGAAAATCTTTTTTGCTTTCAAAAAAGCATTTTGACTAATCGGGTCCAATTTAAAGGGAACTTTTATGACTGGTAAGACAAAGGTATGGTGGGGAGCTACGATTTCGTGAAAAACTTTTACAAAGTTTTTCTGTAAAAAAAGCCCTATCATGTCTAGGTAAACGTTGAGAGATTCCTATGTATGGGAATATGGTGGTAATCTTTAGATGGCAAGAACTTTAGCTCAAATTCAAGGTAGCAACTCTGCCACTAACCTTCTTGGCTTGGCGGCCGAAAAGAAGACCTAAGGTAAATAGCATTTATTGTGGAACTGCTGGGAAAGGTCTCTAAAAGAGAGAGCCTGAGTCTAAAGAGGTGTTCATGCCCAAGTAACAGACACTCACCACGATGTCATCAAGAAAGCTGCCGTGCCTTCAAGTCCATTTTAATATTCCTGATTGATCACCATACCCCCGGCCGGATTGAATCCGGTCATAGAAGTCTCAAAACTCCAGCCGTCGCGATTAGCCACTAGACCAGCTAGGCCACAACAAATATTCGTCAACTAGTTATGTTTATACAAACCATAGGAAGTTACTACAGGCCCACTGTTTACCCAACAAAGTGCAAGTATTTACAGACGAATCTCCAGCAAGCGTGGCCGTGACGAACTCTAGCTCAAGTCCCTTCACTGCGCACCATAGACTACACGGCCACCAGCTGGAGAATCGTCTGTAAAAACTTCATAATGTGGAGTCATCAGTGGAGTGCCTGATGTCTAACGCTCCATGGTAGTATAAATATACCTAGTTTGGATGAATCTTTTGTGGCTAGCTGGTCAAGTGCTAAAACCGACCGTCTGAGTTTTGATACCTCCGACCGCGGTTACAATCCCTGGGAGGGGGGGGGGGGGGGGGGGGGCCGGGTATGGTTTGTTTATGCAATTCTGTCTCATTAACGATTTTCTTGTAGAGTCCCCTACTATGGAATAAGGTTTACCTGGCGAATGAAGAGGGGTATTTTTTCATTCCGACGGGGGTAAACTGTATATTAAAATTACCTCCTGGGATTTACGAAGGCAGAGATTTTCCTTCGCCTTATCCGATAAAGGTACCAAACTGGGGGACAACAAAAGAAGCCTATACCCCCAAAGTCGATTACGTCATCAAACTAGGAGAGGGTTAAGCATCTGTGGATTGTGGACCTCATACACCATTACGGGAAGTCTGTACAACATATAGTAAACCCTCCATCACACATTTTTAAACAAGGATGCACAGAAATTCTACATTTAGCTCCGTAGGGGGGAGAGTTTATTCAAATTGAGAATTAGAGTTTTCCCACATCTACGATCATGATAACACACACGTACATTTTATACGGCACATCCGTAAAAAATCAGGGTATGACATGTAGAAGTGAGAAGATTAAACACTTGTTGCTTGAAGTTTCGATAGCCCCACCATTAAAGGGCTAGGGTCCTGAGGAGAACAAAGATTTGGAAGTTTGGACATTAATTACAAAATAGAGTGCAAAGAAGTCAGAGTACCGTCCTCAGAGGTGGAGGACAGAGTCTCATATCTAACTGGGACTTTTATCCTGGTGTTAATGAAAAAGAATTTTAGAAGATTTTGATCGAGGTGCTTAATCAACAGGAGGATAACCACATAAATTAACATCAGATAATTTGCTATAATTCGCATATGGTCCCGTAAAATCTAGCTTCTTGCCAAGTTGGGTGGCCAGGTATAGGTTTCCTGAACCAAACACATTGTCTCCCTGAGATTGAAGTAGCGAAAATTGTGCATTTCGTCATAACCTCTGTTTTCATCGTGTTTTGAGCTGCCTTTTAGTTAGCCTTAGGCTAACTGCCGGTATCCACCTGCAAACCTGTGAAGAAACGGGTTCAGAGTGTGAGCATAACGTCCTTCTCCCATCCATCCTTCTTTTGATCACCCAAAGAGGACCTTGTACATAGTTCCCAAAGATCAGCTCAAACAGACTATACCGCGGTAGCACACCTTGCACAGTTAACCTAAAAAGAAAACAGACCACAAAGTAATTATCATCCCCAGTGCTTTATTAAAAAGGCATACAAAAAAGTTCTCGAAGCAGTAGGTTTTTAAACGACCCTGATGTGAATACTTACTAAGTGCCTTGGGACTGAGTATCTAGGCATTGAGATAAGTATGAGTATTAACCCTAACCAAGTTATGCTTGTCCCAAAATGCTTTGTGCAATGAAGTTAGTACTTGATCACTTGAAACTAGATAGTAGGAATGCCAAAACAAGAATAAATCAGGTATAAGGCCTTGAGAATAGCTTTAGTATTAATACAGCTCCCTGGGAATAGCTTCCGGGAATCTAGTTAACTCTAGACGATATGGTACAATCAGAACTGAATTCCAGACTTTGACTTAGGTAGCGGACCTACGCAATCTGAAATTTAATTCTGCGAAAGGTTCTCCATCAGCGGTATAGGCTGGAGGGGTGCGGGTTTTAAATTTGGAATGTCTAGTTTCCCTACTTTCTGACATTCATGGCAACATCGGATATGATTCTTCACATCCTGCCTTAATTTTGGCCAATAGATTCTATATAATGTTTTAGTAATTTCTAAGTGACCTCCTAATGAAGTATTATGAGCCATATTCAATATTTGAGGTTTAAACTTTGTTGGAACCACTAACCAGTCTGACAGTTGCCGGCCTCTATCTCCTTACCAGTCTCAGTTTCAGATCAAATAAGCCGTTTTTTAAGTTTATACTTGACCGGATGATTCGAAGGGTTTACCCTGGATGCCTGAAAGCGAAATTCAAAGAAGGGGCCCTATCGTTGTTCCTCCCTGAAGGGCAGTGCCTCGGGGATGGAAACAGAGATATCTGGCAATCCTGCAACCCTGGAATAGGAAGGCTTGATCTGGGTCTGTTCACTTAATTTACGAGGCTCTGGCCAGTTTCCTCGTTAAAACAAATTGGCTATTCCGAGATCAGAGTCGTCCAAGGATAGGTCAGCATTCTCGCCAGACACCCTTGGGATGTTGCCCAAGTTATGGCCAACACCGGAGAAGAATTAATCACTATGGGTTCAGGACATACACTAGCAGTGGTAATGTTATTATCAGTAATAACATGGCATCTTTCATAGGAAATCCTTCGGAATATGCCCTCAGTCAAGTATCCAGTGTAATATGTGCACTGTACACAGATTCTATGCAAGGACACAGAAAAGATTTCGGTCTATGGGGGCAGCTGGGACGGATGTGACCTACTTGGTTACAGAGAAAGCAGATGTACAGGCTTGCCCTTAACTCCCTGCTGGACGTTGCAACTGGTGTCGGTCTGTTGTTGAGTGGTATGTCGCTCACCAGGTTTACCATAAGTTGAGAAGCCTGGCTCACCAGGTGACTTAGTTGGCTGACATAGACGTTCTCCCTCTGGCTGGTACTTCATCATCCAATGTGGACGATCTCTGCTCATGCCAGGCTGTTGAAAAGAGAGATGGGACCTCTCGGAAAAGGAGCAGTTGGTTTCAAAGGTAACAGCCAACCTGGCTGCCTCCAATGCAGTAGTTAAGACACGATCCTGCAGGAAGACTCTAACCTCTGGTCCCACAGACTCCAGCAGGTTGTCGACTAGGACAAGCTGCACGAGATCATCAAAGATGGCGACACCACTTGCTTTATACCAGCTGGTAAAAGCTTTGGTCTGGTGTTGCACAAAATCCACCAGGGATTGACCAAGCTGTCATCTGCCTAACTTGAACAACTTCCTATACCTAGCGGGGATACATTGGTATGCTCCAAGGACTGTGGTCTTCACCATCTGATAGTTACAAAACTCAGTGTCATTTAACACTGATGTAAATTCCTGTGCCTTACCAAACAACGCTGTGTGAACCAATGACGCCCAATGCTGTTCCGGCCACCTCAAGGCTCGAGCCGGATTTTCGAAAGTTTCGAAAAATTGTTCTGGTTCTGCCTCATTCAAGCGGGGAACAATCTGTACTGCTGTCATTTTCAACTTGAGAAAACTGCCTTCTTTCTTTTTCCATATCAAACTCTTCCTTGGCATATGCCCTCTGTTCCCTAGTCTGCTCAAGATTGATTTTCTCCAACTCAAGAGTAAACGCAGCTGATTCGCCTTCAGACAACCCTGCTGTACGAGACTGACGATTTTGCTCAGTTGATGTATCATTTTCCTCCTGTGAGAACATGGGGGTTTTTATTCCAGGCTCCCATAGAGGGAGGAAATCTCATGTGCCATCTCCTCTTCTAGAAGTTTATACTTATAAAAGGTACAAATCTGCGCAACTGTGAGAATGCGTTTGTAATCAATCAGTGGAACGAGCAATTTGGGCCCAAAAA
>NC_069422.1:8665150-8683891 GCF_026875155.1 Cherax quadricarinatus | reverse complement strand
TTAAACCTTTATCCCTTTTCAAATTTAGATAAGGTAAACCTCGGACAAGAAACCCTTTCCCTCCCAGGAAATTGTTTTAAATTTTCATATGTGCCCCCAAAACTATTTCTTCTCTTGCATTGATTTTTTCAGCGATCGTTTTGTACGTCACAATTTTACTTTTTCCCATTACAACCCTTTGTAGGAACTCATTATCAGCCCAAATTACAGTGTCGCTAATTTTTCTCTGCAACTTATTTCTTATATAATTACAAATTTGACACCTACTTTAAAGGGGTTTTAAATTTCCCAATTGAGGTAAGGTATGGATTAAATTTGGGAATTTAGTTTAGACAACAAAGAAAAAACACTATTACTTGAAGGAAAGCAATGCCCATTCCCCAATTTTGAAGTCAAAAAAAAATGTGGAAAATATTTTCCCATTGGATTGGACCGGGGGGGCTCCAACTTTGGATTTTTTCTATCCCAAATTAAATTCACCCCACTGTTAAGACCCTACTTAGTTTTTTCATCCCAAGATTTTTAAAGCTTCCATGCTTTTTGTATTAAAAATTTCCCTTTTGAAGGGGTGACAGAAAACCCTATGGATCAAAATTTTTGGAAACCAGCAACAAAACTTTTTTAGTTAATTTTTTGAGCATTCTGTAATTTTTGGGTTTTTTAACATTAAAAAATCTTTCGATACAAGTTAACCCCCATACATTACTACTTTTGGGGCATTTCTCCCCGGGGTAATATTTACTTATTTTGCCCTTTTTAAATTTTTGGACAAATTTTATATTCCATTCATTAGAGGCAATCTGCACTTTGCATTATTTTTTTTACCCTTTTCCCATAAGTCTTTAAATTCCCCTCTTCATTAAGTCACCCGGGAAATTGACATAAAATTGTTTGCTCATTCTTTATCAGTGGATTTCCCCTTTTGTTAATGTGTGCATTTATCGTCGCTTAAAGTGGGAAATGGACGGGATGTGCCCCCAAAATTTCGTCATAAAGGAAAGGTTTTCAGATGGCTAGTGGGTCACGGGGTTTCGGGGCCATAAGAAAGGGGGTAAAATCCCGGTCGCCTCTTGTAAACCCACTTTAGGAAAGCTTTATAGTCAGCCTTTAAAGGCAAAATTCTTCATCCTGAAATTTAATAAATATTCCAAATTTTTTCCGTCAACGACGCCTGTCATCAACAGTATTTAAATGGTACATTTTTGTTCTCCCGGGGCATCAATTAAACAAAATCCTCAGAGGAGTGGTCTTAAAACCCTTTCTTCGCTCGTGGTGGAAATAGTGCCCTAAATTTTGTTTCTCAGGAGGTACCTCTTCTATAATTTATTAATTAATTGTTCAGTAATTAATTATTATGGCAGCAAAAATTGGGGTGTTACTCTTCGCGGATGACCCTTTAATTGTTCATTGCCATTCTGTATTAGGGGCATTTGGAGGTTTTTGCCCCAAGGGAAGTGTCCCCGTATTTCCAGATTCAAATTTTCATCTTCTGTATTGTTCCTGAGAAAAGAATCGTTTGGACTTTCTTCTTTTACATTTATTCCAATGCTGTCTAATTTCCCCACAATTTTGCACGGGATCAGCCCCATCCTTAGGAAGAATTATATTGGGGCACGATTATGAGAAAGAACCAGTTTGTATTATGTTTCCTTTTAGCATGAATTTCAGGGAATCTACCATACTTACAGGGCCCTCCTCATTTAAAAAGGGGACCCCATTTCTTTACATACCCTTTACAAAGAGGCTAATAGTCACTCCCTACCCCAAAATTTTTTTGGGGCCCTACAGAATATCATTTACACCAGAAGGTGCTAAATTTAATCATGTAAAGTCTTTCGTAGTTTACTAAGCACTATTGTAGATTTTTTTATTCCCCAATTACTGCTTTAAACACGTTTTTTTAAATTGCCCAACCTGACAGTTACATAACGTTATACAATTGGCCCCTTTACCCGAGAGAAAACCGAAAATTTTAAGTTGTAGGATCTCCCATCGTACTTTCATCCATCAAGACTTTTCGTTTTATAAAAGGACGCGGGAAACCCTTTGGTCAAATAAGCATTTTCTTTTTTTGATTTATCCCTTTTTCATAAATTTTTTTCCTGAACACGGGGTAAAGGCTACTTCACAAACATCATTAAAAAACTTTAGCACATTTTTACATTAGCCATGCTGTTTTGGGATTGTAAACATTATCATTTTTTCAACATTTCATATGACCCTTACACTGACTATAGGGTGTCTTTTTTGTGCATTGAAAACATTTTTTTATTTGGATGAAAATCCTTTTACATTGTTTTTACCTAGACATCTGTACTTCCCCAATTTCCTCCAATCTTAACCTTATTTTCCCAAATTGTATGCTTTGCAATTCGTAGAAAAATGAGTACCCTTGAGAAGAGAAACTTCTTTTTTTGACTGGTTTCTTATTAACTGGGCTTCTTGGAGGTATTATTCTTCTTTCTTGTGGAGAAACATTATTTTGATTCCTGTCTTGTTTTGCCTTTTCAACTTTTTAGGAAAAAAATTTTGATTTTTTAAATTGGGATATTTTTTCCTTTTGTGAAAATTGCAAATACCTTAGGTTATTTGTGTTGCATCTTTAAAAAGGTTTTGGCTGGTCGCAACTGACATTTAAAATTTTTGTGACCTAGTCTTATTTTCCCCCAGAACAAAAAAAACCTTTTTGATACTTGTTCAGAACCTTCAAGTGTTTACATTTAATTATTCTGTCAAAGGATAAAACAGCCTGATTCCTTTAATTTATTTTTTATTAAAAATTTTAAAAGTGCTCTCCAATTTAACTCTAAAGCGGGAAACCTTTTTAAGTGGATCTGGAGATTTTAATTAACAATGAATCACTAGATCCCCCTACTTTGTTCTGTATTACCATAAGTGACCCTTTTTCAAGTAATGCTTCCTTGTAAAATCATCTACATTGGGAAAGGGTTTTATAGAAAGTGAGCATCTCCCCTTTTCCTGTCCCCTTTTAGGGGAAAATAATTTGTCACAGGGTAGGGCACTCCTGTCTGCACGCTGTTTAAAAATTGACCCAAAAATCCTCCCCAAATTTTTTCCAGGACAAATACAGGTAAACATAAATTTGGGAGTTTTGCCAAAGACATTTATTTTTTGGAGCAGGGGCGATTAACTGCCTGGTTTACACATTTTAAATTTTTTCAAGCCTGACTTACAAAAAGAATTTTTTCTTCTTTTCATAATACTGTTTTTTCAAAGATCTACTTCAGTCTCTTACACAGTTTTAACATTCCCTTCTATTTTTTATAATATAATTTTTAGAATCAATCTATTCCCCCAAAACATCTAAAAAACAATTTTAAAAACATCTATTACAGTTTCTTGATTTTATTTAATTTCCAAAATTTTTAAGCCTTTTTATATACTTTTTCTAGCCTGTGTAAAGCCTTTTTTTTCTTTAATTTTTTTTTGTCTTCTCATTAATTTCCCCCATTTTCACCCATGATGAAAAGTATTTTAAATTTAAATTAAATTAATAACAGATTATGTCTAAATTTTTGCACTTCATAAAGGTAAATATACAAATTTTCCCTTTTAAATAAATCCCGACACTTGGTTAGCAAATTACGTAAAAAAATTATAATATAAATTTTAAATAACATTTAAAACAAACCTTTGCCCGATTGGCTTATAAAATTAAAATTTTTTTAATAAATTTTAATCCCCTACACATTAAGTAAATTTGTGGACCCAAAATCCACCTCTTTCTGTCTTTCATATATAATTATTAAATAAACAAAACACTTTTAATGACTTTACAATTTCCTCGGTTCAGAAGGCCAACGGGCAAATTATGGGAAAAAAACATTTGCGGATGAATGCATTCATACATACAAGTAAATGGTAACAAAGATAATTATTAATTATCAAAATTCAAAAAAAGAAGGAATTTTAGGATACCTGGGTCGCAAAAATGTCCCCCTTCGATCCTACCATCTTTTCTCCCACAAGCTGCTCTATGAAATGTAATACACACCAGGAATTCGGGTAAAATTATTATAATTTTTGTGCACTGTATATTAAAATTAATAATGATTACATATACACATTTATAAAACAGAAGAGAATTTTTAACAAACACCCCCAATTAGTGTGGAGTTTTACTGTGTATAATACTCAAAAACCCCTCTAACTAAATTTATGATGATAATACTGGCCAGAATTACAAACATAATTTAGATGCTTATCTGAGGTTCCTGAGCTGTCCTGTACATCGATTTAATGCTCAAATTATGCAGAAATGCACATCCAACAATTTCGGCTCCTATTTGAGAGGTTTTAAGCCCAATATAACCTCTAGAGCGACGAAAATTCTTCTTATTTTTACTAACGTTTTTTTGGGCTATTAAAAAACAAAATGGCGATTCTCTGCTCGTCAGTGCAGGCGCCGAGCTTCCATCTTTTTATAATATAATTTTTATTAAATGCAATATATTTTATTAATTTACATACAAATACTCTATTTTCGGAAAATATACCATATATTTTCCACAAGTGGGGTTCAAGCCCACCCGTTCTGTGACTTGTTTGCAATCGTGTTGTTTTGATTTCACGAGTCTGGAATAAGCAACTGTATGCAGATTATATGTGAGGAGACTTCAAAGATATTCGCCCCCTGATGACGAGGATGTGACGGGAGGAGGTAGTGACTGCAAGAATGGTTTGTGTTTGGTTTGAAGACTGTGACGAATTTAAGTATGTCATTAATACCCGTTTTGGGGCGAGCTGCAAGATATGACGCATAATTTGTTTATTGTTCTTTGACCGAGTGTTGTTTCTCCTCCCAAATGCTGCCTGAGATGCAGCCACTAAACCCCAAAAAATCAGCCACACTGGGTCTTATGATGTCCCCAATAATCTTTCATCTGTTATGGGGGAATCGAGGAACTTTTTCCAATTGAGAATCTGAGGTTGGTGTTAGTGACCATCATGACAGAGAATACCGAGAATCAAATAGGTTAAACAATGGAAATCCAGTGATATAATAATACGAATGACGCAGTTGGGAAAATTATCATTGGTATTTCCAACTGCGTCATTCGTACGAGGAATGCATTTTCAGCATTGGCAGACTAATTGCACTCCAAAAAACACACATTCATTTCTACATCAACGTTATCAACTCCCTGTCCTGGATATGAACCTGCATCACCTGACGGGGATTCGTGGAGTGAGTCACCTCAGCTGGTCAACTTTCGTGTAAACCACCATGACAGGAGAGCCCAAAATGACAGAAGAAACGAGAACATCCAGTGAAATTTTCCCTATATGTATTTAGGTATGTTTTTTTTTACCTAAAAAAAATTTTTAAATGATAATTTACATACAAATATTATGCATGTTATATTATGCCTTTAATTCCCCAGCTGATGAAATAAGAGTGGATCTCTCTGGTGATCTTATTTATATTTTAATCGCCCACTAATATACTTTTTACATAAATGTATAAGCTACGTAAGAAAATAATTTGTACAAAACAATGAGGTAATTAATGAACACGGAACACCGGTGTGGAAAGGAGATCGTGGGACAGAAAGTGTGCTGTTTTTGCTTGGAATATTTATCTGTGTTAGTTTACACACAGATTGGCGACGTTTCTAGTGGTCCTTGGAATGTATTCAGTGCTTCGGGGCAGTGAGCACGTGGGGGTGGCTATGGGCCCCGACTGGGCCTGAGCCTTACTGCTCTGCCCCCAGTGTGGGCGGCTGTGAGGTCACAGGAAAGCAGCTCTGCAGCTGGCTCTGTCCCCACACCTACAGTCACCATGACAGACCCAGGAGAGCGGCCTAAACGTTCATTGGAATGCGGGGAGAGTTGGAGGATGATGTGGTGCAGGTGGGAGCCCCCACCAAGAAAGTCAAGGATGCAGTGGAGACTATTGTAATCTGCCAGTTGACACTAGATCCGTCGGCAGCCGCTACCCAAGGAGGGCTTGCAACCCCCAGATGGCCATATGGGTCGTGGAAGAAAGCCAGGAGGCTGTAGCTCCTCAACTGGCAAGGATAGAGCCTTCCCAGGTCCCTACCCCAGTTGTGTTGGCCTCCACAATAAGGGGACTGGCTGACTCCATGTGGAAGGAGGAATTCCCACCAGCAACCAGGGCCTTCAACAAATTCAAGGTTCCCGATTACGGGTTTTAGGGATCTGGAAGGTCTACCCCCCCTCAAGTTTTTGCTGCGAATTCACTCTCAGGAATGAGGTTCTGGTCATTCCTTGGGACGAGGATTCTTACGAGGAGTTAAAGGGGCTGGTTGTGACGCATCCCAGCATGGTGGAATTGGTTCTTCGGAGAAGGTGTACAAGTCCCTGTGCCCCTCCCACTGGGCCCCATTTTGGAATGCCCAATATTGTCAAGCGGAGCGACTCACTGCAACGGTGGGCAAGGTGCCCACCCGCCTAGGTGCTGATCCACCACAAAGGTCCACTTCCTTCACACCTGGACCTTGGGGTCTGGGGAAGATTCAAGACCTGACCGTACCTGTCGGGCCCAGTACAATGCTTCAAATGTCAGGGGTTCAATCATATTGCAACCACTGCCAGCAAGAGAAGAAGTGTGGTGTGTGCAGCAAGGCACGCGACTCGAAGGACTGCATTGCAATCCTCAAACAGCCAACCGGCAAAGCCCTTCAGCTGGAGCCCAAGTGTGCCAACTGCTCAAAGAGGCAACATGCCTGGAACCGGAGCTGTCCTGTGATGGTGCAGCACTGGCAGCAGGTTCATCATTGGAACGACCCGACAGCCCCCGACGCCACCCAGCCTTGGAACCACCCAGCAACAGTCAGTATGGGCTCCAACCACGGTTCCCGGATACTGTAGAAGGGCAATACCAGCGAGTTCCTGGCACTGGGCTCCCAGCAGTGGCATCAGGGGGCAGGCACTGGCTTGCAGCGCACGGTCAACTGTGGGTCAGATGGCAAGGTGGCCAGGAAGACAGAATCAATGGGAAAAACAGCCACAGGCCAGGAACACTGCCCAGCAGGTCCCAGCTAGGCACCAACATTCTTTGCCATCCTGCCAGCAGGCCTCTTCCCAAGGGCAGGCCCCTACTGTGAGCGGCCAGAGTCAGGTAGAGGTTCCCCGCCTGGGGACCTGGAAGCCCATGGCCACTCAGGCCAGACCCAGGGTGCACCCAGCTTATGCTGCTGCAGTGTCAACAGCCACCCAGACATACCCAGTGACCCAGCCCTGACTCGACGGGTGGTCCAGCTCAATGCCTGCAGAGGTAATGGTCGAATAATTTCCCGATCGACTGAAGAAAATCATCGGGGTCATCTCAGCACTCTCTGTCGCCTCCTGCCGTCAGCGGAGGACAGGGACACCTGCAGATAGCTCCTGTCATGGATGCTGGGAGTGGTCCTACTGGCGGGAAAGGGCTCAATGAACTTAAACCCATCACCCGGAGTCCTTCCTCTGTGATGGGGGGACCGAATCGCCAAAAACGGACGACGAGCCCCAGGCAGAGATGGAACAGAGGGCCCCCCTCTGTGGACCTTGAAGATCCTCCGTGGAACATTTGAGGTGCAGGGGAAAATTCACTTATGATTGAAGCTACATTCAGGGGGGGTTGAGTCTTCCTTTTCCCGGAGACACTTCCCAAATTTCGTCACATAAATGCAGCCACGTACCCCGGGATTCTCGCTTACCTTCATGCCTGGAAGGACGGGCAGGGGCACGGCGACTAGTCGGACCACTATCCTCATAAACTCCATGACCCCATCAACTGTGGGGAGGGCGGGGAGGTTCAGGCTAACCCTACACCTGCCGGTGAACCTCTCGTGGTTTTAAAAAAATTTTTAAAAGAAGCTCTCGGACCCCCCTTGACATTTCAGGGTGCAGCACTCGTCCCCCAGGAGGGTCTTGTGGCTGGGTGTAAATCCCCACCCCCCAAATACTTTCTTCGTCTTCCTCCCAACGCATGGGAGGCCCCTTTGTGCTGTGGGAGGGGCCCGGATCGCCCCCCTCAACAATGGTGAGCCAACCCTCACTTGGGGGCCGCTTGGCATCACATATCTTAGGCAGTTGCTCTCGATGCAAGATGGAGGTCCCCCGTCTCCCCATGATCACTTTTCAGGGACACCAACTGAGGGTCCGCGGTGCCCCCCCCCACACCCCCCCCGATGTAATCAAAAAAAGGGCCGACGGGCAGCGTTTCCGGGGTCATCAACACTGGGGGGCGAGTCTCCTCTTCCAGAAGCCCCGATGGGGGGCTCAAAGCTTGCGGGTCCCCTTCACATGTGCACTGAGGCACCCATACTTAAGTTTACGTGGAGGGTCAATAAACGTGACTGGTGGTTTTCATGAGGACATCGGGGGAGCAGAACCCCCGCTAACGTCGTTGCAGATGCACAGGCAAAACCCCAAGTTGAGCCATGCGTCCTGCTCGGGAAAGGGGTGCCGCTGCACGCCATGTCCACACGGGGGCCCCAGGAAAAAGGGTTTTGAGTGGTGTGCCTCCTCAGCTTTTCCCCCACCTTTCTGGATTTGGACCAAGTTACGATTGCCACTGGGGCGTGTCGCAGTGTGGCTGGGTTTTGCACCAGACCCCGAAAGGAGGCAAAAAGTCTGGGGATTTTTTCACCCCCAGAGCGGCCAAGGCTCAACTGCCTCAGGATTTCCGGGATCTCCAATCACCTCCTTCCCAGAAGGATGATGGTATCCAAGCAGCAGAAAGGGTAAGGGGGCATCACGGATAAAAACTTTACGACCAGGAGCTCCGCCCGCTTCAAATCTCCTCGGGCACTGCCCCGGTGCATGATGGTAACATAAGTGATCACTCGGGCTGGGCCCTTCTGGACATGCACTGTTCCCGGGGGTCGTAACCGGGGTTTGGGGAGTGGCAAACTCCCTGCCGTATGGAAGGAGGTGACTCATACCGATTTCCCAAGCCCCGGAGATCCTGGCAGTGTGAACCCATTCCCCCCTCACCAGTTGCATCTCGAAGGTTGAAAGGAGGTTTTGGGCGCCTGAGGGGGAAGCTTGGCCCTCCTCTAAAAAACCCTATGCTTTACTAGAGGGGTGGGCACTTTCGAAAACCTTACCACTCTATGGGGCCCGCATTGGGTCGGGGCGCCCCTGCCCCATTTTTTGTCTTTCTTGACCTCGAGAAAGTTTTGAAGCCAGCACACCGCCTCTCTCACTCTTGGCCCCCAGAGGGTTTAAAAACAGGCTGCTTTCATGGCTTTTTCCTATCTCCAGGGCAAGTGGGGCCCGGGTACGCTTCCCGGGGGATGCCTCTTTTCAAAACCCGGGCAAGGAACTCCACGGGCGGGGTGTTAGTCCCATCCTGTTCAATGTACTGATGCACACCAGTGGTGTGCCGCCTTTCTCCGGAGGGTCTTCCTCCCCTATGCCGAGACCGGCACTTGTCGTTTCCTAGGGGAAACGCCGGCTTTTGCAGCATGCCCCGTAGGGGCCTCGATCTGCTGGGATCCACTTGCCTCACTTGGGGTCAAGATTCGCGGCAAAATCCAAAGCCATGATCCTTCGCACCAGGGTACCCCGTCGAGGCGGGGGTTCTCGGCATCGACCCGGGCTGGGTTCACAGTTATAGGTACCCTTGGCAGGGCCCCACCTTCCCGAAACATGGCACCCATCAAAGGAGGGCTCTGCAGAGGGTCGGGCATTGAGTGCCTGGCCAACCCTAGGGTTGGGGCCAGCCCCGAGGTCATGAGTTGTTCTACATCCAGGAATACGCTCCCTCGTTGATAGGGGCGCTTGCTCTGGGTTTACCAGCCCCCAAAAATCAAAACCTTTGTGTGATCCAGAAAACAGTGTAAGGCCATGCTGGGGGCTCCTAGGTGGGTTAATGCGTGGCTCTGAACCTTTAGGCCAGCTGCACCCCCTTTAAACGGATCCAACGGTAGCTGCAAAGAGGATTGCAAAGTTCTGTGACCCCAGGGGGTGACAAAATGATGAGGGATTTACAGGTCCGCCGGGACCGGTATTCCAATGCACCCCCGGCCACCCATGGAGTGGTGGTAAACAGATGCCACACGGAAGCTCATGCCCTGACAATGCTCCAGGGGAGAGGCGTGGGGGACTGGCATGAACTCACGGTGCCGCCGCTTGGGCACCCGAGCTGTTTGGGGGTGCCTGGGCAACCCACAACGCAAGAGGCATTGCACCCCGGAGTTCTGCAAGATTTGCCTCGGCTAGCATGTGGGGCGGAAGGCCCGGGGTGTGCCATATTACACCGATGGCTCCAGAGACCAGTGGGAGGCCCCACAGTGTGGGATTTTCCACAGCAAACTGACAGCAGGGTTGGGGGCCCCCCAGACCATTGCACCCTCCTCCAGGGGGAACTCTTTGCCATCCAACAAGCTCTGCAGCATGCTCTTGCAGACCATCAGCATCCCCCCGTCATCCACGTTGTTTCCCAAAGGGGCAGCGATCCAAGCAATTATGCCCCAGAGGCCAAAGGACAACATACACTTAATCACATCCATCCGGGGTGACCTGCAGACACTCATAGCCCAGAGTTGCAGGGCCACCATCAACTGGATCCCGAGCCATGTGGGTATCCCTGGCAATGATGCTGCAGATGAGGCTGCTAGGACTGCAACCCTCGAGGCACAGCCACGTGCTGCAATCTCCATCAGCCTCAGCCAGATTGCGCTGTGGGTTGCCGGTGCGGCCAGGAGCCCACTCCCTGACCCTGAGGATTCACGGAGCCTCCGCTGGTATGTCAGGGCGACCCACAGGGCGCCCCCTCCAAGTATTCGGACACTGTCCAGAGAACTGAGGGTGCATATCCACCGCCTACGCTTAGGGTATCCCACGACTGCGCGGATTGTCGAACGGGCAAGAGAGGAGCTCTGTGGCCATTGTGACCGAATGGTTCCGAAGCCCTTGGTGCACTTCCTGTTAGACTGCCCGGCTACGATGCCCATTCGCCGTAGACACTTCCCAATGAAACCAGTGGGGCAAGCCCGAGAGGATGAGGTAGCATATCTTGTGTACTTAGCTGTCAGGGACTTGGAAACCTTACTTTCAGTCATTGCACGTCACCCCCCCCCCATCCGCTGAAGTCGCTGTGGGGGCCTGCTTTGGGCCTCCATTGCACCGCACACCAGCCGCCGTTAGTGCAAACTAACGTTTGGTACGTCATCTGTCCATAGAGCCGGTGAAGTAGTCCCCCTTCCCGCTGAAGAACTACCGCGCATGTGCAAGAAAAGATAAACGACACTTCCCTACCCGGGGAGCCAGTGCCGGGTCACCAAATTGGAAGAGACCTGGGCCGGGATACCATACCGGCGAATGAATAGAATGAATAGAATAGAATTGAATAATGAGATCATCGACACCATGCCCAACCCATCTAGGGTAGGGTAGGTGCATGGGGCCCGAGCTTGTAGCTCACAAGCCTGTCATTCCCATTAGTCCCCTGGGGGCGGGGATGGCAGACCAGAGAGGTCTAGCTTGTGGCTAGGTCTGGGGACAGTTGGTTCTAAGATGAGGAGGTACTTGTGCCTCCTCCCATGGGAGTCTTAGGTCTCAGACACTCCCAAGACAGGGAGCCAAGGCCGGACCACCACTTGGAAAAGGCCCGGGCCGGGAGAATACCGGGCGAATCTTTAATAATAAATAATTGAATAATGAAGACAAAAGAGATAAATGAGGCAATGGATGAAGCTAAGTAAGGATCTAATCGTGCGGGCGGGTATGCGTGTCGGTGGGGGTCGGAATGGCAACAGGGATAGTCTGTGGCGGCAGGGGGAGGACGTGGCGACAGGGTCAGGGCGGGGGGGGGAGGGGCAGTGGAAGGGGCAGCTGTTGGCGTTTTTTGTTTGCTTGAGGTGGTACAGATCGGCCCCAACAATATAAAGTCTACTTGATATTTTCTGAAAGGTAAACTAAACTATTCTGTTAACAATACGTCATCCATGATCCCAAGTATCGTTTTTCCCTACACTCACCTATACCTCAAAAGTCTTTACATTTAACTCCAATACAGTTCAGCAAGAGCCCCAATTGCTGTCCTAACTATGACTGCTACTCTGGAGTTTATCTGGAGAGAGTTCCGGGGGTAAATCCCCCCGCGGCCCGGTCTGTGACCGGGCCCCTCCTTAGGTCAGTGTCCCAGGATGCGACCCACACCAGTCGACTAACACCCAGGTACCCATTTTACTGATGGGGAACATAGACAACAGGTGGAAAGAAACACGTCCAATGTTTCTACTCTGGCTGGGAATCGAACCCGGGACCCTCACCGTGTGAAGCGAGAGCGTTAACCACCAGGCCACAGAGCCCCCTAGAGCGATGCACCATTATTGGAACACAGATAATTTTTGTAACACAACTGATTATAGTTCTTAATAAATAGATTGCAATTTCCTTACAGTATATACCTAGTTAGCAAATTACACCGTCATCTCTACAACAATATTCATTACTAATTCACAGTGTGGTAAAGCAATAATTATGGTAATGATCCTAGGAGCATTTCCTCCAGTAATGATCACATAAATGATATTATCTTACCTACTTAACTATCCCCACCATCTTACTCTATATCTCTTCTTACTTTCTTTGTAAAAAAAACAAACAAAAATGAATATGGATTAAGGAAGCGTGCATAAGTAGAAAGTGAAGCATGCATAAGTAGAAAGTGAAGCATTGCATAAGTAGAAAGTGAAGCAGTGCATAAGTAGAAAGTGAAGCAGTGCATAGTAGAAAAGTGAAGCATTGCAAAGTAAAAAGTGAAAGAGTGCATAAGTAGAAAGTGAAGCATTGCATAAGTAGAAAGTGAAGCAGTGCATAAGTAGAAAGTGAAGCATTGCATAAGTAGAAAGTGAAGCAGTGATAAGTAGAAAGTGAAGCAGTGCATAAGTAGAAAGTGAAGCAGTGCTAAGTAAAAAGTGAAGCATTGCAAAAGTAGAAAGTGAAGCAGTGCATAAGTAGAAAGTGAAGCATTGCATAAGTAGAAAGTGAAGCAGTGCATAAGTAGAAAGTGAAATTGCATAAGTAGAAAGTGAAGCAGTGATAAGTAGAAAGTGAAGCATGTATAAGTAGAAGTGAAGCAGTGCATAAAGTAGAAAAGTGAAGCAGTGCATAAGTAAAAAAGTGAAGCAGTGCATAAGTAGAAAGTGAAGCAGTGTTATAAGTAGAAAGTAAAAGCAGTGCATAAGTAGAAAGTGAAGCAGTGATAAGTAAAAAGTGAAGCAGTGCATAAGTAGAAAGTGAAGAAATGCATAAGTAAAAGTGAACATGCATAAGTAGAAATGAAGCAGTGCATAAGTAAAAAGTGAGCAGTGCAAAAAGTGAAAGTGAAGCATGCATAAGTAGAAAGTGAAGCAGTGTATAAAGTGAAAGTGAAGCAGTGCATAAGTAGAGAGGATGCAGGCGTAAGTGAAGTAAAGCATGCATAAGAGAAAGTGAAGCAGTGCAAAGTAGAAGTGATGCAGTGCGTAAGTAGAAGTAAACCCCGTGCATAAGTAGAAAGTAAAGCAGTGCGTAAGTAGAAAGTGAAGCGTGCATAAGTAGAAATGATGCAGTGCTTAAGTGGGAAGTAAAAGCAGTGCATAAGTAGAAAGTGAAGCAGGCATAAGTGAAAGTGAAGCAGTGCATAAGTAGAAGTGATGCGTGCGTAAGTAGAAAGTGAGCAGTGCAAAGTAGAAAGTGAGCAGTGCATAAGTAGAAAGTGATGCAGTGCGTAAGTAGAAAGTGATGCAGTGCGTAAGTAGGAAGTGAAGCAGTGCAAAAGTAAAAAGTAAAGCGGGCATAAGTAGAAAGTAAAGCAGTGCATAAGTAAAAAAGTAAAGCAGTGCATAAGTAGAAAGTAAAGCAGTGCATAAGTAGAAAGTAAAGCAGTGCATAAGTAGAAAGTAAAGCAGTGCATAAGTAGAAAGTAAAGCAGTGCATAAGTAGAAAGTAAAGCAGTGCATAAGTAGAAAGTAAAGCAGTGCATAAGTAGAAAGTAAAGCAGTGCATAAGTAGAAAGTAAAGCAGTGCATAAGTAGAAAGTAAAGCAGTGCATAAGTAGAATTTAAAGCAGTGCATAAGTAGAAGTAAAGCAGTGCATAAGTAGAAAGTAAACAGTGCATAAGTAGAAAGTAAAGCATTTGCAAAAGTAGAAAGTAAAGCAGTGCATAAAGTAGAAAGTAAAGCTAGCAGGAGAAATAGTGGATTAAAGACCGAATGATACATCAAGTTATGACAGGTAATGCAGGACAGGGTGTATGTTTACAAGTGCATGGAAGAAGTGGGAGATATTTGGAAGATTTCCAGAAACGTGCATGGAAGAAGTGGAGATACTGGAAGATTTCCAAAAACATTTCCCATGGAAAAAAGATGGAAGATACTGGAAGATTTCCAGAGACCGTGCATGGAAGAAGTGGAGATACTGGAAGTTTTCCCAGAGTCATGCATGGCTCGGGTAAATGGAGAGACCCAAAATGAGTAAAGTCTGCTGATCGGCTGCTGCTAAAAGGTGCAGGAAAATAAAATATCAAGGTGATGCCCAGAAACTAAATGAATTTAGAAGTACGAGATGATGTGTGAATGAAGTTCTTCCCCTTTAAAACACTTAATTAATCAGTCTAATAGACATAGTTTAATCAGTCTCATACACTTAATTAGTCTTAATGCGAGCGTTGTTGGGGCTTGTAAAAATCATCCCCTAGAAATTATTTTGATGTCATTTAATGTAGAATTTTAAAACTAAATCACATATTGGAAAATCCCAGCAAATCATTTAAGAGGATTTTTTAATGAATTTAAAATAAGGACCATTAAAGGCTAATCCTGTTTTGTTTCTGTCTAACGAATTAGGGGCATAAAAATTGTTTTCACGTAATTTCTGTCTCCTAAATTATTTTCATTATTAATGAATGAAAGGTTCAGTGTTGTTGCAGGATTATTTTCAAAATCACAAACATACCATTAGGGCGTTTTTTATGCCATATGGATACCTTTCTGGGCTGCTTTCATCCTGACAGTTTATGATGGTTTGATTTGATCCATTAGCCCCCTAACACACACCACGACTTTCTAGAATGTTATTGTTGACATCGTTCCCCTCTCACACATGGAGGTGGACTCGTAAAACTGTTTCTAATGACCTGAGTGTTCAGTATGTAGCAATCAGTGTGGTTCCACTCTGTATTCTTGGCCGTCATTGTTATATATCTGGCACACCTCACAGCGTTAGTGTGTCCTTCCTCATTCTCCAAAGAAAAAAGAGAAAAACGAATTGCAACAACATCAAAACCCCTGCTATTGCATTGTCTCACCTGATGATAAAATCGTGTGCTCCTGATTTTTTTAAATATACTTTCATGACTTCTTGTTGCTGACGGAGTGTCACAGTCACTCCCAAAAATGAATAAAACATTAGAATCATTCCGTAAGCTTCTTTCGTGCTATTATATATTCTGCCTTTGAGTGTCTGCCTTCTCTGCTGAGATAGCAGCCATGCAAGAATCCCAGTGATAAAGCACATGATACATACGTTTAGTGTTTCCTGCAATTTCAATAACAGGCTGTCCATTACAGGTAAATTCTATTGATGTTGATGAAGGAGTGAGTCGGCAACTGCATACTTCCATTAACACTAAGACCCCGGAGCTAAGGTACTTCGTAAAAGGGGGTTGTTAAACTTAATCTTGTTTCCTTTATTAGACAGAAATTCCTCTAAGCCTTTGTAAGCACGGACAGATTTGCTGTTACAGTATCGATTCTTCACCAAAGTCGACACATACAGTGCAGAACATACATGGGCTTCCAGGAAGGAAATTTTACGTTTTTTATCTTGTATGTTGCATTCTTTTTTCCATTTATATAGAGTACTATAGCCAACCGCATCAACTCCACGTATCTCCCGATGCAATTATTAAGCGTCATTCTTAGAAATGATGTTCGTCAAGCCCTTTTGGATGTTCTCGACAGTTCGGACTTGGCTGTCTTTCTTGCACATAAAATGATCCTTGAAGTGAGAGGTAGAAACTGCTGTCATCTCAATAATAAGTAGGGACAACGACATCATTCTTTGTGAAAATTGCAGTACATCACGTGGAGATAACTAAAAGATCAATTCTGACCACCCGTCTACTATTATTCCAGGTTTCGAGTCATTAATGTACGCACAATCTGGACGTCTCTTGACGGTTGCTCTCCCGCAGGTTTTTACTGAGCGTACTGCATTTTGTTTCGTCATAGTTGATACATCGCCTTCGGTTCCAAATGATGGAACTTCAGGGGAAACCACTGTTTAAATGGATTGCAATCTGAAGTAATGATTTTTTTTATATCTATCACATCCTGCTCTAGTCTCGCTATCCAAATTCGTTAAGCAGAGCCGCTGCAGAGAGCACACAGTGTACACAAGTAGTGACCGTGGCCTGGTAGGCAAAAACGTCTCTTCACACGCTGAGTATTCGTGGATCGATTCCCGGCACGGGCGAAAACACTCGCCGTTTCCTTACACCTTTGTCCCTGTTCACCCATCAGTAAAATGGGTTACCTGGGTGTTAGTCAACTGATGTGGGTCGCATCCCGGGACAAAATTAACCTAATCTGCCCGAATGCTCTGCATAATAATGGGCTTTCCAACATAGTATGTCATTGATTTCGCTGACCTGTATACCTTGTACATGTACTTGTAGAACTAAAGATAGTAATATTATTACTGAACACTTTTGGCATTGTTTACCCTGGTGAAGGTCCCAATGGGCTTTCAAACACTCATCAAGAATTGTTTAATTGTTCAATTCTTTAGAGAGGGAGCATGGACACGGGGTATCTCACACTCACTAAAAACAACAGACATAGCCCCACTCCACAAAGGTGGCAATAAAACAATTGTAAAGAATTACATACCGACAGCACTAACGTCCACATCGTAAAAATCTTTGAAAGGATTCTAAGAAGCAAGATCGCCATGTACTTGATACCCCTCAGTTCCCCAACCCATGGCAAGCCCTGGGTTTAAAGCAGGTCTCTCTACCTATCCCACTACTGGACCACTAGACAGTCTTTGGGGGCTCTGGCGTCCAAACAAAATGCAGATGTAGTTTACACAGGGCTTTTTCGAAAGCTTCGACAAGTGTGATCATGGAGTAATAGTACACCCAAAAAGCGTGATAAAGGAAAAACAGGAAAAGTTGGTAGATGGATCTTAGCTTCTTTAAAAAATACAACACAAGCAGTACCAGTAAGCAGACTAAAAGCACAGGCGGCTACAGTGAAAAGCTCTATTCCACAAGGTACGTACTGACTCCTATTCAGTTCTTCGTCTTCATATCTGACATAGACAGAGATATAAGCCCCGCATCATGTCTTCCTTTTGGGATGACACCCAGATCTGCATGACAGTGTTATACAAAGAGGTCATCAACTAATCTTTAAACGGCTTTAAAGTGCTGACGGCCCCCTTTAATTAAATTTGCAGAATATACCAAAACATTTAAAATAATAAGAGTTTTATGGGAGACTTCTGACTGATAAGAAGTTTACGTTAATTGTCAATATTTTCCGCGTATGACCCTTGCCGGTTTAGCGCTTTCTTTGATTATATTATATAATTATTATTTGGCTGATTTGTATTCAACCAGTTGTAATGCAAAGCCTTAATAAGAAGTTCCATTTAATGCAGGATAGCTGCACTAGAATTATAACTAGCAAACTGTGAGAAAACTGAAATGGCTAGGTGCTAGAAGAGAAAGATCAAGTTGACTTTTTAACTTCTAGAGATATGTATGCTTTCAAATTGCATTTTGTAAACCGTCTTTCTCATGGAGACGAAAACAAACGCCATAAGATCTAAGACTATTAAGAGATTAGAAGAAAAGTCAGATGAGTATGTATACATATACATACACAACTGCATATGTAGTATTAGCTAGATGAAAGTAGAGGCAGGAAGATGTACCTGTCATTTTACGTGTTTGAGACAGAAAGACACCAGCAATCCTGTCACTGTGTGAAACAGTTACAGGTTTTCACTTCACACTCAACTGACAGGACGGTAGTACCACCCTGGGTAGTTGCTGTCTACCATTCCATTACAAAATACTACCTGAGGTTAATTATCAACCACACACTTGTTCCTTACGTTCACAACACTCATTCGACATAATATAGCATTTAGTATTAAAGTCAACTGCTAGAAAAATATTTAAATTTAATTAACAATGTCTCTGACTTATATTGGAGACAGATTGTCGATCTTGCATAGTTAGCAAACCATACTGTGGATGGGGGGAGAACTCGTACAACTCCAGGACAGCGCGCGAGCCACCGGACCAGCTGGCTACAATAAGATTCACCATTGAGAGGTTAGCATAGGCACCACTGTGACCACAAATGCAGGATTTTACAGATGAATCTCCCGCCATCGAAGCTGCGACGAACTCTAGATTTGGGCCCCTCAATGCAGTCATCATTTACTCAGGAAAACGTAATGACATGATTGCGAACAGACCATACCATGGCGGGGATTGTATCTTGGCGAGTTCAACTTGCATTTGTGGTCATAGTGGCGCCTGTTCTAACCTCTCTATGGTGTATAAATATACCTAGTTGGATGAATCTTATTGTAGCCAGCGCCAAGTGGTTATGCACTGGCCTGGAGTTTCTACTCACTCGCCACGAGTTCAATCCGACCGTGGTACGGTTTTTTTTGCATCATTGCGATTTCGTGAGTCTTGGATAATTAACATCAACTCATTTACATTCCTCCCTATAGAGATCATTTTATTACATGGA
>NC_069422.1:8530489-8664650 GCF_026875155.1 Cherax quadricarinatus | reverse complement strand
ACCTTTAAAAACCCCCCCATGTTTACTTAAAGTCCAACCCCCTCACAACACAAAACCTCCTTTCCCCCTCCCCCCAAACCCTTTCCCGGGCCGGACCCCTCCCCCATTCCATCACTAAGTTTTTATACTTCTCGAAGTCATTCTATTTTATTCTTCCTCTCTACATTCCAAACCACCTCAACAACCTTCATCACCCTCTAAACAAAAATTTTGGGCCCAATCTCGCCCCTTTGCTTCTAATTCCAAAACTAAAATTTCTCTGCAAATTCACGCCACACTTTCCCCCTCAGACATGCAACCCACTCCCCACCTTCTCCTTTTAAAAACTTTCATCACCCATGCTTCACACCCTAAAAAAGTTTTGGGTATAACTATACTTCATACATTTTTTTTTTCTCCCACACTCCTCATCCCCGCTGCCCTTTTTTCCTCCTCATCAATTCTATTATTCTCTCACTTTCAAAACCCCCACACCTACACGTCAACCCCAAAAAATATCTGAATACATCCCCTCCTGCATACTCTCAACCTCCTTTTCCCTAATTTTCACTTTAATATAAAATTTAATATATATATATATATATATTTTATATTATATATAATTATATATAAATATATAAACTTGTCCCCATGTTTTTTTACAAGCACAAGGGAACAACCTCTCCCCCCCCCTCACCAGGCAAAGGGTGATATCATCATTGTGGTCTGACCACCCGAGGGTAGGGTGATTCGGCGTCTGTTCCCCTCAGCCTCGTCCCCAAGGTAAGATAACCACTTTTTGAGTCACTTTTTAATAAGGTGGAAACGTAAAGGGGCACAAAGCACTCCCAAAGTAAGGTATCCTTGCCTCCTCATAGGTAAAGGAAATACAAAACTAAGAGAAAATACTTGAAAAAGTTGAATCTCAATTAATTACTTTCACCAGGGATGGTTATTGAGATTCCCCACAATATATGCTGCAGCTGCTTTATCGCGCTGAGCTGCACCGTGATTAAGTCGGGCATTTTGGTATTAAATATGCAATTTAACACCAATAGAACGAGGCAAAGCTGCTTCCCTCCCCTTGTGACACTGCACGAAAACCATTCCGGGCTTGTATTTGCTAGCTCGGGCTCTTGTCCTATTTGTTTCCCTTTGGGTTAAGCAAAATGTTTATTTCAGCATTCATTTAAATTAAAGGTTCACTTGCATTCACTTTAAACTTTCACTTAGTCGGTTATTCAGCTTTCTTAAAATTACATTCTCTGGGGACCCCTTATTTTCCGTTTTTTTACGATCATGTAGCTTCATTAGAAAATAGTTTATTATTATTATTATTATTATTATTTTTATAAAAAGGAACCACTATTTGGAAAAAACCCCGGGCCGGGAGAATCCCCCGGCTAAAAAAAAAAATCGAAAGGAATATTTTAGCATTCATGTTTTAGTTAACTTTAATATTCATTTTCGAGAACACTTTTTCGTTCATTTCATTATAGTTTGGGAAATTTTTGCAAAGTCTTTTCAGTTTTGCGATTTGTATGGTTTTAAATTTAATCTCTTATTTTTTCTCACTCTCCTCACTCCAATAACTTAACCTCTACTCTTTCGAATTACATTTTCTCACCATTATTTTTCCATCTCACAGTTCCCCTGTTTCTTTCTTACAATTTTTACATCATCTTCGGGACTTTTTGCTATCTTAAAACAGTGGGGGAAGGTAAAGGGAACGTTTTAAAGTTGGAACCCTGAATCGCTTTTCCGTACGCGATATACAAAGTTTTTGGGTATTGTTAAACGTTTATCTTTGTCGGATACAATTTATTCCGTCTGCCTTGTTACATTTAAGCTGCGAAAAAAATTATATAATTCTTTTTCCCCAATACATTTTTGTCTTTTGCTGCGGGTTTTTTAATTTTTATTCCTGATTGATTTCAACTACAGGACAGTCTGAGATGGGCCGCCGGGGCAAGACTCTACAAACATAAATAGGGGGGAGCAAAGATTTGCAAAAAACATCCTTGCAAGTGAAAAAAATTTAAAAGAAAGCTTGTGCTTTAGAAAATCAAGTCAACGATATGTTGAACACCATCAAAACCTATTCCATAATATAACATTTCCCCTACCCCGGTTGGGAGCCCTTTAGCTCACACACCCGGTTCCATTGCAGGTATGGGAAACTTGAGGTGTTTTCTTAAGACATGTTCCTTTCACCCAAAAGCAATAGGTAACGAAGTTTGCCACTGGTGGGTCGATCCCAGGGGCAAAATTACGTAATTTGACGGGGAAATGCTCTGCAAAACCAAAGGGTTTCTATATATATTATATATATAGAACGTCACTGAGGCAGTAGGTCTGTATAAGTTGTAACTGTATTGTGAAATGAATATTTTTCTTTTTAATTATTTTAAATGAACTTATCAAATGAAAAACAACATAAGAAAAAGTGTCAGCAGCAACTTTTCTCAAAACTCCCCCCAAAACTGCTAGTAATATCATGCAGCAACTTTTTATCAAGACATCCTCAAACTGCTAGTGAAAATCATGCGCAACTTTTCATCAAGCATCCTCAAGCTGCTAGTAATACATGCAGCACTTTTCATTTAAGACACCCCCAAACGCAGTAATAAATGCACAACTTTTCATCAAAAACTTTCCCCCAAGCGCTTGATATCATGCGCAACTTTTCATCAAGACACCCCCAAGCGCTATAAAAATAGGGAGCACTTTTCATCAAGACATCCCCCAAGCTGCTAGTAATATCATGCAGCAACTTTTCATCAAACTCCCTCACTGCTATGATACTGCAGCACTTTTTATCAAGACATCCCCAAGCTGCTATAATATCATCAGCAACTTTTCATCAAGACATCCTCAAGCTGCTAGTAATTCGCACAACTTTTCATCAAGACATCCCTCAAGCCTAGTAATATCATGCAGCAACTTTTCATCAAGACATCCTCAAGCGCAGTAATATCAGCAGCAACTTTTTTATCAAGACATCCCCAAACTGCTAGTATATCTGCAGCAAATTTTTTAAAAGACATCCCTCAAACTGCTAGTAATATCATGCAGCAACTTTTTTTCCAAGACATCCCTCAAGCTGTGTGATACACAGCAACTTTTCATCAAGAATCCCTCAACTGCTAGTAATATCATGCAGCAATTTTTTAAGACATCCCTCAAATGCTAGTAATATCATGCACAAAATTTTCACAAGACATCCCTCAAACTGCTAGTAAATCATGAGCAACTTTTCATAAAAAACTCCCCCAACTCTGTAAAATCATGCAAACTTTATCAAAAACATCCCTCCCAAGTGCTGAATATCATGCAGCAACTTTTCAAAAGACTTCCCCAAGCTGCTGTAAAAATCATCAGCAACTTTTCATAAAAACTCCCCAAAACTGTAGTAATAACATGCAGCAACTTTTTCACAAAACATCCTCAAGCTGCTTGATTTCATGCAGCAACTTTTTTATCAAACATCCCCCAAACTGCTAGTAAAATCATGACAACTTTTATCAAGACATCCCCCAAGCTGCTGTAATATCATGCAGCAAAAAAAAAAACCCCAAAAAACCCCCCCTTTTTTAATTTTGTTTTGGTTTTCATCAAGACATCCCTCAAGCGCTATGATATCATGCGCACTTTTCATCAAGACATCCCTCCCCGCTGCAAATATCATGCAGAATTTTCATCAAGCATCCCTCAAACGCAGTAAATTTATGCAGCAACTTTTTAAAAAGACTCCTCAAGCGCTAGTAATCATGCAGCAACTTTTCATAAAAACTCCCTCAAGCTGCTATAATATCATGCAGCAACTTTTCATCAAGACATTCCCCCAAACTGCTAGTAAAATCATGCAGCAAATTTTCATCAAGACACCCTCAAGTGCTAGTAAAATCATGCAGCAACTTTTCTCAAGACATCCCCCAAGCTGCTAGTTACATGCACAAAAATTTTCATCAAACATCCCTCAAGTGTAGTAATACATGCAGCAACCCCCATCAGAATCCCACAAATGTTTTTAAGTGGAAAAAATCATCAAACATTTTTAATTTTTTAAAAAACAATCCTCAGCTTTTTAAATATAACAGCAGGCCCCAAAACCCTTTTTGTTTTTTGGAAATTTTTAATTTTAATTCCCCCAAAGTTTAAATATGGAAAAAAAAAAAAAATCACTCAATTCATGTTTTTATTCATTAATGGGGAACCACTTCAAAACCATTTTTAAAACTAAGATTTCCCCTGAAATCTAAAACTGTTTTATGTTTAATTTTTTAAAAGAGATTCCTTTAATTTTTCCTTAAAACTTTTTAAACAAATTTTTAGGGTTAAAGGTAGGTAAATAAGAAAATTAATTTAATAAATTTATTAAGTAGTAAATTGTCTAGAGGTATATTATCAAAGTCAATTAAATTACAGCAATCAAATTAAAATCAATCTCTCGAGTTCAATATTATTGTGCTGAAAGCACATATCACATTTATAATTCTTATGTACTGTCAGGTACATTAACATTTAATAAGATATTACAAATATGTACAAGTAAGTGTGAGTATGCGTGTAAGTGCTCTTAAGTAGTTAGCTATGTCTCAAGACTCGAATAAGACTTAAACAAGTGACTGACAAAGTCCTCAAATAAACTAACTTCTTGACCGACTGGCAACCCGAACAGTCTGCTTGAACAACAAAGAATGCTAAGCCCAATAGCAATGCAATATCAAGCGACTGCGATACAGAATCAGGAACTGGGAAATAATATAACACTAAGTAGGGACCATCTGCAGATCCTCCACTAAAGTTACAAAGCTCCCATAATACTATGTTCAGCATAGGAAAAACTGTGACTGTGACAATACACAGGAACCAGTACAAAATTAGGTCAGAAGCTATAGCTAAGGACCTGAGATACTCAGTGTCCATGTGACACACAACCTCAGTACAACGTCGAAAATCACTAAGACTTTACAATGTTCTGTGAACAAAGTTCTACAGAACTAATAAGAATAATGAGACACAATCTGTCCAACCAGCAAGCGAGTCTCCAGCAGACTGACAATTTCACGAGAGGTGAGGACACCCCCCCCCTCGATCACGTGATAGCTACGTGGACAACTGCAGCTCAGAAGCCGGCAGTATAACGAGCGACAAGCGATAATTACAGTAGTTTGACAATCAAGACTAACTGAGCACATTTTATATACATCCTAACAACATAAGTCAAATAACAATATAACAGTCAAATAATAATATAAAGTCATACATTTACGATTTAGCTATTATCGCAAATATAAGCAATATAAAATTAAATGAAAAAGGTAATATACATTATATATACATAATCATTGTAACCCATTCAGGGGTTGCAACAGTTGCTTACTTCAAGTATGCTTCCCTTGAGTATGGGGTGACTACCAGTTCTGCTGGAGACTGTTTGTTCAGGCTGAGGGCGTCCTTATGACGCAACGTTAACCCCAGGCTTTAATCTCTCCTCTGGACGGGGTGCTTTTGATGCAACATTCAGAATTCTCACACACTCTCACTCCAAACACTACTTATATTCTGATTTATTAGTTCATATACACTATAAATAGTGTATACAACTGTACATAAGTTCTGGTCGTGGTAATATATGGTAAACCAAGAATTTTTTGACTTGCAGTATAATTTTTTTATTATCAGTTAAGTCATTTAACAGCAATTATATTAATAAAACACCTTCAGATCACTGCATTTTATTGGGAATACATTTAGTACACGAGTTTTTGTGTTATGGTGTTAGCGATCGTGATCAGAGATGATGCAAAGTCGGTTTCATCTTTCAGCTTCCCTGATGACTTGTTTCGTTGCTATAAAAGTTCATATGGTTCTACGTGTTGCAGTGAATAGTGAAGTGTCATCTCTCTTGCGAGGCACTTCTGTATTGTCTGGTCCTCGTGTTCACGTCCCTAGAAGATTCACAAGCAAAAAGTTGTCACAGATTTCACAGGGAATCATGAAGACTATGGCAATGGTGTCGTTGGATGCTGTTTTTTTTTTGTTGGCTCTGGAGGCAATCATGTTGTTGTCTTTGGCTATGAAGCTGGAGAAGTTAAAGAATGAAGATTCTTAAACCACAGTCTCTTGTAAAAAGAGAAATGAGTGGAGATTGGACAGAGGAATGTAACTCTAAGATGGGTATAAGAACATAAGAATGGAGGAAAACTTCAATAGGCATACTGGCCCATGCAAGGCAAGTTCTTATCAAAACCACCCTTTCCCAATGCTACTCATGAATTTACTTACATACCCACGACACGAATCAAACCCAGCCTCTCCCATTCACATATTTGTCCAGTCTTTTCTTAACGCTAACCAGGATCCTAGCCTTGATTACCCTACTCGGAAGATTGTTGCACTCATCAACCACTCTGAAATCCAGTACTTACCCTTGTCCTTTTTAAATATAAATTCATCCAACTTAAATCATTTATTCCTGGTTCTTACCCAGCATCCACTTATATACTTACAAGATATCTCCTCTCATTCTACGTTTCTTAAGAGAGTGAAGATTCAAGAATCTATCTTCATACGGGAGATTACTTATACAGTGCATCATTTAAGTCATCCTTCTCTGTGTTCTCTAATGAATTAATATCCATTCTACAAACCATACCCCCGGCCGGGATTGAACCCGCGGTCATAGAGTCTCAAAACTCCAGCCCGTCGCGTTAGCCACTAGACCAGCTAGCCACAATAAGATTCATCCAACTAGGTTTTATTTCTACACCATAGGAAAGTTAGCACAGGCACCTCTGTGACCACAAATGCAAGTTTTTACAGACGAATCTCCAGTTAGCGTGGCCGTGACGAACTCTAGCTCAAGTCCCTTCACTGCCGTCAACATGACTTAAGAAATCGTAATGACACGATTGCAAATAAACCATACCCCCGGCCGGGATTGAACCCGCGGTCATAGAGTCTCAAAACTCCAGCCCGTCGCGTTAGCCACTAGACCAGCTAGCCACAATAAGATTCATCCAACTAGGTATATTTCTACACCATAGGAAAGTTAGCACAGGCACCTCTGTGACCACAAATGCAAGTTTTTACAGACGAATCTCCAGTTAGCGTGGCCGTGACGAACTCTAGCTCAAGTCCCTTCACTGCCGTCAACATGACTTAAGAAATCGTAATGACACGATTGCAAATAAACCATACCCCCGGCCGGGATTGAACCCGCGGTCATAGAGTCTCAAAACTCCAGCCCGTCGCGTTAGCCACTAGACCAGCTAGCCACAATAAGATTCATCCAACTAGGTATATTTCTACACCATAGGAAAGTTAGCACAGGCACCTCTGTGACCACAAATGCAAGTTTTTACAGACGAATCTCCAGCTAGCGTGGCCGTGACGAACTCTAGCTCAAGTCTCTTCACTGCCGTCAACATGACTTAAGAAATCGTAATGACACGATTGCAAATAAACCATACCCCCGGCCGGGATTGAACCCGCGGTCATAGAGTCTCAAAACTCCAGCCCGTCGCGTTAGCCACTAGACCAGCTAACTAGAACTTGCATTTGTGGTCACAGAGGTGCCTGTGCTAACTTTCCTATGGTGTAGAAATATACCTAGTTGGATGAATCTTATTGTGGCTAGCTGGTCTAGTGGCTAACGAGACGGGCTGCAGTTTTGAGACTCTATGACCGCGGGTTCAATCCCGGCCGGGGGTATGGTTTATTTGCAATCGTGTCATTGCGATTTCTTAAGTCCATTCTACAGTAAGGAACCAAAACTGAGCGGCATAATCCAAGTGAAGCCTTATTAGTGATGTAATAAATGGGTTTAAAACCGACTAGTTGAAGATTGAGACACTTATGCAACATAAGGTAATCTATGAAGATTGAGACACTTATGCAGCATATGGGAATCTTTATTCAGGAAACGTTTCGCCACACAGTGGCTTCATCAGTCCAATACAAAGAGGAAGGCTTAAGGAGAGGAGGAGTATGAGGTAATCAGTCCCTCAGCCTGGAATCGATGTGTTCAGTCCATCAATGTTGTAGAAAGTACAGCACAGAACCGTAGAAGTGGCTTATATACTGTAGTCAGGTGAATCGAAGCAAGAGGCGGCGGGATCACAGAGGAACCATCAACTAGTGTAAGTAGGTCTTCGTCCAAAGGTTGGACTCACCTTACCACAGTACATAAGCTACATCCATGGCCCTATGCTGTACTTTCTACAAGAGTGATGGACTAAACACACCGATTCCAGGCAAAGGGACTGATTACCTAAAACTCCTCTCCTTACACCTTTCTGCTTTGTATTGGACTAATATTGCACTTTGTGTTGAAACGTTTCTTCAGTAAAGATTCCCCTATGTTGTATGTCTCAATTTCAACTTGTCGGGAGTAAACCATTTATCGACTCACCTGACTACAGCATATAAGCCACTTCTACGGCCATATGCTGTACTTTCTACAAGACTGATGGACTGAAAACACAGATTCCAGGCTGAGGGACTGATTACCTCAAACTCTTCTCCTTATACCTTTCTGCTTTGTATTGGACTAATGAAGCCACTGTGTCTCGAAACGTTTCTTCAGTAAAGATTCCCATATGTTGCATAAGTATCTCAATCTTACTAGTGATGTATAAAGCTGTAAAATTACTTTTGGACTCCTGTTACATATAGTTCTTGAAATTAATCCTAGTATTCTGTTAGCCTTAATGAGCACACTTAGTCACTGTTGTCGTGACTTCAAGTTTCTGCTTACCATGGTTCTCATGTCTTTTTCACAATATGTATTATCAAGCTCTGCTTTTCCTCGTTTATAACTTCGAAGGTTATTTCCATTCACAAGGACTAGTACCTTACACTTATCAACACTGAACTTCATGTGCCATTTTTCAGACCAAGACATTTTGTCCAAATCCTCCTAGAGTTCATTTGTATCCTCCTCAGAATCAATCGGTCGGCCTATTTTCGTATCTTTTTTTTATATTTTATTTAAAACCAATACAGTTTAACATAAAAATAAAGAAACAGTATGGATCTCAATCAAATTAACTGACAAACGGATTGCACCTACATGCTCGCAAGATATTGCTGCCAAACATACAATAAGAACTTACGGCAAGAACACAGCTAAAAAAAAAAAAAACTGTCACAGGGTCATGAATTGACATATATACACATTCATTGATGCAAAACCTTGCATATATATAAATTGTACATATAACATGACATCTGACAAAGGCTCAATACACTTGAACATAAAATATACAAAGAAGTTATGTCAGTTAAATCCCATCCTTCGCATTAATCAAAAAACCAAAACCTAACATCATAATCTTACTAGAACATCTACATACGTATCCCTAACAATACAGCTTTACATATACCAACATACGAATAAACATAAAAAGAATACAGCTTAGAACACAAAAACTGAAGCGCTATACTGTTACAATAAACCCATATACATAATCTCAGACACAAATGGACTACGTCACTAAACTGTCTAGATATGTCTGTATACCATACAGACTAAACTGTCTAGATATGTCTGTATACCATACAGACTAAACTGTCTAGATATGTCTGTATACCATACAGACTAAACTGTCTAGATATGTCTGTATACCATACAGACTAAAACTTAACATCAAGAACTTAGCATTGACACCAAACCGGTATCAGGGTACAGACCAGAATATAAAACTTTAAAAAGAATCGAATCATACATATATAAAGTATTACATAACGTCTGACCCATGACAAAGGCTCAATACAATAGAAAGGGATACACACACACACACACACACACACACACACACACACACACACACACACACACACACACCACACACACACACACACACACACAAAAAAAAAAAAAAAAAAAAAAAAAAAAAAAAAAAAAACTTTCACAAAATCAAATTAATCAGATGCACTGTATGCACAAAGCAAAACAGTATATAAGTATATCTCATCATGCAAAAACCCAGCACGTAACATAAATACAAACTAAAACACACTTCATGTCGCAAGATCGACACCATGCCTAACCCTTCTAGGGTAGGGTAGGTGCCTGAGCCCGAGCCTTTAGCTCATAAGACTGTCATTCCCATTTGCCCCCTTGGGGCGGGGATGGCAGACCAGAGAGGCCTAGCTTGTGGCTAGGCCTGGGGACAGTTGGTCCCAAAGATGAGGTACTTGTGCCTCCTCCCATGGGAGACTTAGGTCTCAGACACTCCCTAAAGAGGGAGCCAAGGCCGGGCCACCACTTGGAAAAGGCCCGGGCCGGGAGAATACCGGCTAATCTTTAACTAACTAACTCATGTCGCAAAGAACTTATTACTCAAGAATCGTGTCATACAAGACTGATACACATCAAAATTATACATAAAAAAATCTACTATATTATACCTACGTTCTGAAAAGTGTTATATCTAACATAACGAGACCTTGAGCTCTACATCCACACTTGGATGCCATAAAGTCTCAATGAAAACCAGGAAACCATTCCAAACCCATATTCACGACACTCTCACGACCCCCCCCCCCCCAAAGGAGGCGAGCCCGCTGTGACCCCCTGACTCCCTCCCTCCCTATGAAAACCCCTTCACTCACTCAATATCAATCACAGTTTTTACGAGAATCCCTAACGTTAGCATTCTATACCCCTCTGAAAAAACCTGATCCCCCCTCCTCCCATACAAATCTCTGTTACGACACATCGTACGATAGAATGTTACCGCCAGAACCTTCCTTCTCTCCTCACTATCCCCTCCCCTCATCACCCACGACAATATATATATATAATCTACCATGATATAATCTAAAGCTCTTATGACACCCTCGTCTAACCCACCCATATCTAGACTTAAAGCACGCAAAACCGAACACCCACGACCCCCCACCCTCTGTACCAACCTACTTAACCAACACCTAACCTCCTCGAGCCCTTCACAAAAGTAAACTACATGGAACGCTGTCTCATCCCCTCCATAGATACCACACCCCCCACCCTCTACAACCTGTCTGTTTCGTATTATCTCACCAGACGGAAGGATCCCATGCAGAAAACGAAACATCACCTCACGCGCCCGAGGGTTTAACTTCATTTTACTAAATCTAAACCAAATACTCCTCCACGCTCTGGCTCTGGTGGCCTGGTGGTTAACGCTCTCGCTTCACACGGTGAGGGCCTGGGTTCGATTCCCAGCCAGAGTAGAAACATTGGACGTGTTTCTTTCCACCTGTTGTCTATGTTCCCCATCAGTAAAATGGGTACCTGGGTGTTAGTCGACTGGTGTGGGTCGCATCCTGGGACACTGACCTAAGGAGGCCTGGTCACAGACCGGGCCGCGGGGGCGTTGAACCCCGGAACTCTCTCCAGATAAACTCCAGAAACGCATACATGGGGAACAAACCCTCAACTGGGACAACGCACCTACCTACAAGTAACCTACACAAAACCCTTATACGAACCTTTTCTCAACTCCTAACCAACATCACGGCCCTCAAAATGTTTTTGCTTCCCTCAACTCCATTCCTCGATACCACATACCCAGCCTGTCGTGTATCCTTCCCAACTGCCCTGCGTTCACACCCTCACGCAACACTTCCCATTTGATAAACACACATTTAGCCCTCCATCTCAAATCCATCAACCCCAACCCACCCTGACTTACAGGTAGCATTACAACTTCCCTCCGTAACCAATCACAATGTGAACCCCACAAAAATTTGTACACCCGTCTTAGAATCCCCGCAATCGCTGTCCCTGTAATTGGGAACACAGCTGCAACATGTCAAATCTTACTATACAATAAAATGTTTACGACTATCACTCGCTGCATAAGAGTTAGGTGTTGGGGTCTCAGGACACCTAGACGCCCCACGATCCTTTCCAATAACCTATCCCAGTTTTCCTCCCGCGCCGCCACCATGTCATCCTTAAAAAATTAATACCACAAATTTTTAAAAGGGACAACCGCCCATTCTTTAACAACATTACATCTCCCCCCCCCCCCACCCCCCCCCCCCACCCAAGAACCCAACCCTATGCACCTTGACTTCGCACTATTTCCCTGCATACCCGTGGCACTTCCAAATAATTGCACAACCTTGTCCAACACTCCCATTGACATCCGTTCACGAATGAGAACAGTGGTGTCGTCAGCATACCCAATTCACTCGGCCGGGCCCCTCCCACCCCCACACTTCCCCTCACATGGCGTCAATAAGCTGCGGTCAACCATTCTATAAAAGGGGTCCTGGAAACACCAAACAATATTTGGGACATGGGGCACCCCTGTCTAAGTCCTCCACCCATTGAAATATCCCTCCCCATACACCCATTAATCTGTATCCTCATTTTCCCCCCCTTGTATAACGTATTACCCACTTGGACTATTTCCTCCCCAAAACCCTGTCCCTAAGTATAACCTGCAAAGCTCCCCCTTTCCACCTATCATATGCTCCCTCCCCCAATCTAGACCCAACAAAGCCGCCCCTCCACCCCCACCTTAGCTTCCACAAAACTTCTCAGTATCCATGTCCTTCAATCATCGACCTTCCCGGAAACCCCAAACTGAGTTTTTGACACGACCCTTCCCACAACACATTTGAACATATTACCTAAAATTTTTGAAAACACCTTGTAGTCTGCACACATCAGTGATATGGCTCGGTACTCCCGAAGGGTGGACTGCCCCTTGACCTTCGGGACCAACACTACAACTGCTGTTACCTGCTTCTCCCCCAACTTACCCTTCTACTTCATACGATTAAATAACCTAACTATAAATCCCCTTATTAACGTCCAATGTTGTAAATAAAATTCTACCGGGAGACCGTCAATACCTGGAGCTTTCCCCTTCCTCATTCCCCTTAACGCATTCTCTATTTCCTCTGCCGTAATAGTCCCACCTAAAGCCTTTCTATCACTATTTCCTAAATTACACGTCACATACGTACACACCTTGTCCAACGCCACGTCACCCCCCCCCCACTGTTCCAGTACTTCTCGTACCCAAACCTCTGCATACGCACACATCCCCTTCGTGGGTTTGTAACTCCTGCCCTGCTTTTATAATTCCCAACCATCTCCGTTACCTCTAAACATGGGATACTGTCCCGCCTGCCTTTGCTTTTGATGCGCAAAACACACGCTGATGGCTTGTCGCCCCCAAAACACTTCTTCCACCCCTGCCTGCATCCTTACAGCTTGAAACCTTTCATTTTGCAACACCCTCAGCCTCCCCTTTATTTCAGCTATTTCATCCATAGGAAAATTATTCCCAACAACCCCCGCCCATAGCAACCTCTTAACCTATCCTCTAAATAGTTACCAGTCCATATTTTAAATTATTAATACGTTTTCCGTTCTCACATAAAACTTTCTAATCCTTTCCTTTGCAACACTATCCCACCATCTCACAATGTCCATCCACTCCTGTTCTTCCACACTAAGCTCTCTCCATAGGACTGAAAAAACCCCCCCAACCCCCCCTCACACCTAACACACTTGTATTTAATTTTTCCCAAAAACTTCTATATAAGTCCGCGGGGCGTCCCCCACCCAACCTCCACCACCACTGCCCTATGATTTTGACATTGTAGCCTCAACAGTACTGAAAGATTTCACATCCACTCCCTGAGAAAGGTACACTCTATCTATCTCGCAGCTTATCCACTCCTAACAAACGTATATTCAGTCTCCCACACCCCCCCCCCCCCCAATGGCATCACGGAATCTAACATCCCCTTTAAAAAATCCCTAAGAGCCCCAGACATTTATCCAGCCCCTTTTGGGTCCACATCAGCCACCCTGATTACACTGTTCCAGTCCCCACCAACTATTGCCCACCTCTGGCAGTGCACTTAAGAAAAACACAAGATCCTCACATACAAAATCATTCTTTACATTTATGTTATTTTCTACACACTCACAAAAGACACACGCTTACCCATCCACCACCCATCCACACGCAGCACCCTCCCTCCCCCTCCTCCCTCGCTTCTCTGCAAAACAAATGGACTCATCTCCCTTATTAAAATTCCCACACCACCTTTTAGACGGGGAGATGGCAGGTAACTACTCGAATCATGCTACCTCAAACACCCTACCCTCTTTAAAATTGTGCTCCTGCAGGAATACAACATCCACTCTAGATTTATTCAGGAAATTACGAAACCAATCTCTCTTCATACCACTACATAACCCATTAACATTTACAGACATACACATAAGGCCCATTAAGTTTCCACCCCTGCTTCCTCTCATCACTCTTTACAACTCCCGAGCTTAAATTTAAGTTTGGGCACCTTCAGAGTGCTCTCTTTCCCCCCCTCTTCTTCTGGTGCTTCCTATCACGGCTACCACCACCTACACCACTACCTCACACTTCACCTCAGTCTGTTTTCCCCGGCCTTTGTGCAGGTGTAAAAGGGCGTCATCAGAATCTGACCCTAGCCGCCCTCTTTCTCGTGACCGTCATGTTACACATGTCATGGTCAGATGTTTTCCTCTCGATGAACCCCCACCTCTACCTGAGAATGGTTTTTAATGATTCAACGGACGACTCCAAACCACCATCACGTCCCAAATTATCATGTCTCCGACTTTCTGGAAGCGACGACTCTCCGATGACACCCGCTCAGATGTAACGTCCCCCTCTGGGGGTGACAAAGTCTTCAACACCCCCACCAATTCCTCCTCAATCTCAAGAACCTTCTCCTGTAATTGCTGCTCCTCCTATCCACAGGAGACGATATCTGATCAGGCAGCTGGGGGAGGGACTCCAACTCACCGCCAGTCCTGTGTGCCCGATCCACTATCTCGCTCCACAAAACACCACGCCCTCCATCCGATGTTTGTTTCTCACCTGCCACCTTTGAAGCAGGGGCTGCGACGTCCACCACAGGTCCAGGCACACGTCTTCGCTTGTCACAGGTCGCTGCTATTCAAATTCAAATTCAAAGTTTATTCTCTATAAGGATTACAATGCTGAGTTTACAGAAATTTGGTTATTGTTTGGTTTACATGTAGTAAAATTGTGATTACAGAGTGTACCAATAGAACGCTTAGCATACTCACCACATAGGCGGCATGTACGTCGTTGTCCTGGGTACATTACCATTACCTGCATCCTGAAATCTTGTAGATACACATAGGACGGTATTGGGTGCCTCAAAGTCATTTTGAGGTTGAAAGAACCCTCTGGAAAACCAGCATAGGCACCTGTCGCCCACGTACCATGTTGAGCATAATGCACCGTCCCATACATCTCAAAAACTTTCCTTATGTCCGCCTCGTCTGCCTCAAAGGGAACGTTGCGTAACTTGATCCACGTATAATGCCGTGAAACATCTATCATTCTTACACTGACAGCTTGTGTGACGCTAAGACTTACGTCCTGAAACCTGGTGACTAACGATTCATAAACCGTAGCTGATAGCAGTTTGACGAAAATTTCTTTGCCCTCCGTTTAATGCTACACCTTACAAGTCACTATCTTGTATGCCATATGTCTCCCGGATGATCTTTGGCAATAAGACTTGCGCAGAACTAGGCGTTCGTTCCTTTAAGTAGCTCAATGCCTACAGTATTTATCCGGCGTCTCAGACTAACCGCCATCTTGACAATCACAGTGCACCTATGTTGTTAACAGAAGCATGACAGCACCACTTCACACCGCTGCAGCCAGGTAACTGACAAGGGAGCTCACCTACAAACAGCAGAGGGGTGCAGAGCACAACCACACTCTACCGTGGTCAGGCAGCGAATGCATTTTCGTATCAGCAAATTTGCTCATGGCACTTGTAATTCCTTCATCAAGGTCATTATTGTAAATTATGAACAACATTGGGGTTAAAACTGATCCCTGTAGAACGCCACTAGTGAGTGTGAGGGAGAAGTTCAAGAGATAGGAGTAGCCAGCGAGTATATGATAGTTTGACTGCCGGCTGCTTGTTAAGGTAGGGTCAGTGTCTAGCTCCCGCTGTCCTCCCCCTTTTTCCACCCGGAAAGGTGACGTGTGGGGCTCCGACCAAATGTTAATCACTTGACTCACAGCTCCCAACACAACTGTAAGTAAAAGCCTCTGCTCCTGTTTTTAATGGATATATTGGTTAAAAGCTTCACTTTTAACCAATTTTAAGACTTCATTCTGCCTTGATTTCCATGTGCTTTTAGATAATCACCATGTTTTTTAAATACTTTACTTATCATGGAGAGTGATTTCTTTTTTTGTCTCTTTCTAGCTTGGAATGTCAGCTCGGGTCATCTGGCAACCAAAGAAACAGTGTTGAAGGAGACGAACTTCACATAAGTTCTGAGGCGTCACCATTTTATCTGCATACCTAAGTGTAGTCAACCCCAGGCAACTACCTCTCATGTTTACAGTTGTGAAAGACTTGTGTTCCTATCATCTTGATGGACTATTCAAGGCTAAAGACTCTGTGAAGAACTAGTCGTTCGTTGGGTTGTTACTCAACATCTGTGACCCCCCCCCCCCATCATCATCAACAACGGCTACAATTTCTACAAGACGGTGTCAACAACATCAACCAGACACCCAAGTCTAACTGTACATATTAGCGTTGAATTCAGATATTTTTATATTTCATTTTTCATTTCTCTTTCAAGTAGGATAAAAATTCATATATAATTGTTTTATATTTTCATTTCTAAATAATAAAGTGTTTATATTTGACTGTTATCATTCAGAATTGACACCATTAATGGAAACTCTCTGCCTCTGTCCATACTGGAAACTTACCTTATTTACCATCACCTGCCACTTAAGTCTTCTGTGAGATACCATTCTATTTCCATAATATTTTGGGTAAATATGGATATAATTTGTTTTTTCTATTTGTTTTCTATTAAAAATTCGCTTAAATTCTGAGAAAAAAATTAAATTTTTAGTAACTAGTATTTGATAACATCCATGAAATTGGCAAAATAGCATGTAAAAAATGCTTCCAATTACGATACAAAAACTTTAGAAAAAGAGGCAATATTAAATTTACATGGCTCATAGTCAAAGCAATGGTTAGTTTTATTAAATCCTACCAACACTGAAAGTTTAAAGTCTTTCAGAAAAGGCATTCTCCAGTAACTGCAATAACTCTTACGATTTCAATTTTTCTTCATAACTATTACATTAAAATTTCAAATCTGCACTTGAGCAGTCTCAGCTAATGTGTCTTCCTACGTCTTTCATCGGCGATTATATTTTGAAACCGTCAAGACGAAGTATATTCTTTAAAGAATAAATTCTTATGACGATCTTTCGGTCAGACTTGGTCCATTAATTAGTTGCATAGAAGAAATCTTTCGTGAGTGAAATTAAATACGTATAACTATTTATTAATAAAATGTCAAATTCGGACTCGTGCGGCCCAGGGCTGAAAATTTGAAGCCGATCAAAAGAAGCATTCTCTATTCACTGCGCTAATTCCAAGATTTCGAAGTATTATAAATTAATTAATACAATGACTAATTTGCTTGTATGCAAACTAAGCGCACTGAGAATTATCCTTGTTATTAGCTGCATCAGCAGTAGTAAAGTGTGGCATGCAACGAGTACGTAACCTTTATTCGGCGCATGTACACACTCTCATTTACAGGCAATCTCCCCCAACCAGCGAACCAGGGACTAAGGGTTGATGATGGGGCCCCGTCGTTCAACCAGTACCCAGGTTCCAGCCAATGAGAAGATGGTTTTGTCAATGGCAGAGGTGTTGTGGGTACCACTCACCCGTCTGCCCTTGTCATTCCCATTCTAGAGCTGGTTGAAGCACGGTCTGCTCTCTAGTGGCTTCTATTCTGCCTTGCTTACCGTGGAGTGCACTAATATCTATTGTTGTACATAGTGTATATAGTGTACATACTTCTGTTCTAAATTGGTGAAGGATGATACAAGTCAAGTTTTTCTGCTGTTTATTTTGCTCCCTTTACATCCAGGATAACAAGGCCTTTGGGACTCCTGGGTTGTAATATGGGTAGCCTGTCCGAGAGCTGGAGCTGGACTTAGAGCACGGGTTGAGCCTATGGTGACGCTGGAAGCAGGGACATTGTGTAGCTTGCTGTCTGGCACTGCATTAGCTTTGCCAACGCTTTACAAACTTTGCGTGTCAATTGCCTTGGTATGGTCAGCCTTGCTATTGTATGATCGTTCAACAGCTCACTACTAGCTTGTTCGGTGTGCTCGCTTCACTACGGTCAATCTTGTGTGAAGATTTTGCAGTCAGCTTTACTATTGTGTATCCACCTTGCAATCGTATGTGCCTATTCTGCTGCCGTACTGTGCATAGCTAAGCGTGTTCTGCAAATAACGTGTTACGTTGGGGTATTCTGCAATCGTACTGTGCATAGCAAATAACTTATACATTGGGGTATGCCACCTAGACGAGTCAGACGTCTGGTGTCGGCATATACTTTAACTTTCCTAAATTGTCACTACAGCGTTGTTGGCAAATTGCTCGTTCCATTGGCATTGATTACGAACGCACTCTCACAGCTGCGCAACTGCGCTCACTGATCACCGACAAACTTCGGGAAGAAGAAATGGCACATCAGACCCCTCCCTCTACGGGAGCCAGGAATAAAACTCCTATGTTCTCGCAGGAGCAAGATGATACATCAATGGAGCAAAATCGTCAGTCTAGTGCAGCAGGGTTGTCTCACGGTGAATCAGCGGCGTTGGCACTTTGCTGGCAAAAATCAATCTTGAGCAGACTAAGGAACAGAGGGCATTTGCCAAGGAAGAATTTGATACGGAAAAAGAAAGAAGGTAGTTTTCGCAACTTGTAAATGACTTTAATTTACAGAAAGCAGTACAGCTTGTTCCCCGCTTCAATGAGGCCGAACCAGAACAATTTTTCGAAGCTTTCGAAAATCAGGCTCGAGCCTTGAGGTGGCCGGAACAGCATTGGGCATAGTTGGTTCACACAGCATTGTTTGGTAAGGCACAGGAATTTACGTCAGTGTTAAATGACACTGATTTTTCCGATTATAAAGTGAAGACCACAGTTTTGAGAGCATATACAAGTATCCCAGCTAAGTATAGGAAAAACTTCAAGTTAGGCAGACGACAGCTTGGTCAATCCCTGGTTGATTTTGTGCGACAGCAGATTAAACCTTTTACCAGCTGGTATAAAGCAAGTGGTGTTGCTACCTTGGATGATCTTGTGCACCTTATTCTGGTTGACAACCTGCTGGAGTCTGTGGGACCAGAGGTTAGAGTCTTTCTGCAGGATCGTGACTTAACCACTGCATTGGAGGCAGCCAGGTTGGCTGATACCTTTGAAACTAACCGCTCTTTGTCCGAGCAGTCCCGTCTCTCTTTTCAACAGCCTGGCATGAGCAGAGATCGTCAACCTTGGAGGATGAAGTGCCAGCCGGAGGGAGAACGTCTACGTCAGCCAACTAAGTCACCTGGTGAGCCACGCTTCTCAACTTATGGTCCACCTGGTGAGAGACAAACCACTCAACATGGTGTAACTCGACAACAGTATCCAGAGAGACGCCAGCCATAGCGACACCAGTTGCAACGTCAGCAGGGAGTAAAGGGCAAGCCTGTCGTCTGCTTCCTCTGTAACAAAGTAGGTCACATCCGTCCCAACTGCCCCCACAAACCCCAACCTATTGGGAAAATCTCTAATAGCCCTAGTAACATGTCCCTGAAAAAAGTAGAGAAAGGGATGGACCCTTATTACTGTCAGTATTATTTCCCTTCAGGAAACCTCCAAAACAACTCAAGTCAAAACCTTTAGAGATACTGGAGCATATTGCTCACTTATAAGAGAGGGAATATTACCCCTTTCAAAGAACACCTCCTTAAATTCCTCTGCTTTGTTGGAAGCATTTGGAGGAGCTATATATTCAGTTCCCTTGCATAAAATTTATGTACAGTGCAAATATTACACTGGATACTTGACTGTGGGTGTATCCGAGGGATTCCCCATGAAATATGCCATGTTATTGCTGGGTAATAACATTACCACTTCTAGTGTATGTCCTGAACCCATAATGATTAATTCTTCTACGGTGTTGGCCATAACTCGGGCAACATCCCAAGGGTTGTCTGTCGAGAATGTTGACCTATCCTTGGACGACTCCGATCTTGGAATAGCCACGTTGTTTTATGAGGAAAACTGGCCAGGGCCTCGTAGATCAAGTGAACAGACCCAGATCAAGCCTTCCTATTCTAAGGTTGCAGGACTGCCAGATATCTGTTTCCATACCCGAGGGACTGTCCTTCCGGAAGGAACAACGAAAGGACCCTTCTTTTAATTTCGCTTTTCAGGCAGCCATGAGTAAATCCTTTTTGGATCATCCGGTCAAGTATAAACTTAAAAACGACTATTTGATCTGCACTGAGACTGGTAAGGAGATAGAGGGCCGGCAATTGTCAGACAGGTTAGTAGTTCCAACAAAGTTTAGACCTCAAATATTGAATATAGCTTCATTAGGAGGTCACTTAGGAATTACTAAAACATTATACAGAATCACAAAAGAATTTCATTGGCCAAAATTTAAGCAGGATGTGAAGAATCATATCCGGTGTTGCCGAGAATGTCAGCAAGTAAGGAAACCTGGACATTCTATTAAACTTGCACCTCTCCACCCTATACCTGCTGATGAAGAACCTTTTGCAGAATTAATCATAGGCTGTGTAGGTCCACTACCGAGGTCAAAGTCGGGAAATCAGTATTTACCATTATGGATAGAGTAACTAGATACCTGGAAGCAATTCTCATGCGCAGTATTAATACTAAAGCTATTCTCAAAGCTTTAACCAGATTTATTTCTTGTTTTGGCATTCCTAAATCTATTCAAAGTGATCAAGGTACTAACTTCACTGCCAAAGCTTTTAGGGAAGCATTAACTAGGTTAGGGATAATCCACAACTTATCCACTGCCTATCATCCTCAGTCCCAAGGCACCTTGGAAAGATTCCATCAGACGTTAAAAACCATGATGAGAACTTTTTGCATGCATTTTCCTACAGACTGGGATGAATCATTACCTTTGTTGCTGTTTTCAATATGAGAACCTGTGCAGGAGTCTACCGGGAATAGTCCGTTTGAACTGATCTTTGGGCACAATGTACGAGGTTCTCTTCGGGTGCTCAAAGAAGGATGGATGGGAGAAGACGTTAGCACAACACTCTACAACCCGTCTTCAAGGTTGCAGGTGGCACGTCAGTTAGCCAAGGCTAACCTAAAGACAGCTCAAAACAAGATGAAACAGAGGTATGACAGAAATGCACAATTTCGCTCCTTCCATCCAGGAGACAAGGTGTTGGTGCAGGAACCTATACCTGGCCACACCTTGAAAGCTAGATTTACGGGACCTATGCAAATTGTAAGTAAATTATCTGATATAAATTATGTGGTATCTCCCCTTGATAAGACCTCAAAAACTAAAACTTACCACATTAATCAATTAAAATCTTTTTATGCACCAGATAAAGTCCCAGTAATGACTCAGTCCTCTACCTCTGAGGACAACTCTGACTCTTTGCACTCTATTTCTGAAATTAATGTCAAACTTCCAAACTCTGTCCTCAAGGACCCTAGCCCTTTAATGGTGGGGCTATCTGAAACTCAAGCAACAAGTTTAACTGCGCTTCTACAGTCATACCCTGATATTTTTTCGGATATGCCGAAAAAATGTACGTTAGGTTATCATGACGTAGATGTGGGAAACTCTAAATCAATTAAACTCTCCCTCTACAGAGCTAATCCTGAAAAGCAGAAGCTACTTCAGCAGGAGGTAGAATTTCTGTTAGAGCATGGGTTAGTGGAGGAGTCATCTAGTCCATGGGCTTCAAAGTGCATCCTTGTTAAAAAAGCTGATGGAGGTTTTCGTATGTGTACAGACTACCGTGAGGTGTATGAGGTCACAATCATAAATGTTTACCCTCTTCCTCGTCTGGATGGCGTATTCGACTTTGTGGGTAAGGCTACTTTTGTGTCCAAGTTAGATCTCCTTAAAGGTTACTATCAGGTACCTTTGACGGATAAGGCGATGGAAATCTGCCTTCGTAATTCCAGATCATTATCAATATACAGTTACCCCTTCGGAATGAAAAGCTCCCCCTCTTCATTCCAGAAACTTATCCATCAGGGTATTAAAGAACTTGAAGGCACGGCAGCGTACCTGGATGAAATTGTTGTGGTGTCTGATACTAGGGATCAACACCTATTTAGACTTAAGGCTCTTTTTGAGACCTTTCAGAGTTCCCCTTTAACTGTTAATTTATCTAAGTCTTCCTTTGACCAGGCCAGTTACTTTTCTAGGCCATGAAGAAGGTAGTGGTAAAGTTGCTCCTAAATTTGTTAAAGTTCTTGCCATTAAAGATTATCCAGTTTCACATGATAGGAAATCTCTTCAACTTTTCCTAGATATGATAGGATTTTACAGAAGATTCTGTAAGAATTTCTCAGATATTGTAGCGCCTCTTACCTCTCTTACCAGTCAAAAAGTTCCCTTTAATTGGACCCCATTGAAAAAGAAGCCCTCGTGCTGGTACTGGCTTTGGAGCATTTCGATGTTTAGTGAGGGGATGCGGGCTACCGTCCACCCGTGTCTTGGACCTATGTTAGCCCGACTGTCTGCTGTCTCGCTCTGAGTTTAGTGTTTGGCTTTTTGTCACGAATAAAGCTAAGCTCTATCTAAGAGTTGGTTGAGAAGAAAGGCGGACCTATTATTTGGTGCCATGGTGGCACGGTTACCATTGGGAGGTGGGAGCCTAATCCTGAGCCCTCTCGGGGTGGGGATGTGGCATGCAAAGAGAACGTAACCTTTATTCGGCACATGTAGACACCCTCATTTACAGGCCATCTCCCCCAATAAGCAAACCAGAGACTAAGGGTTGACGATGGGGCCCCGTCGTTCAACCAATACCCAGGTTCCAGCCAATGAGAAGATGGTTTTGGCAGTCGCAGAGGTGATGTGGGTACCACTCACCCGTCTGCCCTTGTCATTCCCATTCTAGAGCTGGTTGAAGCACGGTCTGCTCTCTAGTGGCTTCTATTCTGCCTTGCTTACCGTGGAGTGCACTAATACCTATCACTGTACATTGTGTATATAGTGTACATACTTCTGTTCTAAATTGGTAAAGGATAATATAAGTCAAAAGTTTTTCTGCTGTGTTTATTTTGCTCCCTTTACACCCAGGATAACAGGCCTTTGGGACTCCTGGGTTGTAATATAAAGAATATCCCAGAGTGGTCCAAAATGGCGGCAGTAAACCCCCCCCCCCCCATCCCTGCCGGTCCCGCTTTCCGGCCTTGCTTCCACTTCCCTCCTTAGAGTTTTCCCTTTTTGAGAGAACCCCCCTCTCCTCATTCCTTTTTCCAAAAACCCCTCTCACCCCCCTTTTTTTCGATAACCCCCTCCTCACCCCCGTTTTCTGAGAACCCCCCTCCCCACCCCCTATTTTGAACCCCTACCATTTGTTTTACCCCCTACTCTCACCCCCGCCCCCTTCTTGCCCTTTTACTCCCGGATCATCCCCCTCCCCCCCGCTCCTCGGATGAAAGTTTTACAGGGTTGCCAACTTTTCATTTATTTTTCCGATTTTATCTCCAATTCCTCGCATCAAGACCTCCCTCTAGAGTAAACAAAGTTTCCCCTCCTCCTGAACCCTCACCCTTTTTTCCTGAAAATTTTCGATTTTTCCCTTTTATTGTGCTCTCCATCTCCTTGGATCAGTTTTAACCCCTACTGATCCCCCACCCCTTTTTCTTGAAAATAAAGGGTCTTGGACCCATTTTGCAGGTTTTAATCTCAAAACGGTATTTTACATTAATGCAGTATTTTGCCATAGTGCTGATGAGTGGCTCCCTGTGCAAGGAACTCTGAATCTGCCTGACTTATGTGGGTTGTCTGAAATGGCTAATTGTTCTGTGGATATCTAACCTAAAATTAAAGATTTAACTCTTTATAGGACCTGGAAGGAAATAGAATGACTTCGAGACTGTATAAATCTGTAGTGGAGGGAAGGTGGCGTAGATGTCGGCCCGGGAAACGTTGGAGGGAAGGGGTATAGTAAGTTTTGTAATGCATAAGATTTGAATATCGTCCCGTCCACTAGCAGATGAGTCTGTGTCATATCCGGCGGAGCGGGATGAAGAAATATCCTGGTGATGCAGCCGGGACTATCATTATTTTGAAGAATATAAACAGAAGACTGTCGTTGTGGTTTCGCTTCCTCAGCCTTGCAGAACTATATTAGGAAAATAGTACTGGATAAGGTAATCAGTACACAAATAACCCGCACATAAAAGAGAGAACCTTACGACGACGTTTCGGTCCGACTTGGACCATTGACTTTGTCAATGGTCCAAGTCGGACCGAAACGTCGTCGTAAGCTTCTCTCTTTTATGTGCGGGTTATTTGTGTATCGTTCCAGTCACGGTATTGTCTTTTTTTGTTATTTAAGGTAATCAGTAAGACAGATTTGAAGAATGTATTCATGTTAACTAATAGTCAGCTGTCTTCAGTTAATATTTTGTTGCACATTTTTCTAATACACCAACATATCGGTACTCTGTACCCTTGAGGTAATCATGTGCTGTAAGGGGATTCGACTCTTACATGATTCGACTCTTGCATGGTGACATAGCAAGAATCCTCTAACTGAGGATTCTCTCATGTAAATTTACTTACAATCGTGACTATGTAAACAATGGTTGAACTCTCTACACACAAACAGCGAGGGACATCTCAGGTGAATCTAGTCATTCAAGGGAACGACATGTGCTGATGGAAAAGCTTTGAAGATTTATAGAGATCTCAGGGATTCGTTAACAGAATTTAGGCAGTTTCAGCGTCTCCAAGCATCTGGCAATTAAGTTATTGCTCAACATAAACACGACTATCAGTTGATATCAATGCACGTGATGTATCACGTGATGTATCACGTGATACACACTTCTTGATAAATGTTGCATACTTGTCTCGTTTATGAGCTTGTAGGTTTTCTAAACCATTAATTCATACATACTTATCATCTGATCAACTTACAGCTGACTATCATCTGATCAACTTACAGCTGACTATCATCTGATCAACTTACAGCTGACTATCATCTGATCAACTTACAGCTGACTATCATCTGATCAACTTACAGCTGACTATCATCTGATCAACTTACAGCTGACTATCATCTGATCAACTTACAGCTGACTATCATCTGATCAACTTACAGCTGACTATCATCTGATCAACTTACAGCTGACTATCATTGATCAACTTACAGCTGACTATCATCTGATAAACTTACAGCTGACTATCATCTGATCAACTTACAGCTGACTATCATCTGATCAACTTACAGCTGACTATCATCTGATCAACTTACAGCTGACTATCATCTGATCAACTTACAGCTGACTATCATCTGATCAACTTACAGCTGACTATCATCTGATCAACTTACAGCTGACTATCATCTGATCAACTTACAGCTGACTATCATCTGATCAACTTACAGCTGACTATCATCTGATCAACTTACAGCTGACTATCATCTGATCAACTTACAGCTGACTATCATCTGATCAACTTACAGCTGACTATCATCTGATCAACTTACAGCTGACTATCATCTGATCAACTTACAGCTGACTATCATCTGATCAACTTACAGCTGACTATCATCTGATCAACTTACAGCTGACTATCATCTGATCAACTTACAGCTGACTATCATCTGATCAACTTACAGCTGACTATCATCTGATCAACTTACAGCTGACTATCATCTGATCAACTTACAGCTGACTATCATCTGATCAACTTACAGCTGACTATCATCTGATCAACTTACAGCTGACTATCATCTGATCAACTTACAGCTGACTATCATCTGATCAACTTACAGTGACTATCATCTGATCAACTTACAGCTGACTATCATCTGATCAACTTACAGCTGACTATCATCTGATCAACTTACAGCTGAATATCATCTGATCAACTTACAGCTGACTCTCATCTGATCAACTTACAGCTGACTCTCATCTGATCAACTTACAGCTGACTATCATCTGATCAACTTACAACTTTCTGATCAACTTACAGCTGATTATCATCTGATCAACTTACAGCTGACTATCATCTGATCAACTTACAGCTGACTATCATCTGATCAACTTACAGCTGACTATCATCTGATCAACTTACAGCTGACTATCATCTGATCAACTTACAGCTGACTATCATCTGATCAACTTACAGCTGACTATATCTTTCCTCATACCACTTGTCTTAACTCACAATATATACTCACAATATTACATACATTAGCTCGTCAGTTCTTGTGGAACGTTTTCTTCCACAATTAATCAATTTCGGTCTTGTTTTTTAAGCTCGTAAAAAAAAATATTGGAATTTTTTTTTGAAACAGTTCGTAAATAGTATTTTTCCTTACAAGATTTTTTTTTTTTTTTTTTTGAGTGGGGAGAAATGGAAAGGATGAAGGGTAGGAGAGGGAAGGTTCTTTTAATCATTGGAAAAATCATTAAGTGGTGGAAAACGAGCACTTGAGCCCCAGTGTGGAGAGAATAGCCACGATATTTATCGTGTGTGCGTGGTACATGTTGTTGTTGGAGGTGGCTGGTGGTGGAGGTGATGGTGGTGTTGGTGAGGACGGGGGTGTAGGTGTGGTGGTGGGTGTATTTATGGTGGGAACAGCAGTGGTTGTGGTGGGGATTGTAGCGAATGCGGTGATGGTAGTAGAGATGACTGAGGTAATGACTGTGGTAGGTAGGGCAAGCGAGGTGGTGATTGTTTGTGTTATGGTGTGAATGGGTAATAACGAAGGTGTGGTGGCGAGGGTAGCGATACTGGTGTGTGATTGGTGACAGTAGTGGTGTTAGCGTGATGGTGGAGATATTTACTGTTGTGGAGTGGCACTCGACGCACGAGGCTGGTCATGCAAGGCCAGGGAACTTCATTCGGGATGTTTATGGTTGGAGCTTTATTGTCACAGCAGAAGTCTAGTAGGTGTAAACTCTGGCAGCAAGTGAACAGTCGCCATGGTAGTTGAAAACAACTTAGATATTAACAAAATCAAATCTTGCAGTAAATTGCATATTGTTTATACAATAATAACAAAAATTATCCTCAAAAATTTGAAAAAATATAAATTCACATTGCATATATACTGAGATATTTACATCTTTCAGTATAAAATGAGTAGATAATATTAAACGTCCCACGTAGTGCATAAACAGAGACAGCTCTCAGTGTCTGGAGTTTACCTGGAGAGGGTTTCAGGGGTCAACGCCCCCGCGGTTCGGTCTGAGACCAGGCCTCGACCAGGCTGTTACTGCTGGTCGCACGCAACTGACGTACGAACAACAGCCCGGATGGTCAGGCACGGACTTTAGGTGCCTGTCCAGTAGCTTCTTGAAGACAGCCAGGAATCTATTGGTAATCCCCCCTATGTATGCTGGGAGGAAATTAAACAGTCTTGTTCCCCGGACACTTATTGTGTTGTGTCTCAGTGTAGTCGTGGCGCCTCTGCTTTACACTGGGGGAATGTTGCATCTCTTGCCGAGTCTTTTGCTTTCATGAGTGTGTATATTTTGCTGAATTACACAAATCAGAGTGAACTTCATGTTTTTCACTCGCTGTGTGATTTCGAGAAAGATATCCCCGTATTTCATAACCCCATTCACTGTGCCTCAGTTCTCTTGGGTGGAATAGTGCAGAGTGCGGTAGTTGACAATGTATTTAAATATTAGCTTTGAAGATTTGAGGGATCCAGAAGGGGCATTGAAAAGTCATATCAAGGAAAGTAATACCTAAATTTCAATAAAAATGGTAAATTAGGATATGTAGCCCCGTGGCCTGGTGGCAAAAGTTCTTACTTCACACGGCGAGTGTCCGGGTTCGATTCCTGCCGAGGGTAGAAACATTGGGCGTGTTTCCTTACACCGGTTGTCTATGTCCCCCATCAGTAAAATAGGTACCTGGGTGTTAGTCGACTGATGTGGGTCGCATCCTGGGACAAAACTGACCAATTTGCCCGAAATGCTCTGCATAACAAGCGGCTTTCTATATAGTAGTATGTCACTGATGTCAGCTATATAGCAGTATGTCACTGATGTCAGCTATGATCTGTATACCTTGTACAGGTACTAGTAGTAACATAAATATTTTTATTACATACACAGAACAAAATTAATTCAAATCTTTCAAAGGGGAAAAAATAATTCAAATCTTTCAAAGGGGAAAAAAAGTGACCAACATCGTTTGATTCATAAAAATAAACTTAGATGTTGTACAATAACAACAAATTATGCCATGAAAAACATTTAAATATTGTAATTTATTCCAGACAATAACCAAATTGGAAAGTACACAGGAGAAAATCAATCCAAACTTTTCTGTAAATAAGACTGACTAGCACTTGGGAAAGTACGTAAGTTTTACATTAGTTTAGCGAACACAACATAGTTTTTTATACACAAATAACCCGCACATACAAGAGAGAAGCTTACGACGACGTTTCGGTCCGACTTGGACCATTTATAAAGTCACACTAACCGGAAGTGTAAATGTAAATGGTCCAAGTCTGACCAAAACGTCGTCGTAAGCTCCTCTCTTTTATTGTGCGGGTTATTTGTGTATTGTTCCAGTCACGGTATTGTGCCTTTTTTTATTTATAATTTTTTATCGCTGGTGTTGAGGACAAACATATGTTACAGGTACATGAACATTATGTTTAACCTTATAAATCACGTAAAACTTTTATAACCATGGGGGAGCGCTAAACCCGTAGGATTATACAGCGCATGTGGGGGGGGGGGATGGAAGGTATTCAGGGAACCAGAGCACATGCAATTCCCTAAATCAAGAGTCCCTCATCAGTATCAAGGAACCTTTCTTGAGGTTCGTAGAAATCAATATGCTTAAGAAAATGTTCGTAGATATCAATATGCTTAACAAATGTCACAATATTACTTACACGACCTAACAGGTGGCTCAGTGGCTAACGCAACGGCCTGAAGTTGTGAGACTCTCTGATCGTGGGTTCTAATCCCATCCGTGGCATTGTTTGTTTGCAGTCGTGTCATTACGAGTTCGTGAAACACGTTACACATCCTGTCATCAAAATACTGCTGTGTTTGTGGATAGCACATCAGTACTAAAAATTTTAAGCTGTCCTGAAGATGCACATTCCGGTAACTGCAGAGAATCCAATAAACTTGGTCCCTACGAAGCCACAACCAATGAATCGTTCCATCCATTTCCCGCGATGCATCGGCCACTAATGACTGATTCCCTTGATAATTATATATATTTTTTAAACCACAGGAAAGCGCTAAATCCTTAAAGGCCTTAATAGGTTTTTGTAATGAGAAGCAAATAAAGAAAAAGAGGGAAATAAAGGGAAAATAAGTCCGGTTCCTTAGATTAAGAGGCTCTAACTAGCATCAACGAAATATGATAATGTAAAAATAATAATGTACTGCCGAGAGGCTAAAAGTGATAAAATGGCGTCCACAACACTATTAAATATACAGTGGAACCTCAAAAATCGAACTGCTCCCAACACAATCAATTATGTAAGTGTATTTTTGTAAGTGCTTTTATAAGTGTATTTTTGAGGGTCTGAAATGGACTAATCTAATTTACATTATTCCTGATGGGAATAAATTCATTCGGTAAAGGCACTCGAACAGCCTTCTGGACCGAAGAAAGTTCGATATTTGAGGTTCCACTATACTTTCTTGTAAACAGTCAACGAGCGTGGTGAAATTTTGAAGCCGATCAGAGAAGCCTGTGTCCACCTATCACAGGGAAACTATATATTGCAATGACTTATGTAACATTACGCATAGCGCCCACTCTTGCAAATAGTCCCATGAATCTTGCCCAAGAATCTTACACAAGCATTCCGAAATTTAAGCGCGATCAAGTGAGTTCTTGAATAATAAACGAAAAATTCCGAGAATTTAAAGAATATGTTGTTTATATGTTCAGAGAAACAGAGAAGTTTCCCTTCGTTCAGAATAATTAAGTTTCCCTTCGTTCAGAATAATTAAGTTTCCCTTCGTTCAGAATAATTAAGTTTCCCTTCGTTCACAATAATTAAGTTTCCCTTCGTTCAGAATAAATAAGTTTCAATTCGTTCAGAATAAATAAGTTTCCCTTCGTTCAGAATAAATAAGTTTCCCTTCGTTCAGAATAAATAAGTTTCCCTTCGTTCAGAATAATTAAGTTTCCCTTCGTTCAGAATAATTAAGTTTAACTTCGTTCAGAATAAATAAGTTTCCCTTCGTTCAGAATAAATAAGTTTCCCTTCGTTCAGAATAATTAAGTTTCCCTTCGTTCAGAATAATTAAGTTTCCCTTCGTTCAGAATAAATAAGTTTCCCTTCGTTTAGAATAATTAACAAAAACATATAACCTCTGAGTTTTATTTTTACCAGTTAACTTTTCTCTTTTTTCATTTTATTTAATATTATCTTTAATCTCCTAAGAATAAATTTTTAATTTTGAGTGCTTAAAAATTCAATCACATGAAACTGACAAAAAATGGAAAATCGAGACCCCACACTGCCCAAAATGAATAAAATATTACTTCAGAATTTTTAGCTTGAAGCTAATCAGAAGAGGCATTCTCTAGTTATTACACGGATAGTAATTTGCTTAATAATCAAACCATACCCCGGCCGGGATTGTTGAGAAATGGGATTACCAGCTAAGTTTCAAGAGTTTGTACTTAACTTAGAAAGACAGCTCATCGCCTGCACAGCCGTCCCTACAGACGAGGTCTTGAGAAGCTGTCGAAGTCATCTCTCAACGGGCTGTAAAGATTTATAATTTGTAAGATTATAAATTACCCCTAGGGGGTGTTATGTCAGCATATTTCATTCACTGATTGCTGACAAATTACATACTTGTTTGGACTCAAAAGTCCGCACCTTACTGCCGACTATAGGTTGATTACAAACTCCTTGCGACTCAAGAACTGCGCAGTCCCCCGTACTACAAGAAATTCGTAACCTACCTTGCTCTTGTAGCGTGAGCTCTGGTGTTCTTCACACCTTCGACAGATATCGGTGACTTGATAGAAGCTGAAGTGTCCTTGAATGTCCACGTCTTCCAAAGTCTAGGAATACGCACACTGGTACACTATGTTCCACAAGATTTGTCTTTATTGTTCACAATCTTATCACTGAAGAAGCTGATCACACTTCTCTTAAGTGTTTATTGTGTTTTATGAGACACTTTGTTCACACTAACGCACAGATCGTTCTTTGTTGGTTATCCTGGCGTCAGTGTCACTCTCAGTAGAGTCAAAAGTAATCTGAAGACGCCACAGCACCCCACGCCGTTACTGCCCCTTGCACAAAGGAAAAGCTGACATAGTACTTTTGCTTCCTTGCCACTTCCTCGATGAAGCAAAGCAGAATGTTTAAATCTTGCTGTCTTAAGCATAGACAACAATGTCCACTATCTTTACTATGGTAATAAAGTGGGAGCAGGATTTTCCTTAATTGTCCTGCTAAAGTAAGAGATGTACTGTCTCTTATTAAAATACACTCTGCAACACTGGACTGCAAGGAGCAGCGGTCGCTTGACCACGTCGCATACTCGTACTGCATCTGGGATCAATTACTCACTGTAGCAGTAAACAAGATGCTTGCCCCTTCTGAGAGGGCTGGGCCCCTCAGGGCTGAAAGGGCTGAAAGGAGCTGAAGGGGGCTGATACCCCCTTCCTGGAGAAAATGTCTCCACAGGGATTGAACCCGCGGTCACAGAGTCTCAAAACTCCAGCCCGTCGCGTTAGCCACTAGACCAGCTAGCCACAATAAGATTCGTCCAACTAGGTATATTTCTACACCATAGGAAGGTTAGCACAGGCACCACTGTGACCACAAATGCAAGTTTTTAGAGACGAATCTCCAGTTAGCGTGGCCGTGACGAACTCTAGCTCAAGTCCCTTCACTGCCGTCAACATGACTCACGAAATCGTAATGACACGATTGCAAACAAACCATGCTCCGGCCGGGATTGAACCCGCGGTCACAGAGTCTCAAAACTCCAGCCCGTCGCGTTAGCCACTAGACCCGCTAGCCACAATAAGATTCGTCCAACTAGGTATATTTCTACACCATAGGAAGGTTAGCACAGGCACCACTGTGACCACAAATGCAAGTTTTTAGAGACGAATCTCCAGCTAGCGTGGCCGTTACGAACTCTAGCTCAAGTCCCTTCACTGCCGTCAACTAGCTGGTCTAGTGGCTAACACGACGGTCTGGAGTTTTGAGACTCTGTGACCGCGGGTTCAATCCCGGCCGGGGTATGGTTTGTTTGCAATCGTGTCATTACGATTTCGTGAGTCTTGCTTAATAATTTTCTCAAATTAAAATTTACGCATCACAATAAAATTTTAAAGCCATAATTTAGATATTAAATAAAAGACAAATATTAATATTTAGTAAGATTGGTAAATTACACCAGCAGCATAAACCTTGTTTACCATAAACCAAAACCAGTGGGTAAAATTTGCAGTCGATCTAATAAATCATTCTCCCTTTACGGTATGGATTCCAACGATTCTTTTTTTTTTCTAATGTACCCCATCAGCAAAGTTTATTATGTATTATCCTGGTCCTTCGTTGCATCATCACTAAATATTAAAGTTGTTTTGAAGAAGTTGTCTAGAAATTATTTTTATGTGATTTGAAAATAAAAATTCAATAATATTTTACACATAAAATGGCTGAATTTTCATTTACACGTTTGAATTTATTTATCTGCGGTTGTTGAAATTTTAGGCACCTTTAATGAACTTGTGAATGTACGCCGTAAGTGTTAAATGTTGAAAGCAAATGGATTAAACGTTGAGTTACGAAAGAAATAAAATCGAAACGATGGAGAAGGAAAAATAATTCAGGCAACCGTTATAAAGACCCCTTTTTGGGGCACCCAATTAGGCGGAGCTACTCAAAAACAAAAAAAAAAAATTGTAAAATTTTCTTTTTTGAATTTATATTTTTCTAATTACAGTGACTTTTATTAAGAAATACATTTTGTACCTCATTCGCCTTTTGCAAAAATAATGCAATTTGCTAATTATTCTAAACATTTCTAGGGTCTGTCTCAGGTTTTTTGTATTATTGAAAAACAATGTTTTTATGCTCGTAGTGAGACACAGTTTAGCGTTTGTTGGAGAGAAGATTATTTTACAGTAAATTGTTGTCCTTAGAGTTGTGTGATGTCACCATAGTTGTTTATTATAGTTATAGACAGTTATGTGATGTCACCATAGTTGTTTATAGTTATAGACAGTTGTGTGATGTCACCATAGTTGTTTATTATAGTTATAGACAGTTGTGTGATGTCACCATAGTTGTTTATTATAGTTATAGACAGTTGTGTGATGTCACCATAGTTGTTTATTATAGTTATAGACAGTTGTGTGATGTCACCATAGTTGTTTATTATAGTTATAGACAGTTGTGTGATGTCACCATAGTTGTTTATTATAGTTATAGACAGTTGTGTGATGTCACCATAGTTGTTTATTATAGTTATAGACAGTTGTGTGATGTCACCATAGTTGTTTATTATAGTAATAGACAGTTGTGTGATGTCACCATAGTTGTTTATTATAGTTATAGACAGTTGTGTGATGTCACCATAGTTGTTTATTATATTTAAGACAGTTGTGTGATGTCACCATAGTTGTTTATTATATAGACAGTTCTGTGATGTCACAAATAGTTGTTTATTATATAGAGTTGCGTGATGTCACCATAGTTGTTTATTATACTTATAGACAGAGTTGTATGTCACCATAGTTGTATATTATAATTATAAACAGTGTTGTGTGATGTCACCATAGTTGTTTATTATAGTTATAGACAGAGTTGCGTAATATCAACATAGTTGTTATAGAATGGTGAGAATGGTAAGGCACTGCGTACCTTGTTCCAAGGTTCGTAGGTTCGAGCCTTCTTCAGCCAGAGATCAGTGTTTGTGTATATTTCGCATGCTCTTGCGAATTCCTTGCATTGTTAAAATCTCTAGTAAGGCTGATGCATGCAGGGGATGAGATGAAAAGCTGTAAGCCTTCTCCCTGAAAGCTGGCTGCCTTGGATCAACGTGTAGTGCAAGCTGCACGCCAAAGTATTGTCCAGTGTGGTGAGATTGGTATAGCACTGCATACCTTGTTCCAAGGTTCGTAGGTTCGAGTCTCCTTCAGCCAGAGATCAGTGTTTGTATATATATATATATATATATATATATATATATTATATATATATATATATATATATATATATGTCGTGCCGAATATGTAAAACTGGTCAATTAGCAAGAACTCATTTAAAATTAAGTCCTTTCTGAAATTTTGTCTTATACGTTTAAAGATATATTTTTTTCATTAATGTTAATGTAAAAAATTTTAATTCTGCTCCTAAAGAATCTTAGAAAACTTACCTAACCTTATTATAACAAGAACAATTTATTTTAGCCTAACCCAGCTTAATATATTTCAGATTAGTTTACAGTAATTTAATACTAAACAAACACAGTGGAATATATTTTTTTCGTTAGGTTCAGAATGATTTTGGCGAAATTATTGCATACACAAATTTTCACTTGTCCTATATGGCAAGATGAGCGTTGCTAGTTAAGCCAAGCTCGCAAGTTCTGCCTATTAGGGCACGACATATATATATATATATATATATATATATATATATATATATATTATATATATATATATATAATATATATATATATATATATATATATATATATATAACTTTATTAATAAACAGAATACAATGCCAGAAAACACAAACATGAATTCATTGGTACAATATATCAAAGATTATGAATTTCCTCCGGCTCCTCCAAAGCCGGACGCGAGCCCAGTTTGCAGCAAGCATTTCCCCTCTGGATGGCCACGCTGAGGCGCTGGAACATGAAAGTGGCTGCCCTTGGGTCCCTGGTGGTGTCGATGAGTCTGGAACCCAATTCTTTAAAGAAACTTGTTGCATTTTTTCCCCATGATCCCAAGGTCTCTGATCCCACTGGGACAAATTGATACTGTTGGCTTATGTCCCTGTACTTGCTGATCTTGTACTCCTCCCTGTGGTCAGCAGCTCCTCCCTGTCGCCCAACACTGTGATGGATGTGTCAGCCGTCGTCGACAAACAGGTATAATCCCATGCTAAGTGCTTGTCATTCTTCGAAGGATAGATGGTGATCCCATCGGAGCAGTTTGCTTGGCTGTGGGTAGTATTGGCTGCTAATGATCGGGGCTCTCGCCTGGGCATCCAACCGTAACAAGAGTTCTCTTTATGATGTCGTTAACTTCATTGTGTCTTGCATGCCAGCCCTTGGTTTTGGAACAGTTATTATTATTATAAAAATCAGAAAGTTTGGAACAGTTAAGACCATGTAGACCACATTGGTCGGCTGCGCATCGCCGCAAATACACGTAATTCCGTGTGAAATGGGGCAGCAAGGCGTAGAGCCGCTGCAATACGGAGGGTTTTAGGATCGAGGCATGTTCCCATTGCCGAAATGGGAACTGTTTGGAGGAAACCCCCGAAGTGAAGTGCACTCAAAGCTTGGAGAGAGGCAGTCTCCCTGTCTGATATTACAGCCCTAGGCATGTTGGCAAGCACCTTTTCAGCTATGGGACTATCCCAACTTGACTTTGTAGGGCAGTACTGCACTAGGTTTTCATGCTTGAGCAACAACAGTCTCCCATTCAGTGATGGCACTGGCGTAGCTAGGGTCCTGTATTCCTGCTGAGTCACTGAGGTTCTCCAGAAGAATTTGTTTTATTAACTCATGTGATGCTATAGAAGAGGAACGGAAAGCTGGTAGGGCAATCTGGGAGGATTTGCGTACTCCCAGTCCCCCAAGCCTGACTGGAAGTGAGGCTTGTAAACCCGTCCATCTCCGAGGGAAAGATTCAATACACTCTCTAGCATGGTCTTAAGGAGTCATATTCCTTGAGTAAGGACTGCTGAAGGCTGGGGAGCATCTCAGGATGTAGGTAAGTTTTGGGATTTACAGGCACCTGGTGAGTAGGTAGAAGGCATCATGTGTATCGATGTTTCATTCTGTCATCCATGATCCTGAGGTCTGAGATTTTTTTTTCTAGGATCAGATCGATGGCATTGGGCCCAAGAGGAGCACCAAGGAGAGTGCTGTTGGCTGGATCAATGGCTCGTGCTCCTGGTAAAACAGCACTAATATTCTGGATCATCTGTCGATTAGAATAAACTCTTTCATTTGGTGGGGTTTAAAGATAGCCCAGCCTCTCTCCCATGCCTTTAATTTTTCTGATGTCCTCTAGGAGAGATTCTGTAGTGCCAGCTAGGGTACCATCATCCAAGAACCAGATATTGAGCTCACTGGAGAGTGCTTCTGTGACTTCCTTGATGACCAGACAATAGAAAGGGGGGGAGAGGGTCCCCTTGTTTCACGCCCTCACAAGAGAGAATTTCATGGTCCCCAAAAAATAGTTTAGAAGTCACACTATAACACGATTCTATGAAGGGATAAAGGGATAGGGAGTGTCATAATATATATATATATATATATATATATATATATATATATATATATATATATATATATATATATATAATATATAATCATAACAAGGAGTCGAACCCATGTTGATTTGGCCTGCCTCATGGTGGGCGAAAATTCATGACTCCTTAATACACGCGACCACACAATCCTTAAGTAGCGCATCCAGCAGAACTGGATGACTAGATCTAGGCTAATTTCATTCTATTCCCTGTTTTGTGTACTAGTACAATGAACAGTATTTTATCTTATTGTACCCACAACCAAGTGGAATTGATCAATAACACTGCGACTAACCAAGGAGGCAGGCCAAAGCAGCATGGGTTCGACTTCTTGGCTAGTCGCAGTGTTGTTATTGATCAATACCACTTGTTCGTGGGCAAAATATATATTATATATATATATATATATAATAAAATATATTATATATATATATATATATTTTATATATATATCCACATTACCTCTTCACAGCTGCTACTACTTCTGCGACGATTACTACTACTACTGCGACGAATACTACTACTACTATACTACTACTAAAACCACTAACCCGTGCCTCGGCTATGATCTACTTCCAACTTCAAAGTCTAGGGACTGATTTCCTCATATTTTGTATGTAATTCTACTGTTTCTAATCATGTCCTAGAATTTGTATTGATAAAGCCACTGGTTGGCGAAACGTCTACCATAAAGATACCCAGATATTGCAAGTGTCTAATTTTTCAACTTGTCGGTATTGTATACCGTTCATATACAACATTATATATATATATATATATAGTCGTGGCGAATAGGCAGAACTTGCGATCTTTGCTTAAATAGCAACGTTCATCTTGCCATATAGGACAAGTGAAAATTTGTGTATGCAATAATTTCGCCAAAATCATTCTGAACCTAACGAAAAAAATATATTTCACTGTGTTTGTTTAGTATTAAATTATTGTAAACAAATCTAAAATGTATTTAGTTGGGTTAGGCTAAAATAAATTGCACTTGTTTTAATAAGGTTAGGTAAGTTTTCTAAGTTCCTTTTGGTGCAAAATTAAAAATTTTTACATAAACATTAATGAAAAAAATATATCTTTAAACGTATAAGAGAGAATTTTAGAAAGGACTTAATTTTAAATGAGTTCTTGCTAATTGACCAGTTTTACCTATTCGGCACGACATTATTTATATAAATATATATATATATATATATATATATATATATATATATATATATATATATATATATATATATATATATAAATATATATATAATATATAATATATATATATAATATATATATATATATATATATATATATATATATATATATATATATAATATATACAGAGAGAGAGAGAGAGAGAGATTGAGATTCAGAAATGTACAATAATTGGAATATAGGAAAATGTACAGTATTTCGTTAACTTATTCCTGTTTTGGGAATAATGAGCAGAATGATCATTGGATATTAACAGAAGTGAAGTTTAATTGTTAATTCAGATTTAAATCCCATAGTAAATAATATCTGTATGTTCTTAATTGGCAGAGAAGCATAAAACGTCTAAACTAAAGCTTGGTAAATATTTTTAATGATTATAATATTTATTCACTCTGTCAGATCCAGTTTGACAATGACTAACACCATATATGTTGGCCAGGTAGGTCAGGTGTCATGATCACAGGTCACCAGGTAGGTCAGGTGTCATGATCACAGGTCACCAGGTAGGTCAGGTGTCATGATCACAGGTCACCAGGTAGGTCAGGTGTCATGATCACAGGTCACCAGGTAGGTCAGGTGTCATGATCAGAGGTCACCTGGAGAGTCGAAAACCATCGGTTTCTATAATACATGTTCAGGTACTTTCGAATTAATTTAAATAATTAAATCAGTGAAGTATGTAAATTAAATGACAGTCATATTAACGATCGTTCACCCAACAATTACGCCACGTAAACATACGCTTCACACTAGCCAGAATGGCCTATCCAACATTATAATTAAAAGCGTAAAGAGCGTATACCATTAGGACAACTGATTTTGAATGGGTTTTAACGTCAAGTTCCATAGAAAGCATAAACCCTGCTGCCCGTGTTTCCCTAACAGTATTAATAATAATAATAATAATAATAATAATAATAATAATAATAATAAATAATAAATAATAATAATAATAATAATAATAATATTTATTTAGTACTTGTACAAGGTATACAGACCATAGTTGACATCAATGACATACTACGATATTGAAAGCAACTTTATATGCTGAGCATTTCTGGAAATTAGGTCAGTTTTGTCCCAAGATGCGACCCACACCAGTCCACTACCACCCAGGTACCTATTTTAAAAATGGGTGACAAGGAACAGGGACAGCAGGTGTCTTATGGAAACATATCCCTAATGTTCTCCAGCCGTACAGGAGGAGATTCGAACCCTGGACCTCAGTGTGTGAGTTGAGTGCGCTAGCGATCGATCTACAGGACACCTCATTCAGGATGTTTCTCAGTATTATAATGATCCCAAGGGAAATAAGCCACTGTTTCGTTTTTTTCTTATTTTTCCCAGCTTTTCTAAGATAAAAATAGCAAGATGTGGGCCATAGATTTAGAGCTGAAAACGTTATTAACAAGTTTAGAACGAGTTTATGATTTAAATGAAAGCAGTAAAAATGATAGAGTTTTTCACTATATAATTGATTGGGATTTTCAAACACATTTACCATGAATATATACGGGAAACCTAGGTGAAGTGTCATGTGGGTAATGTTGAGTCCAGGTTGGAACCACAGACCTACTTGCCCGGTCCGAACAGGTCTCTCTCAGTCCCATCCTTTTCTCAGTATTCCTTACTCGAGTCTTCAAGTCGCTATGCACCCTATGTACATACTCGTGTACTCTCTCTGACTTGATTAAGCCCACTGCGTGGGCGAAACGTAGTGAATAAAGGATAGCAATATACCGCATTGTGTCTTTTTCCACCTTGCTGGCATCTTTTGCCATTTATTTACATCGGGTTGTGTGTTTATGGCGCTCAGTATGTAGGTTCGTGAGTCGCTGTGCTCAGGTGTTTAATTGCTAAAATAGTCCTTGTGGCCTTAGCGCTTTTTTGATTAAATATAATAATAATCAGGTGTTAATATCCTAACAGCAGTGAGTATCCAGTAGTATCGCCTTGATGCCGATGTGGGGCTCTTGATCCAAGGAACTTGACTTATATTACCAGTATACTGAACAAGATTTCACACTGGTTAGTTTTCTTTTGTCATGTTTTCTGTTTTTATGTTAATTTTCGTAAGTCTACACACTATGTGCTGACACAGGCAGTCTACACTGACACTGATATAGGCAGTCTACACTGCGCTGACACAGTCTACACTGTGCTGACAAAGTGGTCTAAAATGTACTGGCAGGGGCAGTCTACACTCACTGTGCTAAAAGAGGCTGTCAACCACAGCGCTGACAGAGGGTGGTATAAATTCTGCGATAGGGTGGCTGGTTCACTGTCGGTGGCTGGGTTTACTGTCGGTGGCTGGTTCACTGACGGTGGCTGGTTCACTGTCGGTGGCTGGTTCACTGTCGGTGGCTGGTTCACTGACGGTGGCTGGTTCACTGTCGGTGCTGGTTCACTGTCGGTGGCTGGTTCACTGACGGTGGCTGGTTCACTGTCGGTGGCTGGTTCACTGTCGGTGGCTGGTTTCACTGTCGGTGGCTGGTTCACTGTCGGTGGCTGGTTCACTGTCGGTGGCTGGTTCACTGTCGGTGGCTGGTTCACTGTCGGTGGTTGGTTCACTGTCGGTGGTTGGTTCACTGTCGGTGGCTGGTTCACAGTCGGTGGCTGGTTCACTGTCGGTGGCTGGTTCACTGTCGGTGGTTGGTTCACTGTCGGTGACTGGTTCACTGTCGGTGGCTGGTTCACTGTCGGTGGCTGGTTCACTGTCGGTGGCTGGTTCACAGTCGGTGGCTGGTTCACAGTCGGTGACTAGTTCACTGTCGGTGACTGGTTCACTGTCGGTGGCTGGTTCACAGTCGGTGACTGGTTCACTGTCGGTGACTGGTTCACTGTCGGTGACTGGTTCACAGTCGGTGACTGGTTCACAGTCGGTGACTGGTTCACGGTCGGTGACTGGTTCACAGTCCGTGGTTGATGCACAGTAGGTGACTGGTTCACAGTCGGTGGCTGGTTCACAGTCGGTGGTTGATACACAGTCTGTGACTGGTTCACAGTCGGTGACAGGTTTACAGTCGGAGACTGGTTCACAGTCGGTGGCTGGTTCACTGTCGGTAGTTGGTTCACAGTCGGTGGTTGGTTCACAGACGGTGGCTGGTTCACAGTCGATGGCTGGTTCACAGTCGGTAGCTGGTTCACAGTCGGTGGCTGGTTCACAGTCGGTAGCTGGTTCACATTCGGTGGCTGGTTCACAGTCGGTAGCTGGTTCACATTCGGTGGCTAGTTCACAGTCGGTGGCTGATACACAGTCGGTGACTGGTTCACAGTCGGTGACAGGTTTACAGTCGGAGGCTGGTTCACAGTCGGTGGCTGGTTCACTGTCGGTAGTTGGTTCACAGTCGGTGGTTGGTTCACAGTCGGTAGCTGGTTCACAGTCTGTGGCTGGTTCACAGTCGATGGCTGGTTCACAGTCGGTAGCTGTTCACAGTCTGTGGCTGGTTCACAGTCGTGGCTGGTTCACAGTCGGTGGCTGGTTCACAGTCGGTGGCTGGTTCACAGTCGATGGCTGGTTCACAGTCGGTGGCTGGTTCACAGTCGGTAGCTGGTTCACAGTCGGTGGCTGGTTCACAGTCGGTGGCTGGTTCACAGTCGGTGGCTGGTTCACAGTCAGTGGCTGGTTCACAGTCGGTGGCTGGTTCACAGTCGGTGGCTGGTTCACAGTCGGTGGCTGGTTCACAGAGGGTGGCTGGTTCACAGTCGGTAGCTTGTTCACAACCGGTGGCTGGTTCACAGTCGGTGGCTGGTTCACAGTCGGTAGCTGGTTCAGAGTCGGTGGCTGGTTCACAGTCGGTAGGTGGTTCACAGTCGATGGCTGGTTCAGTCGGTGGCTTGTTCACAGTCGGTAGCTGGTTCACAGTCGGTGGCTGGTTCACAGTCGGTAGCTGGTTCACATTCGGTGGCTGGTTCACAGTCGGTAGCTGGTTCACGTTCGGTGGCTGGTTCACATTCGGTGGCTGGTTCACAGTCGGTGGCTGGTTCACAGTCGGTGGCTGGTTCACAGTCGGTGGCTGGTTCACAGTCGGTGGCTGGTTCACAGTCGGTGGCTGGTTCACAGAGGGTGGCTGGTTCACAGTCGGTAGCTTGTTCACAACCGGTGGCTGGTTCACAGTCGGTGGCTGGTTCACAGTCGGTGGCTGGTTCACAGTCGGTGGCTGGTTCACAGTCGGTGGCTGGTTCACAGTCGGTGGCTGGTTCACAGTCGGTGGCTGGTTCACAGAGGGTGGCTGGTTCACAGTCGGTAGCTTGTTCACAACCGGTGGCTGGTTCACAGTGGGGGGGTTGGTTCCAGGGGTTTAGCGGTTCAGGTCGGTGGCTGGGTTCCAGTCGGTAGGGGTTTCACGTCGAGGGCGGGTTTCAGCCCGTGGGCCCTTTTTCCCCCAACCGGTAGTTGGTTCACAGTCGGGGGCTGGGTTCAAAGCCCGGTGGCTGGTTCACATTGGGTTTGGGCGGGTTCACAGTGGGTTACCCTGGTTCACATTGGGTGGTGGTTCCTTCGGTGGCTGTTCACAGTCGGGGGCGGGGTTTCCCAACATTTGGGTGGCGGGTTTTCACATTGGTGGCTGGTTCCCCAGCCCGGGTTTGTGTTTTTCTTTTTCTTGCTTTTGGGAAAAAGGGTTTAGTCCCCGATAAAGGGAGGTAGGTAGAATGATACGGCCCGGGGGACTAGTTTTGGGGTTTTTAATTGGGGTTTTGGGAGTGAGTAAAAACAACGGGCCCCGTGTGGAGATGAGAGGGACCCCCCAAAGCCAGTCCGTGGGGGGGGAAAGGTTTTTGGTGAAAGCCCCAAGTCGGTCGAGGCGGGGGAGTGATAGAGGGGGGGGGCTGTGCGTCCCACCGCCCTTTTGGTGGGCCCTTTACAAGGGCACCCACTGAATGCCGCGAAAAAAATGAATTTTGAGAGCAGACGGCTAGGCTGGTGCTCTTCCGGTTCGGCTGTTTCTTTTGCTCGGCCACGGCACCTCGGGGTCGCCCAAAAAGCAAATTATTTGGGGGGCCCTTTTTGGGAAAAAAAGGGGTTTAAAAACTAGCTTCCCCAGAGAGGGACTGGCTTTCGCTAATAGTAAATAAAAAATGGACAAAAAAAGCAACAGGAAAAAAAAAAATTTCCCCCATCCGGGGGAAGAGAAAACGGGTTTTTCCGCGCTGTTTCATCAAAGTAAGAGCCCGGAGCCCGTCAGCACTGGAACAAAAATCTTCTTTTATCCGGGTTTGTGCGGGGTTAACTTTCATTGCCCAAATTCTACTAAAACCCGCTTTTTGAACCGTCCCCTCGAAAAACAATGACTGACAGTAGCTTTTCCAAAAAGGTGGACATGAACTCAGAGGGCAGCACTGCCCGACCGTAATACAGGCTTTTTTTTTCCTTTTTGTTATAAAAAACTGGTCCCAAAATACATACAATAATCCCTTTTAAATCCATGGAATTATTACACCTGGGTCCCCTTTCCCTAAAAGTATTTACAAATTAAATGATTTTGTCCACCCTGACTTATTATCAAAATACTAAAAATTTTGTGGCATTTATACCATTTTGCAAGCAAACAATTAGCAAAACTAGCTTTTGGAGTCGGAAAATTTAAAGTGGGGTTACGTAAATGTCACAAAAATTTACTGTTTTCCTGGGTGCGGCCAAAAGTTGGGCCTTAGGGGCCGTTTCCTACCAGTAGTAGTGGGAAAAGGGATAGACGGTTTGCCCCCTAACTTTAGTCTGATCGGGGCCCTTTTTCCCAAACCGCACCCCGCCCCCAAACTCTTTTTTCGGCCTGCAAAATGGCCCAAACTTAATTCATGTGATAAAGGTTTGGGCTTCCTTGATATTTCCCCCTTTGCAATCCCCTAACCTCGAACTTTTTGCCACGGAGCTGCCCCTTTGGAACGGAAAGGGCCCCCAAAAATTTGGGAACAATTTTTTGGGGGCATACCTGGGGTCTGCACTGGGTTTTGAGCAACATAATTTTCCCAACCGGGTTTCCCACTTTGCTTTCCTTGGCGCGGCATTGCGCTCTGACGTGAACCAATCATAGTTTTCAAAGGTTCCCCTCGTCCCCGGGCGGGAAAAGGGACAAGCTGCGATGTCCCTCATTTTTATACATGGGGTTATCAGAATCGAAGTAGGTCTAGGTGGGTAAACAAAATTCTTATGGGTTAAGCGTTTTTTCCCATAGCCATAAAAAGCAAAATAAAGGTGTCTCACCGATCGAGCTGTTGAGGGGGGAATTTAATGACCCGAACGGGGGGATAGCCCCCAATCCCATGTAGTACAACGGGGGTTTAAGGGTTTTACTCTGAGCACCTCCAGGACTTTGCGATTTGTACGTTCAGAAAGGGCCCAAAAAATCGCAGGGTGGCGGGGAAACAAAAGGGCGCTTGATGAATTTTAAAATTTGGGAGCAAAAGATCCTGCTTTTATCCCAATTTTTTTAAACCAAACCCAAATTGCCCTGACAAAAGGGACACGTGGGCAAGTATGACGAAAACAACATGCTAAACGGAAAGCATAGGGGGCCCGTTTCAGCGGTTTTTTAATTTAAGGAAAGGGTCAAATTTCCCAACTGTACCGGTCAAATTTATTTTCCTTTAAAGCGGGTTTGCTTTTTTCCCCTTTTCCCCGGGGTCGAGAAGTTCGTCAACAGGTGGGACGAATTTTTCTCCCCCCGGGCCCCTTTTTTGGGAATTTGGGTACTTTAGAATGGGTTTAAAGGAATGTAATGGTACCCGGGGTGCTTTTGGCAAAAACAAAAGGGTTTACTCCGGTTGGAAATGTCCCGATGCCATTTAGCCAGAAATTTTTCATTCGTGCCTTTTTGTTTATTGCGGCCCCCTTCCCCGGGGATTGCGTACCCCGGGACTTTGGGGTTTAAACCCTAAGGGGAGCTGGGTAATAAGGGGACCTTCTGTATCACCAGTTGGTTTTAGGGTTATTCCCGGGGGTTTCCCCAGCTGGCAACAGGGGCACAGAAATCCTTGGTTGCCCCACAAACCCTTTCGGGTGGAACGGGAGCTTAAACCTGTTTTTAAAAAGTCCCCCTTGGCAAAACAAGGACTGGAGACCACAGGGTCCTGTCTTTGGGGCTTTCTCCGGAAAACCTAAACAAGAACGAATTCCCGACACTCACGAATGCTATATGTCTCAAACAGGGCATCAGCACAAATTTTGCTTCCCTGGGACATAGCAAATTTCGGGGTTTGTAGTCTTTGGGAAGGGAAAAGCGAAAAACCGAGCAGGCTTTCCAAGAGGCCCTTATTCGAAAAAAGGGCCCACTAAGGGAAAATGATTGTAAAAATTTTTGAAAGGAAAAGATAGATGACACCCCAAAAATTGACTAAAGGGCCCACAAAATTTCCCTAAACTTTTTGCTCTGTACGGGAATAATTGACTTCCGTTTTTAGTAAGAAAAACGGTAGCTAGGAAAATGGGGTGTTTGTTTCCCTTTGTTTCCTGTGAAAAGCCCGGGAACCGTTTGCCAAATTTTTGGAATGGCATCAGTCGTAAAAGGTTAAATGCCTTGGTAAAATTCGGGGAAATTTAAAAAGGGTTTTGGGGCTGATGTAACTTGTTCTTAAGAATGACAAAAGCTCTTTCCCTGTTCGCACGTCCACTAAAAAAGGGGGAAAACCTTTTTGAGAAAGCGGGGTTCGGGGGTGCAGAAATGGTGGGAAGAAAACCTGCGATAAAGGTGCGGTTTAAAAACCCCGCCGGGCCCTATGAAAGGCCCGGGGACGGGCATTCCCCGCCCATGGGTCGGGGGAAATTTCTGACACGGCCCCGAGTTTTTTAAGGACCGTCTTCTTTATCCCAAAATTCTGATTACTACGGCCCCAGAAATTTTATTTCCTTCCGGGGGAAAATTTTTTGGAAATTTTGGAAAGATTTCCCCTGACCCAAGCCGTCCAATACCCTTGCCCAGTTTCTCAAGATTTTGACGGGAAACATCTTGCGACATGACAAAGAAAACATCCAGGTAGACCATGAGGTCCCCACCTAGGGGGGGTACGGAAAAATTGGGTGTCATAAAAGGGATTTAACGTGATTGGGTTTCCGGAAAGCCGAAGGGCCCCCTTGAACTGGTAATGACCATTTGGAGTAGAGAAAGCTGTCAACTCTTACTTTCATCATCGGGGGGAAATTTTCCCAAAACCCCTTGAAGAAGATCAAGAGTTAAAAAAAGACCTTATTATCGCCGATGTTCTGCAACAGGTCGTTCAAAACTGGCAATGGGAAAACGGTCTGGGATGGAAACATGAAATTCAGTTTCCTTTTAATCGAAAACAGGGGGGCCAAAGGTTTTCCGTTTTTATTTTAAAAACAAAAAAGGGGGAGCATTCCAGGGGGAAGTGGACCCTCAAAAAACTCCATCACGGAGCCCCGTGAAATTTTTGGGGGGGGGGGGTTTCGCGAAGACTCTTTGCGCATGGGGCAGGGGGCCGCAGGTCCCATAAAATTGGGTTTTGAAACCTTTCAAGGGGGAAAACGGTGAGGGGATCGTGGGTAAAAACCCATTGACTCACCATCTAGTGCAACTGCAGAACGGCACGTTTTAGAACCGGGAAAAATTTTTGGGGGACCTCTTCAGGTTTGTTGTCAAACTAGATCATTTCCTGCACTGGGGGGGTTTTGGGAAAGGGAGTCAGCAGCAGACTCCCCTGGAAAATTTCACTCACAAGGAATTTCGGGCGGGGGCTTCCCCCTTTCCACTCCCCGGGAAAGAGGGAATCTGAAAAGGCGACAATTTTGGGGTATTCTTCCGCGGGGGAAAAATTTCCCCGACTATGCTTTTTGCAACAAGGATTTTCAAATTTTCCACTTTTGCACGGGTTTTAAAGGAGGGTTTTTAAAGGGAGGGGCCCTTGACTGGGCCATGTGTCGTTGTAACCACCCACATGGTCTCCTTAAAAAAGCTCTGCTCAGGGTACACCGAAACCGGGAGTGAGGAGTTAGCTGAAAAATGGACGTCAAAACTTTGTACAAGCAGAAACTCTGCCCCGCTGTTCCCATGACAGAGTCAGACGTCGCCTGCCGACGGGAACTGCGGCTTGAAAAAATGCTGGCCCTCTACAACAGGTCAGGTTAGAGGAAGGTTAGACGGGGCTTCCCCAGACGGGGGTTTTCACGGGTTAACAAACGGTGATGGCCAGGAGGTGATGGGCAACGAGCCTACTACGAGGTCGATCGGGAAAGAGGAGGGCCCCGGGGAAAAAGTGCTAGGGGGAAACCCCCCGGGGTTCCAACGATTTTTTGGCACTGTGCTTACTTGAGACAGATTTGCACGTATGAATCCTAACGCACGCCCAGAAGGGCACACCCAACTCCGTTAAACCCTCCGCTTTCCACTCAGCGGATACAAAAACGGATCCAAGTTTGGCCATGGTTTTGAACCCAAGAGCGGGTCCCCATGGAAAAAAATTCCCCTCTACGAAAAAAATTTTTGCGGACACCCTTGTGACCCTGGACCAAAAAATTAACGTTTGTGCGCCGGGCAAAACCGTCGCGGTTTTTACCTGAGACCCCTCTAAAAGGTTTTTTAAAATGGCAGACGGCTCTTAAAAAGGCCCGGGTTTGAAAGGCCCCAATGTTCGGAAAAAGGGAGCGGACAAGTTAACCACCAAAACCTGTGTTGGGGAAAAGTTAAAAAGGGGCTTATTGGGGACGTGGATTTCAAATAAAGCGGTCCAAAAGGGGTTGCCCATACCGAACATGAAGGAAAGACAGGGGACGAGGCCCCCGGGAGAGTAAACAGCTGCTCGGGGCCCTCAAACTTGTTGAGAGGCTCGCCCTGGAAAGGGTTACGGTACGAGTCTCGGAAAAACAAGGGCAAGACCCCGGGTTTTTCCTCACTGTCGGCAAGGTATAAACTGCCCAGGGCGGCAATGAAATTGGGGGACAGGGAGGGAAAATACAGCGACTCCGAAGGGTTTACAAAGGTCTTTCGCTGGATTTCCCGGCGCCCCTTTTCCCCCCGGAAACTAGGGGGAAAAAAAAAAAAGGCTTCTTACGAGCAGGGAATTTGCGGGGACGACTCCCTCCCCACTCACTGTAGCAAATTCGAAGCTTTTTTACACTCATGGGAGGTATGAAGGAAGTATTTTGGTAAACCCCAGTTTCCCCCCGCGAGACTCCCCCGGGGGAGGGGGAGGGTTTTACCTTGTTTACGAGGGGGGGGACTGGGACGGTTATTTGGGCGGGGCCTTAAGTTTGTAACCTCAAACTTTTAGTCCCCAGTTTGCCAATTTTAAAAAGTCGCTACACCCCTTAAAAGGGTGGGGTTTTGGGGGTTTGGGGGTCTGCGGCAAACGTTTCCCCCTGGTCCGGGAAAAGTCGATGACTGCCTTTTTGTATAAGACCGACTTTTGTTACTTTTGGTTGCTTTTTTTTATTGGGCGTGAAAAAGTGGGACGGGGGTTTAAAAAAATTTTGGGTGGGCTGGCTGTTGACAGCAGCAGAAAAAGGGATTTTCCGGCTGCGGACCGGGGGGTCACTGTGGACGGCGCTGGAAGGATGGGGAAAGGGGATCATCCCCCAAAGGGGCCAAACCGGCCTTGCTCGGAAGGCGGCTTGAGCGGCGTTTGGCGTCATAGCACCCAGGACGTCGTGCTGGGGGGCCGAGTCCTACGCATAAATGGCAGCCCAAAAGGTTTAAATGGGGGGAATCCCCCCCCAAGATCCCGACGCCACCCAAGGGGAGGGTGTTTTTTTAAATTTACAATACGGCCATAACCTCCCCCCAAAATTTTTTGGAGTTGAGGGCTTCAGAAAAGGGTCCGTGGCGGCTTGTCGAAAGGGCAAACGCAACCCAGGGGGCTTTGTGCCGGTTTTTGACTTTGGGCCCCAAGCCGCTGGAAACCCCCCGATGCCCCCCCGAAAAGGCTTTTGGCACTACCCGAAAAATAACGCCAAAATTCCTCCTTAAGTTCACCCAAGACTGAATCATACAAACCCTTGAGTGCACAAAGGAAACCTTTAATTTTCCCCCTGGGTGAATCCCCCTGCTGAAACCGCAGCCATTACTGGGGGATCCTTTTGGGGCTTCAAATAGAGCCTGAACAGCCCGCCCCCGACTGACTGCCCCCATGGCCCAAAAACTATTTGCCGACCGTCAAAAAAAAGGGGGTCGGGTATTGACGTTGAGCCGGCCCACTGGGGGGCGAGGGGGGGAAGCCCCCAAGTTGACCAACTGTCGCTGGGGCTTCGATGCCCCCCGGTGCCCCACGCTGGTTGGGGCACCATTGCGGGCACCAGCAAAATTTGGGAACTAACGGAGGGCCACCCCTGTTTTTATTTCATGACGTAAATTTTTTCCAATGCAACAGGTCACGAAGATGGTAAACGGGTCGGGGGCAAAAAAAGGGAAGCACGGCTAAAAATTAAAAAACAGAGTAAAAGGAGAACTCAGCACCAAAATTACTGGGTAAACGCTTAGGGGATAGAAAAAAAATTTGGAAAAAACAACAATAAAAAAGGGAAAAAAGTGGTACACTCTGAAACACAAAAAAGAGATTAGAAAGTAAATGTACTACAGGGAAGTGCAAAAAAGAAGTAAGGATAGCAATAATTTCCCGGGTTTGGGAAACCCAAAAATTTTATGAAAAGGAGTTGAAAGTAAAACTGGTAGAAAAAAATTGCACAAAATTTAAAAAAAAATCAGGAAACTACACAACACTAAAGGGTGCGCAAGCACTTTTAAAAGTTTGGGCGGGTGCTAGCAGTTGAAAATTTGGGAAACAAAAAAAAAAAAAAAGGGGTTTAATTCATTTGGAAAAAGGGGAAGTTGGGCCACAGAAAAGAAAAAATTCCAGAGTATCCAATAGTGCCAAAAATCACAGAAAAAAAAATACACGTATCCAAAATTGCTATTTTGGGCACCCCAAAAAAAAATTATTAAAAATGCAAAATTTTTAAAATTCAAAAATTTTGGCAAAGGTTAACTGGTGGTTAAACAGGGTTTGGGGGAAAAAAAAAAAAAAAAACCCCAAAAAAAATTTAAATTAAAAATTTGGGGGTTTTGGTAAATAAGGAAAAACAAAAAAAAAAATTTAAAAAAATAAAAAAATTTCCCCGGTAAAAAAAAAAAATAAAAAAATGGGGGAAAAAAAAAATTTAAAAAAAAATTTTCCCCCCAAAAAAAAAAAAAATTTAAAAAAATTTTTTTAAAAAAAAAAAAAAAAAAAAAAAAAAAAAAACCCCCCCCCAAAAAAAAAAAAAAAAAAAAAAAAGGGGAAAAAAAAAATTTTAATGAAAATTTAAAAAAAATTTTTAAAAAAAAAAAAACTGGGTTTAAAAAATTAAAATAAAAAAATTTAAAAATTTAAATGAAAAAATTCCCAAAAAAAAAATTTTTTTAAAAAAAAAGGGGGGGGTTTTAAAAAAAAATTTTTTGGGGGGTTTTTTTAAAAAAATTTTTAAAAAAAAATTTTTAAATTTTTTTAAAAAAATTTTTTTTTTTGAAAGGGGGTGGGGGGGCCCCCCCTTTTAATTTTTTTCTTAAATTAAATTTTTAAAAAAAATTTTTGGAAAAAAAAACGGGAAAACCAAAAATTTGGGGGGAAAAAAAAAAGGGGGCCCCGGGGGGTTTTTTGGGGTTTTTGGGGGGGGGGGTTTTTTCCCGGGAACCCCCCCTTTTTTGAACCCCAAAAAAAAAAAAACTTTTGGGGAAAAAAATGGGAAAAAAAATTTTTTAAAAAAATTTTTTGGGAAAAAATTTTTTAAAAAAAAAAAAAGGGGAAAGGGGAAAAAAAATTTTAAAAAGGGAAAAAAAAAAAAAAAAATTTTAAAAAACCAAAAAAAAAAAAATTTGGGGTGGAAAAGGGAATTTTGGGTTGGGGGGGGGAAAAAGGGCCCCTTTTGGTTAAAAAGGTTTTAAAGGGAAGGGAAAAAAAGGGGGGGGAAAAAAAAAAAAACCCCCCAAAAAAAAGGGGGGCTTTTTTAAAAAATTGGGGTTTTCCCCCCCCCCGGGGGGAAAAAGGGGCCCCGGGCCCCCCCCCAAAGGGAAAAAAAAAAATTTTTGGGGGGGGGGGGGAAAGGGGCTGGAGGGGCGGGGTGGGGGGGGGGGGGGAAAAAAGGGGGGGGAAAAAAAATTAAAAAAAAAAGGGGAAAAAAAAAATTTTTTTTAAAAAAAAGGGGGGGGGAAAAAAATTTCCCGGGGGAAAAAAAAAATTTGGGAAAAAATTTTTTTCCCGGGGGGGGGGGGGTTTTTTTGGGGGACCCACCCCCCAAAAACCCCCCCCCGGGGGGGGGGGGGGGGGGGGGGGGGGGGGGGGGGGGGGGGGGGGGGGGGGGGGGGGGGGGGGGTTTCCCCCAAATGGAAAAAATTTTTTTTTGGGGGGGGCCTTGGGGGGGGGTTTTAAAAAGGGGGGGAAAAGGGGGGGAAAAAAAGGGGGGGCCCCCCAAAGGGGGGGCCCCCGGGGGGGGGCCCCTTTTTAAAAATCGGGAAAACGGGAGGGGGGGGCCCAAACCCCCGGGGGGGTTTTTTTTGGGGGCCCCCCCAAAAAAATTTTAAAAGGGGGGCCCGGGGGGGTTTGGGAAAAAACCCTTTGGGGGGTTAAAGGGGTGGGGCCCCCTTTTGGGGGGGTTTGGTTTCCCCCGGGGGTTCCCCCCGGGGGGCGGGTTTGGGGGGGTTTTCCGGGGGCTGGTTCCCGGGGGGTGGTTAAAAGTCCCCCCCCGGGGGGCGGTTTGGGCCCTTTTCCCCTTTTTTCCCCTTTTTTCCCCCTTTTTTTTTTCCCTTTGGGGGGGTTTTTGGGTTTTTCCCCCCTTTTTCCAAACCCCCTTTGTTTCCCCCCCCAAAACCCCCCGGGGGGGGGGGCTTTGGGAAATTTTCCCCCCCCCCCCCCCCCCCGGGGGCCCCCCTTTTTAAAAAAACCCCCAAAAATTTGGAAAAGGGCCCCCTTTTTTCCCTTAAATTTTTACCCCCTTTTTTGGGAAAAAACCAAAAAAACCCCAAATTTTTTTTTAAAAAAAAATTAACCCTTTTCCCCCCCTTTTTTTCCTTTTAAAAATTTCCCCCGGGGTTTTTTGTTTGGGCCCCGGGAAAACCCCCCCCGGGGGCCCCCCCAAAAACCCCCCCTTTTGGGGGGGGGGTTTTTAAAAATTTTTTTTTCCCGGGTTCCCTTTTTTTCCCCCCCTTTTGGGGGGGGGGAAACCCCTTTAAATTTTTTTTTTTAAATTTTCCCCCCCCAAAAAAACCCCGGGGCTTCCCGGGGAAAAAAAAATTTTGGGGGTTTAAAAAGCCGGAACCAACCCTTTTTTAACCCCCCAAAAAAAAATTTTTTTTTTGGGGGTTTTTTAAACCCCTTTGGGGGGTTTTTTTTTTTTTAATTTGGGTTTAATTTAACCGTTGGAGGGGTTTTCCCCTTCCCCCCCAACCCTTTTCCCAAAAAACCCCCCCGGGGGGGCCCCCCCCTTTTTCCCCGGGGGGGGGGCCCCCCCCCCTTTTTTTTTTCCCCCCCCATGGGGGTTTTGGGCCCCGGGGGGGCCCAAAAAAAGGGGGGGGGGGGAAAAACCCCCCTTTTTCCCCCCCAAAAAAAAAAAAAAAATTTAATTTTTTGGGAAAAAAAATTTTTTAAAAACCCCTTTTTTTTTATTTTAAAAAAATTTTTTTTTTTTTTTTTTTTGGACATTTTTTTTTTTTTTTTAAATTTTTTTTTTCCCCTTTTTTTTTTTTTGTTTAAATTTTTTAAAATTTTTTTAAAAAAAATTTTTTTTTTTTTTTTTTATTTTTGGGGTTTTTTTTTTTTTTAAAAAAAAAAATAATTTTTTTTTTTTTGGAAAATTTTAATTAAATTGGAAATTTTTTCCCCCCCAAAAAAGGGGGGTTTTTTTTTTTTTTTTTTGTTTTTTTTTTTTTCCCCCGGGGAAAAAATTTTTTTTTTTTTTTTGGGGAAAAAAGTTTTTTTCCCCGGGGTTTTTTTTTTTAAAAAAAAAAAAAATTTTTTTCCCAAAACCCCCCAAAAATTTTTTTTTTTTTTTAAAAAAATTTTTTTCCAATTTAAGTTTTTTTTTTTTTTTTTTTTTTTCCCCTTTTTTTTTTTTTTTTTTTTTTAAAAAAAATTTTTTTTTTTAAAATTTTTTTTTTTTTTTTTTTTGTTTTTTTTAAAAATTTTTTTTAAAGTTTTTTTCCCAAAATTTTTTTTTTTTAAAATTTTTTTTTCCTTTTTTTTTTTAAATTTTTAAAAAATTTTTTTTTTTTTTTTGGAAATTTTTAAAATTTTTTTTTAAAATTTTTTTGGGTTTTTAAATTTTTTCAAGGGTTTTTTTTTTTTTTTTTATTTTTAAATTTTTTTTTTTTATTTTTTAATTTTTGGGTTTTTTTTTTTAAATTTTTTTTTTTTTTTTTTTTTAAAAAATTTTTTTTTTTCCTTTTTTGAAAAAAGGGAAAATTTTTTTTTTAAAAAAAAATTTTTAATTTTCAAATTTTTTTTAAAATTTTTTTTTTTTTTTTTTGGGGTTTTTTTTGTTAAATTTTTTTTAAAATTTTTTAAAAAAAAGAAATTTTTTTTTTAAAATTTTTTTTTTTTTTTCTTTTTTTTTTTTTTTAAAAAACCCCCCCCCAAAAAAATTCCTTTTTTTTTAATTAAAAATTTAAAAAAAAATTTAAAAAAGGGTTTTCCAAACCCCCCCAAAAAATTTTTCCCGCTTTTTTTTTTTGCCAAAGGGTTTTTTGAAATTTTTTTAAAAAACCGGAAAATTTTTAAATTTGGGGTTGGGGGAAATTTAAAAAAATTTTTTTTTTTCCCCCCCCAAAAAAATTTTTTTTTTTGGTTTTCCCAAACCCCCCAGGAAGGGTTTCCGAAACCCCTTGGGGGGGCCCCGGGAACCTTTTTGGGGAAAAATTCCCAAACCCCCCCTTTTTTTTTTTTTTTTTTTTGTTTTTGGGCCCCAACCCGTTTTAAAAATTTTTTTTGTTCCCAATTTTGGGGGGAAACCCTTTTGGGGGAAAAAACCTTTTAAAAAAATTTTTTTTCCCGTTTTTTAAAAATGTTTTTAATTTTTAAATTTTTTTTTTAAATTTAAAAAATTTTTTTCCTTTTTTTTTTTTCTCCTTTTTGGGAAAATTTTTTTTTTTTTAAGGGGTTTTTTTTTTTCCCGGGGGGGGGTTTAACCCAAAAAAATTTTTTTTTCCCCAAAAATTTTTTTTTTTGGGAAAAAAATTTTGGGGGGCCCCCTTTTTTTTTTTTTAAAATTTTTAAAAAAATTTTTTTTTCCCCTTTTTTTCCTTTAAAAAAAAAAAAAGGTTTTTTTAAACAAAGGGAATTAAAATTCCCAAAAAATTCCCCTTTTTTGGGGTTTTCCCCCCCGGAAGGTTTTTTTTCCCCCCCCCCCTTTTAATTTTAAAACCCAAAAAATTTTTTAAAAAAAATTTTTGGGGTTTTTAAAAAAAATTTTTTTTTTCCCCCTTTTTTTTTGGTTTTTGGAAAACATTAAACCAAAATTTTTGGGGAAAAAAATTTTTTTAAACCCCCCAAAAAAATTTTTTTTTTTTTTTTTTAGATTTCCCCCCCCAAAAAAATTTTAACCTTTTTTTTTTTATTTGGGGAAAAAATTTTTTTTTTCCCCCCCCTAAAAAAGGGTTTTTTTTCCCAAAAAGGTTTTTTTTAAAAAAATTTTTTTTTTTTTTTTTTTAAAATTTTTTAAAAAAGGTTTTTTCCCCAAATTTTTTTGTTTTTTTTTTGGAAAAAATTTTTTTTTTTAAAAAATTTTTTTCCCCTTTTTTTTAAATTTAAAAAAAATTTTTTATAAAAAAAATTTTTTTTTTTGTTTTTTTTTTTTTATTGGGCCCCCCAAAAACCCCCCTTTTTTTTCCCCCGGGGTTTTTTTTAAAAATTTTTTTTTAGGAAACACCCTGGCCCCCAAAACCCAAATTTTTTTTTGGGGGGGGGGAAAAAGGGGAACCCCCCTTTTTTTTTTTTTTGGGCCCCCAAAAACCCCAAAATTTCCCTTTTTAAAGGGTTTTTAAACCCCCCTTTTTGGGGGGGAAAAAAAATTCCCTTTTCCCCCCCCGGGGGGGCCCCCGGGGGGCCCGGGGCCCCAATTTTTTCCCCCCCCCCCCCCAAGGGGCTTTCCCGGGGGGGTTTTTTTTCCCCCAAAGGGGGGCCCCCCGGGGGGGTTTTTGGGGGGGTCCCGGGGGGGGGTTTTTTAAGGGGGGGGCCCCCCCCCTTTTTTTTTTTGGTTTAATGGGGGTTTTTACGGGGGGGGTTTGGGGGGTTTCCCCGGGGGTTTTTTGGGGGGGGGGGGGGGGCGGGGGGGTTTTTTTTTTGGGGGGGGGGGGCCCCCGGGGGTTGGGGGGGGGTTTTTTGGGGGGTTTGGGGGGGGGGTTTTTTGGGGGGGGGGGCCCCCCCGGGGGGTCTCTTCCTCCGTCCCTCCGCACTGTGACTTTTAATTTCTAAACTCCGTAATCTCCTCTCTTCACAGATTTGCTATCTTCTCGATTTCATTAACTCTCCCTACTCTCATGTTACATAGCCTTCTTTCTCTCCCTAACTCATTTCTCCTGTGAAATCTCCCTACTTTTCCAGCCTTCAAAATCTTAACAACACCGTCTCGCCTCTAGCTGTCAGTCTTTGTTTTTTTCAAGCTAATACCATATACAGTAATCTTGTTTATACTTCTCTGTCACTGATACGTGTTGCGTCTGCTTCATTTTTTGCTCTTGTCCTCTCCAGTGCTTTTGTAAAACTTGCCTCTATATTTCTGGCCCACTAAAAGAGCACAATAAATGATCACTGTTATCCCATTAACTCGTATTCTGATAAAATAATCTACCCCTCTAGCCTTGAAAGACACCGTCTTGCAGAATCAGTCCTTATATACAGTTTTCCTAACATGAATCATAATCCTGGATTTGCTTCTGAGAATATCTGCCTATCTTAATACATTGTGAAATACCCTAATGTTCAGCAGATTTGTGACCTGACCTGACCTGATCTTCACCTCCTATTATCCTTTCCACTTGACACGTCTTCTGCATTTTCTTGGTCTTCCCTGTCTTCTGAATTCCCTCTGCCTTGGCTTCTTTCCTTGCTAGGGCCAATTCGCCTTGGGCAGTTCTTGTCTCTCTCCTTGGAGACATGTGTTACAGTGCTGAAGCAATTCAGTCTCCACTTCTTTGAAATTTAATTCCCTCTTATTACTCTACCACTTGTCCTGCCTAGCGTCGGCCACTACATCTGCAGTGCTCCTCTCTTCTTTTGCTCTTTTGTACCATTTGTGTCACTACTACGAATTATTTCATTACTTTTGCACTCAGTACTATAACTTTTACCAGTACTGCTAACATTATTACCACTACCATCTGATCACTACTACCACTAATATTACAACCCATAGTACTGCCGACGCTAAATCTACATCCACAACCTCCAAAATCACTACTACTATCACTACCATAGCCACCACCATTAGTTACTACTACCACCACTTGCCCCATCCCCTGTCTGCATCATCTTCAAACCTCCTCTACTTTCTCTCCCAATTTGTGATCTGTCAGTATCCAGGATGCACCAAAATATCTTCATGAGGTTCGTCTTCTAAGTACATGTTTTTGATAATTTCTGCCATGGAACAATGAATTATTTATTCATTTCTACCTATTTCCTGATAAGTTAAAAGGCACAGCAGGTTTAATGAGACGTACCTATTTAATGCCATACATGACATAACATTTTATTGGCCAGTGACATATTTTTGTGGAAGTATTTTAATCCATGAAGTTAAGAAATATGAGAAAATAAGTGACATTATCAGACACTAAAATTAAGTCTTCGATTGCTCAATTGAGTAATTTACAGCGCGTGCAAAGCCCCTCCTCTTTTACATTGTATCCTGCAACTACTCACGATTACACCAATTCGGCTACCATGTAATTCATTTTTTATAACACACCGCCCGTCTAGTACCGAATTAGGGTGACCATTACTAAAAAAAAAAAACTCACCTACAATTAATCAGTAACTGTCTTACCAGAGGTGTGCAGACATCACACATTAAATTACCTCAGAAATTTCTGTTATGGTGCGGGCACTGAGAGTGCTGCACTCTGTTATGGAGCAGGCACTTACGGTGCTGCACTCTGTTAAGGTGCGGGCACTGACGGTGCTGCACTCTGTTAGGGTGCGGGCCCTGACGGTGCTGCACTCTGTTAAGGAGTGGGCCCTGACGGTGCTGCACTGTGTTAAGGTGTGGGCACTGACGGTGCTGCACTCTGTTAGGGTGCGGGCCCTGACGGTTGCTGCACTCTGTTAAGGAGTGGCCCTGACGGTGCTGCACTGTGTTAAGGTGTGGGCACTGACAGTGCTGCACTGTGTTAAGGTGTGGGCCCTGACGGTGCTGCACTGTGTTAAGGTGTGGGCACTGACAGTGCTGCACTCTGTTAAGGTGTGGGCACTGACGGTGCTGCACTCTGTTAGGGTGCGGGCCCTGACGGTGCTGCACTCTGTTAAGGAGTGGGCCCTGACGGTTTCTGCACTGTGTTAAGGTGTGGGCACTGACGGTGCTGCACTCTGTTAGGGTGCGGGCCCTGACGGTGCTGCACTCTGTTAAGGAGTGGGCCCTGACGGTGCTGCACTGTGTTAAGGTGTGGGCACTGACGGTGCTGCACTCTGTTAAGGTGTGGGCACTGACAGTGCTGCACTCTGTTAGGGTGCGGGCACTGACGGTGCTGCACTCTGTTAAGGAGTGGACACTGACGGTGCTGCACTGTGTTAAGGTGCGGGCACTGACGGTGCTGCACTGTGTTAAGGTGTGGACACTGACGGTGCTGCACTGTGTTAAGGTGTGGGCACTGACAGTGCTGCACTCTGTTAAGGTGCGGGCACTGACGGTGCTGCACTGTGTTAAGGTGTGGGCACTGACAGTGCTGCACTCTGTTAAGGTGTGGGCACTGACGGTGCTGCACTGTGTTAAGGAGTGGGCACTGACGGTGCTGCACTCTGTTAAGGAGTGGACACTGACAGTGCTGCACTGTGTTAAGGTGTGGGCACTGACAGTGCTGCACTCTGTTAAGGTGCGGGCACTGACAGTGCTGCACTCTGTTAAGGTGTGGGCACTGACGGTGCTGCACTCTGTTAAGGTGCGGGCCCTGACGGTGCTGCACTGCGTTAAGGAGTGGGCACTGACGGTGCTGCACTCTGTTAAGGAGTGGACACTGACAGTGCTGCACTGTGTTAAGGTGTGGGCACTGACAGTGCTGCACTCTGTTAAGGTGTGGGCACTGACGGTGCTGCACTGTGTTAAGGAGTGGGCACTGACGGTGCTGCACTCTGTTAAGGAGTGGACACTGACAGTGCTGCACTGTGTTAAGGTGTGGGCACTGACAGTGCTGCACTGTGTTAAGGTGTGGGCACTGACAGTGCTGCACTGTGTTAAGGTATGGGAACTGACAGTGCTGCAATCTATTAAGGAGTGGGCACTGACGGTGCTGCACTCTGTTAAGGTGTGGGCACTGACGGTGCTGCACTCTGTTAAGGTGTGGGCACTGACGGTGCTGCACTCTGTTGAGGTGTGGGCACTGACGGTGCTGCACTCTGTTAAGGTGTGGGCACTGGCAGTGCTGCACTGTGTTATGGTGTGGGCACTGACAGTGCTACATTTTGTTAAGGTGCGGGCACTGACAGTGCTGCACTCTGTTATGGTGCGGGCCCTGACAGTGCTGCACTCTGTTAAGGTGCGGGCACTGACAGTGCTGCACTGTTAAGGTGTGGGCACTGACAGTGCTGCACTGTTAAGGTGTAGGCACTTACAGTGCTGCACTGTTAAGGTGTAGGCACTGACAGTGCTGCACTGTTAAGGTGTGGGCACTGACAGTGCTGCACTGTTAAGGTGTGGGCACTGACAGTGATGCACTGTTATGGTGCTGGCACTGACAGTGCTGCACTGTTAAGGTGCGGGCAGTGACGGTGCTGCACTTTATGGTGCGGACACTGAGAATGCTGCACTTTATGGTGCGGACACTGACAGTGCTGCACTGTATTATGGTGCGGACACTGACGGTGCTGCACTCTGTTAAGGTGTGGGCACTGACAGTGCTGCACTGTTATGGTGCGGACACTGACAGTGCTGCACTGTTATGGTACTGGCACTGACAGTGCTGCACTGTTATGGTGCGGGCACTGACAGTGCTGCACTGTTATGGTACTGGCACTGACAGTGCTGCACTGTTATGGTGCGGGCACTGACAGTGCTGCACTGTTATGGTGCTGGCACTGACAGTGCTGCACTCTGTCTTTGTTATGGTGCGGACACTGACAGTGCTGCACTGTTATGGTGCGGACACTGACAGTGCTGCACTCCTGGGCATAAGTTTGGCCAACCAATTTCCCTGAATTTCTTCAGGTTACTTTGCTCACATTCCAGTATTTCTTCAGCCTATAAATATATCTCTTTGCCTACACGTTTGTGAGCTAGTTTTGCATGTGTTTAGTGTGGTGGTGTTGCAGGTGGAGTGCAGATGTGGTGCAAGTGTAGTATGGTGGTGTTGCAGGTGCAGTGTAGTTGTGGTGTATGTGTAGTGTGGTGGTGATGCAGGTGTAGTGTAGTTGTGGTGCATGTGTAGTGTGGTAGTGTTGCAGGTGTAGTGTAGTTGTGGTGCATGTGTAGCGAGATTGTGTTGCATTTGTAATTGGTTGTGTTGCAGGGGGCGGGGTATGTGTTCCAAGTGTCAGTGTATTTGTGCTATTTACTAATGTTAGCTTTTAATTTCCTTTTGTTACGTTCACTCTCAAATCCCACCAGTAACTTTTACAACTTTCTTCAGAGACTCACGATTTCTGTGCCATCAGCAAAGAGTAACTGTGTTAACTTATACTTTGAATCAGAATCAACGTTTCGTGATCCCACTCCTCTCCCCAACACCCTAACACTCACTTCATGTACAGCCTCGTGTGTAAATTTTTAAATCAGCCAAGAGGAAGGCTTCCTTTTGCTGAGTAACAGACACCCTCTTTCCTGCAATACATCCCCTACTGGACCTCAGTATACACATAAAAACTCTTTACTGTAAGTATAGTTACCCCTTAAGTTTCAACCTGCCTGAGAATTATACCCAAGGCCGAATGTGCCATCTGATTGTGTCTCTCCTTTCTTTGACCAAATTTGATTTTACTGAAGACAATGGATACACATACACACTCGATATACATATTCTTCTACATTCCTGACTGACACAGTAACATCTTGGTATCTTAATACAGGGAATTCTTCACTTGCCTAACCCTTAGGCTTGGCCTACTTCCACATTGGTCAAATATGATACCACCTACGACTGCTGCACCTCTCCTGCCTACAGTATATAAGCCACTTCGCACATATGCTGTATTCTTTTCAAGATTGATGGACTGATTACATCAACTCAAGGCTGAGGGACTGATTACCTCAAACTACTCCTGTTCTTCACGATTCTCCTTTGTATGGACTGATGAAGTTCCAATGTGTCGAAACGTATCCTCATTAAAGATACCCAAGTGTTACACATACGTCTAATTTATCAAGTTGTCGGTCCTCTGAATCATTCGTTTACATGGCTAAGTTCTACATTAATTAGCATATAAGTCCTAGGGTTATGGACCTTTCCGAGCTTTTCTGACCACGAATTGTGTTTGTCTAAATCTTCCTGAAGTTCCGCGACTTGCACGTCTGAATCAATTACACTATAACAAAATTTCACTTTTGTCGTGTTCCTGGGAGATAAACATCATTTTCCAATTCTTCATAACTAAATAAAATTTAAAAAAACAATTTTGATCCTAGAGCTTTGCTTTTTTTTAGTCAGAACACTTCCAGAACGCTTTCAAGACTGATGTAAATCTATTATGTTCTAGGGTTTTGTTTGGCAAATATAAAAACATGGACTCACAAACCAGCATTCAGTTCAAGTCTGGCTACCTGAGAAGACACATCAGAAGTGAAATGGCATCAAGAGGCTGCAATCATTCTCCAGATGCATTCTGCTACATATGTGGTCAGTTCATTAAGACAAGAACAAATAAGTTCTCTGTAACAGCATCTAAAAACATGTGTGAAGCTTACAAAGCATATTTTTGCATGCCAGTTGGAGACCAAGACAAGACCTGGGCCCCTCATGTTGCTTGTGAACATTGTAAGAAAACATTGGAAGGTAAGAAAGTCATTAATTATATGAAGGGTAAAATCATGAAATATGAACCTTTTTTAAATGAAATATATGTAACAGAAACTATTTCTTTCGTTCTTTTACAGGATGATATAGAGGAGAAAAAAGAGCCATGAAGTTTGTTGTTGCTAGAATATGACGTGAACCCACTGATCACTCAACCAACTGCTACTTCTGCCTGGTGGTGGATCCTTCCGAACACCGAACTGGAAAAAATGCACCTGCTATTTCTTATCCAGACCTTCCCTCTTCTATTGCACCAGTTCCAACAGTGGTGACCTTCTTGTACCTACACCAGAAAGAAATCAACCGTCAGAAGAAGAAAACAGCAAATCAGAAAATGAAGAGCACAGTGAACAAGACTTTGATCTCAGATGCAGCTGTTGGTTTGACAAAGTAAATTTGCGGGGTTTTAAATATCTAGGTCAAAGTTTGGGGGACTTGGTGGACGAAATGTGTGCAAGGAGAATGCCAGAGAAAACGTCACCAACATTTCTCAACTTTCTTCACTAATGAAGACAGGTTGTGCTACTGTAATGATGTGTCAGGCCTGTTTGAGCAATTGTAATTGTATGCAATCAGATGAGTGGAAACTCTTCATTGACAGCTCCTCCAGAAGCCTAAAAGCTGTAATTCAGCACACTGGGAACAAGTATGCATCTCATCCCTAGGCTAATTCAGTGTATCTTTAAAGGGCATCAGTGTCAAACTTCTACTGGAAGCTTTGAAATATGATAAATATGGATGGGAAAGGGTTTCTGGGGACTTCAACATTTGGGGGCATTTTTGAAGGGGACTCCAAAGAGGTTTACCAAGTTTCCCGTTATCTCTGTCACTGGAATAATAGAGACAGAGCAGCCATTACCAGAGGAAGCACTAAACCTCAAAGGACTAAGTTCTCATAGGAAGGCATAAAATCAAACATAAACCATTGGTGGATCCTCAAAAGGTTCTGTTCCCTCCATTACACATCAAACTAGGACTAATGAAACAGTTTGTTACAACTCTTGACAAAGAGTCTGCAGCCTTCAAGTATCTTCAAGACTTCTTTCCCAAGCTATCAGAAGCAAAGGTGAAGGCTGGCATCTTCACTGGACAACAAGTCACGAAAATCATTGAGTGCTCAGAATTTCCAAAGAAGCTCACGGAGAAGGAAAAGGAAGCCTGGGAGAGTTCTGTTGCTGTAGCACAGAGCTTTCTGGGCTACAACAAGGCTGACAGTTATGTGGAACTTTTTGAGGCCTTGGAAAAAATCTGTGGTCAGAAGGGCTGTAGGATGTCCCTTAAGGTCCAAATCTAGAAAACAGCTCATTTTTAACTTTGTTAATATGTTTCAGAAAGCTTAAAATAAAATTGAAGTAATTTTATTTTTTTAATGTAAATTTTATTTTATTATATGTTTTTGTTTTACATTCAAAACTAGCAAAAAAATATTGAAATTTAGCCATTTTTTTGTCAAAAATTTATCTTGTAAACCACAAAAGCAAAGTTTAAAAGGAATAATGAGTATTTTCTATTGTTTTGCAGTGAAAAGAATTGGAAAAAAACACTTGCCAGGAAAAAAGAATTGTGTTATTTAGTGTTATTGATGGAATAAAATGGACACTGTTCAGTAGATTTCCAAAATGTTTTGTGTAGATTGTTCCCATAGACTTTTTTGGGAGGTTTTAAGTTAGTTAAGGTTACATTTGGCTAAGTAAGGTTGCAGTGGTGAATATCGGGTTAAGTTAGGCTAAGGTGGGTGAGATTGGGTTGGGCTGTGTTTTGTTAGGATGAGTTGGGTTAAGTTAAATTATGTGATAAATGGTTTAAAAAACCGACAAGTTGAAAATTGAGACACTTATGCAACATATAGGAATCTTTACTGAGGAAATGTTTCGCCACACAGTGGCTTCATCAGTCCAATACAAATCAGAAGGGAGTAAGGAGAGGAGGAGTTTGAAGTAATCGGTCCCTCATCTTGGAGTCGATGTGTTCAGTCCACCAATCTTGTAGGAAGTCCAACAAAGGGCCGTAGACATGGCTTATATACTGTAGTCAGGCGAGGTGAAGCAGGAGGAGGCTGAGTCATAGTGGTACCATTCTCTAGTCGAAGTAGGTCTTCGTCAAAAGGTAGGACGAGGTTGAAGAATTCTTTGTATCAAGATACCATGATGTTGCAGTGTCTGACAGTTGTGATAAATGGTTGAAAAAACCGACAAGTTGAAGATTGAGACACTTATGCAACATATTGGAATCTTTATTACTGACTACAGTATATAAGCCACGTCTACGGCCCTATCCTGTACTTTCTACAAGATTGATGGACTGAACACATCGACTCCAGGCTGAGGGATTGATTACCTGAAATTCCTCCTCTCCTTACACCCTTCTGATTTGTATTGGACTGATGAAGCCACTGTGTGGCCAAACGTTTCCGCAATAAAGATTCCCATATGCTGCATAAGTGTCTCAATCTTCAACTAGGTTAAATTATATCAGGTTACACTGAATGATCAATGTTGAATTTAATCATCCAACTTAGATCTATGCGACTAAAGCTATAAAAACCTAGCCTAACTAATGCTGTAAAAACCTAGCCTAACTAAAGCTATCAAAACCGAGCCTAACTAAAGCTATCAAAACCTAGCCTAACTAAAGCTATCAAAATCTAGCCTAACTAAAGCTATCAAAACCTAGCCTAACTAAAGCTATCAAAACCTAACCTAACTAAAGCTATCAAAACCTAGCCTAATTAAAGCTATCAAAACCTAGCCTAACTAAAGCTATCAAAACCTAACCTAGCTAAAGCTATCAAAACCTAGCCTAACTAAAGCTATCAAAACCTAACCTAACTAAAGCTATCAAAATCTAGCCTAACTAAAGCTATCAAAACCTAGCCTAACTAAAGCTATCAAAATCTAGCCTAACTAAAGCTATCAAAACCTAGCCTAACTAAAGCTATCAAAACCTAACCTAACTAAAGCTATCAAAACCTAGCCTAATTAAAGCTATCAAAACCTAGCCTAATTAAAGCTATCAAAACCTAGCCTAACTAAGGCTATCAAAATCTAGCCTAACTAAAGCTATCAAAACCTAGCCTAACTAAAGCTATCAAAATCTAGCCTAACTAAAGCTATCAAAACCTCGCCTAACTAAAGCTATCAAAACCTAGCCTAACTAAAGCTATCAAAACCTAGCCTAACTAAAGCTATTAAAACCGAGTCTAACTAAAGCTATCAAAATCTAGCCCAACTAAAGCTATCAAAACCTAGCCTAACTAAAGCTATCAAAACCTAGCCTAACTAAAGCTATCAAAATCTAGCCTAACTAAAGCTATCAAAACCTAGCCTAAATAAACCTATAAAAACCTAGCCTAACTAAAGCTATCAAAACCGAGCCTAACTAAACCTAACATATCCTCTATCCTGATCAAACCTAATATTAGGAACCTCTCCAAAAATTTGTCCCCTCAAGGAAGGTTCCTTGATGTTGGTGACGGGCTCTTGATTTAGGGAATTGGATCTGTGCTCCAGTTCCCCGAATTAAGCCTGAATGCCTTCCACATCCCCCCCCTAGGCGCTGTATAATCCTCCGGGTTTAGCGCTTCCCCCTTGATTATAATAATAATAATAATAATCCAAAAATTTGGTACAATTCGGAAACTGGACTTTATATTGTATATTGTAAATTATCAGATTTCATGGAACTCCACGAAGCAGTTAGATTCACTCTTAACCTTTAATCTTAACTACGACAGATGAGAAAAAAGAATCTTAAATATTCACGGAACACGAAGAAACTAAAATAAAAGAACTGAAATGAGAACATGTCGCCCTCATTTTGCAAACTGTTATTAAATTAGAGAGTGAATTATTTGGTAATTTGTTCTTCGTGCATTTCTACGAGCTTGATTTTTTTTTGTCTGTTGAGTTAGACAAGGTTCAGCTGGAATAACTTCAAGGGGTTAGTAAGGGGCGAAAATACTCAGTTCCAAGGAAAAACCTCTTCTCCGAGTCTGAGGATCCAGAGTTACACCCAAAAATGCTCTTCCTATCTATTCTGGGCAACATGTGCAGTAGTTACGTAAATTTATTGCGAAACTTTCCGTCTACACAGTAGCCTACTTTAGTCGACTACTGCTTCTACCAGCCCCTTTGTATTTAATTGAAGAAGCCTACTGTGTACGAGAAACTTTCCGTGATGAAAAAACTTCAACGAATTAACAACAGCGATCTCGTTCGCTCTACTGAATTTACGGAAGGTAATGCAGTAAACCCCGTATCTGTGAATTTAGTTTTCTGTCGTTTGAATTATCTGCTGTTTACCCTGGCACAAAGAATAACTCTTAATTTTGTTTTATAATGGCCCCAAAAGTAGCGATGGTGGCAGTTGTTCAGACACCAAGAGACGCCGTAAAATGCTTCCCATCAGTGAACAAGTGATAATTCTCAGCTTAATGTGTTTAATGTATCAGTTTAACGTTACCATAGGTATTCATGTAAACGGAAAATGACATTATAATGTATATATATATATTATATATATATATATATATATATATATATATATATATATATATATATATATATATATATAATAACACACACACATCACACACACACACACACACACACACACACACACAAACGCACACACGACATATAAAATACTGCGTGGAATAGACAAGGTGGACAAGGACAGGATGTTCCAGGGAGGGGACACAGAAACAAGAGGCCACAATTGGAAGTGAAGACACAAATGAGTCAGAGAGATAGTAGGAAGTATTTCTTCAGTCAATAGAGTTGTAAGGCAGTGGAATAGCCTAGAAAATGACGTAGTGGAGGCAGGAACCATACACAGTTTTAAGACGAGGTTTGATAAAGCTCATGGAGCGGGAGAGAGAGGGCCCAGTAGCAACCGGTGAAGAGGCGGGACCAGGAGCTAAGACTGTACCCCTGCAACCACAAATAGGTGAGTACACACCACACACACACACACACACACACACACACACACACACACACACACACACACACACACACACACACACACACACACACACACACACACACATACACACAAGTTAAACAAACCATGGTACGGATGGCTTCTAAACCCACTGAAAGTCATGAATCTCACTCACCATGGGTTCAAATCACACTCGTACCGTGATTTATTTGTAATCATTTTATTAGGAATTCATGAGTAATTTTACAAGTTTATGATAAACCATCCATAATGTAACTAAAATTGAAAATCACGTCGTGCTGGTCAAAACAGTGACCAGCACAACATTCTGGAATGACTAGGGCTTTCAAACCTCCGCAATGATAGGAAGGTTGGATAAGCAGTCCCAGAGACTCGGTACCACATCCACTGGGAAGAAAACTACGGGATTTCCACGAGTGGAACTTTCAACCCTTCGTTCCGATAGAAAGGATAGATGAGCAACTCTTCCTTAATATCTGTATACGCGCTGTAAGCAACCCGATGCTCCTTGACAGCAGGAAACTACGCTGATAACACCTAACTTAAACGCTAATGTGACATTTTATTATGCCGACGTTTCGAGCGAGACGTTGCCACAATAAAGTGTCTCATCAGTTGTTCTCTGTTTCTTTTTACCTGACACATTGGCAGTAATTTCAACATTATCACAACTTGAACATCAACTTACCTTAGTGATGCTGTCATCTCTCCCTCGACCATCTGTGAAGGTTCACCTACCTGTAATGTAAACACTACGTATTAATACACATATCCCAGGTCCATGTATCCCAGGTCCATGTATTCCAGGTCCATGTATTCCATGTCAATGTATTCCAGGTCCATGTATTCCGGGGCCATGTATTCCAGGTCCTGATTCCTCCATGTATTCCCCGGGTCCTGTATTCCACTCCATGATCCCGGGTCCAGTATTAGGTCCATGTTTTCCGGTCCATGTATTCCAGGCCCATTTTCTAGTCCATGTTTTCCGGGTCCATGTATTCCGGGTCCATGTATTCCACTCCATGATCCGGGGGTTTCAGTATTCTAGGACCTGTATTCCACTCCACTATTCCGGCCATGTTTTTCCAGGTCCTTTTTTCCGGTCCATGAATTTCCAGGCCCAGTATTCTAGGCCCCATGTATCCAGTCCAGTTTTTCCGGGGTCCATGTTTCTAGGTCCATGTATTCCAGGTCCATGTATCCGGGTAGTATTCTAGGTCCATGTTTTTCCAGGTCCTGTATTCCCCGGTCCATGTTTCCGGGTCCTGTATTCTAGGCCTGTTTTTCCGGGTCCTGTTTTCCAGGTCCATTATTCTGGGCCCATGTATTCCGGTCCATGTTTTCCCCAGGTCATGTTTCTAGGTCCATGTTTTCCCCAGGTCTATGTTTTCCAGGCCATGTTTACCATTCACCGTACAACTTCGGAAGTACTCATTATACCGCCTACTCCACGCTTACTTCCTCACACACGCAAACCCCTCCTCAAAAACCCTATTTTCCCCCCCTCACACGCTATACTTCCTCACCACACGCTAACTTCCTCCTCCGGGCATACTTCCTCACTCACACGCTATACTTCCCACCACACGCATATTTCCTCACCACACGCATCTTCCTCATCACAAACCTATACTTCCTCACTCACACGCAAAAACTTCCTCACCCAGGCTATACTTCCTCACTCACACCTATACTTCCTCACTCACGGGCAAACTTCCTCACTCACACCTATACTTCCTCACTCACACCTATACTTCCTCACTCACCCTATACTTCCCACTCCAGGCTATACTTCCTCACTATACCAAACTTCCTCACTCAAAAAGTACTTCCCATCACACGCTATACTTCCTCACTCACGGGCATACTTCCTCACTCCACGCAACTTCCTCACCACACCATACTTCCTCACTCAAAACGTTAAAATTTCCTCACCACACGCTATCCCCTCACTCACACGCTATACTTCCCACTCACCGCTATCCCCTTCCTCCTCACACGCTAAAATTTCCTCCTCACAGCTAATTCCCACTCACACGCTATATTTTCCTCACAACACTATACTTCCCACCACACGCTTTTTCTTCCCACTCAAAAACCTATACTTCCTCACTCACACCTAACTTCCTCACTCACAGGCATACCCCTCACCACAGGCTATACTTCCTCACTCACACGCAAAAATTCCCAAACCGCTCTACCCTTCTCACCACACGCTATACCTTCTCACTCACGCTATACCTCCCCACTAACACGCTATACATCCCGACTAACCGTAACCTCCTCACTCATACGTTATACCTCCCCAACACACACAATCAGCAAAGAGGCGGGGCCAGGAGCTAGACCACCCCTAAACCCACAAATAGGTGAGTAAAATGGGTAGTACACACACAACACACACCACAACGTTTACCAACTCTCCCCCAACTTATACTCCTCACACAACAAACACCAAAAAACGTTAACTTCCTCATACACACTTTTTAAACCTCCCATACACACGTTATACCTCCTCATACCACGTTTACCCCCTCTACACACAAACACACCACAAACGTTATACCTCCTCACACAAACAAAAAACACGTTACCTCCTCAACACACACACTTTAACCGCCCCACAAAAACCCCCAACACACACACACACACACCCACACACACACTCACACACACACACAACACACACACCTAGAGAAGGAAGGGGGCGGTGCATGCCACAACAACAATCTTCAACACATCCCTGAAACGGGGCAATACCTGGGGTAGGAAAGACGGAAAATTTATACCCATCTTTAAAAAAGGAACAGAAACGAGGACTAAACTACAGATCAGTTTTTCTGGCGTGATAGTAATGCAAGGTCAGGGGAAAGAACATGAAGAATGGTGGAGCACCTGGAATGGAACGAATTAAAACACCACAATGATGTGCAAAATCCTGTCCACAAACCTTCTGGAGTTTTATGACAAGGTAACGAATTTAAACAGAAGAGAGAGGGGTGGGTTTGATTGCCTTTCCTGGACTGCAGAAGGCCTTTGACACACTTCCCACAAGATTTAGGGGAGTACTAAAGGACAGGCGCGTTTAAAAAAGGAAGGGGGACTGCAAAGGATCAGAGAATACTTGACAGGGAGGCAAAAGAGCCATGGTATGATGAGGTTCACCGTGGGCGCCGGTGCGACGGGGTCCACATGGGTCAGTCCCAGGAATAAGCTATTTTTGATATATGTAATGACGAGGGAAGGGGTAGACTCGAAGTGCCCTGTCGCAGATGATGTGAACTAATGAGAAGGATTAAATCGGATGAGGATCAGGGAGGACTACAAAGAACCTGGCAGCTGGAACCGGGTCCTGTAACGGCTTTCCCCAAATTCAAACCCTGCCAAATGCAAAGTCATGAAATTTGGGGAAGGGCAAAGAAGACCGCAACAGAGAAAGGCTAGGTGGGGCAAAAGGGTGTAAACCCCATTCAAGAGAAAGACTTGGTTGACCGTAGCACCGGCACGTCTTTCCCGGGGGCACAATCAACCAAAAACTGCTGCTGCAGCATTGGGCGCCTCAAACCAAAAAAATTTCGTTCCGAACCTTATAAGGAATCGTTCAAGACACTGTACACTGTGTAGCCAGGGCCCAAACTGGAGTATGCAGCACCATTTGGGAAACCCCTCGGGCAAAACACGTCAAGAAATTAGAGAAAAAAACAAAAAGGGTTTTCAATAACGCTAGTTCCGGGGCTCAGGGGGAAGTCCTACGAAGAAAGGTTAAAGGGGAAATCGGCCCCGACACTGAGGACAGGAGGGTCAGGGGAGACATATAACGACATAAAAATTTCTGCGCGAATAGACAAAGGGGGACAAAGACGGGATGTTCCAGACAAGGGACACAGACACAAGAGGTCACAATTGGAAGTTGAAGACTCAGATGAATCAAATGGATGTTAGGAAGTATTTTTTCAGTCATAGAGTAGTCAGCCGTAGAATAGCCTAGAAAGTGACGTAGTGGAGGCGGGAACCATACATATTTTTAAAAGGCGAGGTATGATAGAGCTCATGGGGCAGGGAGAGAGAGGACCTAGTAGCAATCAGCGAAGAGGGGGGCCAGAAGCAAGGACTCGACCCCTGCAACCACAAATAGGTGAGTACACACACCCCCACACATATACACACCACAAAAACACACAAAACCAAACACACACACACAAACACACCCCACACAAACAACACCCACACACACACCCCACACACACACACACACACACACACACCAACAACACCCACCAAACACACACACACAAACACAAACACACACACACAAACACACACACAAACACCACCACACAAACACACACACACACACACAAACACACACACACACACACAACACAAAACACACACACACACACACACAACACACACACAAACACCACACACAACTAAATACACACACACACCACACACACACACCCCACCACACAATAACACAACACCCCATAAACACACACAAAAACACACATAAACACACAAAAACACAAAAAACACACACAATAAACAAGTTACAAGTAGGGTAAGCTTGAATTACGGTACTACCGGTATTTATTAGCAGTATGCCTGGGGGTTAACGCTCTCGCTTCACACGGTGAGGGCTGGGTTCGATTCCCAGCCAGAGTAGAAACATTGGACGTGTTTCTTTCCACCTGTTGTCTATGTTCCCCATCAGTAAAATGGGTACCTGGGTTAGTCGACTGGTGTGGGTCGCATCCTGGGACACTGACCTAAGGAGGCCTGGTCACAGACCGGCCGCGGGGGCGTTGACCCCCGGAACTCTCTCCAGATAACTTAGAAGTGGTGCACACACACAACACACACCACACACACATTACACAACAACATACACAACAACACTCACATCACACACACACACACACACACACATACCAACACACACACACACACACATACCCACACATACACACACACATCCACACACACACATGCACACACATACACACACACATACACACACACACACACACACACACACATACTATACAAACACACACAACACATACAACACACATACACAACTTACACACACACACATACACACACACACATACACACATACACACACACATACACACACAACATACCACACACACAACACACACACACACACACACACACACACACACATACGACTCACACACACACAACACATACACACACACACAACAAATACACACACACAACACACACACACACACATACACATACACACACACACACAACACACACCACACACACACACACACACACACACACACCACAACACACACACACACAACACAACACAGGAACAAGCACTTGTAAGCTGTAGTACACACGCAATCACACACATACACAGGATTACACACCGTCCTGTGAACTGAACCAACTGAACCTAGCCTCCTCTCCCCCCCCCCCCTCTTCCTATCCTAAGTAAGACCTAACTCTAACCTTTCTCACTCTTTTACCTATACTCTCTCTCTACCTTCACTCACCTACCTATCTCTCTCTCTCTCTCCCTCTCCCGATTCTCCCTCTAACATCTCTTACCTCTAACACCTCCCCCCCTCTAACATCTCTCCCCCTCGAACATCTCTCCTCTCCCATAATCACTCCCCTCTCTCCTTTCTACCCCATCTCTCTCCCCTCCTTCCCCTCCTAGCCATCTCACTCCTCTCGCTCTTTCATCTCCCCCTCTTTCACCCTTCTCCCCCTCTCTGCCCCCTCTCTCTCCTTCTCTCTCCCCTCTTTGCCCTTCTCTTTCTCTCTCTCTCTCCCTCTCTTCTCTCTCTCTCTCTCTCCTCTCTCTCTCCTCTCTCGTGTCTCATCTTCCTCTCTTCGCCTCTCCATCTCTCTCTCTCTCTCTCTCTCTCTCGTCTCCTCTCCCTCTCTCTCTCCTCCTCTCATCTCTCTCTCTCTTCTCTGCTCTCTCTCTCTCTTGCTCTCTCCAACCCCATTTTCCCTTCCTAACTCTCCCTCTCCTCTACATTCCCTTCACTCTCTCTCCCCACCTCTCTCTCTCACTCTCCCCTCCCTCTCTCCCTCTCTCCCCCTCTCTCTCCCTCTCTCCCTCTCTTCTCTTCTCCCCTCTCTCTCTTCCTCTCTCACTCTTCCCCATTTCCCTTCTACAACTCTCCCCTCTTCTACCCTTCACCTCACTCTCCTCCCTCTCTCCCCCTCCCTCCTCCACTCCTCGACACTCTTCCCCCACTTTTTCCTTCTCACAATCCCCCTCTCTCTACCTTCCCTTCTCTCTCTCCCCTCCTCTCCTCTCCCTCTCTCTCCTCTCTCACTCTCTCCTCCTCTCTCCTCTATCTTCTCTCTCACTCTCTCTCTCGTCATCTATCTCTCTCTCTCTCTCTCTCTCCATCGCTCTCTCGCTCTCTCCTCCATCTCTTTCTCCATTTTTTCCCCTTCTCACTCTCCCCCTCTCCTTCCCTTCCCCTTCTCTCTCTTCCCCCTCTCACACTCTCTCTCCCTCTCCCCCTTTTCCCTTCTCCACTCTTCCCTCTCTCTCTCCTTCTACTACCTTTCCCTTCTCTCTTCTCCACAAAAAAAAAAAAATGGTGGGACCTCGCAGGAACCAAGGAGCATATGGAAATGGTTTCAGGTAGGGAGGATGGATGGAAGGAGCAGTGGAAAAGGATGGAACAAGAGTGGAGAGAAATTAGGAGAGCTTTCTGAAAAAAATGGAGACGAGAGCTCTTCTGTGAAATATGGAAAAGAGGTTGGAGAAAGGAGACAAAGAATTGGGAGGCACCAGTCGAAAACTGCAGTAGCCAATGATAATGGTCCTGAATTAGATAAATAGGCTGAAGCGAGCTACAGGGGCCAGTTACCATAGAAGACACAGCATAAAATTTGGAAGCTGCGCGGCCGAACAGAAGGAGGAATTATGAATTATGCTAAGGTCATATCAGCCTGCCAATGATTACCAAGGAGTAAAAGGGAGAACAAGCCTGGTTGGCAGATGGAGAGGGTGCTAGGTCAATGCCTGAGGCACAACCAGGCTATCAAGAGCCACTGAAAAATCAAGGGAGAAAACTGACCACATACAGGCAGGATCAGAGTCACAGAGGGTGAGGCAATGGAGAAGAAAAGGGCAAAATCAGTATGTTTATCCATGGCTTCAGGAGAGAGAGCAAAGGACACACACTGAAGGCAGCAGGAAGAAAGAAAGGAATTTGATAAAATCATCACAGAAATAGGTGAAGAGATGGACGAGATTGTAAATTTTCAGAGAATAGGGGGGTACTCGAAGGGGAGAAACGACCATCATGCTGATTCCTCATGACGGAAACAGTGCGGAACAGGATCGCTTCCAAGAAAACCCCGATTGAAATACTCGAAGAGTACAAGAGGGTGTTTCCTAGAACAGAGACAGAACAAAAATCAGAACGACAGCAGCTGAGGGAGATGACAAAAAAGCGAAAGGAAGCTAGGAAAAGAGAAAAGGAATGGAACCACAGAGGTCAGTCCAAGCAGAACAGAACAGCAAGGGCAAGCACACACACAACTATTCTCAGAACCATACAACCTATCACACCATCCCAACACACACTACAATCCATACCCACAGCCTCCACCCAACACCGAGCTATAGAATCCCACAGTATGCCACCAGGTCTCCCACCCTCACAGGCCCCCCAAACCACAGTGTTGGAAAGGAAACTGAAGGCATGGTACACAAACGCTGATGGAATAACAAATAAGTGGGAGTGGCATGAAAGAGTCAAAGAAGCATCACCTTTGTCCTTTCCTGAAGCGTTGTTTGCAGTGCTGTATAGCCCTTGTGGCTTAGCGCTTCTTTTTGATAATAATAATAATAATAATAATAATCCTGAAGCGTTGGTGAGCATTGTGTTGGCGATTTTTTCCATGATCGGTTTGTTCCAGTGGGACTGTTTGTGCTCTTTGGGAGGAGCTGGTCTACTGGTGAAGTCGGCAAGTTTGTCCCACCACAGGGCTGCTTCAATGAACCTGGGTCTTGAGCTTCTACCCCGCACCTCTAACCAAGCGTTACGGGGACATCTCCGCTTGACAAACACAATACCTGCCTTCTGTCCTTGTGTTGGCTTCTGCTGTGTTAGTCACAGGAGACTTGTCCCCGAACGCTTGAGGGTTGCTGTAGAAGCTCAAGACCCAGGTTCATTGAAGCCGCCCTGTGGTTGGACAAACTTGCCACTTCACCAGAAGACCAGCTCCTCCCAAAAGCACTAACAGTCCCCACTGAACAAACGATCATGGAAAAAATCGCCAACACAATGCTCACCAACGCATCAGGATTATTATTATTATATATTATCAATAATGAAGTGCTAAGCCACAAGGGCTATACAGCGCTGCAAACAACGCTTCAGGAAAGGACAAACCTTTTCCGGGAGGTAAAGGCACCACATTCAGAGATTTCCGTCTAGCTTTTCCCCTTTTTTTTGGGCACTCGACTCAACCCACAGGCCATTGGGATTGGTTTTGCCTCCTTAGCCGCCCCCATACCACTGAAAATTTGTGTTTTACGGCAGGGAATGGGATCATTCAACTTCAGGTCCATGTGTCCACATCAAAGGGAAGTAGCTAGACATGAGAAGGTCAATGACATCATAAAAGAAGCGCCCCAAAACCCCCCTGCCCAGCTCAAGGGGAAACCCAAGTCAGGTTTAAAGGGAATTCAGTAGGTGCTGAGGAGCCACGTGTACCCCGGAAAGGGTGTAAAAAGATTTGGGTGGGACTAAACCTGTGGGTGCTACTTGGCAGACCCTACTTCCATGCTCCGTAGGTGAAGGGGGGGAGCTGCCACCACGGGAGACTCAAAGACCCGCAAATGTGAAGGCCTTTCCCTTGCTATAAGTTTATCCAATAGAGTCGGAGACCCTTGGAGCATGAGGCAAGTGTGCTCTAAAGTTCCTCAAAAAGCTGGATGAAAAACTCATCACAGAAAGCAAAGATCACAGGTCGGCCAGCTTCCTTTTCCAGACACTCAGTGTTGCGATCTGCAGAGAAAATGCCTGCAGCATTCTGAGCACGCAGCTCACCGCCGGGGAGCTGCACGAAGTATTCAGGATGAAGCACTGACATATTATCAATGTTCTACTCCCTACTGTATTTTTGTTAATGTATTCTCTCTTTAAATAAAGCCTACAGAGAATATATAATATATGGGGTGGTAGGAAGACAATATTCAAACAGCTTCAAGAAGAAAATTGAATTTTCCCTGAAGCAAGTTCATTTTTTTCTCTGAGGATGTTGGTCCTCAGGACAGTTCCAGGTGTGGTACCTCCCTATATTTTACACACACACAAAACACACACACACACACACACACACACACACACACACCACACACACACACATACACACACACACACACACACAACACACACACACACATACACACACACACACACATACACACACACACATATACATATATATATATATATATATATATTTTATATATATATAAATATATAATATATATAATATATATATATATATATATACATATATATATATATATATATATAATATTATATATATATATATATATATATATATATTATAATATATATATATATATATATACATATATGTCGTGCCGAATAGGCAGAACTTGCTATCTTGGCTTAAATAGCAACGGTCGTCTTGCCATATGGGAAACAAGCAAAATTGTGTTTGCAATAATTCGCCAAAATTTTTCTGAATAAACGAAAAAAATAATTTCACTGTGTTTGTTTAGTATAAATTACTGAAACAAATCTAAAATATATTTATTTGGGTTAGGCTAAAATAAATTGTTCTTGTTATAATAAGGTTAGGTAAGTTTTCTAAGATTTTTTTGGGAGCAAAATTAAAATTTTTTACATAACATTAATAAAAAAAATTTTTATCTTTAACGTTAAAAAAAATTTTAAAAAGGACTTAATTTTAAAGGGTTCTTTTTAAATTTGACCATTTTACATTTTCGGAAAACGACTTATAATATATATTATAATATTATTTTTTTTTTTTTTTTATTATCACCCGGGCCGATTCCCACCGGCGGGGTGGCCCAAAAAGAAAAACTTTAAACCATCTTTTCACTCCATCACTGCTTCCCAAAGGGGTTTTTACACTACAGTTTTTAAACTGCAACATTAACACCCCCCCCTTCAGAGGCAGGCACGTACTTCCCATCCCAGGCCAAGTCCGCCTCCCGTTTCCTGAATCCCTTCATAAATTTTACTTTGCCAACTCCAACGCACGAAAGTTTTAAAAAAACCATTTGTCCCCTTTCACTCCTATAAAACCCCACGCATGCCTGCGGGAAGTCCAAGCCCCTCCACCAAAACCCCTTTACCCCCCTCCCCCCAACCCTCCTAGGCCGCCCCCTACCCCGCCCCCTTCCACTACGACTGATACCCCTTTTGAAGCCCATCTGTTTCGCTCCATTCCTCTACATGCCAAACCACCTAAACACCCTTCCCCCCCTCGGCAACAGTTTGGTAACCCCCGCACCTCCCCCCTAATTTCCCAAACTACAAATTCTTGCATTAATTCACCCCACTTCCCCCAAACATGACATCTCCACGCCCCCAGCCTTCCCTCGCGCAAATTCATCCCCCCTTCACCCCCATATAAGACGTGGTAAAACTATACTCTCATACTTTCCCCCCTCTTTGCCTCCAAGGCAAAGTTTTTTTGCTCCACAACTCTAAGTGCACCATCACCTTTTTCCCCCATCATTCTATGATTCACCTCATCTTTCATAGACCCATCCGCTGACACCCACTCCCAAATATTGGGAAAACGTTTTACCTCCTCCATACTCTCTCCCCCCAAACTGATATTCAAAATTTTTACACCTAAACTTTTTTTTTACCCAAACCTTACTCTTTTCCGTATTTACCCTTTAATTTTCTTCTTTTGCACACCCTACCAAAATTATCCCCCAATCTTGCAACTTCTCTTCGAATCCCCCCAAAGCACGTGCATCAGCAAAGAGCAGCTTGACAACTCCCACTTTGTGTGTGTTTCTTTATTTTTTAAAACCCCACCCCTCTTCCCCAAACCCCCAATTTACTTCTTTAAAACCCCTCTATAAATATATTAAACAACCACGGTGAATCACACACCCTTTTGCTAAGGCCTTTCTTTTTTATGGGAAAAATTCCCCCTTTTTCCTAAACTCTAACTTGAGCCCACTATCCTCGTAAAAACTCTTCCTGTTTTTCAGAACCTACCTCCTACACCATACATTTGCAACATCTCCACATTGCCCCCCTATCCACCCTGTCATACCCCTTTTTTTTTCAAATCCAAAATCCCCAAAAAAGACCTTTTTGCCTTACTAAAAACTGTTCATTTATATGTTTCACTGTAAAACCGGGTCCACACCCCCCTACCTTCCAAAGCCCCCTTTGTTCATCTGCTATCCATTCTCCGTCTTACTCTTAATTCTTTAAATTATAACTCTACCTACACTTTACCAGGTACACTCAACGTTTATCCCCCTATAATTTTTTGCACTCTTTTTTTCCCCCCTTTCCTTTATAAAAAGGGAACTATGCTGTCTCTCCCAACCCCTATCCCTTCCCCTTTTCCATACTTTTATTAAATAATTGCACCAACCACTCCAAAACTAATCCCCACCGCTTTTAACTTTTCTTCTTTACCCCATCAATCGCTGCCTTACCCCCTTTCATTTTACCCTGCCTCACGAATTCCCCCCCACTCACAACGGTCTTTCCCCCCTACAAGATGTTATTTCCCCCTTTCCTAACACGTAATCACGCTTCCCATCTTTTTCAAAAATTTAACAATTTCCCCAAAATATTCCTTCCCTTTCCCAATACCTCAACTCTCCATTTAAAAAACTCCCTTCCTATTTTTAACTGACAAAACCATTTGTTCTCTAGGGTTTTTTAACTTTTTAAACCACTCCAAAACTTTTTCTTATTTTCAACAAAATTTGGTGATAACATCTCACCACTCTCTCATTTCTCTCTTTTTTCATTGCTTCCCACTCTCTTAAAATTCTCTTTTTTCTCCATATATCTTCCCCCCCTTGCATCATTTTACTTTGTAAAAAAATTCCATTGTAACTTTTTCCCCTTACTACCTCTTTACACATCATTCCCCAATCGCTCCTTTCCGTCCTGCCCCCCTTTCTTAACCACAAACTTCTGTGAACACCTAACCTACTTTTAAACCTACCCCATACCTCTTTTGACCCCCCTGCCTATGCTCTCTTTGCCCATCTTCCTCCAAAACTTTTATAATTACCCTAATGCCTCCTCTTTAGTTATAAAAATTTACCTCTCTCTTCCCTGATGCTTTTTTCTCCTTGTACCCATTTTACCTTTTACTCTCAGTGGGGAAACAACTAAAAGTGATCTGATAATATATAAAAATATATATAATAAAATATATATATATAATATAAAAATAATTTTTATTATATATATATATATATATATATATAATAAATATATATATATAAAATATATATAATATGTCGTGCCGAAAGGAAGAACTTGCGTTCTTGGCTTTAAATAGCAACGCTATCTTGCCATATGGGACAAGTAAAAATTGGGGATGCAATAGTTCCCCAAAAACATTCTAAACCCTAACAAAAAAAAAAAATTTCACGTGTTTTTTTTAGTTTTAAAATTTATTGTAAACAAAATTTTAAAAATATTTAGTTAGGTTAGGCTAAAATAAATTGCGTTTTGTTAAATTTAAGGTTAGGTAAGTTTTCTAAGTTCTTTTGGGTGAAAAATTTAAAAAATTTTTACATTGTGGGGGAAAAGTTAATAGATAAGTAGCGGGGAGTGTATAGTAACAATATTTTTCATTGCCGGCTACTTTTTAAAGGGTTGGGGTTAATTCAAGCCCCCCGCTTTTCCCCCGATTTTTTTCCCCCACCCCGAAAGTGTTTGTTTGACGGCCGGCTTTTGTTAAGGAGGGTAAAGTCTAGCCCCCGCTTCCCCTTCCCCTCCTTCTTCCCCCCCCCCCCCCCGAAAAGGTAAAGTGGGGGGGGCCCGGCCCAAACGTAATCACTAATCACAGCTCCCACCACTACTGTAAGTACTTTGCCCCCTTTGGGATTCTAGGGGAAATTTTTGGGTTAAAAAAACTTCATTTTTTGCCAATAATAAACTTGGGTCCTTTCAGTCTTGCTCTAATTTTTGACTGTTGTAAAAAAATCCCAATCTTTTAGGTATGTATTTATCAGGGAGAGTGATTTTTTAAGCAGGGGAAACCTGCCCTATTTTTCCCCCTTTGGAGGGACAAGAGGGTCACCGTAAAATCAATGAGTAAAACTGAGGGAAAGGATTGACTAACGTCCTGAGACTTCCCCTTTTTGGATTTTTTTACCGTGCACCTGTATAAAATTTGGGCAGGACTTAACCCCTCATCTTTGCGTGGTAAAGAACCTCCCTTTCCTGTCATGGGGTATAATACCAAGGTTTATACTGTGAAGAACTACCAGGGGGTTTGTAACCAAACTGCGACCCCCCCCCCATCATCAGCAAGGGCCCTTACGTTTTTTCAACAACACAGTTTTCCCCAACCCCCAAAACCCCCAAAATTTTTAAATTAGCGTTGAATTCAGTTATCATTTATATTTTTAATTTTTCATTTTTTTTAAATTTAGGTTTAATATTTAAAATTTTTAAATTTTGTTTTATATTTTATTTTTTCTATATAAAAAAGTTTTTATGTTTGTTTTGTTATTATTTTTTTTTTTATTCTTTAAAATTTTCCGAGGAGGGGGCCGGGCCTTTGGGTAATACTTTTAATTATACAGGGCTGAGTAACCCTTTCACAAGTGGCGCCCTTTGGCCGGATAAAACTCACTGAATAAAGTTTTCCAACCCATCTCAAATCTACCTTTGGGAAAATTTAAAACCCGCATACCACGGGAGGGTTCCCAACCACCATGAGAAATCTTTTCTCTAGGGTGGGGACTAAGAAAGGGTTTTTTTAAAAAAGATTTGGTGATTGTTTAGCCCCTCAATTTATTTTAATTTCAAGTCGGGGCAGAATAAAATTTTAAATTCTGCCATCAATTTTTGTTGTTGAAAAAAATTTGGGGGTTTGGGAATTCTAGGGCCCAAAGATTTCCGTGAAAATTTTGTTTCATTGGGGCTCTTTTTATATAAAGGGAACGGGCATGGGACACCTTGTTTTTTGGGTGAGAAGATTGGATGGTAAAAGTGACCCCATTTTTTCTTACTTTTTTTCTCAGACCCGGGGGAATAGAACCCTTGTTTTAATTAATTCATATTGTTTAATTGAACAGGGATCGAGAAACTCTGGTTTATTTACAATTGAGGGACCCGGGAAAGGGAACCCCTCTGTTTTTTTTTAATACCCTTTCTTTTCCCCCGATAGTTTAATTTAAATTCTTGAAAAGCATGGGGGAAATCCCGGTTTTGGGATGAACGCTGAAAGAAATTTTTGGGAAATAACGGGGAAAAATTTTAGAACCCAAATTAGTGCAAAGACCCAGGAAAGACTTGAAAGAGGGGGAATTGAGAGGAAAGAGAGACTTTTAAAAAGGGGGAAAAAAGAAGAAAAAAAAGGAGAGAGGGGAAAATCGAAAGAGAAGAGAAAAAGGAAAAAAGAAAACCCTTTTGAAAAAACCGGAGAAAAAGAGAGAGAGAAAAATTGAAGAAAAATCCCAAGAAGACATTTTAAAAAGGGAAAAAGAGGGGGAAAAAAAGTGCGTGATAGACTTGACGTAAAGAAAGAGCTAGACAACGTGAAAAAACAGGTTTAAAATACGTGAGGAACGGGTTTTAAAATAAGAGAACTTGAGGAAAGAGCAAAGGATAGAAAGGGTTGGGGGAAAAAGCAAAGAGAACGGGGAGTTAATAAGAAGAAAAGGATGGGGACTAAAAAAATCCTCCTTGAATTAGAGAAAAAAAAAGTTAACTCTTACAAACAAAATTAGGGGAAGGGTAATGGAAAACGTGCATATTTGCCCCATATTCCAACACCTAATTTACCCCCCTTCCCACAGAGGGGGAAGACAAAACCCTTCATCATTAAAAGGTTTGAAAATAACGCCCCCCCTCTGTAAAATGGCCTCCCTGACCCTGGGCTCCCAGGTTAGGAATGTTTTTTTTTTTTTGTACAGCCTTGAATTTCTATGCAACTTTGTCGCGGGATATATAGGGAATTATAACCTACGAAAAAGGAAACCCTTTTTAAAGATATAAAAAAAACCAAAAAAATTTTTACGGGGAAAGATTTCAGGTATGCCCCCTTACACCCCCGGGCCAGAGCTTTCAGCATTACAGGTAACACTCGTTTTTTTTTTTTCAAACTTTTGGATAAGATTTCTGGAATTGGTCGCAGTAATGAATCTCTTAGAAAATTTTCATTTTTGCGACCTTTCCCCCCGGGACAGCTTTTCCCCCCATCAGATACAAAACTTTCATCAGAAAAAACTAACCTGATTAAACCCGGGGAAAATTGCTGAGGCTGCTGCCCGAAATGCTAGGCTCAAAAAACCCTTAAAAAGCCCAAAGGGATCGAACCCTAAGGGCAAGGGTTTCTTTAGACCTTAAAAAAATCAAAGCTCTAGGAAAGTAAAATGACTTTTTTTTTTCCCTGTTTTGCCCTTTGTGGGGTTTTAAAGGGGGCAAAAACCCCGGGATTGCCCTTTCCCTAAAAAAGGTCCAAAAATTTGGGAAGATGTTTTTAAAGACTGCAAGACCAAGCACCCTTCTGTTCAGGAACATTTTTTGGGGATTTAAAAGTATCTACCCTTTTTTCCCGAGACAGGGATGCACATGTATAGTCATTTCTGATAAGCTTTTCCCCAAACCCTTTAAACGAAACTCTTTCCCTCTGTAATTTTCAGTATTTGGGGGCCGTCGGACATTTTTTCCTCCCTCCTTTGGTTACTTTTTGGTCAAAATTTGGTTCACAGGTTCGTCTGAACCGAAACTAGCTCCCATTCACTTCTTGCCCCGTACTAAGGGGTAATGAAAAAGGGTGCCTTTTTCCCTTTTTGAGGTTGCCCTTTTCATCCCCCAAAAAAGATGGCCCTAGGTTTTTTAAGGGATCCTTTTTCTGTATATTTCAAAAGAACCCCCCCTCGAAAGTTCAGATGAGCCCAATGTCTCGTGAGATTCATGGGGTTTAAAAGCCCCAAGATGCAACCTCAAAAGGAGGTAGTGGGATCACCGGTTCACTTATTAAATGAAAGGGGAGATATCACCCCCGTTTCATAAATGTCTTGACTAGGGCTCAGCCCAAAAAGCCCAGGCTTTTTCCTAAATGTCCCCCCCTTTGATTTTCCCGCTTTTTGGCCTTTTGGGCATATTTGAAGGAAATCCTTTGTTCCCTTTTTCCCAAGCAATTGCCCCTTTTCTTCAAATTTTCCATAAAGCCCCTAAAAAAAATCAAGTTTCCAAAGGAAAAAAATTTTTTTATAAATTTTTAATATATAAAAGGTACTTGTAAAAAGTCGTATTCAAATTAAATTCAGATGAGGGAAAACTATTCCATCTTAGTTGTTTTCCCGTCTTTCAGAAACTGTTCTTAAAAAGGGTCATGACCCGCCCGTGGGCCGGGGAATTTTTTTTTCGCATGGAAAAAACCCTTTAAAAAAAATTTGGGGGAAACCCTTTTTTGGGCCAAAAAAAGTCCCCAGATGTCACAAACCCATTGCAGATCGTGTTTTAAGGGTTTTCGAACCCGGCATCCTCCCGAAAGGGAACCCGGGGAGTTTTATGGGCAAAATGCCAGGCTTTAAAAGGTAAACCCTTTTTAAAAAGTAGCTATTTACATCGTTTTCCCTTTTTCTCAAAATTTCTCTGGGGACAAGATTATATTAACATTAGTTTTTTATGCTTCGAGTTTTTGAACCATACCCTTAAAAACCCCTAAACCCCCTACAGAGGTGGTGAAAACCCTTTTTTCCCCTCTTCTCCAGAGGGGGGATCCCAGTGGAAAAATTTTTTCCCGACCGGGGGACACAATTTTACATCTGGGCTTAAAACAACATCTATACCAACTTCCCCGGGGGTGAAGCCTCCCTTCACCCCCAAACCCCATCATCCCAGCTGTTTTTGGGAGGATTGGCGCCAGCATTCGATTTTTCAAGTCCATTTTAAAGGAAACTTTGCTCCCTTAAAACCCCAAAGGGGGCATCGTTACCTTCCCTGTGCTTTGTTTGCCATGAGGGGAAATTCCCCGTGACCCTTTTGGGTTTTTTACCCTTTTTTAACTTCTCTAGGGGAACCCGGGGCCCCCGGCCCATTTTCCAACCTTCAAAGGAAATTAAAGGGATAATGAGGGGGGGAAAGCTGAGGGTTTAGTCTTCTTACCAGTTTCCCCCTTTACCTTAGATCCCAAAATTGAGGAAAACCTCTGACATAGTTTTGAAAAACCTAAGCTTGTCAATGGACCAATACAAAAGTAAATTAAAATTCCAAAAGGGCCCGAGGGAAGTTTTTTAAAATAGGGGATGAAATTCTTTTTTTTGGTAAGGGGGGGGGGGGGGGGGGGGGGGGGGGGGGGGGGGGGGGCGGGTTTTTTCCTCAATAAAAAAATTAAGGGCTAAAAGGTTTCCCTATAAAATTTAAAAATTTTGGGGAAAGGGGTTACTCCTTAAATTAAAAACCCAAATTTTTCCACCAAGAAATTATTACCGAAGAAAATTTTGGGTTTAACCTTAATTTAAATTTAAAAATTTTGGTTTTTTCCACCGAAAGAAACCCCCAAAAATTAAATTTAATGTTTTTGGGGAAACCTTAAACTTTAAATATTAATTTAAAAAACTTTTTTGCATGGTACCTTTTACCCCCCGGACCCAAAAATTACTTTTTGAACGGAAACCATAAGAAAAATACTCAGTTTAGTTAAACTTTTTCCAGAGGTTCCTTTTAAAATGAAAATTCCCTTTTTAAACCCCCAGGGATCCCCTAAGTTACCTTTGTGAGGTCCCAAAAAGGGTAATTTTTTAACTTCCATTACCCTTAGGGAATGCTTTAACCGGGGGGGTAGCCAAAAATTTTTAAAATGGGATCAAAATTTTAGTTCCTTTTTCCCCCCCTTTAATTAAAAGGGGGAAAAATTTAATAATTTTGACCCTTCTTTGAATTCAACTTTTTCTAAACCGGTGGGAATCCTTTAACCCCATGGCCCCATAGAAAGGTTTTGGGGGGGGTTCCCCCAAAATTTTTTTCGTTTTTTTTCAAGAATTTAAAATTTGGGGCAACCCAAACATTAAATCAGTTTTCTGGTTTTGAAACCTTCTCCAAGGCCAAAACCCTTTTTAACAAAAGGAATTTTGGTAACTTTTTTTCTCCCCTGAGCCCCCCCATGAAAAGGTTTTTGGTTTTAATTATCCAAAAGTTTTAGTTTTTTTTGTAAATTTTTTCCGGTTTTTTAAAACCCCCACGTTTGGGGGGGGGGCTTAAACCAAACCCCCAAAAAGTTTTTTTTTGGCTATTAAACCCTTTCCCCACTGCCCCGGGAAAAAGTTTTGGGGATTAAAAATTAAATTTTGGAAAACCCTAAAAACTTAGTTCCCCCGTAAATTAAATTTTTGTTTAAAATTCCCCAAAAACCCGGCTTAGGTGCTTTTTGGCTTAAATTTTTTCCCCGGGGGTTTTTCCCCCTTACGATCTTACCCGGAAAACCTTTCCCCCAACTTTCCCAAAAAGCAAGGAATTTTTTCCCCCTTTGGGTTTTCTCCAAAAAATTTTTTTTGGGGAAAAAGGAAACTTTTGAAAGGGAAAAAACCTTTTTAAAACCTTTAAAATTACTTTTAAAAAAACATTTTTTTTAAAAAGGGGAATTTTCCTCCAAACTTTTAAATTCCGGTGTATAAAAACCCAAAGGTTTCCCCCCCCTTATTTTCCTGGAAACCAAGAAAATTTTTCCCCACGCGACTCCCCAAGAAAAAATGGGTTTCCCCCTTTTTTATCTCCAAAATTAAAAAATTTTATTTGGGGAAAAAAATTAAAAAGATAATTTAGGGGGAAAGGAAACAAATTTAATTCCGGAAAATTTTAAAAGGGGGGAAAAACAAAAGTCCCCTTATTGGGAATTTTTTTTTTTTCCCCCCAAAATTTGTTTTTTGGGGGTTTTAAAAGGTTTCATTCCCATTTTTTCCCTTTCCCCCCTTTTCCCCCCCCCCAAAATGACTTTTTGGGTTCCGGTTCCCATAAATTTAGAAATTTTTTTCCCCCGCCTAATTTTTTTTACTCCCCCGCTTTAATTTTTGGTTTTTTTTTTTAAAAAAAAAAAAAATTGGGTTTTTTAATTGAATGCCCCTTTTTTCCCCTTTTTTTACCCCAAAATAATAAACCCCCCCTTGGGGGGCCTTTTTCCCCGTTTTTGCTCCCCCCCAAAAGTTGAACCCCGTTTTTTTAATTTAAAATTCCACCAAAAAAAATCCCTTTAGGGTTATTTTGGAAAAAATTTTTTTTTTCATGGAGAAATGATTTCTTAAGCAGTGGGTAAAACCCGTCTATTTCCAGCGGATGACAGAGAGGGTCACCTGCCAATCAACGGAGTAGAACTGATGGGGAATGGAAATAGCGTCCGAACTTTCCTCTTTGGATTTAATTTTCCTGTTCCCCCGAAAAAAAAATTCCCGGACGTAACCCCTCATCAAACGCGGTTTAAAAAACCGCTTTCCCGTCATCGGGGTATAAACCACGGGTTTTACTGTGAAGAACGAAAACCCGGGTGTGTTGTAACCAACACCTGCGACCCCCCCCCCCCCCGCATCATCGCAATGGCCCTTAAAGATTTCAACAAACACAGTGTCACCAAAACCAGAAAACCCAAGTTTTATATTAGCGTTGAATTCAGTTTTTCTTTTTTTTTTCATTTTTCATTTTCTTTAGGGAGGATTAATATTTCCTATTTAAGTGTTTAATTTTTTTATATTTTCTATAAATTAAAAAGGGGTTTTTGTTTGTCTGTTTTATTTCCCTTTTTTTATTCATTAATTTTTTTGAGGAGGAGCCAGTCTTTGGGAATACTGTCTGAAGAATTTTCCCCCGGTGAGTAAGTCTTCAATAAATTTTTATTAATGAAAAAATATATCTTTTAAATTTTAAAGAAAAATTTTTGAAAGGGCTTTAAATTTTTAAAAGATTTTTTTAAATAATTGACCGTTTTAAAATATTCGGCACGACATATTAATTTTATATTTAAAATATTTATATTATATAATTATAATATATATATTTAAATAAAATTATAAAATATAAATATATAAGGGGGTGAGATCATTTGTTAGGCTCGGTTAACATTTTTGCAGCTGAATTGTATGCAATACTCGTTACAGTTATCCGTATTGCATCTATGCCTACCTCAACGTATGTAATTGTCTCAGACTCTTTTAGTGCTTTGCAAGCTATTAAAAAATTGATTCGCCTCATCCACTAGTTCTTCATATACAACTTTGGTTGTGCGCAACAGAGTATTCCAGACTATTTTGCTGTAATCTCTAATCACCTTCACAACCATTGCAACAACATTGGTCTGGTATGACTCATAACAAATTACATTCTATGAAACCAAGTTTCGGTTTTTGGCCTTTTTATCATCGATGCTGAGGTTGGGAGACAACAATCTCCCATCTTCACATTGGTCACACCCGTCTTACTCATGGGTATCTCCTGGAGTATCACTCTGCTCCACTCTGTGAGAACTGTCGGATTCCAGTTTCAGTTTTATATATTCTAGTGGACTGTGTTGTGTATGAATGGGCACGCAGAATTTTCCTCCCACGTCGTCGCTGCTCTTTATCTTCCCTTCTTGCTGACGGCCTCACCTTTGACACAGACTCCCTCTTTGACTTTTTGACTGCAACCGATTAATTACACAAATTTTGATAATACTTCTGTTAGGATTCCTCACAGCCCCTTCTGACTCTACCTCTGTTATTCTCTCCTCCCTTGTTATTCTATAATCCAGTACCACCCCCTGCCCTGCAGCGCTGTATGACCCTAGTGGGTTTAGCCCCACGTGATCAGGCTTACGGCAGTAGTAACAGGTGATGTGTTTGGGATTCTTGATTTTGATGCAGCCATCGTTTTTCAGCTCCAGCTTCCCTCTTCGGAATCCATTCAGAGTTCTGTTCACAATGATCTCTGTCCATACCAGGCTGCTGGGATGAAAGGTTAAGAGATCGCTCAGACAGGGAGTGATTGGCTTCAAATGTTCAGCAAATCTAACCACCTCCATAAAAGTTGCCACTGAATGGTCTTCTTAAAACTCCCGAAACTCTGGTCCAATTGATTCCAGAAGATTGTTCATAAGGACTAGCTGCCCTTGCCCACCGAAATTAAAGACACCAGTGGACTTGTACCACTTAGTGAATGATTTAGACTGTCCACGAATAAAGTCCACTCGGGAGTGACCCAACTGATGATTCCTCACTTCAAATTAAGATAAGATTTCATACGGATTTTTAACCCCGGGGGGTTAGCGACCCAGGATAACCCAAGAAAGGCAGTGCGTCATCGAGGATATCTGTCTTATTTTCATTGGGTTCCTCAATCTTGTCCCCCAGGATGCGACCCACACCAGTCGACTAACAATGAGGTACCTACTTGCTTCTATGTGAACAGGACAACAAGTGTAAGGAAACGCCTCGAAATGTTTCTACCCAGCCGGGAATCGAACCCGGGCGCCACGTGTGTGAAGGGAGAGCTTTGCCAGCTAGGCCACGGGGTCTTCCCTGTGTTTGGCGGGAATGCACTGATATGCACCGATTACAGCTACTTTCACAACGTCGTAATTAGCGAAATCTTCATCCCTTAAGCCTGCTGTAAATTCCTTATTATTATTATTATTATTATTAAAGATTAGCCGGTATTTTCCCGGCCCGGGCCTTTTCCAAGTGGTGGCCCGGCCTTGGCTCCCTCTTTAGGGAGTGTCTGAGACCTAAGTCTCCCATGGGAGGAGGCACAAGTACCTCCTCATCTTTAGGACCAACTGTCCCCAGGCCTAGCCACAAGCTAGGCCTCTCTGGTCTGCCATCCAAGCCCCAAGGAGACTAATGGGAATGACAGTCTTATGAGCTAAAGGCTCGGGCTCAGGCACCTACCCTACCCAAGAAGGGTTAGGCATGGTGTCGATCTGTAAATTCCTGCGCATTTACGTATACAGTGGAACCTCAAAAATCGAACTGCTCCCAACACGACCAATTATGTAAGTGTATTTTTGTAAGTGCTTTTATAAGTGTATTTTTGAGGGTCTGAAATGGAATAATCTAATTTACATTATTCCTGATGGGAATAAATTCATTCGGTAAAGGCACTCGAAGAGCCTTCTGGACCGAAGAAAGTTCGATATTTGAGGTTCCACTGTAATATTGTTTGAACCAATGCTGTCCATTGCTCAGTTCGTATCACAAAATTCGAGCCAGTTTTTTGAAAGACTCAAAAAAACTGCTGTGGCTCAGAAACAGAAAACTGAGGTACTAGCGACACAGATTTCTGAACACTGAAACTGTCATCAATAGTACTCCGAAATTGTCTCCTCTCCTTCTCTCTATCAATTTCCTAATTAGCAAATGCACCCTGCTTCCTGGTATTCTCAAGACTGAGTTTAGCCAAGTCAAGCGCTAACGAAGCTGACTCCCCCAGAGACAACCCCGAGTCGCGACCTGTTTTCCCTGTTGAATAGTGACTCCGTTGAGTCCCTGTTGAATAGTGACTCCCCCATTACGATAGTATAGAAGCGAGGATCGGCAATCAATAGTTTCCGTAGCAGCAGAAATCACAGGATGGAGCGTCAAGTTTCTGGAGGCAAACCTTAATCTGTTGCGTATACACACGACGCATGCAGAAATAAAGGGTTTGTTGATTTTTGTTACTGCAGAAATAGCAATACACAGCAGCGTTGTACAGATAGTCTAGGCAAGCTTTGCCTAACATGTCGGTTGAATAACCCCATTATAACAAAACGCTGAATGCAATAAGCTCAGTGCAACGGGAAACAATAGCACACAATAACTTCGTAGATTTGCAAAGCAATACTGTAAGCAGGTTCACAGACACAATTTGGAGACAAAGAGTTCATGACAGGCACCTTATATTACGACCACTGGTGCAGTCTTTGACCTGCACACTTGGCTGTAGCACCCAGCCTGGCAAAACGAGCAAAACGCAGAAGTAAATATATTTTCTCACCAAATAATAATCGTTACTTCAAACTTTCGCGGATTTCCATGTCATTAGCTGGTTGAACCAAGGTACTATGTTATACCTTTAGCATCTAGTTCTCTGGTCGAGATACATGTCTATATCGGTGTGCGTCATAAACCGAATAAAATGTAATATACTTCTAGCATGTTTTGTAATGGACGGATGAAGTCACTGTGTGGCTAAACATTTCCTTAATAAAGATTCCCATATGTTGGAAAAGTGTCTCAATCTTCAACTTGTCGGTTTTCAAAACCATGTATAACGTCTCTCTATTGTCTTGGTGTCAACGCTTTGCTGGGGATTATAAGTAACGATGGAGCATTAATGTTGAAACCAGTTCTGGACAGGATTGGGATTCAATAATATGTGAGGCGACTGCTTGCGCAAAAGCGACAGTTAATACTAAAGTATTAGAGCAAACCCGTAATAAATAGGATTTCACCAACGTTTCCAACTAAGGCATAATACTTCACTTCTTTATGCCTATTTCATATGTTATGAATGACGTAAGTTATTTTGAGCTGTCCAACAACTCAAAATTCAATATATAACGCATGTTAAACCTACATAAGTCTTTCAGCATTGTTCGATATCGCCAGGTCCAGAGTTATGGCATGAGTCGATACACAAGGCACATTTATCGTAAAAAAAATTGTAATAATACAATATTTAAATGAACAAATAAATCACCATCCCTACCATTATCACTGCCACCATCCCTCTCAACCACAACCACCAGTGTTACCAAGACTCCTTTCTACACCACCACTGACACAATAATTGTTACCATCATGACCACCACTAATAACGCAGTCGTTGAGAGAGTCGGGGTTGTTGGGTTTAATTAAGGGGAGGAAGAGAGGTATGAGGTGAGAAACAGTCATTTATATCTGTTGACGCACGAGCTGAGGTTACATTGAGTTAATATTCACTCAGGCGAGCTGACTGTTGATAAACTAGTTCGTCCCTAAAGCAGCAGGATTGCAGTAAGATCTGTTTGTACCTCACGAATCATCATCCACAAGCAATTGTCTACATCTACCACCCGTTACCCCTCATACACAACCCACTACATCCAACTGATGTAACCCCTCATCCACCATCCAACATCAAATGACCTCATCCAACATTAAAATTTATCAATTACCACCACTTACCTTCATTTGACAATGTGATGTATGCCTGAAAATACTAACGGAGCATATATGTAGGACGTGGGCATGCATGTTTATATAGATAAACTGTTATCGGAATCTATCCTAAACATTGCGAAGGTAAACATTGTATATCTGAACTACTGTAGTTAAAATAAGATTTTATTTGATAATTTTCGATAGATATACATTAATATCTCGCTCATAGAATGAAACTTACGACGACGTTTGGGTCTGACTTGGACCATTAATTAGTCACACAAAGCAGGTTATTTGTAAATAGTTCAAGCCACGATATTGTTTTTTTAATCTTTAAAGGTAAATATAATTACATATACCACTATAAAAATTATAATTTCTGGATATATATAGTTTTGTGTTCAATTTATGCCGACATAACACCAAAATAGTCAGTTAGTGTGGGGTCGTGAGTGCTGCTCACTCTCTTCAATAAGCCAGTGGTCTGTCAGCCTCTCACATCATCAGTAGACCTGGAATCTTGTCTGTAGCCGAAGTTTTTCCCAGCTGCGAAATAACTTTTCACCTCGCTATTGTTATAGAATATTATGTTTTGGAAAGGTTAGGTTAGGTACGGTTTGTCAGGAAACAGGACAAGTGTTTCCTGACGCGGGTGTCAGTTGATGACCCGCCGTTGGAGTTTTTGGTTATCTGGATCGAGGCCTTCTGCTGGCTTAACCAGTTAAAACCCTTTAAAAAATTTTATGGTCTTAGTTTAACCAGGTTCTTTGTTCCGTTTTGGGAGAAGGTGGTTATACATTACTATATGATTTAAATATTGTAATTACTGCAATATCTTAATATTAAATATCCTTTAAATTGTCAACTAAAATTATAACTTAAATTTGAAATTCATTTTAGTTTTTATTGTTTCTGTATCTGCATAAATGAATTATGGTAGAAATTTGGCTCTTAGTTCCACATAGGAAGAATGTCCAAATTAAGACAAATTAAAGGCAGTTATTAAGTCAGGATTATTCATTAAATCACTTAATAGTTTTGTCACTGCAGCAGTACTGTAAACTCACTTAAAAAATGGGACTAATACTTGTAGGGTGAACAAGTTACAAGTACAGGCGCTGAATAATGAGTAGTTCAATTATTTCCCGTTCAGGACAGACACAACAAGCCTCTATAAATATATTCTTGATGCCTGTGACTGCATCATTTCACGTTCTCAGGGACGTAATTCTCTTTATATGCATTATTTACATGGTAAATTATCCGTTGAGATGGGAACAGGATCCTCTTAGAAGGAGCATGAACTACGGAGTCCTTGCCATCCTCGTGGGGACTTTGTCCTGCCAGTGTAGCTGGTCAACAAACAGAAACTTCTCATGTTAGATTTCATGGACATTGCTGGTGAGCAGTAGCAGAGGGTCTTTTGACTGAGACTGTTGATTAAAACTGACTGTTGATGAAGGCAATGGAAATAAAGATGTCTTGCAAACTGTGTTTCAGGCTCAAAATGAAGCAACAATGGTGACCAAGTTCAATGAGGCTAAACCCGATAGATACTATGATGTCAAAAGTCAGGTGTCTCTGATGAGCTGGCTTGATCACCACTTTGCAGTGTTGCTGCGTATCTGTTTACTTCGTAAAGGTGACAAGAAGAAAGCTACCATGTATTCTCAGGGAAATCAAGATTATAATATTTGTTAAGCTATCGTGATGTCATGTCTGTTAGTGCCTATTCAATATCAACAACACAAGAGTGAAATATGCCATTCGCCACCTGGTATGGGGGAGTCCAGCACGTGGAAAGTTAAAAATCTCTGGAGCTTTCACTAAAAAAAGAGAACTAAAAAGTAATACCAGAGATACACGACAGTTCTATGAATAGGCATCTATGCAAAATTTTTCAAGAATATTTTTTTCTTTCATCGCAAGTAAATAAAGTTATCTAAGAAAAGATATGCGCCACTTAATGCATTATACTATGTACTTCTACTCTGTACTGAAGCAATGCCATTATGATGTATCAGTGTACAGGCTGTGGTGAAATTGTCTGCACAAGTTGAAGGAACTGTGCGACAACTGTGCAGACGAGGGACCTAATTTCTCAGTCAAAAGTAACCCTATATGCCTCCCTAGGGCCTTCCTGGGCGACACACACATGTGCCGCCATGCATGATAACTCAAGCAACTGTACCCATATGTATCCCTAATACAGACATATTAATCGGTATTGAGAATGTTAAGAACATAAGAAAGAAGGATAACTGCAGCAGGTCTACTGACCTATGCGAGGCAGGTCCAACTCTTACACATACCCACACCCACTCATGTATTTATCTAACCTACTTTTAAAACTACACAAGGTTTAAGCTTCAATGACGGTCCTCGGCAGTTGTTCCACTCATTCACAACTCTATGACCAAACCAGTGCTTTCCCATATCTTTTCTGAATCTAAATTGTTGTAACTTGCTCCGAGTCCTGTCTTGCGTACATATTTTTGGCACATTATTTACATTCGCTTTATTTTTTTCCACTTTTTCCATTAATACATCGCAGTCATATCCCCCTAATGCTACGCCTTTCTAGAGAAAACTTCCCTCATTTCTTCACTTGCTACTCTTGCATTGATGATGCAATGAGAAGTGTAAAGGTGCTCCATCTAAAGATTTCCACCCCTGGTGACTTGTCTTGCTAATTGACCAATTTTACCTATTAATTTAAAATTAAGTCCTTCCTAAAATTTTCTCTTATACGTTTAATTAAAGATATACAGTTTTCATTCATGTTAATGAAAAAAAATAATGATTTTGTACCAAAAGAACCTTAGAAAACTTACCTAATCTTATTATAACAAGCACAATTAAATTTAGCCTAATCCAATTAAATATATTTTAGATAAGTTTACAATGATTTAATAATGAACAAACAAAATTAAATATATTTTTTTCGTTAGGTTCAGAATTTTTGCGAAATTCTTGCAAACACAAATTTTTGCTTAACTTATTTGGCAAGATGAGCTTTGGTATTTAAGCCAAAATCGTAAATTTTACTTATTCGGCACCACACACGCACACACACACACACACTAAACTACAGACCAGTGTCACTGACATGTATAGTATGCAAAATCATGGAGAAGATTATCAGGAGAAGAGTGGTGGAACACCTAGAAAGGAATGATCTCATCAACAGCAGCCAGCATGGTTTCAGGGACGGGAAATCCTGTGTCACAAACCTACTGGAGTTCTATGACATGGTGACAGCAGTAAGACAAGAGAGAGAGGGGTGGGTGGATTGCATTTTCTTGGACTGCAAGAAGGCGTTTGACACAGTTCCACACAAGAGATTGGTGCAAAAACTGGAGGACCAAGCAGGGATAACAGGGAAGGCACTACAATGGATCAGGGAATACTTGTCAGGAAGACAGCAGCGAGTCATGGTACGTGGCGAGGTGTCAGAGTGGGCACCTGTGACCAGCGGGGTCCCGCAGGGGTCAGTCCTAGGCCAGTGCTGTTTCTGATATTTGTGAACGACATGACGGAAGGAATAGACTCTGAGGTGTCCCTGTTTGCAGATGACGTGAAGTTGATGAGAAGAATACACTCGATCGAAGACCAGGCAGAACTACAAAGGGATCTGGACAGGCTGCAGACCTGGTCCAGCAATTGGCTCCTGGAGTTCAATCCCACCAAGTGCAAAGTCATGAAGATTGGGGAAGGGCAAAGAAGCCGCAGACGGAGTACAGTCTAGGGGGTCAGAGACTACAAACCTCATCAAGGAAAAAGATCTTGGGGTGAGTATAACACCAGGCACATCTCCTGAAGCGCACATCACCAAATAACTGCTGCAGCATATGGGCGCCTAGCAAACCTCAGAACAGCATTCCGACATCTAATAAGGAATCGTTCAGGACCCTGTACACCGTATACGTTAGGCCCATATTGGAGTATGCGGCACCAGTTTGGAACCCACACCTAGCCAAGCACGTAAAGAAACTAGAGAAAGTGCAAAGGTTTGCAACAAGACTAGTCCCAGAGCTAAGAGGTATGTCCTACGAGGAGAGGTTAAGGGAAATCAACCTGACGACACTGGAGGACAGGAGAGATAGGGGGGACATGATAACGACATACAAAATACTGAGGGGAATTGACAAGGTGGACAAAGACAGGATGTTCCAGAGATTGGACACAGTAACAAGGGGACACAGTTTGGAAGCTAAAAGACACAGATGAATCACAGGGATGTTAGGAAGTATTTCTTCAGCCACAGAGTAGTCAGTAAGTGGAATAGTTTGGGAAGCGATGTAGTGGAGGCAGGATCCATACATAGCTTTAAGCAGAGGTATGATAAAGCTCACGGCTCGGGGAGAGTGACCTAGTAGCGATCAGTGAAGAGGCGGGGCCAGGAGCTCGGACTCGACCCCCGCAACCTCAACTAGGTGAGTACAACTAGGTGAGTACATACAGATACACACACACACACACACACACACACACCAGTGCAAAGTCATGAAGATTGGGGAAGGGCAGAGAAGACCGCAGACAGAGTACAGTCTAGGGGGGTCAGAGACAACAAACCTCACTCAAGGAAAAAGATCTTGGGGTGAGTATAACACCAGGCACATCTCCTGAAGCGCACATCAACCAAATAACTGCTGCAGCATATGGCGCCTAGCAAACCTCAGAACAGCATTCCGACATCTTAATAAGGAATCATTCAGGACCCTGTACACCGTGTACGTTAGGCCTATATTGGAGTATGCGGCACCAGTTTGGAACCCACACCTAGCCAAGCACGTGAAGAAACTAGAGAAAGTGCAAAGGTTTGCAACAAGACTAGTCCCAGAGCTAAGAGGTATGTCCTACGAGGAGAGGTTAAGGAAAATCAACCTGACGACACTGGAGGACAGGAGAGATAGGAGGGACATGATAACGACATACAAAATACTGAGAGGAATTGACAAGGTGGACAAAGACAGGATGTTCCAGAGATTGGACACAGTAACAAGGGGACACGTTGGAAGCTGAAGACACAGATGAATCACAGGGATGTTAGGAAGTATTTCTTCAGCCACAGAGTAGTCAGTAAGTGGAATAGTTTGGGAAGCGATGTAGTGGAGGCAGGATCCATACATAGCTTTAAGCAGAGGTATGATAAAGCTCACGGCTCAGGGAGAGTGACCTAGTAGCGATCAGTGAAGAGGCGGGGCCAGGAGCTCGGACTCGACCCCCGCAACCTCAACTAGGTGAGTACACACACACACACACACACACACACACACACACACACACACACACACACACACACACACACACGCGCACACACACACACATCTGCCTCAGAGGAAGCAGATGGAGACTCAGTGGGAGGAGGAAAGAGCGAGGTCAGTTTTTGTGTACGGGCTCCAAGAAGCCAAGGGGGACAACTTTGAAGATATAAAACAGGAGGAGAAAAAAATTATTGAAGGCATCATAAAAACAATAGGTGAGGGCGATATGACCCAGGTGACAAATTTTCAGAGAATTGGGTGGTTTGCGAGTGGAAGGATACGGCCTGTCAAAGTAATTTTCAAGGAAGAATCAGTTCGAACCAGGATTCTGCAAGAGAAAGCAAGACTGAGGGACAAACAGGGGTACCAGAGAGTATACCTCGACCGCGACAGAACACAAGACGAAAGGACTTCACTGAAAGAGAGGGTACAGAGACGCAAGGAGGAACGAGAGGCAATGACGAAGATGAGCAGGACCCAGACACAGGAGGAAGGGCAAACACACCCCACAGAATCTCCCACCAAAAGACTCCAACCACGACATTCCCAACGCAACTGAGCAACCTATACTACAACCCACTCACTGTTCCCTCTGCCACCAACCCCCATATCACAAACCTCACCCCAACAGCTGTCCCTTATGGGCATTCTGACCCCACCCCCATCATCACAAACCCCACCTACACCACAGCCCCATATAGGCCCCCACCAAGGATCTCGCTCCCCCAACCCCAATATTCTTGCATGACCACAATGATAGAAAAGAAACTGAAAGTTTGATACACAAACGCGGATGGAATAACGAATAAACATGAGGAGTGGAACGAAAGAATCAGTGAAAAATCCCCAGACATCATAGCAGTCACAGAAACAAAACTCGTTGAGACAATAACAGACACAATCTTCCCAATGGGATATCAGATCCTGAGGAAAGATAGAAGGAGTAGAGGGGGAGGAGGGGGTGCACTGCTCATAAAACACCGATGGGGATTTGAGGAAATGGAAGGCATGGACATGATTGGAGAAAGAGACTACATTGTAGGTACAATTCAGTCCGGAGAACATAAAGTAGTCATTGGAGTGATGTATAACCCACCACAGAACTGCAGGAGGCCAAGAGAGGAGTACGAAGAAAACAACAGGGTGATGGTGGACACACTGGCTGAGGTGGCAAGAAGAGCTCACTCGAGCAGAGCAAAGTTACTGGTAATGGGCGATTTCAACCACAGGGAGATCGACTGGGAAAACCTGGAGCCACATGGGGGTCCCGAAACATGGAGAGCCAAGATGATGGATGTGGTACTTGAAAACCTCATGCATCAACATGTCAGGGACACAACCAGAGAGAGAGGGGAGGATGAGCCAGCAAGACTGGATCTTGTGCTCACCCTGAGCAGTTCAGACATTGAGGACATCACTTACGAGAGGCCCCTTGGAGCTAGCGATCATGTGGTTCTGAGTTTTGATTATATAGTAGAGTTACAAGTGGAGAAGGTAACAGGAACTGAAGGGGTCAGGCCAAACTACAAAAGGGGGGACTATACCGGTATGAGAAACTTCCTGCAGGAGGTTCAGTGGGACAGAGAAATGGTAGGAAAATCAGTAAACGAGATGATGGAATATGTGGCAACAAAGTGCAAGGAGGCAGAGGAAAGGTTTGTTCCCAAGGGAAACAGAAATAATAGGAAGACCAAAACGAGTCCTTGGTTTACCCGAAGGTGTAGGGAGGCAAAAACTAAGTGCAACAGAGAATGGAAAAGGTACAGGAGGCATAGGACCCAGGAAAACAAGGAGATTAGTAGAAGAGCCAGAAACGAGTATGCACAGATAAGGAGGGAGGCCCAGCGACAGTATGAAAACGACATAGCATCGAAAGTCAAATCTGACCCGAAACTGTTGTATAGCCACATTAGGAGGAAGACAACAGTCAAGGACCAGGTGATAAGGCTGAGGAAAGAAGGTGGAGAACTCACAAGAAACGATCAAGAGGTATGTGAGGAGCTCAACACGAGATTTAACGAAGTATTTACAGTAGAGACAGGAAGGACTCTGGGGGGACAGACCAGATGGGGACACCAGCAAGGAATACACCAACAAGTGTTGGACGACATACATACAGATGAGGAGGAGGTGAAGAAACTGCTAAGGAACATCGATACCTCAAAGGCAATGGGACCGGACAACATCTCCCCGTGGGTCCTTAGAGAGGGAGCAGATATGTTGTGCGTGCCACTTACCACAATCTTCAACACGTCCCTGGAAACTGGGCAACTACCTGAGGTATGGAAGACGGAAAATGTATTTCCCATTTTTAAAAAAGGAGACAAAAAAGAGGACTAAACTATAGACCTGTTCATTGAGTTATAGTATGAAAAATTATGGAGAAGATTATCGGAGGAGGTGGGGGCCCCGGGAACGGAAAAAGGTATAAATGCCAACAAAACAGGATTCATGGAGGCAAACCTGTGTCACAAACCTTCTGGAGTTTTATGAAAAAATAACAGAAGTAAGCACGAGAGAGAGGGGGGGTTTTTGATTGCATCTTCTTGGACTGAAAGGGGCCCTTTGACACGTTCCCCACAAGGTTGTGCAGAAGCTGATATCGGGTGCTTAAAAAAGGGAGGGACTGCAATGGATCAGAGAATACCGGACAGGGGACAAAAACGAGTCATGATGTATCACAGTGGGCCCCTGTGCGAGGGGGTCCACAGGGGTCGGCTAGGACCAGTGCTTTTTTTTTGGGTATATGTGAACGACATGAGGGAAAGGGGTTAGACTCAGAAGTGCCCCTGTTTGCAGTGTGTGAAGTTAATGGGGGAAATTAAATCGTGGGACCAGGCAGGACTTCAAGAGACCTGCAGTTTGGACCCCTGGTCAGCAAAAGGCTTCTCGAATTTAATCCTGAAAATGAAAGTCATGGAGATGGGGGAAGGGCCAAAAGCCCAAAAGCCGAGTATAGGTAGGGGGCCAAAGACTGCAAACCTATCAAGGGGAAAGATCTTGGGGTGATTTAACACGGCATGTTGGGGAAGCACAATCAACCAGATAAAACTGCTGCAGCATAGGGGCGGGGCAAACCTGAGAAAGCATTCCCATACCTTAGTAAGGAATGTTTAAGACATGTACACCCTGTATGTCAGGGCCCATATGGAGTATGCAGCCCTGTTTGGAACCCGCACTTGATAAAAACCCCTCAAAAAATAGAGAAAGTAAAAGGTTTGGAAAGGTTGTTCAGAGCTAAGGGGAATGTCCCATGGAAAAAGTTAAGGGAAAACGGCCCGCGACAGGAGGAAGGAGGGTCATTTGGGAATGATAACGAAATTAAAAATACTGCGTGAATAACGGTGGACAAGACAGGATGTTCCAGGGAGGGGGGGCACAGAAACAAGAGGCCAAATTGGAAGTTTAAAACACAATGAGCAGAGAGATATTGGAAGTATTTTTCGTTGGTTGTAAGGGAGTGGAATAGCCCAGAAAATGAGTAGTGGGGCGGAACCATACACAGTTTTAAGACGAGGTTTGATAAAGCTCATGGAGGGGGGAGAGGGGGCCCCCTAGAACGGGGGGGGGGGGGCCAGGAGTAAGGTACCCGCCCACTGGGGGGACTGGTGGTCCACCCACCACAAAAACCCAAACATTAATTATTTTTATTAATTTTTTTTTTTTTTTTTTTTTGTTTTAATTATATATATATTTTTTATATATATTTATATATATATTATATAAATATATATTATTATATATATATTATATTTATATTTTATTATTTATATATATATTATATATATATATTTTTACAAAATATATATATATATTATATATATATATATTTATAATATATTTTTATATATATAAAAAATAATAAATTAAAATATATATTACATTAATAATTATATATATATATATATATAAATATATTATATATAATATTATAAAAATATTTTATATTATATTATATATATATATTTATTATATGTCGTGCCGAAAGGCAGAAATTGCCCTCTTGGCTAATAGCAAAAAAAGCTCATTTGCCATATAGGCAAGTGAAAAAATTTTGTTGCTCAAAAGGGGCATGTTGCAATTGTGTTTTTATTATTTTTTTTTACTCCCAAAAAAATATTGTTATGATTTTTCATTTAAATATCAACATGGCAAGTTCTGTGCGACTAAAGTGAAAAGCCAAAGTTGTTGCTGCCCCAGTTGGGCCTTGGGTTTCAACTGTAGAGAAATTTTACAGGAGGGGGGGATCAGCCCCCCTTTAGCCCCCTTTTTTAGCCTCTTTCAGCCCTTTAGCTCCTTTCGCCTGAGGGGCCCCCGCCCCCTCAGAAGAGGCAAACACTTGTTTACTGTACGCAAATAATTGATCCCAGATGCAGTACGGTTTGTGACAGGTAAACAAACTGCCGCTCCTTGCAAGGACCAGGTTGCAAAGTGTGTTTAATAAAATACGTCCATTTTACCTTGCAGGAAATTAAAGGGAAAATTCTGCTCCCATTTATTTCCCTGGGAAAGATAGTGTACTTTTTGTCTATGCTTAAGACAGCAAAACAAGCATTCTGCTTTGCTTCATGGAGGAAGTGGCAAGGAAACAAAAGTATAGGTCAGCTTTTCCTTTTGTTTTAAGGGCACTGCGCGGCATAGGATGCTGTGAGGTCGATTTTTTTTGCTCTTGAGAGCACACTGACACCCGGAAACCAACAAGAAAACTGATTGTGCTTTGTGTGAAAAAGTGTCTCACAAAACACGATAAACACTTAGAGAAGTGTTCAGCTTCTTTAGTGAATTGTGTGAACAATTTTGATGAGCAGTGTAAAACGAGTGTTGCGATCCAACAGAGTGTAGTGCGACATTCTTCAAAAACAATTTTTCAACAACTCATCAGAAACGGGGTAACTATGGGTCAGAAAATATACCAGGGAAGTGTTCTAGCTATTGATTTTACTACTATTGACTGCGCGTTGGTCTAAAATTTTGAGTTAGTCACTTGCATAAAAACCCCCCGGGGTTTAAATGGACCTTTGAGTCCCCACTGTAGGTGCCGTCAGCCATCGTGAAGAAATATGTGAAATAACACCCCCTAGGGGAATTTATTATTTACATAATATAATCTTTACAGCCCCTTTTGGAAGTGACTTCGACAGCTTCTCAAGACCTCGCCGCGGGGGGGCTGTGCAGGCAATGAGCTGTCTTTTCAGCAAGTATCCCTATATTTAAACTTTAAACCCTTTGCTGGAAACCCTTCTCAACAATTTGGCCTTCGATGGAAAAAGGCCGCCTTGGTCCCAAAAATGTTGTACTACAGTGTTTCAAATAACCTTGAGTCAAGGTCCTTCGACAAAAACTGTAAAAAATTTTGTTTTACAATTAATCAGTAAAATGAGCCCTCCCAGACAAACACAGAAATTGGGAGCCAAAAGAAAATGGGCATTTTCCCCCGCATTCACCAAAAAAACAGGGCTGGGTGACTCACCCAACAAGAAAACGGGGGTTTGGGAAGTGTCATTACTGCTTCAAATCGAGAAACGCTGACTGCATCGCAAGCCCCGATGACCGTCGTTTGTTGAGTGTTTACACAGAAATTAAGAAACAAGATTGTGTTTTAAATTTCTTATAGATATAATGTTATATGAAAAGGAAAAATTTTATATAAAGTGTAAAACTTTCTATATATATTAAACAGTGAATTTAAAAAATTTTGTAATAATATTCACGGTGATTTACAGTTAACAGTGGGCATTTATGTTATAGTGAATGAAGTGTTAACATTTTATTTAAATTAATCATCGTGGTCGGCTGACACAGCAAATGAAAACCATAAACACAACCAATGTATGTGTACAATCATGATCTTTGCCCCCTTAGGTTAAGTTTTAGAAAGGTCGTGTGTCTACTCGATTATTGGGGACTTAAGAAATAACAAAAACTCAGCTGTTTATAGCAGAAAAAAGTTTTTTTTAAAAAACCACTCTAAGTGTGGTGCTAGAATTTTCAGTATCCCCTTAAAATGGCTTTTTTGAAAACTCAGTTTCATTTTTTAAAAAACTAAGATTAAAAATTAAAAAAATCTAATTTCAGCCCTGTAAGTTTTTGTTTAAAGAAACCAAAAAAAATTTTGATGATTTAAAGGTTTAAAATTTAAATTTCCCCCTTTAAACAATTTTCTAAAAATATTAATTCAAAACAATACACAAAATGAAAAAAAAAAAGTTTCTTAAATCAAAACCATCTGGGGATAAAATTTAAAAAAATTTTTTTATTTTATTTTAAAAAATTTCAACAATTAAGGTACGGGTGGTCCACTATCTCCCCGAAAAACCTGCACAAGACCAAATGAAACCTATTTGGTAAAAACCCCCTTTTTACATCAACACAGGGAAAACAACAAATGCCCCTTTTACCCACTTACTACCTTGTCTTTTAAAAAATTTTCCAAGGTCAAAATTTACGAAAAAATTCATTAGTGGTTTTCAACCCCTAAAAAAATTCACCGAACTGACATAGATGAGTTTGCTAATTAAATTATTTTAAAATTTGTTTTGGGAAAGGGAAGCCCTATGAACTGATTAAGCCCTTTTCCCGGGGGTTTAAAAGGAAATTTATCAATAGTTTTACGTGTCTTAGAAGCCCAATTTTACTTTGACGCTGACAACCGGGAGTTAAAATGCTTCTTAATATCAAGTTTTAAAACCCACACAAAAAATTTTTTTTTTCAGATTTACAGGCTTTTTAAATTTCAAAATTAACAATAGTCTCAGTTTCTGGGTTCAAATGTACCTAAGACAATGCCCTAAATCGAAATCTTTAATGACCGATTGCAAAAAAAAACTAAAACCAGGGGCGGATTTAAACCCGGGGGCCCAAGGAGTCTAAAAAACTCAGACCGCCCGCTTTAAACCCACGGAAACCAGCTAGTCCCCAAAAAAAAAAATTCGTCCAAAAAAGGTATTTTTCTAAAACCAAAAGGAAGGTTACATAGGCACCACTTTTTACCACAAAGCAATTTTTTAAAACAGCCATTCCAGCTACCCCGTGGCCTTGCCCAAACTCTAGCCAAGCCCCCTAAAGCCGTTAACATGACTAAAACCTTTCAAAAATTTAAGGGGGTTTTGCAACCCGCTTAAAGTTTGGTGTTTCATCTCCATAGGGTTTATAAAAAAAAAAAACTTGAAAAAATTTAGGAGTAAGTTATGACTTTGTTTCCCTTATTTTCAAAGAGTAATAAAAGGGGTCATGTTTTTTTCAGAAAATTTTGATGAATAATGGTTCCTTTTTAGTTTTCAAAGTTTTTTTGAAAATGTGTTTTCCCATTTTTTTTTTATTGACTCTTTTTCTCACAAAAAACAAAAAAAAAAAAAACAAATTTAAAATTTTTTTTATAATCCCAATCTATTACATTTCCAAAAAAAGGGTTTGAAATCTAGAAAATTTCAAACTTTTTAATTTTTTCATTGATGTTGACTGGGAACTTGTAAAAATTTCCCAAATTTTTTTAAAATTTGGGGGGGGTTTTTTTATGATAAATCCCAATTTTGCAATATATTGCAACTTTGCAACAAGGCCCCATGCAAACATGTGTATAGACCCAAACTGCTCCTTAACAACAGAAAAAAATTTACTTTACAATTGAAATTGGACCAAAAAAAAAAAAAATTTTTTATAAATTTCTGCTCTCGGGGCCCCTTTTAAGGTGACATCATATTTTGGGAGGCTCCCTCAATGAAGCCATGCATAAGTCAACATTTTGGTCTGTCAAAAAGGGCAAACGCGCTTGATGTGTAATCCTTCGATCAGAGTTGGAGTCAGAGCAGAGGGAGATTTAACATTCCCAGACTGGTTCCCTACACATAACTGCACTCTGTTAGTCAGGAGGTGGGGGGGAATGAGTCTCAATGGGGACCCTTTCGGGTTCAACTCAGGCGGGGCATCTAAAAGGGGCGGGGCATAAGAATTTTTCTGTACAGGGGGGCCTAAAACACTCGTAAAAGCACCTGGCCCGGGACTAGTATCATTTGGTCAAAAGGGTCATGATGACTGAAAACATGGGTGTTACCAATGGCCCGGGGGTTTCAAACACACTGGGTGTACGTCAAACCCAAAAGTGGCCCCAAATTTTTTTCACCCTTTTTCCCCAAATTTTGACATGCCACAAAAGCATCAAACCCCTTTTCCACAAAAATTTTTTTTTATTTTTGTTTAAATATGGCAAAATTTTAAAACATTTGGGAGATATTTTTTTTTATTTATTGTATTTGAACATTGGCATCTCTAATGACTATTCCCAAAAAGAGGTCAAAAAACCCAGGGGGAATGGATGGAGTTGCTTATTTTGAAGCGTTTAGGAATTTTTGGGCTTCATACCACTTATGTCTACCCGACTAAATGCTCACAGAAAACGACAGTTTTGAAATAGAGGCAGCCTCAAAAAGTGAGTGACGCGAAACTGACAGGTCGATCGGGGCTAATGAGTGACTTTTGTCCTGAACATATTGTCAAAATACTTTTGGGTTTCCACCCCATTTTACTGTATTTTACTGTTATTGTTTTTGAGTTTATTGTTTTTTTGGTTTTTAACTTTATTACTTACTTAAATGGGTTTCCCTTTACAACTTTAAAATACTAAAAAAAAGGGTTAAAACAATAATACCTACCGGGTACCGCATTGTTTTCTTGATTTTCAGAATTCATAATTTTTTTTCCCGGTAAACCCCCCATTCCCCCCCCCAAAAGGGGTTTTAAATTTAAAACCCCCCCGGGGGGTTAATTTCCCCCCCCAGTTTGGGAACCACGGGTCACACACTCATCAGGGCTGAGACCAAACTTGAGCCACATGGAAAACTACACACCTGCACTCCTTTTTGGTTATTTTACAGGCTTACACTAAAAAAGTTGTTTTTCTATGCAAAAATCGACACTAAAGCAATCATAAACATGGGGAAAACGTAGAAAAGGGAAACACTGACTGAGAGGAATTAGCACGTGAAATATCTTCTTTTAATCCTTCTGGGTAAAACTAAAAAAATAACTACTCCTTGAAAAAATAAAAACTGTCGATGTAAATGGAAAGTCAGGCCCTGAAGTTGTGAGTGATGTCGTGGGGTGCCCTACAAGGTAACGCCAGGGTGCGTTAGGCCCGGCCTCGCGGGGGACGTCGGGCAGATGGTGGGTGACGTCAGGGAGATGTCGGGGGTAATGTTAAAGGGAGCTGGTGACGCCCCCAAGGTGACGTCAGGCAAAAGTCCTAAGGGGAGGGGGCATCCCGAAAAACCTGAAGTGACATTAGGAGGTGGGCATCAGGCAACAAAACCAAAAACATGACCTTTTTTAAAAACTGGCTTGGTAACCCATGAGGCTGGGTCCACATGGGTTTTTCCCCCACGTTTGGTTTTATTTCCACACAGCTTCGAGTGCCTTTTAGCTCTCAGATATTTCAACTCCACAAAGGGGGCAGTAAAGCAACAGCAAAGAAAATACAGACCAAAAAGCACTAACATCCCATATCATAAAAATTTTTTGAAAGGGGCCCCAAGAAAAAAGAAAACCCCCACGCATCTTGAAACCCCTGTTAAAAACAAACCCCGGGCAACAGGGTTTTTGAAAAATTCCCCCCTTTCTGTTCCCAAATTTTTGGACCCTACGAAAAAGGTCCCCAAAAAGCACTAGAAAACAAAAAGAATGCAGATGTAATTATTACAGACTTTGCAAAAGCCTTCGACAAGTGTTACCCCTTGGGGTAATAGCGCACAAAAAAGCGTGCAAAAGGAATAAAAAGGGGAAAAATCGGTCGGGTGGTTTTATTTAATTTTTCCTCACTAACAGAACAAGAGAGTAGGAACAGAGTAAAGTCCGAGGAGCTACGGTGAAAAGCCTGTTTTCCCCAAAGGGACAGTACTCCCCTCCCCCTCTTGTTCCTATTTCCCTTTTATCCGAAATAGACAAGGATGTCAGCCCCAGCACCGGGTCTTCCTTTGCAGATGACACCCGAATCTGCATGACAGTGTTTTTTCCATTTCAGACAAATTTCAAACCCAGGCAGACATCCCAAACCAAAACTTTTTAAAAGGGCTGCAAAAACAATTAAAATTCAACGATGAGAAATTTCCCAATTTCTCCCGATTGGGAAACAGAAAGGGAAAATTAAAACTTTTTTCAAGTACAAAAAAATTTTCCGGGCCCCCCAAAATAGAGCGAAACAAAAACGGGCAAAGACCTGGGGAAATGATCATTTTCGGGGGGGGCTCAACCCTTTAAGGACCCCTAAAAAATTTTATCAATCGCATCTGCTGAAAAAAGGAAAAGGATGGGTAAGAAACCTTCAAAAATAGGGAGGGGCCAAAACCCCCCTGGGTGGAAAACTCTTTTAGGGCCCCTTGTTTTATCTACTGGTTTTTTGGGTGCACAAAAAACAGCACCTTTCAAGGCAGGGGAAATTGCCGACCCCAGAAAATGTACCCGAGAACTTTCAAGGCGCGCATAACGGGGATAAAACACTCAATTATTGGGAGCGCTTGAAAGGGTTCCCAAACCCGTATTTCCCGGGGGAAAGCAGGGGGGGAGAGATACATGATTAATACCCTGGAAAATCCTTTGGGGACTTGTACCGGAAAATTTCCCCACGAAAATCATCATTACGAAGCAAAAGACTTGGGGAGACGATGCCCCCATCCCCCCAATGGGAAAAACAGGGGGGTCACTAGCACGTTAAAAGACCAAAACAAAAATTGGGCAGGGGCCCCAATGTTCAAAATGCCCCCCAGCACACATAAGGGGGGGTTTTCCAACAGACCCTGGCAGTCTTTAAGCTGGCCACTGGGAAAAAAGCACCTAAAGTCAGTTTTCCCGGGTCAGCCGGGGTGTGGCTCGTATTTTGGGTTTTCCCTTTCAGCCCGCAAACCCAAAAGCCCGGTTTTATCTGGTCTGATCCCCCAGGAGGCCCGGGCTCAAAACCGGGGCCCCGGGGGCGGGCCCCCGGAAACCCCTTCCAGGTAAACTCCAGGTCTGGTGAAAATTCACACTGAATTCACAGAGAAAACAGCAAGGAAAGGGGTGAGGTTTAAAATTGAATGGTGTATGGGGGCCGCGTGTGATGTGGGGAAATGGGGGGCAGCAGTGTGATGTGGTGAGTGGGGGGGGGTGGGGAGGTGAGGGGGGAAAATCAACCATTAGATTAGAGCACTACCCCAACCCCCTTGGGGCTTCCCAAAAGGGCCCTGATGACTGGAAAAAAAAAGAGCAAAAAAAAAAGGGGAAAACTGAAACCTGACTGAAAAAAAGGGGGGGACAAATGTGGTGCAGCCCAAGGGAAGTCACAAAAATTTCTTGAAGAAAAACAGCAAATATCGGCCTGGATCCCCGTTTGTACCTGTTCTGGGTGCTGAATATGGGAGATACGGATCAGGAAAAACTTGCTGAGAAATGGATGTGCTTTTACGAGGCGATGAAATAGTCAAAAACTTATGTGTCCTTTTTTCTTGGGGAACATTTATGTGACCCCAAAGCTTTGGGTTTTGTGTGTATATTTAAGCCCCCCCCCCCGGGGGCAAGGTAAGGCATCAGAGGCTGCTTGCCCATATATTGGGGTTTTTCTACACCAGTGTGTTTTTGGGAGCCCATGCCAGAGGGGCAATGCCTTTCGAGGAGTGATGGAGTTTAAAGGTTGTTGTAAAAAAAAAAGGACAATTTCCCTGACTGGAACGATACACAAAAAAACCCAAAATAGAAGAGAGGGGGCTTACGACGAAGTATCGGGCCGCCCTTGGGCCGTAAAAACATGAATCAGGGTCGTCATATTTGGCAGTTAGGGTTTTTATAAAGAAGGTGCACATCTTAGGGAAAAATTTTTAACCTTTGTAGACTCAAGCACTTTGTGAAAAGGGATAAGGCTCATAGGTGTCCCAAAATTGCCTATTCGTTTTTTCCATTCCCTCTTTTCTTCCTGAAATTGTCAAAAGATCACTTTTCCAAAAGGTGCTTCAAGCAAAAACGCTATTTTGGGCGCAAGGGCTGATGCCCCTTGGTAGTTTTGATCTCACTGCTTCGTCACTTTGGGCTGACAGATGATTTTTACATTTAGATGGTTTTAGGATGAGACCCATTTTCCCTTTTTCCCGCCCCTGTGTGTTGTGGTGTGGTGGGTGTGTGTGTGTGTGTTGGGGTGTGTGTGTGGGGGTTTTGTGGGTGTGTGTGTTTTGTGTGTGTTTTTTGTGTTTTATATAAAATATATTTATATATATATAAATATATAATATAAAAATTTTAAAATATATATAAATAAATATTAAAAATTATATATATATATATATTATATCGTGCCAAGGCGAACTTCAAATTTTGGGCTTAAAAGAAACGTCACTTGGCATATGGAAAAATGAAAATTTGTGTATGAAATAATTTCGCCAAAATCATTTAAACCAACAAAAAACATTTTTCCGTGTTTGTTTAGTATTAAATTATTGTAAAAAAATCTAAAAATATTTAGTTGGGGTTAGGCAAAAAAAAATTGCCTTGCTAAATAAGGTTAGGAAATTTTTTTCTAAGTTCCTTTTTGGGAGCGAAAATTAAAAATTTTTAATAAAATTTTATAAAAAAAATATATCTTTAAACGTATAAGAAAAAATTAAAAAAGGATTTAAATTTTAAAATGAGTTTTGCAATTGACCAGTTTTACATATTCGGCACGACATATGTAAAACTGATTCCCGAGTTAGAATGAAAAAATTGGATTCCTGGCCCTAAGCAAAACAAAGCTAAAGGGGGGGTGGGAGAGTTTAGGGGGGGGAAAAAAAGGGGATTAAATCGGGTATCTGAGAGAGTTAGAGAAAAGGGAAGGGGGAGCAGTAATGAAAAATGAATTTATGGAAGGAGAAAAGAAATATAATGTGAAAATTTAAAAGAATTATGTGGTTTAAAGAAAAAGGTTTGGGATGCGGAAGTGGGCATAATAACGTGATGCACCGGGAGAGAGAAATGCGAGGAGAGAGGGGTTTTTTGGGGATGTTAAGTAAATGTATAGGACCCTTTTGAACCAAGTAAAGGAAAATTGTGGAGGGGACTTGAATGCTAAAGTAGGGAAACTTTTAGAGGGGGGTGGTGGGTAAGTTTGGGGGGCCAGGTGTAAATGATAATGGAGCCCTTTTTAACTTTGTATAGAAAGGGGTTTAGTTTTAGGTAATACTATTTTAAGAAAAAAAGGGTAAAAAATAACACATATGATGAGGCGAAATGACATAGTTTTGTTGGATTATGTTTGTAATAAAAACTGTTGAGTAATTCGGATTACTGTTTATAAGGGGGCCCCAATAAATCAGATCACTTTCTATTGTAGCACACTGAGAGAAAAATAGATGGATAAAGGAAATAGAACATCAGGGAAAGGGGAGGGGAAGGTTTTTAAACTAAAAAAAGGAGTTTGGGGAAGATAAAACCTATTGGGATAGATGGGCTAATGGAGCAAGGAAGGGTCGAAGAGGTATGGGGTAGGTTTTAAAAAAGTAGGGGTTTGAGGTTCGCAGAAGTTTGTGGGTTTCGGAAAGTGGGTGCAGGGGGGAAGAGGAGCGATTGTGGAATATTGAAAGAAGTAGTAAAGGGGGAAAAAGTTAGATATAGAAGTTTTTCAAAGTAGAAGTATGCAAGGAGGGGAAAAGTATATGGAGAAAAAGAGAGAGGTTAAGAGGGGTGAAGCAAGTAAAAGAGAGCAAATGAAGAGGGGTGAGATGTTATCCAAAAATTTTTTTTGAAAATAAAAAAAGTTTTTGGGGAGTTAACAAGTTAAGAAAGTAGGAAAAAATTTATTTTTGTTAAAAATAGGGAGAGAGTTTTTTAAAGGAGAGTTAAGGGATTTGGGGAAAATGGAAGGAATATTTTGAGGGAATGTTAAATGTTATGAAATAGGGAAGCTGTGATTTCTGTAAGGGCAAGGAGGAATAACATCTTGTAGGAGTGAGGAAGACCAGTTGTGAGTGTGGGGAAGTTCGTGAGGCAGTAGGTAAAATGAAAGGGGGTAAGGCACCCGGGGATTGATGGGATAAAGATAGAAATGTTAAAAGCAGGTGGGGATATAGTTTGGAGTGGTTGGTGCAATTATTTAATAAATGTATGGAAGAGGGTAAGGTACCTAGGGTTTGGCAGAGAGCATGCATAGTTCCTTGTAAAAAGGCAAAGGGGAAAAAAGAGAGTGCAAAAATTATGGGGGGATAAGTCTTTTTGAGTGTACCGGTAAAGTGTATGGTAGAGTTATAATTGAAAGAATTAAGAGGAAGACGGAGAATGGGATAGCAGTTTAACAAGGAGGCTTTAGGAAAGGTAGGGGGTGTGGGGACCAGGTGTTTACAGTGAAACATATAAGTGAACAGTTTTTAGAAAAGGGCTAAGAGGTCTTTGTGGCATTATGGATTTGGAAAAGGCGTATGACAGGGTGGATAGGGGGCAATGTGGCAGATGTTGCAAGTGTATGGTGTAGGAGGTTTGGTTACTGAAAAACATGAAGGTTTTTTACGAGGATAGGAGGCTCAAGTTAGAGTATGTAGGAATGAGGGAAATTTTTTCCCAGTAAAAGTAGGCCTTAGACAAGGATGTGTGATGTCACCGTGGTTTTTTTAAAAAATTATAGATGGGGTTGTAAGAGAATAAATGCGAGGGTCTTGGCAAGAGGCGTGGGGTTAAAAGATAAAAAATCCACACACAAGTGGGAGTTGTCACAGCTGCTCTTTGCTGATGACACTGTGCTCTTGGGGGATTCTGAAGAGAAAATGCAGAGATTGGTGGATGAATTTGTAGGGGTGCAAAAGAAGAAAATTAAAGGTGAAAACAGAAAGATAAGGTTATGAGGATAACAAAAAAATTAGGTGTGAAAGATTGAATATCAGATTGGAGGGAGAGAGTATGGAGGAGGTGAACGTATTCAGATATTTGGGGGTGGACGTGTCAGCGATGGGTCATGAAAGATGAGGTGAATCATGAAATGATGAGGGAAAAAAGTTTAGTGGTGCACTTAGGAGTCTGTGGAGACAAAGAACTTTGTCCTTGGAGGCAAAGAGGGGAATGTATGAGAGATATTTTTTCCCCAAACGCTTTTATAGGGTGTGAAGCGGGGGTGTAAATGTTGCAGCGGGAGAAGGCTGGGGGCAGTGGAGTGTCATGTCTGGGGGCAATGTTGGTGGAAATAAGCAGAGAATTCTAGTTTGGAATTGGGAAAGGTGCGGGATTACCAAAATGTTGTCCAGGGGCTGAAAAAGGGTTGTTGGGTGGTTCGGAAAGTAGAGGAATGAGCGAAAAAGAATACTTCAAAGTGTATCATCTGAGTGGAAGGAAGGGGGGGTAGGGGTCGGCCTGGGAAAGGGTTTTGGAGGGAGGGGGTAAAAGATTTTGGTGCGAGGGTCTTGGACTTCCGCGGGCATGCAGCATTTTTATAGGAGTGAATGGAGACAAAAGGTTTTTAATTTCTTGACGTGCTAGGAGTGGACAAGAACTTTTTTAAGGGGTTAGGGAAACCGCAGGCCGGACTTGAGTTTTGGAGATGGGGAAGTACAGTCCCCACTCTGAAGGGGGGTTTTTAAAGTTGCAGTTTTTAAAAAAACTGTATGTAAAGCACCCTTTTGGCAAGACGTGATGGGGAATGATTGAAAGTTTTTCTTTTTTGGGCCACCCTGCCTTGGGGGGAATCGGGCCGGGGTGATAAAAAAAAAAAAAAAATATATATTATATATATATATATAATATATATAAAATAATATATATATATATTATATATATATATATATTATATATATATATATTTATTAAAAATATATATAAATATAATTTAAAATAAATATAAAATATATATATAAATATAAATATATATATAAATAGCATGTGAATTCATTAAGGAACATAACGGTCGCCTATGGGTAGGGGGAGGTCGGTCAAAGGGAGGCCCAGGATGAGGAGGCGGAGGTTGAGGGGAAAAACTGTGTTCCCCCCCTCCTTTCCCCTTCCCCAAACGGGTGCAATACACCCGTGCCGTTTTTTACGACAAGGGAGTTTTTGTTCACCGTGTGTATAGTGTAATATGTACAGTGCATAGAAATTGCTAGCATGTGTATGGTATGCGCAAGCAGTGTATGTATAGCGGGTCTTTTTATAAGGGGGGTTGAAAAGAGATAGTTGGGGAAAAATTTTATGGGGTTTGCTTATCGATGTACCTCAACATTATATACAACAAGTAATCCATTGGGGAGACAACCATATTGTTTACCGTAGCCCCCCCCGTGAGACATTGAAAAAACTTAAACCACCTCTGGCACTACAGGGGGCCCCCCTCGACCCCTCACAATTTTTGCCCACATCACCGAGACCATAAAAAAAATTGGGTAGCACCCTCAAGCAGGGCGCACTAATTAAATTTTGGGGCTGTAAGTTATATTAGTTTAGCTGAATAAAGGGGGGGGGTATGATACACATGATACTCCAAAGGAAAAACATTTGTACAAATCCCACCCACTTCCCGATTTCTCTGGTGTACTTGAGTAGCTGGATCACTCAAACCAACAAATTACAACATCCCCCTAAGGGCCAGCACATCTGCTATAACTAAAAGGGGTTCTTAACTGTGGGTGATTGATACCCCCTTTTTCCCCCTCCACCCCATCTCTTTTCGTTCCTGCTACCCGAACGGTTTTTAAATCCGGCAACGGGGTATCCGGGGTTTGCCCCGGTTTAGAAGTCGGTTTCCAAAAAACTTCTTTATCCCGGTACGAATCCACGTTCACTCGGAGCAGGGCGATCTATTTCCCCTCCCGCATTCTTAATAAATTTTATTATCACGATTAATTACCATTCACAAGCGATTTAAGTCTCTAACTATTATACCTTTTAAGGCACCCCTTTAAATCGGGGGCCCGATGAGCGAGGATTAACACAGGGGTTTTTCCCCTGGACCACACCATGGCCTGCACCTGTCACCCCCGGTCGAACATTTTTCACAAATTTTCCACCCTTTTACGGGGGTCCCGTAAATCAGTTCCCTCACTTTCATAGGGACGTCACGAAATTCCTATTATGAATTGGGCCTATATTGTCCTTAGGCCCCGGAACGCCATTTCCTCATTCCGTTTTTCACCCCTCACCCATTCAAAACACTCCCCCCAAAACCCCCTGCCCCAGCTCGCCCCCCCACCCCCCTGCAAAACTGCGCAGGCGCAGCGGAACCCCGGTTCCATAAAAAATGCAATACATTTTGACCCAAAATCAACACATTAAACACTTATTAGGCACTTAGTTTGGGAAATTTAAAATATTTTCCACAATAGTGGTGTATAGTGACGTGTCGTGGGAGGGGGAGTGCCTACTCCCCCTCATCAAACATCTTCCACTCCCCTTTCTCCCCGCCCACCAAAGGAGGGGAGACCCCCTCCTCCCCCCACCACCACCATAAACCCACATGCGGTATGTGCCACGTCCATTTTTTTTTCAGCCGGGCTTCCCACACAGTTTGGGGTATGGCGTATGCAGCCACCCCACCAAAAAGCCAGGAAACGTGCACCCAAGAATAAAAAAGAGGCACAGTCAGGTGTTTTAAGATTTTCGAGCACGCAACGGGATGGCCTTATTCGGGCACACCAGGGGTGTGCGGATCACATACCCCCCAGCAGAGAGCAGCCCACACCTTACAGGCAGATAAAATTTAAATGGCAACCTCCTCAATTGCGAAAAACCTTCTTTTAGCATTCAAATCCACTGCTAGCAGTACCCTACCCAAAAACCCTTTAAAAGCGGCCGCCCATATGCAGCGGGGAAATTCCCAGCCCTTTTTAACGGTAAAGGGAAAAGTTCCCCCAAAACTTAGAAGCCCAGACCCCACAAAGCATGGCGCACCTACTCCTGTTCTGAAAATGTCTGTTGTAGTTCCGACCACATCAGTCATAAAGGGGCAGTGCGCAACTACCCAAAAGGAAAATTTGTGTCCCTCTGCCCCATTCGCGGAATCACGAGGAGACCCAAGAAAAGTTTAACTGAAAACGAAAAATTTTTGCGCACAGGTTAGCAAAACAATCGAAAAAGGAATGATGGTATCGATAAATGCAATAACATGGGTTTTCAGTCCTTGGCTAGTGCAGTGGGGGTTATTGATCAAAAACCCCTCGTTCTGGTCACGTAATATAAAATACTGTCTTGTCAGTACACCAAACGGGGTAGAATAAATTACCTAGAGTCTCCCACCATCCCTGGTCCTTGGTAATGATACAACCCATTGTGCTGGATGCGCTACTCTTAAGGATCGATGGCCCAGTGGGGTTAGGGGTCATGTGTTTTCGCCCACCTAGGTAGGGCAAAAAAGCATGGGGTTTGAATTCTTGGGTAGTGCAGTTGTTATTTATTTTTTTTATTTTCACACGGCCCATTTTCCCCCCAAAAGGCAGGTGGCCCCAAAAGAAAAACTTTCACCATCATTCCTCCCTCACTGTCTTGCCAGAAGGGTGCTCTAACTACAGTTTTTTAAAATGCAATTTAAAACCCCTCCTTCAGAGTGCAGGAAAAGTATTCCCATTTCCGGGCTCAAGTCCGGCCTGCCGGTTTCCCCTTTCCCCTTCATAAATGTTACTTTTTCCCCCTCCCAAAAGCACACAAATATTAAAAACCATTTTTCTCCTTCCCCCTACAAACACCCTCACGCAGCCCGCTGGAAGTCCAAGCCCCCGCAACAAAACCCCCCTTTACCCCCCCCTCAAACCCTTTTCCAGGGCCGACCCTACCCCCCTTCCTTCCCCTACAGACTGATACACTCTTAAGTCATTTGTTTCGTCCATTCCTCTACATGTCCGAACCACCCCAAAAACCCCTTTCCCCCGGGCCCCCTGGGGCAACAGTTTTGGGAATCCCGCACCTCCTCCTAACTTTCCCAAAAACGAATTCCGCATTATTTCACACCCCCATTGGGCCCCCAGACATGACTCTCCCCTGCCCAGCCTTTTCCTCGCTGCAACATTCATCACCACACTTCACACCCAAAAAGACGTTGGTAAAACATACTTTGTTATATTTTTAATTATATATATATATATATATTATATAATATATAAATATATATATATATAAATTATATAATATAATATAATTAAATATATATATATATAATTCGAGTCCGTTTTGTTTTGGGGTTTCCGTGCTTTTTTTGTATTTTTTTTACATATACACCTAACAGAGTTACCATAAGTAGTGTGCTACCTATTTAACCTGACTTATTTGTTGTAGATCTTACGGTGTCCCGTGCTCGATCGCTAGCGCACTAAATCACACACGAGGTCCGGGGGTTTGAACCCTCCGATACGGCTGGGAAAAAATTAGGACGTGTTTTCATAAGACTCTTGGTTCCGCCCTGTTTTACCATCATTTTTAAAAGGTACCTGGGGGGTTGTGGACTGGTGTGGGTCGCATCCTGGGACAAACTGGGCCGAATTTTCCCAAAATGCCATCATAAAAAGACACTATATAGCGCACTGAAATTTAGCTATGGGCTGTATACCTTTTACATGTTTTTTGTAGTAAAAAAAGAATTTATATTATTATTACATTTTTATTTTTATTATTATTTTTATTTAAAATTTTTTTATTATTTTTTATTTTTTTAAAAAAATTATCTTTCTACAAATGACCTCCAGTTGACAGATTTGTAAGGAGATGTATTATTCAAGTGGGGTATTTAACAAACGATATTATTATTATTATTATTATTATTTTATTTATTATTAAATTATTATTATTATTATTTTAAAGGTAAGGTGCCGTGAAAATTAGATGTTTGTTTACTGTGTGACGGGGTTCGGTCGGGGAAGTTAGGACACATGAAAAAAATTAAAAATCCGTTCAAGGGACCACATTTTGGACCCCCGCGATCAAAGGGGACAACGTGTTGGAAAACGTTTCGTGGCAAAAAGACGCCAGAAAACCTTTAAATTCTCGGGAAAAGATTAACTTAACAAAAGTTTTTCATTAATAAGTTGTTGGCGAAAGCCTTTACAAAAGTTTGGCCCTGAATTTTATCTTTAAAAAAAAGGGGGTACGATTACACACACACACAAACACACCCACACACACACACACACACACACGTCTTTCACAGGGGCAAAAGGGAACAGAAAAAAAATCAAGAGTTGTGAAACACTTTGGGAAAACAAAGTTTGATAAAAAATAACCCTCGGGCCTAATATAGCAAAAATTTTCTTACAAACCATTGGCTGTGGGACACAGAACAGAATGAGGCGGAAGGGGGAGGCAACTACTATTCCTGTACACATTTTACACTGTGTCTCATAAGAAACTGGATTTTAAAAATTTTAGGAAACAAGTGAAAATAGAGAAAGTCTACTGTTTTTTTTAAAAAGATATAAAGTGGAACGTGAGCTTGGGAAAGAGTGATTTTCCCGGAAGAGTGATCCGAATACAGAGTAATAAAAGCGACTGCTAAAGGGTGGTATAGAATCTGAATTGTTTCTGATAAATGTAAAGAACGTATCAGAAAAAGAAAGTATCTTACAGGAATCTCAACGGATAGTCATTCACGCTCCTCTTTACCTCTGACAAGCCCATCATCAAATATACCTCACCTGAGAAACTAAGAAACTAAAGAAAGTGTAGAAGTTTAAGTATGCCTAGTTCAACAGCAAAAGAATCACTCGTAAATGGATGTGGATTGCTGTAGGAATGCTCTAGCAAATGTCTGTTAGATTTTAATTCCAGAAAATGGAAAATTGTTTAAATCAGGGAAGGGCGAAGATGGTGTTAAACAATGCAAGGAGAAGAACGTTGGGGTGAGGATTATAACGAGGGTATTTCAAGGGATATTTACAATCGATTAACCTCTGCCACAAATGCCTACTTGTAAATCATAGGTAGATTTTTAGGAGCAATTCTGATGCTAGAAAGTATAAGATACGAGCTAGTATAGAAGGTTCTTTTGCTGGATCAGGAACTTGTATCTTGGCAGAAAGTGTTTAGCAAAGACATCAGCTTTCTCCTGACTTCTACTAGAGATGGCCCCATCCTACCGATTTAAAGGTGGAGTAATTTCATCTAGCGAATAACCTTGTCGGTCCTTGACCAAGGACCACCGGGTTTTGGAGCCCACTCTACCTGATGCCAGTTTTCCTTGTCGTGCCAGCCTCCCATCTAGAGATGGATCACTTTTGGACTTCGTCTATTTGCCGACAGGTTTGTCTGTGCAGGTTACTCTCAGGGATAGTGAGTTGCTTCTTATACCTTCTCCAAGCCTTGTACTGAGTAGTAGCAGCCTCTCAACATAGAAAGCAGAACCATGTGAAGGATACATTAATGTTGAAAATTAAGAATATGCTCAGTAAAGACGTTCACTTGGATATCGACGTCATCTTGTAGAAGACCATTTCAATCGGAGGCAGCGAGCTGAGAGCAAACGGCCGACCAGTTTTCACTTTCCTGCAGCCACATTGTGCGTGTGGCTCTTCACCTAGCTCTGTTGGAATCCGCAATGTCGTAAAAGCAGCCTTGTGGTCAGATGACCCAACATAGCCAAGGGGTTGACAAGTGACTATGCTTACAGACAGATCACTCACTATTAGGTCAAGGGAGGAGTCTGAGATGTGAGAAAGGAAGTCATTAAAGTTTCTCATGTCAAACACTGCAAGAAGGTCATCAAAATCCTTGTCACCAGCATCTATAATATGTTGAAGCAGATGGGAGTCCACATTTTCTATCGGAATGTTCTGCTTCTGAGGTCTGCTTCTGAGGTCTGTACATTGCACGTGTTAGTACAGAGGTATTAGTGTTTATGCAAAACTTGAATAACATCGTTTCCAGCTGATTAGGAATGGCAACATTAATGAGCTAGGCATGTACACTTTTAGAAAAGTATACGGCAACGTCTCCTCTTTGTCCTTGCCTGTCTCTTCTCATCTATGACATGTAGCCAGGAAATCTAAGACAAATACTCAAAATGTCTCAGCAAACGGCGATCATGTCTGGACGTTGAGCGTTCACGAAACTGCGCGTGAGCTCATCAACATTGGTACTGAAGCCTCTGGTGTTGGCTGATAGACACTCTCTTTCTTTTCTTCTCTCTCTCTGTCTCTCTCTCTGTCTGTCTCTCTCTCTCTCTTTATCTCTCTTTTATTTTTTTTTAAATTTAAACAGGGTTTTACAAGGATAGGATTCTTAACTTTACTTACAAGCTAAGAGCTGTTACCTACATCATCTCATTTTAAAGCCTTTTATTGTTATGAAAAACACAAGTATGGAACGTGATGAACGTGATCTGTGGGCCAGCAGCTTCATTTGATCAACTGATTTTATTTCGTTGACATCATTATGCTGTACGAACATGTTCCAGACTCGAATCATTCTAGGAGAACCATGCTTAGAGATCTACCAGGAAGGTAATCACCAGTGTAGAGCCTGCAATTCCCAGTGCTTGCGGTTTTGCCAAGAGTCCTTTGTGCCATACTCGGTCGAAAGCACCAGCGATGTCCAGTGGTACTACTCAGCTGACTTTGGATTCATCCAGTGTCTTGTGTCATTTAGTAGAAAGGTTTAACAACAGATCAGCATCAGAGTAACCTTTTTTGAAGCTATATTGATGGTCACAAAGAACTGAGTGATAGTCATATGCAGACATCTGCCGTGAGATTATTACCCGAAGAATCTTGCCAGTGACCGACAGGAGTAACACTGGTCTGTAGATGTTGATTTCTGATATGCTCTTATGTTTTTATGAACAAGGAATACATTTGCCTCTTTCCACCGAGAAGTCCATTTACATTGTGCTACTCAGTGCTAATAGATGCGTGTTAGAAATGCTGCTATCTGGTCTGCACATGATCTACTCAGCAATCTTGGGCTCAACTTTTCTTGGCCCACAGCCTCTTCTTGGACCAGAGATTTAAGAAGATACACGTCCTCCTACCTTATTGTCACCACTGACAACTTTGACACAGTTCTTGCGGCTATCCAAGGAGGTTCACATGCTGGATCAGGAACTTGAAACTTGGCAGCAAAGTGTTCGGCGAAAAGGTCAGCTTTGTCCTGACTACTAGTAGAGATAGTCCCATCCTGTCGATTTAAAGGGGGAATAAGTTTATCAGGCGAATAACCTTGTTGGTCATCGCTCTCTCTTTCTTAATCTCTGTTTTTTGTTTTACTCAAAGTATTTTTCTGTCTTAGTTGCTAAGAACTGTTACGGATATCAATTAATTTTATTGTCTAGTTTATTGTTACAAGACAAACAAATAGGAAACAGAATCAAGTTGGAACTATCTGTGGGCAATAAATTTTATTTGGTCAACTGACTTTATTTCGTTGATGTTATTCTGCTGTACGAACATGTTCCAGACTCGAGCCAACCTAAGAATAAATAATCACAGATGAAGTGATGTTCTAGAGAAGGGTACAACCAAAGTATAGTTGCTGTTTGCTGCCCGTTTGTTGTGTAGAAGCTGTTTTCTCGCTCTCTGTGGAGTGGGGACGAATGTGGGACTTTCACAACATTGGCTTTTTACATAACACAAAGTCCACCCACATCTCTTCGGTGCTGGAGGCTCTGCTAAAATGAAGACCTGTCCAGGCCATTTTCCAGGCGAAAGATGAGTCGTCCTGCTCTGTTCTCTATTTTGTCAAGAAGCCGAAGATGAAACGGAGGGCAGGCAATCCAAGAAATTGGAGTAAGTGGAGTATACTCGAGGTGTGAGGACACTAGTGCCTCGTGGAAACTGTCAGTCAGTTAGTCTCTCTCTTTTCCTCCCACCATTCCTCCCTCCCCCTCTATTCCCTCTCTCTCCCTCCTTCTCTCTCTCTCTCTCTCTCTCTCTCTCTCTCTCTCTCTCCTCTCTCTCTCTCTCTCTCTCTCTCTCTCTCTCTCTCTCCTCCTCTCTCTCTCTCTCCTTTCTCTCTCTCTCTCTCTCTCTTCAACCTCTTCACATCCAACCTTCACCTCAGTTTCCTCATCTGGTATAATTCTCACGGTTCAAGAACATTTCCCACACTACCTCTGTTTCCCCACCTCCACTCCCTCTATCCTTCCATCTCCATCACCATTCTTATAACCACACCCTCCCTCCTGTTACTTTCATTCATACTGCCAGTACGATAGAAGCACAATGATGCATAAATTTACTCAGGTTCAAAGTAATCAATGTTCATATGTTACCAATACTATATAGTTCACTCTTACGAACACAGGTAAAGAATGGCCCGTGAAACCTGGTCGTGATGGCAATGTGGAGCAAACAAAACTCAACAGTAGATTATATTCTATATTTGCCTTCAGATAATATACAAGTATGTACACTATGTGCAGTATATACTGACAGAATAGTAAGTGTACACCACGGTCACAGAAGGCAAAGCAGAAGCCAGAGAATGTGCACCCTGCTTTACCGGAAGCTAAGCAAGTCTGCCAATGCTTACCACAAGTGAAGCACATTGTTTCAGCTTTGGCAGGCTTGCCTGTGATGGCCAGTGGACCAAGGTACTGATTTAATGACGGGTACCCTATTGATCGTTTTAAACCCTTAGCACCTGGTTTGCTAGCTGGGAGGTAGCCTATATGGGAGTGTGACATACACCAAATAAATTGTAAGATACTCTTTGCATGCCACCCCCCCCCCCCAAAAGGGCTCTAATAGCTGGGACTAGGCCTCTACCTCCATGAGTAGCATGCCGCCATGGAACTGAACAATAAAGGAACCGCTTCTTCCCTCAATCATGCTGCTTTAGAGGAATCACAACCCGATTTTAACATCATGTTATAAAAAAAAGGACTCCTGATATGATTTCAAAATTCTCCATGACGAAATACTGTACATTCCTGATCTAGACTCATGCTACACAATGACCACATGCCAGTGGCCACCAGCAAGTAATTTCATCTTGTACAATCGGGCTCAACTTTTCCTCGAGACTGAAAGTCAAACTCTACCCTAGAGCAAGACAGCAGACAGTAGAGCTAACATCGACTGAAGACACCTGCAGATGGCAGGAGAATGTCTCCTTACTAAGAAAAAAAATAAAAACATCATTTTAAAAACAACATATTAATATAGAGGGGTAAACGAAGAGCTAAACTTCCCTATATGGTTCCTAACATATCCTAAACCTATACACAGGAAAGAGTGTCTGCCAGCACATTCTTCTTGCTGATATGTATGACTAGTGTTATAGGGCTGCAGCTTGAGACTCCAACTCATCAGACGTGTATTGTGTTTTTTCATGGTGTAGAGGTAGACTAGCGGATTGTGATTACTGTAGACTGTGACCACCTGGCATGACTTCCCCACGAATATCTCGAAATGCTCATTGTAAGTATCGGAGTTAGGGCTTCTTTCTCTATGGTCGCATAAGCCCTTTGGTGAGCTAGATATTTGACTGAGAAGTAAGCGACTGGCTGAAACTATTTTTCCCCAGATTTCTGTAGGAGTGCTGCCCCACACCTGACTCGCTACAACACTTGCAAAGTTCTGTCAGAAGCACCTGTAGAAACCTACTATCCCTTGAAAACGTTGGAGGGATTTCCTATCATGAGGTACTTTACCACTACCTACTTTATGGCCCAAAAAAGTAATAGTAGACTGGCCAAAGGATGACTTGAATAAATTGCCAGTTAACTGAAACTCTTGAACCTCTCAAAGAGAACTTTAAGTCGAGAGACATGTTCGTCCCATGTATCGGAAACTACTGCTATAGCGTCCAAATAAACCTTATAGTCCTTTACTAGCCTGATGGATCAGCCTCTGGAATGCGGCAGGCGAGATCTGCATTCCGAACGGGGTCACAGTGTATTAATAGTGACCTGGTATCATGAAGATAGATATTTCCTTCGCTTTATCTGTCAAAGGTACCTGATAGTAACCTTTAGGGAGGTCTTGTTTAGAGATGATAGAGACCTTATCCACTAAGTCCATTACATTATCCAAACTTGGCAGAAGGTAAGCATCAAGAACAGCAACCTCACTAACCTTATGGTAGTCTGTACACATTCGAAAACCTCAATCAGACTTCTTAACAAGGATACATGATGAAGCCCACGGACTGGACGACTCCTTCACTAATCCGTGTTCTAACAGAAATGCTACCTCCTGTTGAAGTAGCTTTTGTTTTTCTGAATTAGCTCTGTAGGGGGAGAGTGTAATAGGCTTAGTGTTTCCGACATCTACATCATGATATTCCAGAGTACATTTTTTCGGGACATCCTAAAATATGTCAGGGTAAGTTTGTATGAGGGCAGTTAGACTTATTTTTATTCTTTAGAAAGCGCTGACATTAAAGAGGTAGGATCCTTGAGGAGAACAGAATTAGAAAGTTTAACTTGGTTCTGGAATAATGTGCAGGGAATCAGGGTCCTCTACAGAGGCAGAGGGCAGAGTCATTACTGGGACTTTATGTAGGCTATTAAACATTTTAATCTGATTTACATGGTAAATTTTACTTTCCGTGTGTTTGTCAAGGGGAGCTACAACATAATTTACATCAGAAACTTTACTTATTATTTGCACTGGTTCCATGAATCTAGCTTCTAAGGTGTGACCATGTGCAGGTTCCTGCACCAGAACCTTGTCTCCTTGATTAAAGGAGCGAAACTTTGCCTTTCTGTCATACCTTTGTTTCATAGGTTTTGGAGTAGATTTTTAAGTTAGCCTTAGCCAACTTGCAATCTTGAATTAGGGTTGTAGAGTACTATGTGGACGTCTTCTGCCATCCATCCTTCCTTGAATAATCGTAGAGGACCTCTTACATTGTGCCCGAAGATCAGCTCAAATGGACTGAACCTTGTTGATTCCTGCACGGTTTCTTTCATTGCGAACAGAAACAGAGAAAGTGATTCATCTCAGTCTGTAGGAAAATGCGTGTAAAAGGTTCTCACCATAGTTCTTAATGCCTGATGGAATCTTTTCAGGGAGCCTTGAGACTTAAGGAAATCGACGTAATCTTAAACTAAGCAGCAAACATTAAAAGTAATTCAGGCTCACTCATTAAAGTAATCCATAATTCCGTCCCCCCCCCCCAAAAAAAAACATTCAAAGTAATGCACAGTTAACACTTATTAAGTAGTTTATAATTTACCTGCACATATACAGAAATATATAATTAACAAACACACACACACACACGTGAATGTCTTGACGAAAATATATGGATGATATGACGGGAGAGACTCAGAGATGTCCATGTTTACAGATGATGTGAAGTAAATGAGGAGAATTCAGTCGGAGGAGGATAAGGCAGGGCTACAGAGGGACCTGGACAGGCTGCAGGCCTGATCCAGCAACTGGCTTCTCGAGTTCAACCCCACAAAATTTAATGCCATGAGGATCGAGGAAGGCCAAAGAAAACCGCAGAAAGAGTACAGTCTAGTAGGCCAAAGACTACAAATCTCACTCAAGGAAAAGTATCTTGGGGTGTGTATAATACCGGGCACATTTCCCGAGGCGCACATCAACCAAATAACTGCTTCAGCATATGGGCGTCTAGCAAACCTAAGAACAGCATTCCAACATCTCAGTAGGGAGTCGTTCCGGGCCCTGTACACTGTGTACGTCAGTCCCATATTGGAGTATGCGGTTCCAGTTTTGAACCCACACCTGGATAAGCACATCAGGTTTCCAACGAGAAGAATCCTGGAGCTAAGGGGTATGTCCTACGAGGAGAGGCTAAGGGAACTCGACCTGATGACGCTGAAGGACAGGAGGGACAGGGGGAGGGGATGATTACGATACATAAAACACTGAGAGGAACCGACAAGGATGACAAGTTTTAAAGGCTCAGATGAGTCACAGGGATGTTAGGAAGTATCTGTTCAGTCATGAGTTGTCAGGAAGTGGAATATACTGGAAAGTGAGGTGGTGGAGGCAGGTACCATACATGACTTTAAGAAGAGATGATAAAGATCATGGAGAAGGGACAGAGTAGACCTAGTGGCGACCTGTGACGAGGTGGGGCCAGAAGCTATGATTCGACAGGTTCAACCACAATTAGGTGAACACACACACACACACACACACACACCAAAAAACCACACACAATACACAGCCACGCACACACACGCACACACCACACACCACACCCACAAACACACACACACAACACAAATGCCACACCACCACACACAACCCGAGATTGGTGAAAAAAAACTGGAGGACCAAGCGGGGAAAAAAGGGGAAAGGGCCCTACAATGGATGGGGAATATTGGGAAAGACAGCAGCGTGTCATGGTCGGGGTGAGGTGTCAGAGGGGCACCTGTACCAGGGGGGGCCCCGCGGGGTCAGTCCTGGCCAGTGTGTTTCTGGTTTTTGGAACGACATGACGGAAGGAAATTTGACTCGAGGTGTCCCTGTTTGCAGATGACGGAATTTGATGGAAGAATTCCTCGATCAAAGACCAGGCAGCGAAAAAAAATGGATCTGGACAGGCTGCGCCCGGGTCCAGCAATTGGCCCCGGGAGTTCATCCACCAAGTGCAAAGTCATGAAGATTGGGGAAGGGAAAAAGGGGGCCCGCAGAGGGAAAGTACAGTCTGGGGGTCAGAGCTCAAACCTCACTCAAGGAAAAAAAGTTTTGGGGTGAGTATAACCCCGGCACATCCCCCTGAAGCGCAATCAACCAATAACTGCTGCAGATAGGGGCGCCTAGAAAAACCTCAGAACAGCATTCCGACACTTTAAGGAATATTCGGGGCCCCTGTACACCGGTACGTTGGCCCCTATTGGAGTATGGGCCCCTTTTTGGGAACCCAACCCCTACCCAAAGCACGTAAAGAAAACTAGAGAAAGTGCAAGGTTTGAAAACAAGCTAGTCCCAGAGCTAAGAGGTATGTCCTACGAGGGGAGGTTTAAAGGGGAAAACAACTGACGGGACACTGGGGACAGGAGAGTAGGGGGGACATATAACGAATACAAAATCTAGGGAATTGACAAGGTGGGCAAGACGGATGTTTTCCCGAGTTGGACACAGTAAAAAGGGGACACGTTGGAAGCTGAAAACACAGTGAAACAGGGTGTTTGGAAGTATTTCTTTAGCCACAGAGTAGTCATAAGTGGGAAAAGTTTGGGAAACGATGAGTGGAGGGAGGATCCCTACATAGCTTTAAGCGAGGTATGATAAAGCTCACGGCTCGGGAGAGTGACCCGTAGCGAGGAAGGGCGGGGCCAGGAGCTCGGACTCGACCCCCGCAACCTCAACTAGGTGATAAAAATTAGGTGAGTACACACACACATACACACAAACACACACACACCCCACCACACACACACACCCCCACACACACATACACACACAGGCGCACACACACACACCACACACAACACAAACACACACACACACACACACACCACACATGCACACACACACACACAAAACACACACACACCCCACACACACACACACAAAACACTCACACACACCGCACACACAACACACACAGGTCAGGTCAGGTATCCCATGCAGACGTGGGTGCACAAGGCCCCGAGAACCTTAGTGTTTTAAGGCGTGCAGTAACTGCTAGCAGTAATCCAGTGGTAGTGACAACGTCAGTAAACAATCCTACGAGTTATAACCAAAGTTATTAGTTAAAACAAGTCGAGAGGAAGCCTGGAATCAGTAATATTTCAAAGTGACAAACCGTTGGGGGTTACTAGGTGCTGTTGCCACACAGATTCAAATTACAAAGATAAAAAGGCGAGTGTGGAAGCGGGAGTTCAAGAATTACCAGCGTTTGGTTAAAAAGGGTGTAATGGGGGGAAACCATAGAGTGAGAGGAAAAACGTAAAAAAAAAAAAAAAAAAGAAAGGAAAAATAAAATATACAACAAGGGAAGGTAGCAGTCGTAGGCCTGCTGAGGCAGTGACGCCCACAACAAGTTGTGTGCCATTATACATATAAAGTGAAGTGTATATAAGTGTATACTATCATAAGTGAAAAGTGATATCGTGTGATGAACGCGGGATGTATGAGCATATATGGTTATAAACATCACGGGTGAAGGATCTCCAAAATAGTGAAAGAAGGCCTAAGTACGACGACTACGTCATCAGCATCTGGCAACTTGTCACCGCACCATGCAGAGCAAGTACTCACTTACCTATTGTGGTTTGCATGTTGCATCCTGGCGTCTGGCCTTGCATCACTGTTAGATACTGGTCATTCACTCCTGCAAGCTATTACGAGAATTAGTGTAGAAATAGCACAGTTAAAGTGAAGATAGTGTTGAGGAGAGGGTGAGGAGGAAAGCAGACTAGCGAGGGGTAAGGTAGTGTTTCTACCGGTAGTTATTAGCAGTAAGAATACTTAGGAAGCTAGGAAGTCCTCTCTCAATGTGAACAAGGAATAGGATAATAACCAGCAATAATTGATACCCAGAAAGGGCAATAAGTGGAGAGAGTAGCATTACTTGGAAAGACAGCTGAGACTAAATTTGAGCCTACACGACAGAGAGGTATAAAAGATCTTTCAACCACACCACCTACCCCCCACTAACCATCCCTCCCTCACACACACACACACACACACAAGGGTAGACACTTATAGAAGCTTTAGACCCTAGTAGCAAGTTCCGCTTTTTATAACCCAGAATTACTGGTATGTATTAGCAGTATCTCCCCCTAAACACCTCCCCCACACACATGAAGACACCACTATACACAAACACACCTGCACTAGGACAATATGGTAACTAACTAGGCGAATACACACACACACACACACACCCCACACACAAAACGAACACGCATGAACACACACACATACACAAGCACATATACACTTGACACAAAACACGTACCCCCCCCCCCCCCTAACCACCTCTCCCCCTTCCCTAACCACCTCCCCTTACCCACCAAACCCCCCCCCAAACCATCTAACCCCTCCCCTATACCAATCTAACCCCTCCCCAACTACCTCCCCCCTCCAATAATCACCCTCCCGTCCCCTATAACCATCCATCCCTCTCTCTCTCAAGCACGTACTCCCCTCCCTAACCACCTCTCCCCCCTTCCTAACCACCTCACCCTAGCCCCCGACCCCCCCCCCAAACCATCTAACCCCTCCCCCAAACCATATAACCCCTCCCCCAACTATCTCTAACCCTCAAATAACCATCTTCCCCCTCTTCATAACCATCCATCCCCTCTCCCCCCAACCATCTATTCCCCTCCCCCTAACCACCCCTCCCCCTTCCTTCTGTGGAGCAACGGGGGAACCTAGAACTAGGATGAGAACAAGGGGCTCGAAGGACGAATCTGGGGGGAGGACTGGGAAACAGAGCTCAAAAAAAGGGAGGAAGACTGGGGAAGGAGACTAGAAGAGCTGGCAAGGAAGATGGAAGAGAGGTTAGAAGTAGAATGCAGAAGGTGGAAGCAACATGCCACAACAGCAGAAAACAAGATAAAGAGATTAGAAGAGGAGCTGAGACATCTGAAACAGCATAAAGACAAAGATATTACAGAAGTAGAATCGGCAATGGCAACATCAGACACAGACAACAGGTCTGAAGGGAGCATGGAAAATAAACTGTATGCAGAGGTCCTGTCAAACCCACATGGGGCCAAAACAAAGACAGGAAGCACACTAGGACAAAATGGGAGGTTGAAACACATTGAAGGAAGGAGCATAGGGGCCATAGCTACAGAAGGGACTGAAGGAAGGAACACTCCATGGGAAGGAACTAAAACACATCAAAGGATGGAATGGGAGTCACAGTGGGAGGTGGAAAGGGAGAGATCTATGTTTGTCTATTGGCTAGACGAAGCTAAAGGGGAAACTTATGAGGAAAGAAAGCAGGAGGAGAAAAAAGCGATTGAAGGTATCATGAAGGTGATAGGCGAGGGGGAAATGACCCAGGTGGCAAATTTTCGGAGAATTGGGTGGTTCACAAAGAAAAGGAATCGGCCTCTCAAAGTAATTTTCAAGGCAGAATCAACCCGAACCATGATCCTGCAGGAGAAAGCACGGCTGAGAGGCAGGCAGGAGTTCATGAGTCTGTACCTCGATCGAGACAGAACACAGGAGGAAAGGAAAACGATGAAAGAGAGTTCAGAAAGAAAGGAAAAAAAATGGGAGGAAATGAAAAAGGAGAGCAGAATAACCCAGGAACAAGTGGAAGGACAAGCACACCCCCCAGAAACACCTGCAGAAGGAGACCCCAGCCACGACACCCCCAAGGCAAGTGAACAATCCAAACAACCATCACACACCGATCCCCCTTCCACCCCCCGCACAACAGTTCCATATTAGAACAGAAGTTGAAGGTTTGGTACACAAATGCAGATGGATTAACGAATAAACATGAGGAATGGCATGAAAGAATCAATGAGAAGTCCCCAGACATCATGGCAGTTACAGAAATAAAACTCACGGGGACAGTAACAGATGCAATCTTCCCACCAGGATACCAGATCATGAGGAAAAATAGAAGGGGCAGAGGGGGAGGTGGGGTTGCTCTGCTAGTAAAAAACAGATGGAAATTCGAGAAAATGGAAGGCATAGATGAGATGGGAGAAAGAGACTACATAGTAGGTACACTTCAGTCTGGGGAACACAAGGTAGTCATTGCAGTGATGTATAATCCACCACAGAACTGCAGGAGGCCAAGAGAGGAATATGAAGAGATCAACAGAGCAATGGTGGACACACTTGCTGAGGTGGTAAGAAGAGCTCACTCCAGCAGAGCAAAGTTGCTGGTTATGGGGGATTTCAACCACAGGGAGATTGACTGGGAAAACCTGGAGCCACATGGGGGTCCCGAAACATGGAGAGCCAAGATGATGGACGTGGTGCTGGAAAACCTCATGCACAAACATGTTAAGGAGACTACCAGAGTGAGAGGGGAGGATGAACCAGCAAGATTGGACATCATGTATGAGAGTCCCCTAGGAGCTAGCGACCACGTGGTTCTGTGCTTTGAATATATAGTAGAGCTGCAAGTGGAGAGAATAACAGGAGTTGAATGGGAAAAGCCTGACTATAAAAGAGGGGACTACATAGGGTTGAGGAACTTCCTGCAGGAGGTCCCTTGGGACAGAGAACTGGCAGGAAAGCCAGTAAATGAAATGATGGAATATGTAACAACAAAATGCAAGGAGGCAGTGGAAAGGTTTATTCCCATGGGCAACAGAAACAACGGGAAGACCAGAACGAGCCCCTGGTTTACCCGACAGTGTAAGGAGGCAAAAACAAAGTGCAATAGAGAATGGAAAAAGTATAGAAGGCAGATAACACGCGAAAATATGGAGATCAGTCGCAGAGCCAGGAGCGAGTACGCACAGGTAAGGAGGGAGGCCCAGCGACAGTATGAAAATGACATAGCATCGAAAATCAAGACTGACCCGAAACTGTTGTATAGCCACATCAGGAGGAAGACAACAGTCAAAGACCAGGTGATCAGATTAAGGACAGAAGGGGGAGAACTCACAAGAAATGACCAGGAGGTATGTGAGGAGCTAAACAGGAGATTTAAGGAAGTTTTTACATTAGAGACAGGAAGGGCTGTGGGAAGTCATCATAGAAGGGAACATCAAGAGGGAATATACCGCCAAGTGTTGGATGACATACGAACAACCAAGGAGGAGGTGAAGAAGCTGCTAAGTGACCTTGATACCTCATAGGCGATGGGACCAGACAACATCTCCCCATGGGTCCTTAGAGAAGGAGCAGAGATGCTGTGCGTGCCTCTAACCAAAATCTTCAACACATCCCTTGAAACTGGGCAACTACCTGAGAAATGGAAGAGAGCAAATGTAGTCCCCATATTTAAGAAAGGAAACAGAAAGGAGGCACTAAACTACAGATCTGTGTCTCTGACATGTATTGTGTGCAAAGTCATGGAGAAGATTATCAGAAGGAGAGTGGCCGAACTCCTGGAACGGAACAAGATTATAAATGAAAACCAGCATGGGTTCATGGAAGGCAAATCTTGTATCACAAACCTCCTGGAGTTTTATGACAAGGTAACAGAAGTAAGACACGAAAGAAAGGGGTGGGTTGATTGCGTTTTCCTATACTGCAGGAAGGCCTTTGACACAGTTCCCCACAAGAGATTAGTGCAAAAGCTGGAGGATCAGGCGCATGTAACAGGGAGGGCACTGCAATGGATCAGGGAATACCTGACAGGGAGGCAGCAACGAGTCATGGTACGTGAAGAGGTATCACAGTGGGCGCCTGTGACGAGCGGGGGTCCCACAGGGGTCAGTTCTAGGGCCAGTGCTATTTTTGAAATATGCGAACGATATGATGGAAGGAATAGACTCTGAAGTGTTCCTATTCACAGATGATGAGAAGTCTTTATAGGAATTGTGAGCCTCAGCATACAAGTCAGCGGCCTCAGCAACTTCCTCAGCTTTAATCAGATTACGTTCTCTAATGAATGTTCTTATCTGGTGGGGAAGAGCTGTCAGGAACTGGTCAGCAACCATGAAGTCTCTAAGAGATTCATAACTGTGATCAATTCCTGAACTCTCTATCCAAAAGTCGAACAAACGAAAGAGTGTTACTTGTAACTGCTGAAAGTTTTGGCCAGGCTGTAAGGTGGCATACCTGAAATCTTTCCTGTAAGAATTTGTGGTTTTTTGATATGCTTTAAGGATTGCTTTCTTCAGTAGGTTATAATTACATATGATATCCTGCGACAAAGTTGCATAGATATTCAAAGCTGTACCAGAAAATAACATTCCTTACCTGGTAGCCCAGGTGTCAGCAGGCCATTCACAGAGGGTAGCGGTATTTTCAAACCTAATAATGTATGAAGTAATGTCTTCACCCTCTGTGAAGGGAGGTAAATTAGGTGTTGAAATATGTGCACTAGTTGCATGATGTTCAATTACTCCTTCCTCTAATTGTTGTTGTGAAAAAGTTAACTTTTTATTCTCTAATTCAAGGCGAGATTTCTCTACCTCGCGATCTTTTTCCCTTTCTCATGTTCTCTATCTTTTGCTTTTTCCTCAAGTTCTCTCAATTTAACTTGTTCCTCACGTACTTTAGCTCTCTCCTCACGATCAAGTCTATCATGCTCCTTTTTCTCCTCTCTTTCTCTTTCTAACTGTCTTTCTTGATTTTCTCTTTCAATTCCATCTCTCTCCTTTTTCTCCTCTCTCTCAAGGTTCTCTTTCTCCTTTCTTTCTCTTTCCTGGATCTTGGAGCTAATGAAAGCTTCTAAATTTTTCCCTGTTATTCCTAACTTACTGCCAGTGTTCATCCAAAACTGGTATTCCTCCATACTTGCAAGAATAACTTAAACTACCAGGGGAAAATGAAACGGATATATCAAAGAAAACGGAGGGTTCAATTCCTGCTCCGCTCAAACTGTAAATAAATCGGAGGGTTTGATCCCTGCTTCGATTAAACGGTATGTATGAATAAAATCGGAGGGTTATATGCCGGCTCCGACCAAACAGTAAGTTGAATGGGGTCACTTGACCATCCAATCTTTTCACCAACAAATCAAGAGTGTCCTACAACAGTTTCCTTGATATAATAAATAGAACTCAATGAAACAACTTGTCACTGGAAAATCACGGATCCCTAGAGTCTATTCCTCCAAATCGTTTCAAGCTCAAAAATAAAGGTGACAGAATTAACTAGTATATCCTGCCTTGACTTGACTTACAATAAATTGAGACTATAACAATCACCAAATATTTTAAATACCTGTACTGTAGTCCTACCATAGAGAATGATTACTCATGGCTGGTGGTAACCGTCTGTGGTATGCGCTGTTGAAGTTCCAATGGTAGATTCGAGATGGAGTCGAATCTTGATTCAGTCGAGTAATCCTTGGCAAGGTCGCCACTTGTGAAGGCTTACTCAGCCCTGTAACAACTTCAGTATTACCAAGGCTCGCTCCTCCTCAGGAAAATTTGTCATAGGGGTTCTTAAATGGAGATGTCGAGGGTTGAAGGTAGACACACTTGTTGGATGGTAACATATATTGTCAGACTGAGGTGATGAGGAATGGAGCCCAGCCTTGCCGTGTTCTTGTCTGGATGGTCTGCCGCCGAGTGAGAGGGAGGCAGAGGTACGAGCCTACACATGCGCATCCCGTGACGTCACACAAAGTCACAGACCTACAAGGGATCTCCTGTCTAAAGCACATGGATGATACTAATATGCTATGCTATATAACACAGGGATCAGCAACTATGCTGACAAATTAATGAATAGAAAAAGAATGATAACTGTCAAATATAAACACTTTATTATTTAGAAATGAAAATATAAAACAATTATATATGAATCTGTATCCTACTTGAAAGAGAAATGAAAAATGAAAAATATAAATGATATCTGACTTCAACGCTAATATATACAGTTAAACTTGGGTGTCTGGTTGATGTTGACACCGTCTTGTAGAAATTGTAGCCGTTGTTGATGATGTGGGGGGGTCACAGGTGTTGAGTGACAACCCAACGACTAGTTCTTCACAGAGTCTTTAGCCTTGAATAGTCTGTCCCGATGATAGGAACGCAGGTTCTTCACCATTGCAAAGATGAGTAGTTGCCTGCGTTTGACTACAATTAATTAGGTAGGTAGATCAAAAAGTGACGTTCCATGACTTGTGAAAAGTCCGTCTCCTTCAACACTGTTTCTTTAGTTGCCAGATGACCCGAGCTGACATTCCAAGAGTTGTGCTGGGAGTTGTGAGTCAAGTGATTACTGTTTGGTTGGAGCCCCACAAGTCACCTTTCCGGGTGGAAAAAAAAGGGGGGGGGGATAGCGGGAGCTAGACACTGACCCTACCTTAACAAGCAGCCGGCAATCAAACTATCGTCAACATATACTCGCTCGCTACTCATATCTGTTGAACTTTTCCCTCACAGTCTTTAATTCATGATGGTAATGCTGGAGCAGTAGTAATTGTAAATGAGATATGGCCGGAACCTGAAGAAGATCTTGATATCTTAGGGTGAAATCTGATTCTATGTTAACTATGAAGAACCACATAGTAAACCTTACAATCACGGTAGCAAGGAAGGTAACAGCACTTAGACATATCTCGCATCTGCTTGACAGTAGAGAATGCAAAACGCTATTCAAGGCAGAAGTACTCTCACACCTTGAGTATGCTCCACTGTCTCGGACTGCCTATCCCCGTCTCATCTACGATTTCTTGACAGAACAGAGAACAGAGTAAGGCAACTTATCTCTCACAAGGACCCCTCCTGGATAGATCTGTCACTCCAGCGGAACATTCAACACCGAAAAAATACAGGTGTTTTAATTACTATATACATGGCTTATATTGTCAAGGTACTACATTTGTCTCAACTTCGCGGCAATGAGAATACTCCTTTTAAACAACAAGATTAGCAGCAATCAGCAGCTATAATACAACTGTGCGCTTCTCAAGATCCCTTCATCTGAGATCATTCGGTCCTAGAATGATGCCAATCTGAAGCATGCTCGTGCACCATAACATCGCTGTTAAAGAAGTCAGTTGACCAAATGATGTCGCTGACCCACAGATTGATCCACCTTCAACGTGTTCGCTGTTCCCATTTTTTTTTAACAATGAGAAGACGTTCAAATGAGCTGTGGTAACAGTTCTCTTCTTGTATATAAAAACAGGTACTCTTAACCTATGTTAAAATCCAATAGTAAACAGAGGGAGAAAGAGAGAGAGACAGACAGACAGAGACCGACAGACAGACACACATACAAATAATTTCTCACAAACATTACAACGAGAAGAAATAAAATATATTTTTAATATTAATCCAAACATATATTTGCAGTCTTCATAAAAAAATTGTGAGGTCTCACATTCCAGCAGCAAAAGAGAGTCGCTCCTAATGCGGAAATTATTTTTCGTTCCACCGTTACACTTCTAAATTAAAAGACTTACTCGGATGACTTTCACTTTTTAACCAGCCTTCGAGTGCATGTGTGTGAACTCACATATTTGTACCCACGTATTTGGAGTTGAAGGGGTTGAGCTACAGCTCCTGTTACCACCTCCCTCTGACCGCTTTGGTTCATTCTCTAGAATGCCTTTTATTAAATCTATGTATGGATCCTACCTCTACCACTTAGGTGTCAAGGTTGTTTGACTTCCTGATCTCTCTGAAGACTAAGGTAAAATTTCTAGCTTTGCTCTCCTATACCTCACAACCGCCACTCGATAAGGCTTTTCCTTCTACCCTGTCAACTCCTCTCTGAACTGAACTGAAAACTCACAGGTAAGACCCATAAGGGGTGACGAGGGGAAAGTGGGAACAGACGAAGGACAGAGGTAAGGAAGGAATGGGGGGGAGGCTGAAGATGTAGCAGGATGGTGGGGCAGAGCATAGTTTGTTCCTAGTTATTGTGTTTGAGTACGAAGGAGCTTTGAGTTAGTGATTTTCTTTTGGGTCTGTGATTGGTGTTCTGTTACGGCAGATTTTCCACATGACTGGTCTGTGTTTGATGTACTCCTGAATAAAGAACTTTTGCTCATTGCTTCTCCTATCTGTCTAAGTCTGTTTCTTGTTTTCACTCTCAGTGTTCCCTCTCCTGCTCGTTCTGTCCTGATCGAAGTATACATGATGGTGGTATAAACCTTGGTAATAAATACCGACAAGTTGGTTTAGAAAGACACGTAAGCAAACACTATAACATATTTATTAGAAAACGTTTCGGTCCTGGGACCTTGATCAAGGTCCCAGGACCGAAACGTTTTCTAATAAATATGTTATAG
>NC_069422.1:8520489-8525489 GCF_026875155.1 Cherax quadricarinatus | reverse complement strand
TTGCTACATTTCCATATCTCATTAACGGGCTTCCCTCCCAGTTCCTGTCCCACTGAACCCCCGTTCGGGTAGTTCCTCATTCCTGTGTATCCCCTTTCTTGTTTTTGGCTTCATTCTCCGGGCCTTTCCTGCTTCCCCCTCCACTTGTAGCTCACGTGTTTCGAAGTTTAAAACCCCACATGGTCACTGGCCCCAAGGGGTTTTTCATATGTGAGTCCTCATATCTGCACTACTGAAGGTGAATACTAAGTCCACCCTTGCTGTTCATCCCCCCTCTCCTTGTATGTCCCTTACGTGTTGGTACATGAATTCCCAGTACCACCTCCATCTCTTACCCCTCCATGTTCTTGCCCCCCAGTGGGCCCAAAGTTCCCCCAACGATCCCCTTGGGTTAAAGTCCCCCTGATCGGAAGCTTTGCCGCATCATGACTTTTTCTGCCCTCTACCAGGGGTTTTCAACCATCCTCTATTGCCTCGCGTACTCTTGCCTTGGCCTCCTCTGTTCTGTGGGGGGTTTATACATCACTGCTATTACCACCTTGGGACCTCCAGATGAAGTTTTCCCCCTATGTAATCATTTTCTTCTCCGCTATCTCCTCTCCCAGCTCATCAAAATTCCGCGATTTTTGATCAGCAACGCCACTCCTCCACCCCCCCTGTTCCCCTGTCTTCCTCGGATTGGTACCCCGTTGGAAAGATGGCTCTGTTACAACCTGAAAAGTTTGGTTTCTGTAAGAGCTATGATGTCCGTGATGCTTCTTTGCTCTTTCTGCCACTCCTCCCACTTATTTTTATCCATCAGCGTTTGTGTACCATACCTTCAGTTTCCTTTCCAACACTGTGGTTTGGGGCCTGGGGGGGGTGGGACCTGGTGGATACTGTGGATTCTATAGTCGTGTTGGGTGGGGGTTGGGGGGAGGGGATGTATGTGTGTTGGGATGGGGATAGGTTTTTTAGGGTTTCTAAAAGTAGTTTGTGTGTGGGCTTCCCTTGCGTTCTTTCCTGCTCGATTTGAACCTCTGCTAAATTCCTCCTTGACTCTTTTCCTTTTTAGCTCCTTTCGTTTTTTTGTCTCTCCCCTCAGCTGCTGTCTTTTCTGATTTTTTTCGTCTCGTCAGGAAACACCCCTTGTACTCTTCCGAGTATTTCCCCAAATCGGGTTTCTCTTGGGGTCCTGTCCGCCTGTTTCCGTCCGAGAACAGCTGATTGGCTTTTCCCCTTCGAGTACCCCCTATTCTCTGAAAAATTTACAATCTCGTCCATCCTTCACCTTTTTCCGTGATATTTTTCAATCTCCTTTCCTTTTTCCTGCTTCCTTTCGTGTGTTCCTTTCCTCTCTCTCCCAAGCCCGGGTAAACATGATTTTGTCTTTCTTCCCCCCATTGGGGTCACCCTCGTGACTCTGGATCCTGGGCCCGTTGTGGTCGTGACTCACCTAGTTGTACTACATAGTTGAGGGTTGCGGGGTCGATCCGAGCTCCTGGCCCCCCCTTTTACTGATCCCTACTAGGTCACTCTCCCCGAGCCGTGAGCTTTACGTACCTCTGCTTAAAACAGTAGGATCCTGCCTCCACTAAACGCTTCCCAAAATATTCCACTACGACTACTCTGTGGGTGAAGAAAAAACTTCCTAACATCCCCGTGATTCATCGGTCTTTACTTTCCACTGTGTCCCCTTGTTCTGGTCCAATTCCCGGAACTCCTGTTTTTTTTGTCCCCCTTGTCAATTCCCTCAGATTTTTTATGTCGTTATCATTCCCCCCTATCTCTCCGCCCCCAGTGTCGTCAGGTTTTCCCCCAACCTCTCCTCGTAGGACATACCCCTTACTCTGGGACTAGTCGTTGCAAACCTTTGCACTTTCTCTATTTTTTTACGGGCTTGGCTAGGTGTGGGTTCCCAAAATGGGCCGCATACTCCAATATGGGCCTAACGTAAACGGGGTTTCGGGCCTGAACGATTCCTTATTTAAAATGTCGGAATGCTGTTCGAGGGTTTGCTAGGCCCCTATTCAGCAGTTATTTGGTTTATGTGCGCTTCAGAGAATTCCTGGTGTTATACCACCCCCAAATCTTTTTCCTTTAGTGAGGTTTGAATCTCGACCCCTAGACTGACTCCGTCTGCGGCCTTCTTTTCCCCTTCCCCAATTTTTCATGACTTTGCACTTGGTGGATTGAACTCCAGAGCCAAATTTCTGGGCCAGTTTTGCAGCTGTCCCCGACCCCCTTTTTATTCTGCCGGTCTTTTACGAGTGTATTCTTCTCATCAACTTTTCCCTCTCTGCAAACAGGACACCTCAAGTCTATCCTTTCGCATGTCGTTCACAAATACCAAAACCACTGGTCCTAGGACGACCCCGCGGGGCCCCCCCGGTCACAGGGGGGCCCCTCGACACCTCGCCCCTACCCTGACTCGCTGCTGTCTTCCGACAAGTATTCCCTGATCCATTGTTTGCCTTCCCTGTTATCCCGCTTGGTCCCCAGTTTTTGCACCAATCCTTGGTGGAACTGTGTCAAAACCCCTTTTTGCAGTCCAAAAAATGCAATCCACCCCCCACCCTTCTCTTTGTCTTACTGCGTCACCATGTCAAAGAAACCCAGTAGGTTTGTGACACAGGGTTTCCCCCCCTGAAACCATGCTGGGCCTGTTGATGAAACATTCCTTTCAGTGTTTCCACCACTCTTCTCCTGATAATCTTTTCCATGATTTTGCATACTATACAGTCAGTGACACTGGGGCTGTAGTTTAATGGGTTCATGTCTGTCCCTTTTTTTAAAAATTGGGGTACATTTGCTTCTCCAGCCCCAGGCAATCTCCCTGTTTTTGATAAAGTATTGAAATTGTTGTTAGGGGGACACATAGCGCCTCTGCTCCCTCTCTCAATACCCCTGGGGAGATTTTCTGGCCCCTTGCCTTGAGGTATCTAGCTCACCCGAAGCCTCTCACTTCTTCCTCGGTTGTGTGCACTGTGTCCGCCTTGGTGGTGTGCCCCACCTCTCCTCTTTCTGGAGTCCCTTCTGCTCCCCTGTGAACACTTCTTTGAAAACCTTGTTGAGTTCTTTACATACTTCCCGGTCATTTCCGTTGTCTCTCCTCCTTCCTTCCTTACCCGATTACCCGGTCCTTGACGTTGTTTTCCTCCTGATGGCTTACAACAGTTTCGGGTCAAATTTTGGGTTTCGCTGCTATGTCTTTTTTATATTTTCTTTGGCCCCCCCTTCTTACTGGGCTATTTATTTCTGGCTTAATGTTCCCTTATTTTCCTGGGTCCTTTGCCTTCTATATTTCTTTCCATCCCAGCCCTTTGGTTTTTTGCCTCCCTGCACCTTTGGGTAAACCATGGGGCCCTCCTGGTTTTTCTTTTCCCTGTTCCCTTGGGGACAAAACCCCTCCCCAGCCTCCTTCATTTTTTTGCTACATATTCCCCACTTTAACTGGGGGTTTCCCTGCCGTTTCTCTGTCCCACTAACCCCGTTCAGGGAGTTCCCCATTCCTGTTATCCCCTTTCTTGTAGTTTGGGTTCATTTGCCTGGCCCTTCCGCTTCTCCCCCACTTTTAGCCTACTGGGTATTCGAAGCTAAACCACATGGCACGGCCCCAAGGGGCTTTTTATATTATGTCCTCGATAACTGCACTACGAAGGTGAATCTAAGTCCACCTTGCGGTTCATCCTCTCCTCCTCTCTTGTAGCCCTTAGTTTGGTACATGAAGTTCCCAGTACCCCCTCCATCACTTACCCTCCCAAATACTTGGCCCCCATTGGTCCAATTCTCCCAAACTATCTCCTTTTGGTTAAAGTCACCCCTGATCAGGAGCTTTGCCCTGCAGCTGAGCTTTTTTTGCCACTCTACCATGTGTCAACCACGCTCTATTGCTCCGTCGTCCCCTTGCCTTGGCCCCCTGCGTTCTTGGGGGGTTTTACATCACTGCATTACCCCCCTTTGGGGCCCCCAATGAAGTGTTTCCCCCTATTTTTCACTTTCTTCTCCCCTTCTTCTCTCTCCAGCTCATCAAAATTCCAGCATTTTGATCAGCAACGCCACTCCTCCACCCCCCCTGTTCCCTCTGCTTTCCCCGGGTTTTGGGACCCCCTTGGGAAAAATGGCACTTTATCATACCTGAACTTGGTTTCTGTGAGAGATGACGTCCGGTGATGCTCTTTTTACTCTTTCTTTGTGTGTGGGTGGTGTGTTGTGTGTAGTGAGTGAGTGGTTTTTGTATGTCGCGAGTGTGTGTGTGTGTGTGTGTGTGGTGGTGTGGGGTGTGTGTGTGTGTGTGGTTGTGTGTTGTGTGTGTGGTGTGTGTGTGATGGAGTGAGTGTGTTTGGTGTGTGTGTGTGTGTGTTGTGTGTGTGTGTGTGTTGTGTGTGTGTGTGTTGTGTGTGTTGTTGTGGGTGATGTTGTGACTCACCTATTGTACTCACCTAGTTGAGGTTTCGGGGGTCGAGTCCGGCTCCTGCCCCGCCTCTTCACTGATCGCTACTGTCACTCCCCTGAGCCCCTGAGCTTTTTCATCCTCGCTTTAAAACTATTATGGATCCTGCCTCCACTACATCGCTTCAAAAACTATTCCCTTACGACTACTCTGTGGGTGAAGAAATACTTCCCAACATCCCTTGATTCTCTGGTCTTCAGCTTCCAACTGGTCCCCTTGTTAAATGTGTCCAAACTCTGGAACATCCCTTCTTTGTCACCTTGTCAATTTCCCCTCTATTTTTTATGCTTATCATGTCCCCCCTATCCTCCTGTCCTCCATGCGCAGTTGATTTCCCTTAAACCTCTCCTCGTAGGACAAAACCTCTTACTCTGGGACTAGTCTTTTGCAAACCTTGCACTTTTTCTATTTTTCACGTCTTGGCAAAGGGAGGGTTTCCCAAAATGGTGCGCATACTCCAATATGGGCCTAACGTACCGGTGTACAGGGTCCTAATATTCCTTATTAAGATGTCGGAAAAGCTGTTTGAGGTTTGCCCGGCGCCCATATGCTGCAGAAATTATTTGGT
>NC_069422.1:8400489-8515489 GCF_026875155.1 Cherax quadricarinatus | reverse complement strand
TATTTCTGTTTCCCTTGGGAACAAACCTTTCCTCTGCCTCCTTGCACTTTGTTGCCACATATTCCATCATCTCGTTTAATGATTTTCCTACCATTTCTCTGTCCCACTGAACCTCTTGCAGGAAGTTTCTCATACCTGTGTAGTCCCCCCTTTTATAGTTTGGCCTGTCCCCTTCAGTTTCTGTTACCTTCTCCACTTGTAACTCTACTATATAATCAAAACTCAGAACCACATGATCGCTAGCTCCAAGGGGCCTCTCGTAAGTGATGTCCTCAATGTCTGAACTCCTCAGGTTGAACACAAGATCCAGTTTTGCTGGCTCATCCTCCCCTCTCTCTCTGGTTGTGTCCCTGACATGTTGATGCATGAGGTTTTCAAGTACCACATCCATCATCTTGGCTCTCCATGTTTCGGGACCCCCATGTGGCTCCAGGTTTTCCCAGTCGATCTCCCTGTGGTTGAAATCGCCCATTACCAGTAACTTTGCTCTGCTCGAGTGAGCTCTTCTTGCCAGCTCAGCCAGTGTGTCCACCATCACCCTCTTGTTTTCTTCGTACTCCTCTCGTGACCTCCTGCAGTTCTGTGATGGGTTATACATAACTCCAATGACTACTTTATGTTCTCCAGACTGATTTGTACCTACAATGTAGTCTCTTTCTCCAATCATGTCCATGCCTTCCATTTCCTCAAATCCCCATCGGTGTTTTATGAGCAGTGCAACCCCTCCTTCCCCTCTACTCCTTCTATCTTTCCTCAGGAACTGATATCCCGTTGGGAAGATTGTGTCTGTTATTGTCTCAGCGAGTTTTGTTTCTGTGACTGCTATGATGTCTGGGGATTTTTCACTGATTCTTTCGTTCCACTCCTCATGTTTATTCGTTATTCCATCAGCGTTTGTGTACCAAACTTTCAGTTTCTTTTCTACCACTGTGGTCATGCAAGAATATTGGGGTTGGGGTAGCGAGAGCCTTGGTGGGGACTTATATGGGGCTGTGGTGTAGGTGGGGTTTGTGATGATGGGGGTGGGGTCAGAATGCCCATAAGGGACAGCTGTTGGGGTGAGGTTTGTGATATGGGGGTTGGTGGCAGTGAGTGGGTTGTAGTATAGGTTGCTCAGTTGCATTGGGAATGTCGCGGTTGGAGTCTTTTGGTGGGAGATTCTGTGGGGTGTGTTTGCCCTTCCTCCTGTGTCTGGGTCCTGCTCATCTTCGTCATTGCCTCTCGTTCCTCCTTGCATCTCTGTACCCTCTCTTTCAGTGTAGTCCTTTCTTCTTGTGTTCTGTCGCGGTCGAGGAATACTCTCTGGTACCCCTGTTTGTCCCTCAGTCTTGCTTTCTCTTGCAGAATCCTGGTTCGAACTGATTCTTCCTTGAAAATTACTTTGACAGGCCGTATCCTTCCACTCGCAAACCACCCAATTCTCTGAAAATTTGTCACCTGGGTCATATCGCCCTCACCTATTGTTTTCATGATGCCTTCAATCATTTTTTTCTCCTCCTGTTTTATTTCTTCGAAGTTGTCCCCCTTGGCTTCTTGGAGCCCATACACAAAAACTGACCTCGCCTTTTCCTCCTCCCACTGAGTCTCCATCTGCTTCCTCTGAGGCATTTTATTTCCTTCCATTGACATGTTCTTGCCTTCAGTCCCTGTCACATCTGAAACTTCTATTCTCAATGAACTGTCTTTCATGACCAGCTGTCCCTTGCTACTGCAGTTGGCTGTTAGAATCTCTTCATATAGCATACCTTCATTGTCTTCAGACCTCTCATTTGATCTTAGTGTGCTCCTCGTCTTTTCCCTGGCCCCACGTGGGTCTGACAGGGCCATCGCGTACGGCATGTCTCCTTTGTTGCTTACCATCCCCTTGTCTGCGCCTGACATTGAATTTCCTGATGTCACATCTGAATTGTCATTTGTCTCTCTAATCTGTTTCAGGCTTTGCAGTTTCTCTTCTAAGCACTGTATCCTAGCTTCTGCTGCTAAGACCTGTACTTCCCACTTCCTGCACTCTTCAGCTATCCGCTCCCCCATTTTCTTACCAAGCTCTACTATCTTCCTTCCCCACTCTTCTTCCCTTTTTTGGAGCTCTAACTCCCAGTCTTTCCTCCATGGTTCGTCCACCAGATCTCTGGTTTTCCGTCCTCTAGGGCCGTATGTATGTATGTATGTGTATATGTGTGTGAATGTGTGAGAACTTTCCTCGTTTTGCCACATCAATAATTTTTTCATCTTGTGAGCATATTATTTTTCTTCACTTGATGAAGCACTTTCTTCCTCCTCTATCTAAATTATTCCATCGGTCAACCACTCAGTTCTCGAGAAAAAGAACTCTAATATCCCTTCGGTTTAGTGATTCCCCCTCAATTTCCATCTCTTGTTATCCCAGTTACAGCAATTAAGAAATCTACATCAACTACCCTCTCAGGTGTCCTCTTTTTCTCCTCTCAGCTAACGAGCTTTAGCCGTTCCTAATTTTTCACATATTTTTGAATTCTGGAAGCCATTTTTCAGCCCAGCTCTTGGCTCTGTGTGACCAAATCTGTTGAGAAATGGCATTACCAGCTAAGTTTAAATATAGGGAAACTTAACTTAGAAAGACAGCTCATCGCCTGCACAGCCGCCCCTGCCGACGAGGTCTTGAGAAGCTGTCAAAGTCATCTCTCAACGGGCTGTAAATGAGTTATAATTTGTAAGATTATAAATTACCCCTAGGGGGTGTATGTCAGCATATTTCATTCACTGATTGCTGACAAACTTACGTGTGTGGACTTAAAGGTCCACATATCACCGGGGTTTATGATAAGTGACTAACTCAAGATTTTATACTCAACTGCGCAGTCAATAGTAGCACATCACGAGTTAGAACACTTACCTGGGTATATGTATCTGACCCGTAATTACGCCCGGATGTCCGTTGAGTTGATTGAAGAATAGTGTTCTTTGAAGAATGCCGCACTACACTCTGTTGGATCGCAACACTCGTTACACTGTTCATCAATAATTGTTCACACAATATCACTGAAGAAGCTGATCACACTTCTCTGTAAGTGTTTATTGTGTTTTGTGAGACACTTTGTTCACACTAACGCACAGATCGTTCTTTGTTGGTTATCCTGGCGTCAGTGTCACTCTCAGTAGAGTCAAAAGTAATCTGAAGATGCCACAACGCCCCACGCCGTCACTGCCCCCAGCACAAAGGAAAAGCTGACCTAGTACTTTTGCTTCCTTGCCACTTCCTCGATGAAGCAAAGCAGAATGTTTAAATCTTGCTGTCTTAAGCATAGACAACAATGTCCACTATCTTTACTAAGGTAATGAAGAGGGAGCAGGATTTTCCTTAATTGTCCTGCTAAGGTAAGAGATGTACTGTCTCTTATTAAAATACACTCTGCAACACTGGACTGCAAGGAGCAGCGGTCGCTTGACCACGTCGCATACTCGTACTGCATCTGCGATCAATTACTCACTGTAGCAGTAAACAAGATGCTTGCCCCTTCTGAGAGGGCTGGGCCCCTCAGGGCTGAAAGGGCTGAAAGGGGCTGAAGGGGGCTGATACCCCCCTCCTAGAGAAAATTTCTCCAAAAAATCAATGTTTTCCATTTGTGGTGTGGCTACTTTTAGCCTTATAGGCCCACACACTCAAATAGCTTTTTATTAATTCTGATAAATTACTGAAACAAATTAAAAACATACCTGGGACAAATTAAGAAACTCTTCAGCCTTTCAATGTTTACGTTATCATCTTAAATATAAACTGATTTCTCACTCATTGAGGTAAATTGGATTTCAATCTTTTTCTTTTAGTATGGTTTTATCAAAAAATTATCTTGAATTTTTATAAAATCTTATAGTAATTAGATACATACTGTCTTACTTTCCTCGTTCAAAAATTTCCGTAACTCTGAAACAGTAACTTAGTAGTTATGTTAAGAATAAATCGTCAGAACTAAATTTTAATAAATTAAATAACTCACGGAATCGTAATAACATGACTGGAAACCACGGAACTAGTGGAGATTGAGTCCAGTTGCTTACGCACTGGCCTGGAATGGCTTACGCACTGGCCTGGAATGGCTTACGCACTGGCCTGGAATGGCTTACGCACTGGCCTGGAGTGGCTTATGCACTGGCCTGGAATGGCTTACGCACTGGCCTGGAGTGGCTTACGCACTGGCCTGGAGTGGCTTACGCACTGGCCTAGAGTGGCTTACGCACTGGCCCGGAGTGGCTTACGCAATGGCCTGGATTAGCTTACGCACTGGCCTGTAATGACTTATGCACTGACCTGGAGTGGTTTACGAACTAGCCTGGAGTGGCTTACGCACTGACCTGGAATGGCTTACGCACTGGCCTAGAGTGGCTTACGCACTGGCCTAGAGTGGTTTACGCACTGGCCTAGAGTGGTTTACGCACTGACCCGGAGTGGCTTACGCACTGGCCTGTAATGACTTACGCACTGGCCTGGAGTGGCTTACGCACTGGCCTGGAGTGGCTTACGCACTGGCCTGTAATGACTTACGCACTGGCCTGGAGTGGCTTACGCACTGGCCTGTAATGACTTACGCACTGGCCTGGATTGGCTTACGCACTGGCCTGTAATGACTTACACACTGGCCTGGATTGGCTTACGCACTGGCCTGGAGTGACTTACGCACTGGCCTGGATTGGCTTACGCACTGGCCTGGATTGGCTTACGCACTGGCCTGGATTGGCTTACGCACTGGCCTGGAGTGACTTATTTATAATGGTCCTTTTCTTGTCTCTTTGAGTTTAAGTTGTATTAAATAGTCTACTTCATATTTTCATTATATACAGACAGTTTTTCCCAGCACTCGGGTGCCAGAGAAACCACTCGGGTGCCAGAGAAACCACTCGGGTGCCAGAGAAACCACTCGGGTGCCAGAGAAACCACTCGGGTGCCAGAGAAACCACTCGGGTGCCAGAGAAACCACTCGGGTGCCAGAGAAACCACTCGGGTACCAGAGAAACCACTCGGGTGCCAGAGAAACCACTCGGGTGCCAGAGAAACCACTCGGGTGCCAGAGAAACCACTCGGGTACCAGAGAAACCACTCGGGTGCCAGAGAAACCACTCGGGTGCCAGAGAAACCACTCGGGTACCAGAGAAACCACTCGGGTGCCAGAGAAACTCTTTTCTTCCTCATTTTTATCTTAACATTGACCATGGATTTTTTTTTTTTTGGGGGGGGGGATATTTCCACCCTCTTTTCTTAGGATAAATGTGGTTTAATTTGCATATTATTACAGCTTTCAATATTTTTGTTTACTTAGCTCTCTTATACACTTCTTCCTGAAGCTTAAACTGAGTAAATACGTAAATGTCTTTCACATATTTTTCAACTCGGTCTTGTATGCTGAAATTCACTATGCATTGTTTCATCTCATTTTTGTGTCGTTCTTCTTTCAAACTTTCTGCTGTTGGTTTTATTTCCAGTTTTTTAAGCACATTCTTTCTCCGTCCACAGTTCTCCATGAATACCTTAGAATTTTTTGAGACTCCCCTTTAGAATTCCAGACAATTATTAGTTCTAGCAGTTTGCTCTATCTCTGATTTCTTTAGTAATTTTATCAAAGCTTTCTTTCGGTATAGTTTTTTCTACTCCTTCCTTCTTTTACTCTCCTCCACCAAAACGTTTATTAATAGCACCAGAAATACCTTCAGCTCTCTACACCTGGTATGCTAGTCGTCTTCACTACTTAGTTTCTCCAGCCTAACTAGCTTTTATATCTTTGTACTATCTAAATATTTAATCTACTTCACTATTTAATCCTCATTTGTCGACAGTTCATGATCCGTCTTAGCTGTGTTTATCACATCTGTGTTTATCACATCTGTGTTTATTACGTCAGTGTTCATTCCTTCTTTTTCACTGAGCTTTTCTTGCCTTTGTTGATTAAATCCATCATTTATCTAATTATTTTTTAAATGTAACATTTTCCTAAAATATTATAAAAATCTTCCTTGACTTACCGGATTTTCTTCCAATATATTTCTTGTTTACATCGACCCAGCAGCTCTGGCGCTGCCAGCAGAATTATAAACGATGGGCCACTGTGGACATGTATACACGATTACATTTTAAATAAACCTTTGATATTACCTCAAGGGCATTCCTTATTAATTTAAACCTTCTGTATTTATGAACACAAATATATATTACTCTGTGTTTCTCAACCAGGGGTAAATTTACCCCTTGGGGATATAAAATTACATGGCAAGTGGTAACTATTTCATGTACCTGATAATTGAATAATAATTCAATTCAATTTTTCTGATCTTCTTGTTTTTCTCTCCGTTTATAATGGCAATAATTTTTTTTGTATGGAAGTAATGGGGTAAATGGAAAAATACATCAATCCGAGGGAGTTCATGATGGAGGAAAAGTTGAGAATCCTGTTCTAGGACTTTCACTGACAGAGGTACAGACATCCTTCTCTCCAGGAAGACTGATGTGGCTGTAATCTCTGTTGTTGTTATTTGTAATAATTGTAGAATTACCGACAAAATGTTAGGTAAATGAATACAGATGCAACTAATATGACATTTTATTGTGGCAACGTTTCGATCCTGGGGAGCGAAACGTTGCCACAGTTCCAGCTGTGTCCATTTACCTGACACGTTGTTGATATTTTTTTGTTGATATTGATGTTGTTGTTTTTGCTGAAGTTAATGCTATTATCAGTTTTGTATTTGTGTGTCTGTGTGATCTCACCCTATTGGTTTGAGAAGTTGGATCCTAGCTCCTGGTCATGCCTTTAAACTTGCTGCTTTCCATCGTCTCACCCTATGAACTTATGGGCCTTATCGTACTTTCCTTTAAAACTGTGTATGGAAAGTGCCTCGACCACTTCTCTGTAGAGGTCATTCCATTTGCTGACGACCCTAACACTGAATGAATACTTCCTGACATCCCAATGGCTCATCAGAGTTAACTTCAGAAGAGCCCCTGAGTACTTATTTCCCGCTTCTTCAATAATTTTGCCCAACCTAGTCTATCAATTTTTCTGAGTGCGTGCGTATGTGTTCTTCCCTATTTGTACTCACCTATTTGTTGTTTCAAGGGTCGATCCATAGCTTCTGGCCCCTCCTCTTCGCTAGTCGCTACTAGGCCCACTCTCTGCCGGCTCCAAAAGTCTAATCGTACCTCTACTTTATTTTCGATATTGTTCCACCACCTTACAACTCTACGGCTGAAGAAGTACTTTCTAACATCCTTATGATACATCTGAGATTTCAACTTCCAGTTGTGTCCCCTTGTTCCTGTGTCCCATCTCTGAAACATTCTGGCCCTGTTCACCATGTGAATTCCTCTCAGACTTTTATACTTCGTTATCATGTCCACCCCCTCTATCCCTCCTGTCCACCAGTGTCGCCAGGTTTAGTTTCCTTATACTTTCCTGACAGGACATAGCCCTTATCTTAGGGTCTAGTCTTGTTGCTAACTTTTGTACTTTCTCTAATTTCTTCACGTTCTTGACGAGGTGTGGGTTTCATTCCGGTGCAGCATTCTCCTATACGGGCAAGATGTACAAGGTGTATGTCGTGAACGACTCCTTACTCAGATGTTCAAACGCTATTCTCAGGTTTTCCAGGCGCCCATATGCTGAAGCGATTATTTGATTGATGTATTGATGTTCCCCTCAGGGGAGTTTCTCTAATTAATGCGTACCCTTAGATCGTTTTCCATACATGAGGTTTGCAGCCTTTGATTCCCTAGCCTGTACTGCATCTGCAGTTTTCTTTGTCCTTCCCCCAAGCTTCATGACTTTCCATTGGGGAGGGTTAAACGCTAATTTGTCGTAGCATACATACAACCTTTCCAGAGCCCCTTGTAATCTTACCCGATACTCGTCCGGTTGTATTCTAAAATGTTTTAAAAAATCAGCGTGGCATGGAATGAGTACATTACACTTTATTCGGCATATGTGCACATTCCCGTATAGGCTGCCTCCCAGCCAGCGAACTAGGTGCTAAGGTTTAACAACGAATTTTTAGGGTACCCGTCGTTAAATCAGTGCATTGGTTCTTTGTCCAATCATAGGCGATCCTGCCAAATACTGAGGTGATGTGGTGCACTCGCTGTCAGCCTTTGACAGACTTGCCTCTAGCTGGTTGAAGTACGGTGCTCTCTCTCTCTCTCTCTCCCTGGCTTCCGTCTTTGCCTTTTTTCACTGTGTGGTACACTTATATTCAACTCCTGCACATTATATATATATATATATATATATATATATATATATATATATATATATATATATATTATATATATATATATATATATATATAATATATTGCTGCTGCAATGCTGAAACCAACTCAGCTCGGTTTTGGCGTTCAACAGGGCTGTGAAGCAGCTGCCCACGCAGCACGAGTGTATATCAACTACATGTCCGATGAAAAAGCCTTGGTCAAATTGGACTTTGCCAACGCTTTCAACTCAGTCAAAAGAGATGCTGCTCTTCAAGCAGTTTATAGAAACTTCCCTTCCCTTTATCCCTTCATAGAATCGTGTTATAGTGTGACTTCTAAACTATTGTTTGGGGACCATGAAATTGACTCATGTGAGGGCGTGCAACAGGGGGACACTCTCGCCCCCTTTCTATTTTGTTTGGTCATCAAGGAAGTCACAGAAGCCCTCTCCAGCGAGCTCAATATCTGGTTCCTGGACGATGGTACCCTTGCTGGCACAACAGAATCTCTCCTTGAAGATATCAGTAAAATTAAAGACATGGGAGAAAGTCTAGGCCTTTCTTTAAACCCCACCAAATGTGAAATAGTTTCTACCAATCAACAGATGATCCAGAATATTAGCGCCATTTTACCAGGAGCACGAGCCATTGATCCAGCCAATAGCACTCTCCTTGGTGCTCCTCTTGGGTCCAATGCCATCGATCTGATCCTAGGAAAAATAGTCTCAGACCTCCGGACGATGGAAGGCAGGATGAAAGACACTGACACACATGATGCCTTCTACCTTCTCACCAGGTGCCTGTCAATCCCAAAACTTACCTACTTTCTCAGATGCTCCCCAGCCTTCAGCACTCCAAAACTCAAGGAATATGACTCTCTCCTTAAGATCATGCTAGAGACTGTATTGAATCTTTCCCTTGAAGATGGACAGTGGTTGCAAGCTTCACTCACTTCCGGTCAGGCTTGGGGGGCTGGGAGTACGCAGATCCTCCCAGATTGCTCTACCGGCTATCCTATCCTCTTCCATAGCATCAAACTAATTGATAAGACAAATTCTTCCCGATAACCTCAGTGACTCAGCAGGAGTACAGGGCCCTAGCTATGCTAGTGACATCACCAAATGAGAGACTCGTGCTGCTTCAGCACCAAACCCTAGTGCAGCACTGGCTCACAGACAGTCAAGCTGGGATGGCCCTATCGCTGAAAAGGTGCTTGCTAACTTGCTCAGGGCTGCAGCATCAGATAGGGAGACTGCCCGTCTCCAGGCTGTGAGCACACCTCACTCTGGGGACTTCCTCCAAACAGTTCCCATATCGGCAGTGGGAACGCGACTCGACCCTAAAACCCTCCGTACTGCAGTGGCTCTGCGTCTTGCTGCCCCAATTCATACAGAATATACGTGTATTTGCAGCGAAGCGCAAGCAGACCAATACGGTCTACATGGTCTTAACTGTTCCAAAACCAAGGACTGGCATGCAAGACACAATGAGGTCAACGACATCATAAAGAGAACCCTTGCCCAGCCGAGAGGGATCCCCGATCACTAGCAGCCAACAATACCCACAACCCAGCAAACCACCCCGACGGGATCACCATCTATCCTTGCAAGAAGGGCAAGCTCTTGGTATGGGACTATACCTGTGTGTCCACACTGGCTGACACCTACATCCATCACAGTGTTGGGCGACAGGGAGGAGCTGCTGACCACAGGGAGGAGTACAAAATCAGCAAGTACAGGGACATAAGTCAACAGTATCAATTTGTCCCAGTGGGATCAGAGACTTTGGGATCATAGGGGAAAAATGCTACACGTTTCCTTAAAGAATTGGGCTCCAGACTCATCAACACCACCAGGGACCCAAGGGCAGCCACTTTCATGTTCCAGCGCCTCAGTGCGGCCATCCAGAGGGAAAATGCTTGCTGCATACTGGGCTCGTGTCCAGCTTTGGAGGAGCCGGAGGAAATTCATGATCCTTAACACATTGTACCATTGTATTCATGTTTGTGTTTTCTGTAATTGTATTCTGTTTATTAATAAATGTTCACATAGAATATAAAATATAGGGGGTGGTAGGAGAAGAAAATATTCAAACAGCTCCGGGAAGAACCTTGAGTTTTCCCTGAGGTACGTTTATTGTCTTCTCTGAGGATGAGGGTCCCCAGTACAGTTCTAGTGGTGATACTTCAATATATATATATATATATATATATATATATATATATATATATTATATATATATATATATATATATATATATATATATATATATATATATATATATATATATATATATATATATTATATATATATATATGGTGAAGGAAATACAAGTTAATTATTACTGCTGAGTTTGCTTTGCTCCAACCCATTACGGCCAGGTCACAGGCCATTCTTACCTGTGTTCATAATATCAGGGGCCTGACCGGGAGCTGGAGCTGGTCTTAGTATCATTCAGGTAACCTTGCTATCGCTTTCATCATTTCGTGTTAGCCTTGCTGTCGCTTTCATTATTGTGTGTCATCCTTGCAATCGCTTTTGTTATTGCGTGTTAGCCTTGCTACTGTGTGTGTGTATCCCGCAAGTTATACTTTGCTATTGCCGCTTGTTGCGTGCATTGCAAACAGTGTGTTATGTTGGGGTTAATGCCACCTACACGGGTCAGGAGGTTGGTGTCTGAATATACTTTTCTAAATTTATTCAAACTATCTCTGCACCATTATTGGCGTGTTGCTCGTTCAATTGCCATAGAATATCAACAAACTCTGCTGCACAGCTTCGTGACATTATTCGTACCAAATTAAGGGCTGAAGCAGCTATGGCACACCAAACTCAGGTATCTCCCGCTAAAGGAGCTGTAAATCGCCGATCTCTGCTTAGGTTCCTTTGTAATGTGGAAGAGATAATACCAGAGCAATCAGACCAGCAGTCTCGTGAAGCAGGTGATGCACCGGGTTTGCCTCAGGGCGAGTCCGTTTCATTGGCCTGAGTTAGCCAAACTCAGTCTTGAAACAACCAGGGAGCACTGAGCATTTGTTAGGGAGGAGTTTGATAGAAAGAAGAAGATGAGGCAATTTAAGCAGACTGTGGATGACTACTTTAGCGTGCAAAAGACAGTGCAACTAGTTCCTCGTTTTGTTAAAGCTGAGGCTGAGCTTTTTTGTTTGAGGCATTTGAAAACCAGGCTCAAGCATTAAGGTGGCCTAAGGAGCATTGGGCAGCATTGTTGCATACAGCGTTGTAAGGTAAGGTACAAGAGTTCACATCTGTGTTGAATAATGAAGAGTTTGTTAACTATCTGGTAGTTAAAACCACGATTCTTGGGGCTCATCAGTGTATTCCCACCAATTACAGGAGGGAATTCACTAAGTGGTACAAGGCGTGCGGTGTCGCCAACTTTTCAGACTTGGTGCAGTAACTTTTGGTGGATAACCTGCTGGAATCTGTTGGACCAGAGATTAGAGTCCTTCTTAAAGATCATTCGTTGACCACTGTAATGGAAGCAGCCAGGTAGGCCGAAACTTTTGAGACTAACCGCTCCCTGTCCGAGCGGTCTTATCTTTCTTCCCAGCAGCCTGGCATGAGTAGAGATCGTCAGAAAAAGTTCCTGACTGGAGGACGAAGTGGCAGGACTAAGGTAAACGATGACACAAAAAAACCAAGTTACCTGGTGAGCCACGACATCAAACTCACGGCCAACCTGGTGAGCAACTTCAAACTCATGTTGAACACGGTGAACAACGACGACAGTACAAAAGTGGTGTCAGCCACAAAATCAGCATGGAGCCAAAGTAAAACACGAGGTAACCTTTTTTTTTTTGCCATAAACCCTACCACATAAATTTTAACTGCCCAGCTTAACCCCATCCATTAGGAAAAAATTATATCCTCCCTTTTGAGACAAACCAGAAAGAAGTAGAGGGTGGTATGGCCCCATACTACAATACTTGCCATATCTCCCTTTAAAAGAATTCAAAGAAAACTGAAGTAAGAACATTTAGGTATACTGGGGCTTATTGTTCCCTTATAAGAGAGGGAATACTTCCCTTCTCTGAAAAACACTTCACTGCACTCATTAGTTCTTTTTGACTGTAGGTGTTTCTGAAGGATCTCTTAAGAAAATTGTTGTGTTATTACTGCGTAATAACATTCTTAATTCCACAGTGTGTCCAGAACCTATAATGTCTAATCCTTCTCCGTTGTTGACCATTCTCATCCGTTGTTGACCATTCTAATCCTTCTCCGTTGTTGACCATTCTCAACAGATATCCCAAGGGATATCTGTTGAGAATGCTGATTTAAATTTAGTGAACAGACCCAGATCAAGCCTTCCTACTCCAGGGTTGCAGGATTGCCAGATATCTGTCTCCATGCCTGAGGGACTGTCCTTCCGGGAAGAACAGCGAAAAGATCCATTTCTTGAATTTTGCTTTCTAGGCAGCCAGGGGTGAATCCCACTCAGATCTCCCAATTAAATATAAAATTAAAAACGACTTATTAATCTGCACAGAGATTGGTAAGGATATAGAGGGAAGGCAAAAGACAGATAGAGTGGAAATTCCTAAAAAGTTTAGATCACAAATATTAAATATAGCTCACAATTCTTTGCTAGGAGGACACTTAGGAATTATCAAAACCATGTATAGAATTTTTAAAGAATATTACTAGCCCAAAATAAGGCAAGACGTGAAGAATCACATCCGCTGTTGTAGGGAATGTCAGCAAGTAGGAAAACCTGGACACTCCATTAAACCTGCACCATTCCTTCCCATACCTGCAGACGGAGAATCGTTTGCAAAGTTAATCATTGATTGTGTGGGTTCATTACCTAAGTCTAAGTCTGGGAACCAATACTTGTTCAATATTATGGACAAAGTTCCTAGGTATCCAGAAGCAGTCCCAATGCGCAGTATCAATACCAAAGCCATTCTTAAGACCCTAACTAAATTAATTTCCCACTTTGGCATTCCTAAGTCTATCCAGAGTGACCAGGGTACTAATTTTACTGCCGAGGCGTTTAAGGGGACCATGAATCATGTTTCAGTAAAAGCAGTTTTGAAGATAATATGAATATTTCCTTTCGTTTATATAAACAGGATTCATTTATAATTAATAAAATTTGGGAAGAATTTAATGGTACATTAAACAAGTAATAAATCTTAATTCTTGGGTTGAGTGTAAGTTGGGTTTCACAGAGTCGGGTGTCGTCACGCGTGTGTGAGGTGTTGCTTTGTTGTGGGATGTGATGGTGAGGTGTAGTCTTGACCCTTTATATGCCTTCCTTTGATGTTCTGTTTTAAATAGTTCCTTGATAATGCGAGAAGTCACGGAAGCGCTTGAAATTTCGCTATTCTTTCACAGTGTATGTTTTACATTTTCTGATGTCACCTCTTTACTGTGATCTTATTGCATATATATATATAGTATATATATACATATATATATATATATATATATATTATATATATATATATATATATATATTATATATATATATATATATATATATATATATATATATATATATATATATATATGTCGTGCAGAATCGGTACAACTGATCAATTAACAATAACTCATTTAACTTTAAGTCCTTTCTAAAATTCTCTCTTATACATTTAAACAAATATTGTTTTCATTTATGATAATATAAAAATTAATGATTTTGTACCAAATGAACCTTAGGAAATTTACCTAACTTAATTATAACAAGCGCAGTTTAATTTAACCTAATCCAACTAAATATATTTATACAAGTTCATAATAATTTAATAATAAACAAACACAATGAATTAAAAAAAAATCATTAGGTTCAGAATGATTATTGCGAAATTATTGGCTACACAAATTCTCGCTTCATATATAAGCCAAAATCGCAAGTTTTGCCTATTCGGCACGACATGTACACACTGAGTAGATAAATGTACTGATATATATACCAGGAGCTGAATTCTGACTCCTGTAAATATATTTATCCTCTAAGTATATACGAACACATTACAACATGAAACTCCTATATATCTGTTAATTCCATACAAAATAAAAATCGAATATTTCATTAAATATGTTAGATATAACAATTAGATATAGCAACATTAATCGATTACAGTTATGGTGGATTAATATAATGAATTGACGGCCATATTTATGTTAAGAAAAAAATGTATTTTTTGCCTGGGAAGCCTATTAGCGCCGGGTTATTAACCTTTTAATGTTCCTTAAAATAAAGTATTTAGAGAACTTCTTCCCTGGTGCGTCTCCTCAGTCCTAATTTTTGTAACTGGAGGATCTTTATACTACTTTTCTCTAATATTTTGTGGGAGAAGTTGCACCTCAGAGGCTCGGTTCTGTCTTTGATGTCGAGGTAACCCAGCTCCTTCATAACGTTACTCAATCTTTTCACTGCAGTAGAAGACTTCCACTCCAGGCTCTGCAGCCTTCTTGCAGGATCAGCAGCCTTCCTGCAGAACACACAACCTTCCTGCAGAACACTCAGCCTTCCTGCAGAACACACAGCCTTCCTGCAGAACACTCAGCCTTCCTGCAGAACACACAGCCTTCCTGCAGAACACTCAGCCTTCCTGCAGAACACACAACCTTCCTGCAGAACACACATCCTTCCTGCAGAACACACAACCTTCCTGCAGAACACTCAGCCTTCCTGCAGAACACACATCCTTCCTGCAGAACACACATCCTTCCTGCAGAACACAGAGCCTTCTTGCAGAGCACACAGCCTTCCTGCAGAACACACAACCTTCCTGCAGAACACTCAGCCTTCCTGCAGAACACACAACCTTCCTGCAGAACACACAACCTTCCTGGAGAACACTCAGCCTTCCTGCAGAACACACAGCCTTCCTGCAGAACACACATCCTTCCTGCAGAACACAGAGCCTTCTTGCAGAGCACACAGCCTTCCTGCAGAACACACAGCCTTCCTGCAGAACACACAGCCTTCCTGCAGAACACACATCCTTCCTGCAGAACACAGAGCCTTCTTGCAGAGCACACAGCCTTCCTGCAGAACACACAGCCTTCCTGCGGAACACACATCCTTCCTGCAGAACACTCAGCCTTCCTGCAGAACACACAGCCTTCCTGCAGAACACACAACCTTCCTGCAGAACACACAGCCTTCCTGCAGAACACTCAGCCTTCCTGCGGAACACACATCCTTCCTGCAGAACACTCAGCCTTCCTGCAGAACACACAGCCTTCCTGCAGAACACACATCCTTCCTGCAGAACACACAGCCTTCCTGCAGAACACTCAGCCTTCCTGCGGAACACACATCCTTCCTGCAGAACACACATCCTTCCTGCAGAACACAGAGCCTTCTTGGAGAGCACACAGCCTTCCTGCAGAACACACAGCCTTCCTGCAGAACACACAGCCTTCCTGCAGAACACACAGCCTTTCTGCAGAACACACAACCTTCCTGCAGAACACACAACCTTCCTGCAGAACACACAAAATTCCTGCAGAACACGCAGCCTTCCTGCGGAACACACAGCCTTCATGCAGAGCATACAGCCTTCCTGCAGAACACGCAGCCTTCCAGCAGAACACACAACCTTCCTGCAGAACACACAACCTTCATGCAGAGCATACAGCCTTCCTGCAGAACACGCAGCCTTCCAGCAGAACACACAACCTTCCTGCAGAACACACAACCTTCCTGCAGAACACACAACCTTCCTGCAGAACACACAACCTTCCTGCAGAACACACAACTTTCCTGCAGAACACACAGCCTTCCTGCAGAACACACAACCTTCCTGCAGAACAAATAATCTTCCTACAGAACACACAATCTTCCTGCAGAACACGCAGCCTTCCTGCAGAACACACAAACTTCCTGCAGAACACACAACCTTCCTGCAGAACACACAGCCTTCCTGCAGAACACGCAGCCTTACTGCAGAACACACAACCTTTTTGCAGAACACACAACCTTCCTGCAGAACACAGAGCCTTCCTGCAGAACACACAGCCTTCCTGCAGAACACACAGCCTTCCTGCAGAACACATAACCTTCCAGCAGAACACAGAGCCTTCATGCAGAACACAGAGCCTTCCTGCAGAACACACAGCCTTCTTGCAGAACACACAGCCTTCCTGCAGAACATGCAGCCTTCCTGCAGAACACACAGCCTTCCTGCAGAACACACAGCCTTCCTGCAGAACACACAGTCTTCCTGCAGAACACAGAGCCTTCCTACAGAACACACAGCCTTCCTGCAGAACACACAACCTTCCTGCAGAACACAGAGCATTCCTGCAGAACACGCAGCCTTCCTGCAGAACACACAGCATTCCTGCAGAACACACAGCCTTCCTGCAGAACACACAGCTTTCCTGAAGAACACACAGCTTTCCTGCAGAACACACAGCCTTCCTGCAGAACACACAGCATTCCTGCAGAACATGCAGTCTTCCTGCAGAACACACAGCCTTCCTGCAGAACACACAGCCTTCCTGCAGAACACACAACCTTCCTGCAGAACACACAACCTTCCTGCAGAACACACAGCCTTCCTGCAGAATACACAACCTTCCTGCAGAACACAAAACCTTCCTGCAGAACACACAGCTTTCCTGAAGAACACACAGCTTTCCTGCAGAACACACAGCCTTCCTGCAGAACACACAGCCTTCCTGCAGAACACACAGCTTTCCTGAAGAACACACAGCTTTCCTGCAGAACACACAGCCTTCCTGCAGAACACACAGCATTCCTGCAGAACATGCAGTCTTCCTGCAGAACACACAACCTTCCTGCAGAACACACATCTTCCTGCAGAACACAAAACCTTCCTGCAGAACACACAACCTTCCTGCAGAACACAAAACCTTCCTGCAGAACACAAAACCTTCCTGCAGAACACACAACCTTCCTGCAGAACACAAAACCTTCCTGCAGAACACACAACCTTCCTGCAGAACACACAACCTTCCTGCAGAACACAAAACCTTCCTGCAGAACACACAACCTTCCTGCAGAACACACAACCTTCCTGCAGAACACACAACCTTCCTGCAGAACACACAGCCTTCTTGCAGAACAAACAGCCTTCCTGCAGAACACACATCCTTCCTGCAGAACACTCAGCTTTCTTGCAGAACACACAGCCTTCCTGCAGAACACACAGTCTTCCTGCAGAACACACATCCTTCCTGCAGAACACTCAGCTTTCTTGCAGAACACACAGCCTTCCTGCAGAACACACAGCATTCCTGCAGAACACGCAGCCTTCCTGCAGAACACACAGCCTTTCTGCAGAACATGCAGGCTTCCTGCGGAACACGCAGCCTTCCTGCAGAACACACAGCCTTCCTGCAGAACACACAGCCTTCCTGTAGAACACACAACCTTCCTGCAGAACACACAACCTTCCTGCAGAACACGCAGCCTTCCTGCAGAACACACAACCTTCCTGCAGAACACACAGCCTTTCTGCAGAACACACAACCTTCCTGCAGAACACACAACCTTCCTGCAGAACACACAACCTTACTGCAGAACACGCAACCTTCCTGCAGAACACACAACCTTTCTGCAGAACACACAACCTTCCTGCAGAACACACAACCTTCCTGCAGAACACACAACCTTCCTGCAGAACACACAACCTTCCTGCAGAACACACAGCCTTCCTGCAGAACACACAACCTTCCTGCAGAACACACAATCTTCCTGCAGAACACGCAGCCTTCCTGCAGAACACACAAACTTCCTGCAGAACACACAACCTTCCTGCAGAACACACAGCCTTCCTGCAGAACACACAACCTTTTTGCAGAACACACAACCTTCCTGCAGAACACAGAGCCTTCCTGCAGAACACACAGCCTTCCTGCAGAACACACAGCCTTCCTGCAGAACACATAACCTTCCAGCAGAACACAGAGCCTTCATGCAGAACACAGAGCCTTCCTGCAAAACACACAGCCTTCTTGCAGAACACACAGCCTTCCTGCAGAACATGCAGCCTTCCTGCAGAACACACAACCTTCCTGCAGAACACAGAGCATTCCTGCAGAACACGCAGCCTTCCTGCAGAACACACAGCCTTCCTGCAGAACACACAGCCTTCCTGCAGAACACACAGCCTTCCTGCAGAACACACAGCCTTCCTGCAGAACACACAGCTTTCCTGCAGAACACTCAGCCTTCCTGCAGAACACACAGCCTTCCTGCAGAACACACAGCCTTCCTGCAGAACACAGAGCATTCCTGCTGAACACGCAGCCTTCCTGCAGAACACACAGCCGTCCTGCAGAACACACAGCCTTCCTGCAGAGCACACAGCCTTCCTGCAGAACACACAGCCTTCCTGCAGAACACACAGCCATTCTGCAGAACACACAGCCTTTCTGCAGAACACACAGCCTTCCTGCAGAACATGCAGCATTCCTGCAGAACACACAGCCTTCCTGCAGAACACACAGCTTTCCTGCAGAACACACAGCTTTCCTGCAGAACACACAGTCTTCCTGCAGAACACACAGCCATTCTGCAGAACACACAGCCTTTCTGCAGAACACACAGCCTTTCTGCAGAACATGCAGCATTCCTGCAGAACACACAGCCTTCCTGCAGAACACACAGCTTTCCTGCAGAACACACAGCTTTCCTGCAGAACACACAGCCTTCCTGCAGAACACACAGCATTCCTGCAGAACATGCAGTCTTCCTGCAGAACACACAGCCTTCCTGCAGAACACACAGCCTTCCTGCAGAACACACAACCTTCCTGCAGAACACACAACCTTCCTGCAGAACACACAACCTTCCTGCAGAACACACAACCTTCCTGCAGAACACACAGCCTTCCTGCAGAACACACAACCTTCCTGCAGAACACACAACCTTCCTGTAGATCACACAACCTTCCTGCAGAACACACATCTTCCTGCAGAACACACAACCTTCCTGCAGAACACACAACCTTCCTGCAGAACACGCAGCCTTCCTGCAGAAAACACAACCTTCCTGCAGAACACACAACCTTCCTGCAGAACACATAGCCTTCCTGCTGAACACACAGCCTTCCTGCAGAACACACAACCTTCCTGCAGAACACACAACCTTCCTGCAGAACACAAAACCTTCCTGCAGAACACACAACCTTCCTGCAGAACACACAACCTTCCTGCAGAACACACAACATTGCTGCAGAACACACAACCTTCCTGCAGAACACACAACCTTCCTGCAGAACACACAGCCTTCCTGCAGAATACACAACCTTCCTGCAGAACACACAGCCTTCTTGCAGAACACACAGCCTTCCTGCAGAACACACATCCTTCCTGCAGAACACTCAGCTTTCTTGCAGAACACACAGCCTTCCTGCAGAACACACAGCATTCCTGCAGAACACGCAGCCTTCCTGCAGAACACACAGCCTTTCTGCGGAACATGCAGCCTTCCTGCAGAACACACAGCCTTTCTGCAGAACATGCAGGCTTCCTGCGGAACACGCAGCCTTCCTGCAGAACACACAGCCTTCCTGCAGAACACACAGCCTTCCTGTAGAACACACAACCTTCCTGCAGAACACACAACCTTCCTGCAGAACACGCAGCCTTCCTGCAGAACACACAACCTTCCTGCAGAACACACAGCCTTTCTGCAGAACACACAACCTTCCTGCAGAACACACAACCTTCCTGCAGAACACACAACCTTCCTGCAGAACACGCAGCCTTCCTGCAGAACACACAACCTTCCTGCAGAACACACAACCTTTCTGCAGAACACACAACCTTCCTGCAGAACACGCAGCCTTCCTGCAGAACACACAGTCTTCCTGCAGAACACACAAACTTCCTGCAGAACACACAACCTTCCTGCAGAACACACAGTCTTCCTGCAGAACACACAACCTTCCTGCAGAACACACAGTCTTCCTGAAGAACACACAGTCTTCCTGCAGAACACACAACCTTCCTGCAGAACACACATTCTTCCTGCAGAACACACAACCTTCCTGCAGAACACACAACCTTCCTGCAGAACACACGACCTTCCTTTCAGAACACACAGCCTTCCTGTAGAACACACAACCTTCCTGCAGAACACACAACCTTCCTGCAGAACACACAGTCTTCCTGCAGAACACACAGTCTTCCTGCTGAACACGCAGCCTTCCTGCAGAACACACATTCTTCCTGCAGAACACACAACCTTCCTGCAGAACACACAACCTTCCTGCAGAACACACATTCTTCCTGCAGAACACACAACCTTCCTGCAGAACACACAACCTTCCTGCAGAACACACGACCTTCCTTTCAGAACACACAGCCTTCCTGTAGAACACACAACCTTCCTGCAGAACACACAACCTTCCTGCAGAACACACAGTCTTCCTGCAGAACACACAGCCTTCCTGCAGAACACACATTCTTCCTGCAGAACACACAACCTTCCTGCAGAACACACATTCTTCCTGCAGAACACACAACCTTCCTGCAGAACACACAGCCTTCCTGCAGAACACACAACCTTCCTGCAGAACACACAACCTTCCTGCAGAACACACATTCTTCCTGCAGAACACACAACCTTCCTGCAGAACACACAACCTTCCTGCAGAACACACAACCTTTCTGCAGAACACACAACCTTCCTGCAGAACACACAACCTTCCTGCAGAACACACAATCTTCCTGCAGAACACACAACCTTTTTTCAGAACACACAACCTTCCTGCAGAACACACAGCCTTCCTGCAGAACACACAACCTTCCTGCAGAACACACATTCTTCCTGCAGAACACACAACCTTCCTGCAGAACACACAACCTTCCTGCAGAACACACAACCTTCCTGCAGAACACACAACCTTCCTACAGAACACACAACCTTCCTGCAGAACACACAACCTTCCTACAGAACACACAACCTTCCTGCAGAACACACAACCTTCCTGCAGAACACACAGCCTTCCTGTAGAACACACAGCCTTCCTGCAGAACACACAACCTTCCTGCAGAACACACAACCTTCCTGCAGAACACACAACCTTCCTGCAGAACACACAACCTTCCTGCAGAACACACAACCTTCCTGCAGAACACACAACCTTCCTGCAGAACACACAACCTTCCTGCAGAACACACAACCTTCCTGCAGAACACACAACCTTCCTGCAGAACACACAACCTTCCTGCAGAACATACAGCTTTCCTGCAGAACACACAATCTTCCTGCAGAACACACAACCTTTTTTCAGAACACACAACCTTCCTGCAGAACACACAGCCTTCCTGCAGAACACACAACCTTCCTGCAGAACACACATTCTTCCTGCAGAACACACAACCTTCCTGCAGAACACACAACCTTCCTGCAGAACACACAACCTTCCTGCAGAACACACACTTCCTACAGAACACACAACCTTCCTGCAGAACACACAACCTTCCTACAGAACACACAACCTTCCTGCAGAACACACAACCTTCCTGCAGAACACACAGCCTTCCTGTAGAACACACAGCCTTCCTGCAGAACACACAACCTTCCTGCAGAACACACAACCTTCCTGCAGAACACACAACCTTCCTGCAGAACACACAACCTTCCTGCAGAACACACAACCTTCCTGCAGAACATGCAGTCTTCCTGCAGAACACACAACCTTCCTGCAGAATACACAGCCTTCCTGCAGAACACACAACCTTCCTGCAGAACACACAAACCTTCCTGCGAAACACACAACCTTCCTGCAGAACACACAGCCTTCCTGTAGAACACACAGCCTTCCTGCAGAACACACAACCTTCCTGCAGAACACACAACCTTCCTGCAGAACACACAACCTTCCTGCAGAACACACAACCTTCCTGCAGAACACACAACCTTCCTGCAGAATTATACAGTCTTCATCTCCTCGTTGCGCTGTACAATTCCGACGTTTAATATAAAATAAAACTGAACGTTTTAAACCCATCGTTCGAGTAAAAAAAAACAAGCTGAAAGAATCAGCATCATGTTCTGTAAAAACTTTGAATTATTTGAGCAGTGATAAGAAAATCTGACTGGAGATACATGGGCTTTAGGAATTTCAGCTGCACTATACTGCTCTTTAGATTTAGTGGCGGTAGAGGGAATTATCAGAGATGCTGCGTTCAACTTATCTAAGTTGTCAGCAGGATTATACTGAAAGTGGTGTGAATATTTAAATGACATAGCTGAATGCTTATTAATATATATTGCAATTACTACACTGATTACCACAGCATCAGTCGTAAATGTATTCTCAAAGAGTTAAATGTGATAGTCCCGTGCGTGATATTATCTAATTACCTTGTGAGCTGTCAAGGAGTAATGATCCATGTAATATAATGAGTCGTCTATAGGGAGGAATGTAAATGAGTTGATGTTAATTATCCAAGACTCACGAAATCGCAATGATTGCAAACAAACCGTACCACGGTCGGGGATTGAACTCGTGGCGAGTGAATAGTAAAACTCCAGGCCAGTGCATAAGCCACTTGGCAGCTGGCTACAATAAGATTCATCCAACTAGGTATATTTATACACCATAGAGAGGTTAGAACAGGCGCCACTATGACCACAAATGCAAGTTGAACTCGCCAAGAGTACAATCCCCGCCCATGGTATGGTCTGTTCGCAATCATGTCATTACGATTTCCTGAGTCATGATGACTGCATTGAGGGGCCCAAATCTAGAGTTCGTCGCAGCTTCGTTGGCGGGAGATTCATCTGTAAAATCCTGCATTTGTGGTCACAGTGGTGCCTATGCTAACCTCTCAATGGCGAATCTTATTGTAGCCAGCTGGCCCGGTGGCTCGCGCGCTGTCCTGGAGTTGTACGACTCCCTCGCCACGAGTTCTCTCCCCATCCACAGTATGGTTTGCTAACTATGCAAGATCGACAATCTGTCTCCAATATAAGTCAGAGACATTATTAATTAAATTCAAATATTTTTCTAGCAGTTGACTTTAATACTAAATGCTATATTATGTCGAATGAGTGTTCTGAACGTAAGGAACAAGTGTGTGGTTGATAATTAACCTCAGGTAGTGCAAAAAGGTATAAAATACCGACAATATGAAAGTTAAGACACATGTGCAACATCTGGATATCTTTATTGTAGACGTTTCGCCAACCAGTGGCTTTATCAATACAGATTCTAGGACATAATAGATCGTGGTGGAGGAGAATCTATTATGTCCTAGAATCTGTATTGATAAAGCCACTGGTTGGCTAAACGTCTACAATAAAGATATCCAGATGTTGCACATGTGTCTTAACCTCAGGTAGTATTTTGTAATGGAATGGTAGACAGCAACTACCCAGGGTGGTACTACCGTCCTGTCAGTTGAGTGTGAAGTGAAAACCTGTAACTGTTTCACACAGTGACAGGATTGCTGGTGTCTTTCTGTCTCAAACACGTAAAATGACAGGTACATCATCCTGCCTCTACTTTCATCTAGCTAATACTACATATGCAGTTGTGTATGTATATGTATACATACTCATCTGACTTTTCTTCTAATCTCTTAATAGTCTTAGATCTTATGGCGTTTGTTTTCGTCTCCATGAGAAAGACGGTTTACAAAATGAGACATTTGAAAGCATACATATCTCTAGAAGTTACAAAGTCAACTTGATCTTTCTCTTCTAGCACCTAGCCTATTTCTAGTTTTCTCACAGTTTGCTAGTTATAATTCTAGTGCAGCTATCCTGCATTAAATGGAGCTTCTTATTAAGGCTTTTGCATTACAACTGGTTGAATACAAATCAGCCAAATAATAATTATATTAATATAATCAAAGAAAGCGCTAAACCGGCAAGGGTCATACGCGGAAAATATTGACAATTAACGTAAACTTCATTATCAGTCAGAAAGTCTCCCATAAAACTCTTTATGTATATTATGATTTTGGTATATTCTGCAAATTTAATTTAAATGGGGCTGTCAGCACTTTAAAGCCGTTTAAAGATTTAGTTGATGACCTCTTGTATAACACTGTCATGCAGATCTGGGTGTCATCCCAAAAGGAAGACATGATGCTGTGGCTTATATCTCTGTCTATGTCAGATATGAAGACGAAGAACTGAATAGGAGTCAGTACTGTACCTTGTGGAATAGAACTTTTCACTGTAGCCGCCTGTGCTTTTAGTCTGCTTACTGGTACTGCTTGTGTTGTATTTGTTAAGAAGCTATAGATCCATCTACCAACTTTTCCTGTTATTCCTTTATCACGCATTTTGTGTGCTATTACTCCATGATCACACTTGTCGAAGGCTTTCGCAAAGTCTGTGTAAACTACATCTGCATTTTGTTTGGACGCCAGAGCACCCAAGACTGTCATAGTGGTCCAGTAGTGGGGATAGGTAGGAGAGACCTGCTTTAAACCCATGCTGCCATGGGTTGTGGAACTGATGGGTATCTAAGTACATGGCGATCTTGCTTCTTAGAATCCTTTCAAAGATTTTTACGATGTGGGACGTTAGTGCTGTCGGTATGTAATTCTTTACAATTGTTTTATTGCCACCTTTGTGGAGTGGGGCTATGTCTGTTGTTTTTAGTGAGTGTGAGATAACCCCTGTGTCCATGCTCCCTCTCTAAAGAATTGAACAATTAAACAATTCTTGATGAGATGTTTGAAAGCCCATTGGGACCTTCACCAGAGGTAGAACAATGCCAGAAAGTGTTCAGTAATAATATTACTATCTTTAGTTCTACAAGTACATGTACAAGGTATACAGGTCTAGCTGAAATCAATGACATACTACTGTATGGAAAGCCCATTATTATGCAGAGCATTTCGGGCAGATTAGGTTAATTTTGTCCCAGGATGCGACCCACATCAGTTGACTAACACCCAGGTACCCATTTTACTGATGGGTGAACAGGGACAACAGGTGTAAGGAAATACGGCGAGTGTTTTCGCCCGTGCCGGGAATCGATCCACGAATACTCAGCGTGTGAAGCGACAGCTTTGCCTACCAGGCCACGGGTCACTACTTGTGTACACTGTGTGCTCTCCTGCAGCGGCTCTGCTTAACGAATTTTGGATAGCGAGACTAGAGCAGGATGTGATAGATATAAAAAAAATCATTACTTCAGATTGCAATCCATTTGACAGTGGATCACCTGAAGTTCCATCACTTGATACCGAAGGCGATGGTATCAATTATGATGAAACAAAATGCAGTACGCTCAGTAAAAACCTGCGGGAGATGCAACCGTCAAGAGACGTCAGATTGTGCGTACATTAATGACTCGAAACCTGGAATAATAGTAGACTGGTGGTTCAGATTGATCTTTTAGTTATCTCCACGTGATGTACTGCAATATTCACAAAGAATGATGTCGTTGTTCCCTACTTAGTATTGAGATGACAGCAGTTTCTACCTCTCACTTCAAGGATCATTTTATGTGCAAGAAAGACAGCCAAGTCCGAACTGTCGAGAACAATCCAAAAGGGCTTGACGAACATCATTTCTAAGAATGACGCTTAATAATTGCATCAGGAGATACGTGGAGTTGATGCTGGTTGGCTATAGTACTCTATATAAATGGAGAAAGAATGCAACATACAAGATAAAAAACAGTATAATTCCTTCCTGGAAGCCCATGTATGTTCTGCACTGTATGTGTCGACATTGTGAAAGAATCTGATACTGTAACAGCAAATACTGTCCGTGCTTACAAAGGCTTAGAGGAATTTCTGTCTAATAAAGGAAACAAGATTAAGTTTAACAACCTCCTTACGAAGTACCTTTAGCTCCAGGGTCTTAGTGTTAATGGAAGTAGTGCAGTTGCCGACTCACTCCTTCAGTCAACATCAATAGAATTTACCTGTAATGGACAGCCTGTTATTGTATTGCAGGAAACACTGACGTATGTATCATGTTGCTTTATCACTGGGATTCTTGCATGGCTGCTATCTCAGCAGAGAAGGCAGACACTCAAAGGCAGAATATATATATAGCACGAAAGAAGCTTACGGAATGATGTCTAATGTTTTATTCATTCTTGGAGTGACTGTGACACTCCGTCAGCAACAAGAAGTCATGAAAGATATATTTAATAAATCAGGAGCACACGATTTTATCAGTCAGGTGAGACAATGCAATAGCAGAGGTTGATGTTGTTGCAATTCGTTTTTCTCTTTTTTCTTTATGGAGAATGTAGGAAGGACACACTAACTGCTGTGAGGTGTGCCAGATATATAACAATGACGGCCAAGAATAACAGAGTGGAACCACACTGATTGCTACATACTGAACACTCAGGTCATTATCACAGCTTACGAGTCCACCTCCATGTTGTGAGATGGAACGATGTCAACAATAACATTCTAGAAAGTCGTGTGTGGGGTTAGGAGGCTAATGGATCAAATCAAACCATCATGACTGATCAGGATGCAAGCAGACAGAAAGGTATCCATATGGCATATATAAAACGTCTAATGGTATGTTTGTGATTTTGAGATGAATCCTGCAACAACACTGAACCTTTCATGGTCATTAATGAAGAAAATAATTTTTAGGAGACAGAAATTACGTGAAAACAATGTTATGCCCCTAATTCGTTAGACAGAATACAAAACAGGATTAGCCTTTAATGGTCCTTATTTTAAATTCATTAAAAAATCCTCTTAAATGAGTTTGCTGGGATTTCCAATATGTGATTTAGTTTATAATTCTACATTAAATGACATCAAAATAATTTCTATGGGATGATTTTTACAAGTCCAACAACGCTCGCATTAGACTAATTAAGTGTATGAGACTGATTAAACTATGTCTATTAGACTGATTAATTAAGTGTATTAAGGGAAGAACTTCATTCACACATCATCTCGTACTTCTAAATTCATTTAGTTTCTAGGCATCACCTTGATATTTTTATTTTCCTGCACCTTTTAGCAGCAGCGATCAGCAGACGTACTCATGTTGTCTCTCCATTTACAGAGCCATGCATGATCTCTGGAAATCTTCCAGTATCTCCACTTCTTCCATGCACGGTCTCTGGAAATCTTCCAGTATCTCCACTTCTTCCATGCACGGTCTCTGGAAATCTTCCAGTATCTCCACTTCTTCCATGCACTGTTTCTGGAAATCTTCCAGTATCTCCACTTCTTCCATGCACGATCTCTGGAAATCTTCCAGTATCTCGACTTCTTCCATGCACTGTTTCTGGAAATCTTCCAGTATCTCCACTTCTTCCATGCACGATCTCTGGAAATCTTCCAGTATCTCCACTTCTTCCATGCACGATCTCTGGAAATCTTCCAGTATCTCGACTTCTTATATGCACTGTTTCTGGAAATCTTCCAGTATCTCCACTTCTTCCATGCACGATCTCTGGAAATCTTCCAGTATCTCCACTTCTTCCATGCACGATCTCTGGAAATCTTCCAGTATCTCCACTTCTTCCATGCACGATCTCTGGAAATCTTCCAGTATCTCCACTTCTTCCATGCACGGTGTAAACATACACATGCCCTGCATTACCTGTCATAACTTGATTGTATCATTTCAGTCTTAATCACATCTATTTCTCTTGCTAGCTTTACTTTCTATTTATGCACTGCTTTACTTTCTACTTATGCACTGCTTTACTTTCTACTTATGCACTGCATCACTTTCTACTTATGCACTACTTTACTTTCTACTTATGCACTGCTTCACTTTCTACTTATGCACTGCATCACTTTCTACTTATGCACTACTTTACTTTCTACTTATGCACTGCTTCACTTTCTACTTATGCACTGCATCACTTTCTACTTATGCACTACTTTACTTTCTACTTATGCACTGCATCACTTTCTACTTATGCACTACTTTACTTTCTACTTATGCACTGCTTCACTTTCTACTTATGCACTGCATCACTTTCTACTTATGCACTGCTCCACTTTCTACTTATGCACTGCATCACTTTCTACTTACGCACTGCATCACTTTTTACTTATGCACTGCTCCACTTTCTACTTATGCACTGCATCACTTTCTACTTATGCACTGCTCCACTTTCTACTTATGCACTGCATCACTTTCTACTTACGCACTGCATCACTTTTTACTTATGCACTGCTCCACTTTCTACTTATGCACTGCATCACTTTCTACTTATGCACTGCTCCACTTTCTACTTATGCACTGCATCACTTTCTACTTATACACTGCTTCACTTTCTACTTACGCACTGCATCACTTTTTACTTATGCACTGCTTCACTTTCTACTTATGCACTGCATCACTTTCTACTTATGCACTGCATCACTTTCTACTTATGCACTGCTTTACTTTCTACTTATGCACTGCATCACTTTCTACTTATGCACTGCATCACTTTCTACTTATGCACTGCATCACTTTCTACTTATGCACTGCATCACTTTCTACTTATGCACTGCATCACTTTCTACTTATGCACTGCTTCACTTTCTACTTATGCACTGCATCACTTTCTACTTATGCACTGCATCACTTTCTACTTATGCACTGCTTCACTTTCTACTTATGCACTGCATCACTTTCTACTTATGCACTGCTTCACTTTCTACTTATGCACTGCTTTACTTTCTACTTACGCACTGCATCACTCTCTACTTATGCACTGCTTCACTTTCTACTTATGCACTGCTTCACTTTCTACTTATGCACTGCTTCACTTTCTACTTATGCACTGCTTCACTTTCTACTTATGCAATGCTTCACTTTCTACTTATGCACTGCTTCACTTTCTACTTACGCAGTGCATCACTTTCTACTTACGCACTGCATCACTCTCTACTTATGCACTGCTTCACTTTCTACTTATGCACTGCTTCACTTTCTACTTACGCAGTGCATCACTTTCTACTTACGCACTGCATCACTTTCTACTTATGCACTGCTTCACTTTCTACTTATGCACTGCTTCACTTTCTACTTACGCACTGCATCACTTTCTACTTACGCACTGCTTCACTTTCTACTTATGCACTGCTTCACTTTCTACTTATGCACTGCTTCACTTTCTACTTACGCACTGCATCACTCTCTACTTATGCAGTGCTTCACTTTCTACTTATGCACTGCTTCACTTTCTACTTATGCACTGCTTCACTTTCTACTTATGCACTGCTTCACTTTCTACTTACGCACTGCATCACTCTCTACTTATGCACTGCTTCACTTTCTACTTATGCACTGCTTCACTTTCTACTTACGCACTGCATCACTCTCTACTTATGCACTGCATCACTTTTTACTTATGCACTGCTTCACTTCCTACTTACGCACTGCATCACTCTCTACTTATGCACTGCTTCACTTTCTACTTATGCACTGCTTCACTTTCTACTTATGCACTGCTTCACTTTCTACTTATGCACTGCTTCACTTTCTACTTATGCACTGCTTCACTTTCTACTTATGCACTGCTTCACTTTCTACTTATGCACTGCTTCACTTTCTATTTATGCACTGCTTCACTTTCTACTTATGCACTGCATCACTTTCTACTTATGCACTGCTTCACTTTCTACTTATGCACTGCTTCACTTTCTACTTATGCACTGCTTCACTTTCTACTTATGCACTGCATCACTTTCTACTTATGCACTGCTTCACTTTCTACTTATGCACTGCTTCACTTTCTACTTATGCACTGCTTCACTTTCTACTTATGCACTGCATCACTTTCTACTTATGCACTGCTTCACTTTCTACTTATGCACTGCTTCACTTTCTACTTATGCGCTGCATCACTTTCTACTTATGCACTGCATCACTTTCTACCTATGCACTGCTTTACTTTCTACTTATGCACTGCATCACTTTCTACTTATGCACTGCATCACTTTCTACTTATGCACTGCATCACTTTCTACTTATGCACTGCATCACTTTCTACTTATGCACTGCATCACTTTCTACTTATGCACTGCTTCACTTTCTACTTATGCACTGCATCACTTTCTACTTATGCACTGCATCGCTTTCTACTTATGCACTGCTTCACTTTCTACTTATGCACTGCATCACTTTCTACTTATGCACTGCTTCACTTTCTACTTATGCACTGCTTTACTTTCTACTTACGCACTGCATCACTCTCTACTTATGCACTGCTTCACTTTCTACTTATGCACTGCTTCACTTTCTACTTATGCACTGCTTCACTTTCTACTTATGCATTGCTTCACTTTCTACTTATTCAATGCTTCACTTTCTACTTATGCACTGCTTCACTTTCTACTTATGCACTGCATCACTTTCTACTTATGCACTGCTTCACTTTCTACTTATGCAATGCTTCACTTTCTACTTATGCACTGCTTCACTTTCTACTTATGCACTGCTTCACTTTCTACTTATGTACTGCATCACTTTCTACTTATGCACTGCTTCACTTTCTACTTATGCACTGCTTCACTTTCTACTTATGCACTGCTTCACTTTCTACTTATGCGCTGCTTCACTTTCTACTTATGCACTGCTTCACTTTCTACTTATGCACTGCTTCACTTTCTACTTATGCACTGCTTCACTTTCTACTTATGCACTGCTTCACTTTCTACTTATGCATTGCTTCACTTTCTACTTATTCAATGCTTCACTTTCTACTTATGCACTGCTTCACTTTCTACTTATGCACTGCATCACTTTCTACTTATGCACTGCTTCACTTTCTACTTATGCAATGCTTCACTTTCTACTTATGCACTGCTTCACTTTCTACTTATGCACTGCTTCACTTTCTACTTATGCACTGCATCACTTTCTACTTATGCACTGCTTCACTTTCTACTTATGCACTGCTTCACTTTCTACTTATGCACTGCTTCACTTTCTACTTATGCGCTGCTTCACTTTCTACTTATGCACTGCTTCACTTTCTACTTATGCAATGCTTCACTTTCTACTTATGCACTGCTTCACTTTCTACTTACGCAGTGCATCACTTTCTACTTACGCACTGCATCACTTTCTACTTATGCACTGCTTCACTTTCTACTTATGCACTGCTTCACTTTCTACTTACGCACTGCATCACTTTCTACTTACGCACTGCTTCACTTTCTACTTATGCACTGCATCACTTTTTACTTATGCACTGCTTCATTTTCTACTTACGCACTGCATCACTCTCTACTTATGCACTGCTTCACTTTCTACTTATGCACTGCTTCACTTTCTACTTATGCACTGCTTTACTTTCTACTTACGCACTGCATCACTCTCTACTTATGCACTGCTTCACTTTCTACTTATGCACTGCTTCACTTTCTACTTATGCACTGCTTCACTTTCTACTTATGCATTGCTTCACTTTCTACTTATTCAATGCTTCACTTTCTACTTATGCACTGCTTCACTTTCTACTTATGCACTGCATCACTTTTTACTTATGCACTGCTTCATTTTCTACTTACGCACTGCATCACTCTCTACTTATGCACTGCTTCACTTTCTACTTATGCACTGCTTCACTTTCTACTTATGCACTGCTTCACTTTCTACTTATGCACTGCTTCACTTTCTACTTATGCACTGCTTCACTTTCTACTTATGCACTGCTTCACTTTCTACTTATGCACTGCTTCACTTTCTACTTATGCACTGCTTCACTTTCTACTTATGCACTGCTTCACTTTCTACTTATGCACTGCATCACTTTGTACTTATGCACTGCTTCACTTTCTACTTATGCACTGCTTCACTTTCTACTTATGCACTGCTTCACTTTCTACTTATGCACTGCTTCATTTTCTACTTATGCACTGCTTCACTTTCTACTTATGCACTGCTTCACTTTCTACTTATGCACTGCTTCACTTTCTACTTATGCACTGCTTCACTTTCTACTTATGCACTGCTTCACTTTCTACTTATGCACTGCATCACTTTCTACTTATGCACTGCTTCACTTTCTACTTATGCACTGCTTCACTTTCTACTTATGCACTGCTTCACTTTCTACTTATGCACTGCATCACTTTCTACTTATGCACTGCTTCACTTTCTACTTATGCACGGCATCACTTTCTACTTATGCACTGCATCACTTTCTACTTATGCACTGCTTCACTTTCTACTTATGCACTGCATCACTTTCTACTTATGCACTGCTTCACTTTCTACTTATGCACTGCTTCACTTTCTACTTATGCACTGCTTCACTTTCTACTTATGCACTGCATCACTTTCTACTTATGCACTGCTTCACTTTCTACTTATGCACTGCTTCACTTTCTACTTATGCACTGCTTCACTTTCTACTTATGCACTGCTTCACTTTCTACTTATGCACTGCTTCACTTAATCCATATTCATTTCTGTTTGTTTTTTTTCACAAAGAAAGTAAGAAGAGATATAGAGTAAGATGGTGGGTATAGTTAGTAGGTAAGATAATATCATTTATGTGACTCATTACTGGAGGAAATGCTCCTAGGATCATTACCATAATTATTACTTTACCACACTGTGAAGTTAGTAATGAATATTGTTGTAGAGATGACGGTGTAATTTGCTAACTAGGTATATACTGTAAGGAAATTGCAATCTATTTATTAAGAACTATAATCAGTTGTGTTACAAAAATTATCTGTGTTCCAATAATGGTGCATCACTCTAGGGGGCTCTGGTGGCCTGGTGGTTAACGCTCTCGCTTCACACGGTGAGGGTCTGGGTTCGATTCCCAGCCAGAGTAGAAACATTGGACGTGTTTCTTTCCACCTGTTGTCTATGTTCCCCATCAGTAAAATGGGTACCTGGGTGTTAGTCGACTGGTGTGGGTCGCATCCTGGGACACTGACCTAAGGAGGCCTGGTCACAGACCGGGCCGCGGGGGCATTGACCCCCGGAACTCTCTCCAGATAAACTCCAGAGTAGCAGTCATAGTTAGGACAGCTAATTGGACTCTTGCTGAACTGTATTGGGAGTTAAATGTAAAGACTTTTGAGGTATAGGTGAGTGTAGGGAAAAACGATACTTGGTATCATGGATGACGTATTGTTATCAGAATAGTTTAGTTTACCTTTCAGAAAATATCAAGTAGACTATTATATTGTTGGGCCGATCTGTACCACCTCAAGCAAACAAACAACGCCAACAGCTGCCCCTTCCACTGCCCCTCCCCCCCCCCGCCCTGACCCTGTCGCCACGTCCTCCCCCTGCCGCCACAGACTATCCCTGTTGCCATTCCGACCCCCACCGATACGCATACCCGCCCGCACGATTAGATCCTTACTTAGCTTCATCCATTGCCTCATTTATCTCTTATGTCTTCATTATTCAATTATTTATTATTAAAGATTCGCCGGTATTCTCCCGGCCCGGGCCTTTTCCAAGTGGTGGTCCAGCCTTGGCTCTCTGTCTTGGGAGTGTCTGAGACCTAAGACTCCCATGGGAGGAGGCACAAGTACCTCCTCATCTTAGAACCAACTGTCCCCAGACCTAGCCACAAGCTAGACCTCTCTGGTCTGCCATCCCCGCCCCCAGGGGCCTAATGGGAATGACAGGCTTGTGAGCTACAAGCTCGGGCTCATGCACCTACCCTACCCTAGATGGGTTGGGCATGGTGTCGATGATCTCATTATTCAATTCTATTCTATTCTATTCTATTTCATTCGCCGGTATGGTATCCCGGCCCGGGTCTCTTCCAATTTGGTGACCCGGCACTGGCTCCCCGGGTAGGGAAGTGTCGTTTATCTTTTCTTGCACATGCGCGGTAGTTCTTCAGCGGGAAGGGGGACTACTTCACCGGCTCTATGGACAGATGACGTACCAAACGTTAGTTTGCACTAACGGCGGCTGGTGTGCGGTGCAATGGAGGCCCAAAGCAGGCCCCCACAGCGACTTCAGCGGATGGGGGGGGGGTGGTTGACGTGCAAGACTGAAAGAAAAAGGTTTTCCAAGTCCTGACAGCTAAGTACAAAAGATATCTACCTCATTCTCGGGTTGCCCCACTGGTTTCTTGGGAAGTGTCTACGGCGAATGGGCATCGTAGCGGGCAGTCAAACGGGAAGTCCCCAAAGGGCTTGGGAAAACCATTCGGCACAATGGCCAAGAGCCCTCTCTTGCCCTTTCGACAATCCGCCATCTGGGACCCCCAAAAGGTGGCGGGTGGATATGCACCCTCTTTTCCTGGACTTCCCCAATCTTGGGGGGCCCCTTTTGGGGGTTCCCCCTACATCCCAAGGCTCCTAACCCTCAGGGTGGGGATTTTCCTGGCCGCCCCGGCCCCCCCACCCAATTTAGCTATGGGAATTAAACACGGGGTTTTCCTCTTTTTTCAGTCTCAGCCCCATTTTCCCAAATCATTGCCCCGGGGGATACCCCCAAATTTGGGACGGGAATCCAGTTATTTTTGCCGGGGCAACTTGGGCTAGAGGGGTTGCAGGTCACCCCCGGCGGGGATGGGGGGAATTAAGTTAAACCCCCCAAAACCCCTTTCCCCAACCCCCCCCCCCCCCCCCCCCCCTTTTTCCCCCCCCCCGGGGGGGCCCCCCCCCCCCCCCTTTCTCCCCCCCCCCCCCCCCCCTTTTTACCCGGGGGAAACACCCGGGGCCCTTCCGCAAAAAGTTTTTTCCGAGGAAATCGTTGCAGAACGCCCGGGGTGCAATGCCTCTTGCTGTTGGTGGGTTTGTCCGTGCCCGCCAACAGCTTGGTGCCCAAGGGGCGGCACCGTGTTTTTCACTGCCGTCTTTTAAAAGCCTTCACCTGGAAGCATTGTCATGGGCATGAGTTCCGTGTGGCATTGCTACCGAACACCCCATCGGGGGCCCGGGTGGGGCTTTGGAAATGACCTGTCCGGGCGGCCTGTAAATCCCTCATCAGTTTGTCACCCCCGGGGAAGTACAGTACTTTGCAATCCTCTTTGCAGCTACCAGTTGGATCCTGTCTTCAAGGGGTTTCAGCTGTGCCCCAAGGGTTTAGAGCCACTGCATTAACCCCCTAGGGGCCCCAGCATGGCCTGTAAGCTGTTTTGGATACACAAAAGGGGTTTGTGTTTGGGGTCTGGGTGAACCAGAGCAAGCGCCCCTTTGTCAACGAGGGAGCGTATTTCCCGATTTAGAAACAAACCTATGACCCCGAGGGTGGCCCAAAACCCAGGGTTTGGCCATGGCACTCAATGCCCTGACCCTCTGCAGAGCCCTCTCTTTGATGTGGTGCACATGTTTCTGGAAGGTGAGGCGCCTGCCAAGGTACCTATAACTGTGAACCCAGTCCAGGTCGATGCCGAGAACCCGCAGCCTCTGACTGGGTACCCTGGTGCGAAGGATCATGGCTTTGGATTTTGCCGCAGATATCTTGAGCCCCAAGTGACGGCAAGTGGATGCCAGCAGATCGAGGTCCTACTGGGCATGCTGCAAAAGCCGGCGCTTCCTAGGTACGACAAGTGCCAGGTCATCGGCATAGCTGAGGAGGAAGATGCCTCCGGAGAAAGGCAGGCACACCAGCTGGTGTGCATCAGTACATTGAACAGGATGGGACTAAGCACCCCGCCCTGTGGAGTTCCGTTGTCCAGGGTTTTGAGAGAAGAGGCATGCCCCTGGAAGCGTACCCGGGCCCACTTGTCCTGGAGATAGGAACGAAGCCATGAAAGCAGCCTGCCTTTAAACCCTCTGCGGGCCAAGAGTGAGAGGATGGCAGGTGTGCTGGCTCTCAAAAGCTTTCTCGAGGTCAAGAAAGACAACAATGTGGGCATGGGCGTCCGACCCAATGCTGGCCAGTAGAGTGGTAAGGCTTTCGAAAGTGCCCACTCCTCTAGTGAAGCCATAGAGGTGTTTATGAGGAGGGCCAAGCTTCCACCTCAGGCGCTCCAAAACCATCCTTTCAGACACCTTCGAGATGCAACTGGTGAGGGAGATGGGTCTCACACTGCCAGGATCTCCAGGCTTAGGAATCGGTATGATGTCAGCCTCCTTCCATACGGCAGGGAGTTTGCCAGCTCGCCAAGTCCGGTTGACGACCCCCAGGACAGCTGCATGTCCAGAATGGCCAGACCGAGTGATCATGCTGTAGGTGATACCATCATGCACCGGTGCAGTGTCCCGATGAGATGTGAAGGCTGGCTGGAGCTCCTGGTCGGTGAAGTCTTCATCCGTGATGTCCTTAGCCTGTCATGCTGCTTGGATCACCATCATCCTTCTAGGAAGGAGGGTGACTTGGAGATCCCGGAAATCCTGAGGCAGTTGAGCCTTGGCCGCTCTGGAGGTGAAAAAGTCCACCAGACGTTCTGCCTCCGTTGCGGGGTCTGGGTGCAACCGAGCCACACTGCGACACTGCCCAGTGGTCAATCGTAACTTGGTCCAAATCTCAGATAAGGTGGAGAAGTAGCTGAGGGAGGCACACCACTCGAACCATTTAGCCTGCCGGACCCTGTGTGAGACATGGCGTGCATGCGGCACCACTTCCCTGAGCAGACGCATGGACTCAACTGTGGGATTACGCCTGTGCATCTTGCATACGACGTTGATGCGGTGGTTCTGCTCCCTGATGTCCTCATTGTAAAACCACCAGTCACGTTTATATGACCCTCCACCTGTAATCTTAAGTATGGCTGCCTCAGCTGCACATGTGAAGGCCACCTGCAAGCTTTGAGCCGCCTCATCTGGGTCTTCTGGAAGAGGAGACTCTGCCCACCAGTGTTCGATGACCTCCTGGAAGCGCTGCCAGTCGGCCTTTTTTAGATTACATCTGGGGGTAGGTGTGGGGAGCGGGCACCGCTGGACCATCAGTGTGGTGACCACTGAAAAGTGATCACTGGTGAGACGGGGGTGGACCTCACATCTTGCACTCGAGAGCAACTGCCTAGAGATGAGTGTGATGTCCAAGCGGCCACCATAGTGATGGGTTGGCTCACCATTGTTGAGGAGGGCGATCTCAGGGACCTCCTCCAGCACAGCAGCAAGGTGCCTCCCAGCTGCGTTGGTAGGAGAGACAGAAGAAAGTATTGGGTGGTGGGCATTGACATCCCCAGCCACAAGACCCTCCTGGGGGACGAGTGCTGCCACCTCTGAAATGTCAAGGGTGTACCGAGAGCTTCTGTAAATGTTATAAACCACGAGAGGTTCATCCGGCAGGTGTAGGGTGATAGCCTGAACCTCCACGCCCTCCCCACAGTTGATGGGGTCAGTGGAGATTGAATGAGGGATAGTGGTCCTGACGTAGATCGCCGTGCCCCTGCCAGTCCCTTCCAGGCACTGAAGGTAAGCTGAGAATCCCGGGATACGTGGCTGCATTTGATGTGACGAATTGGTAAGTGTCTCCTGGAACAGGAAGACATCAACCTCACCCTGAACTGTAGCTTCAATCACTAAGTGAATTTTCCGCTGCAGCCTGCAAATGTTCCACTGGAGGATCTTCAAGGTCCACAGAGGTGGCCCTCTGATTCCATCTCTGCCTGGGACTCGTCGTCCGTTGTTGGCGATTCCGGGGCCTCCTCCATCACAGACTGGAAGGACTCCTGGATGATGGCTTGAAGTTCCATTGAGTCCTTCCTGTCCAGTAGGACCACTCCCAGCATCCATGACAGGAGCTATCTGCAGGTGTCCCTGTCCTCCGCTGACGGCAGGAGGCGACAGAGGAGTGCTGAGATGACCCCGATGATTTTCTTCAGTCGATCGGGAAATTATTCGACCATTACCTCTGCAGGCATTGAGCTGGACCACCCGTCGAGTCAGGGCTGGGTCACTGGGTATGTCTGGGTGGCTGTTGACACTGCAGCAGCATAAGCTGGGTGCACCCTGGGTCTGGCCTGAGTGGCCATGGGCTTCCAGGTCCCCAGGCGGGGAACCTCTACCTGACTCTGGCCGCTCACAGTAGGGGCCTGCCCTTGGGAAGAGGCCTGCTGGCAGGATGGCAAAGAATGTTGGTGCCTAGCTGGGACCTGCTGGGCAGTGTTCCTGGCCTGTGGCTGTTTTTCCCATTGATTCTGTCTTCCTGGCCACCTTGCCATCTGACCCCACAGTTGACCGTGCTGCTGCAAGCCAGTGCCTGCCCCCTGATGCCACTGCTGGGAGCCCAGTGCCAGGAACTCGCTGGTATTGCCCTTCTACAGTATCCGGGGAACCGTGGTTGGAGCCCATACTGACTGTTGCTGGGTGGTTCCAAGGCTGGGTGGCGTCGGGGCTGTCGGGTCGTTCCAATGATGAACCTGCTGCCAGTGCTGCACCATCACAGGACAGCTCCGGTTCCAGGCATGTTGCCTCTTTGAGCAGTTGGCACACTTGGGCTCCAGCTGAAGGGCTTTGCCGGTTGGCTGTTTGAGGATTGCAATGCAGTCCTTCGAGTCGCGTGCCTTGCTGCACACACCACACTTCTTCTCTTGCTGGCAGGTGGTTGCAATATGATTGAACCCCTGACAGTTGAAGCATTGTACTGGGCCCGACAGGTACGGTCAGGTCTTGAATCTTCCCCAGACCCCAAGGTCCAGGTGTGAAGGAAGTGGACCTTTGTGGTGGATCAGCACCTGGCGGGTGGGCACCTTGTCCACCGTTGCAGTGAGTCGCTCCGCCTTGACAATATTGGGCACTTCCAAAATGGGGTCCAGTGGGAGGGGCACAGGGACTTGTACACCTTCTCCGAAGCAACCAATTCCACCATGCTGGGATGCGTCACAACCAGCCCCTTTAACTCCTCGTAAGAATCCTCGTCCCAAGGAATGACCAGAACCTCATTCCTGAGAGTGAATTCGCAGCAGAACTTGAGGCGGGGTAGACCTTCCAGATACCTTACAAACCCGTAATCGGGAACCTTGAATTTGTTGAAGGCCCTGGTTGCTGGTGGGAATTCCTCCTTCCACATGGAGTCAGCCAGTCCCCGTCTATTGTGGAGGCCAACACAACTGGGGTAGGGACCTGGGAAGGCTCTATCCTTGCCAGTTGAGGAGCTACAGCCTCCTGGCTTTCTTCCACGACCCATATGGCCATCTGGGGGTGCAAGTCTCCTTGGGTAGCGGCTGCCGACGGATCTAGTGTCAGACTGGCAGATACAATAGTCTCCACTGCATCCTTGACTTTCTTGGTGGGGGCTCCCACCTGCACCACATCATCCTCCAACTCATCCCCGCATTCCAATGAACGTTTAGGCCGCTCTCCTGGGTCTGTCATGGTGACTGTAGGTGTGGGGACAGAGCCAGCTGCAGAGCTGCTGCCTGTGACCTCACAGCCGCCCACACTGGGTGCAGAGCAGTAAGGCTCAGTGCCCCAGTCGGGGCCCATAGCCACCCTCACGTGGCTCACTGCCCTGAAGCACTGAATACATTCCAAGGACCACTAGAAACGTCGCCAATCTGTGTGTAAACTAACACAGATATATATTCCAAGCAACACAGCACACTTTCTGTCCTACGATCTCCTTTCCACACCGGTGTTCCGTGTTCATTAATTACCTCATTGTTTGTACAAATTATCTTTCTTACGTAGCTTATACATTTATGTAACAGTATATTAGTGGGCGATTAAAATATAAATAAGATCATCCAGAGAGATCCACTCTTATTTCATCAGCTGGTGAATTAAAGGCATAATATAATCATGCATAATATTTGTATGTAAATTATCATTTAAATTTTATTTAGGTAAAAAAATCATACCTAAATACATATAGAATATTTCACTGAATGTTCTCGTTTCTTCTGTCATTTTGTCTCTCCTGTCATGGTGGTTTACACGAAAGTTGACCAGCTGAGGTGACTCACTCCACGTAATCACGTCAGGTGATGCAGGTTCATATCCAGGACAGGGAGTTGTATAACGTTGATGTAGAATCGAATGGTGTTTTTTGGGAGTGCAATTAGTCTGCCAATGCTGAAAATGCATTCCTCGTACGAATGACGCAGTTGGAAATACCAATGATATTTCCAACTGCGTCATTCGTATTATTATATCACTGGATTTCCATTGTTTAACCTGATTTGATTCTCGGTATTCTCTGTCATGATGGTCACTAACACCAACCTCAGATTCTCAATTGGAAAAAATGTTCCTCGATTCTCCCCCATAACAGATGAAAGATTATTGGGGACATCATAAGACCCGAGTGTGGCCTGATTGTTGGGGTTTAGTGGCTGCATCTCAGGCAGCAGTGGGACGGAGAACAACACTCGGTCAAAGAACAATAAACAAATTATGCGTCATATCTTGCAGCTCGCCAAGACGGGTATTAATGACATACTTAAATTCGTCACAGTCTTCACCAACACATCCATTCTTGCAGTCACTACCTCCTCCCGTCACATCCTCGTCATCAGGGGTGCGAATATCTTTGAAGTCTCCTCACATATAATCTGCATACAGTTGCTTATTCCAGACTCGTGAAATCAAAACAACACGATTGCAAACAAGTCACAGAACGGGTGGGGCTTGAACCCACTTGTGGAAAATATATGGTATATTTTCCGAAAATAGAGTATTTGTATGTAAATTAATAAAATATATTGCATTTAATAAAAATTATATTATAAAAGATGGGAAGCTCGGCGCCTGCACTGACGAGCAGAGACTCGCCATTTTGTTTTTGAATGAGCCAAGAAAACGTTAGTAAAAATAAGAAGAATTTTCGTCGCTCTAGAGGTTATATTGGGCTTACACCTCTCAAATAGGAGCCGAAATTGTTGGATGTGCATTTCTGCATAATTTGAGCATTAAATCGATGTACAGGACAGCTCCAGGAACCTCAGATAAGCTATCTAAATTATGTTTGTAATTCTGGCCAGTATTATCATCATAAATTTAGTTAGAGGGAGGTTTTTGAGTATTATACACAGTAATCTCCACACTAATTGGTGAGTGTTATGTTAATAAATTCTCCTTCTGTTATATAAATGTGTATATGTAATCATTTATTAATTTTAATATACAGTGCACAAAAATTATAATAATTTTACCAGAATTCCTGGTGTGTATGTACATTTCATAGAGCAGCTTGTGGAGAGATAGATGGTAGGTATCGAAGGGGGACATTTTTGCGACCTAGGTATCCTAAAAATTCCTACTTGTCTCTGTAACTTTGATAATTAATAATTATCTTTGTTACCATTTACTTGTATGTATGTAATGACATTCATCCAGGCAAATGTAATTTTCCATAATTTGCCCGTTGGTCCTTCTTGAACCGGAGGTAATTAGTGAAGTCATTAATAAGTGAATTGATTACTTAATAATTATATATGAAATGACAGAAAGAGGTGGATATTAGGTCCACAAATTTACTTAATGTGTAGTGGATTATAATTATTATAATATTAATTTTGATAAGCCAAGTCTGGCTAAGGTTTGTATTAATGTGTATTTAAAATTTATATTATAATTTTCTTACATGTAATTGCTAAGCTCAAGTGTAGCTAGGATTTATTCAAAGGTAAGTTGTAATATTTACCTTTATGAAGTGCATAATTTAGTACATAATCAGTGTTATTAATTAAGTTGAATTTAATACATTGCATCATGGGTGAAAATGAGGAAATTAATGTAGAAGACAAACATATGGAATATAAAGCAAAAAAGGCATTACTACAGGCTAGAAAAAGTCATATAACAAAGGCATATAATAAATGTTTGGAATTAATGAATCAAGAAACTGTGAATACTGATGATTTAAAATTGTATTTAGATGCTTTGGGGAATAGATATGATTCATACAAGTTATATTATAACAAATATGAAGGCGATATGTTAGTAAACTGTGTAGATGAGACTGAAGTAGATCTTATGATTAATCAGTATTATGAATAAGAAGAAAAGATTCTTTCTTGTAAAGTCAGGTCTTGAATAAATTAAAATGTGTAAACCAGGCAGTTAATCAGTCTGCTCCAACAAATAAGATGTCTTTGGCAAAACTCCCAGAATTATGTTTACCTGTATTTAGTCCTGGAGAAAATTGGGAGGAGTTTTGGTCAATTTTTAAAGCAGCTGTGCATGACAGGAGTGACCTAGCCTGTGTAACTAAATTATTTTACCTCAAAGGACAGGTAAGAGGAGATGCTCACATACTCATACAAGCCTTTCCCAATGTAGATGATTCTTACAAGGAAGCAGTTGACTTGTTGAAGGTCACTTATGGTAATACAGAACAAAGTAGGTTGGATCTAGTGAATAGCATTGTTAATTTAAAATCTCCAGATCACACTTACAAAGGTTTACAGCAGTTTAGAGTTAAATTGGAGAGCACTCTCAAAACTTTAAGTAATAAATATAATCTGAAGGAATCAGGCTTGTTATTGAGTGCCATTGTACAGAATAAATTAAGCTGTAAAACACTTGAATGGTTCTTGAACAAGTATCACAAAGGTTATTTTGGTCTGGAGGAAATAAGACTAGGTCTACAAGAAATAAATGTGCAGTTGCAGACCAGCCAACCAACTCATTTTAAAGATGCAACACATAATAACTCTAAGGTATTTGTCAAGTTTCACAAAGGAAAAAATTATCCCAATGTTAATAATCAAAATTCATTTCCTAAACAGAGTTGCATAGGTGCATATCAAGTAGCAGGAATCAGAAATAATGATTCTCCACAAGGTAAGAAGAATAAATACTCTCCTAAGAGTAGCCCAGTTAATAAGAAACCAGTCAAAGAAAAGAGAGATTGTCTCTTCTGCAAGGGTACTCATTTTTCTACGAATTGCAATGCATACAATTCATGGAATGATAAGGTTGAAAGATTGGAGGAACTTGGCAGATGTATCAGATGTCTAGGTAATCACAATGTAAAGGATTGTCATGCCAAATTAAACAACTGTTATCAATGTCACAAAGGAAGACACCATATAGTCATGTGTAAGGGTCTATATGATAATGTTGATAATAATGATAATGTTGACAATCCAGACACAGCAGTGGCTAATGTAAAAATTGCTGCTAATGTTAATAATGATGGTTTTGCCGAAGTAGCCTTACCTCCAGATCTCCAGATCTCCAGATCTCCAGAACCTGTGTTACAGGTAAAAATTGATGATAAAAGGCATAAATCAAAAAATGTAACTGCATTATTAGACCAAGGATCCCAGCGTACTTTCATAAAACGTAAATGTCTTGATGGTATGAAAGTACAGATGGGAGATCCTACAACTGTAAAATTATCTGGTTTTCTCTCGGATAAAAGGGCTCAATTGTATGACACTGTTTATGTAACTGTCAGGTTGGGCAATGAGAAAAAACGTGTTAATGCAGTAATTGTAGATAGACTTCTACAATAGTGCTTAGTAAAGCTACAGAAAGACTTTCACATGATGTAAATTTAGCACCTTCTGGTGTAAATGATGATTCTGTAGGCCCAATAAATATTTTGATAGGTAGTGACTATTATGCCTCCTTTGTAAAGGGTATGGTAAAGAAATGTGGTGTCACCCTTTTAAAGACTGCAGGAGGCCATGTAATGTATGGTAGGATTCCTCGTAATAATTCATGACTAGAGGAAACTATAAATACTATAACTGTGTGTCTTACTCATGAAATCGTGCCCCAATATAATTCTTCCATAGAGGATGGTGCTGAGTCAGTGCATAAATTGTGGGAATTAGACAGCATTGGAATAAATGTAAATGAAGAAAGTCCAGACGATTCTTTTACTCAGGAACAATACATGAGAGATGTAAAATTTGAATCTGGAAATACTGGGTACGACTTCCGTTGGGACTGAACCATCCAGAATTGCCCACTAATTACAGAATGGCATATGAACAATTAAAGGCTCAGCTCCGCGAACTGAGTGAGACACCAGAATTGTTGACTGCCTATAATAATATAATTACTGAACAATTAATTAATAAATTTATAGAAGAGGTACCTCCTGAGCAAGCCAAAATTTATGGTCACTATTTGCCACATCACAGAGCGAAGAAGGATTCTAAGACCACTCCTCTGAGGATTGTGTTTAATTGTAGTGCCAGGAGTAACAAAAATGTACCTAGTTTAAATGACTGTTTGATGACAGGTCCGTCGTTGACGGAAAAATTAGGAAATATCTTATTAAATTTCAGGATGAAGAATTATGCCTTAACGGCTGACATAAGTAAAGCTTTCCTAAGAGTGAGTTTACAAGAGGCTGACTGGGATTGTAACCGCTTCTTATGGCCTGAGAATCCTAGTGACCCACTTAGCCATCTGAAAACCTTTCGCTTTATGAGCGTATTATTTGGTGCTACATCCAGTCCATTCCTACTTCAAGCGACGATAAATGCACACATTAAGCATACGGGAAGTCCACTGAGTAAAGTAATGAGCAAACAATTTTATGTGGACAATTTCCTGGGTGTGACCTTAACTGAAGAGGAACTGTTAATGACTTATGGAGAGGCTAATAAAATAATGCAAAGTGCAGATATGCCTCTAATGGAATGGAATAGTAATTCGTCCAAATTAAAAGGACAAAATAAGTAAATATTACCCTGGAGATGAAGTGCCAAAATGTAGTAATGTATTGGGATTAACTTGTGATACTGAGAGAGATTTGTTAATGTTAAAACCTAATAATTACAGAATGCTCAATAAATTAACTAAGAGAGTTTTGCTTGCTGAAGTTTCCAAATGTTTTGATCCACTAGGTTTACTGTCACCCCTTACTATAAGAGGGAAATTATTAATACAAGAAGCATGGAAGCTTAAATGTGCTTGGGATGAAACTCTAAGTGAGGAATTCATTAACAGGTGGGATGAATTAATTGGTGATTATGAAAAAATTCCAATGTTGGAGTTCCCACGCCAGGTGGCCAATCCAGATGGGAAAAATATTCTCCACATTTTTTGTGATGCTTCAAAATTGGCGAATGGAGCAGTTGCTTACCTTCAATGTAATAGTGTTATTTCTCTTGTTATGTCTAAGGCTAAAGTGTCTCCAATTGAATCACATACCTTACCTCAGTTGGAATTAACAGCCATTTATGTAGGTGTCAAATTAGCTAATTATATAAGAAATAAGTTGCAGGAGATAAATATTAGCGACACTGTAATTTGGTCTGATAATGAGGTATCCTTACTATGGATTTGTAATGGAAACAGTAAAATTGTGTACGTACAAAACAGAGTCGCTGAAATTAATCAGATGCAAGAGAAGTATAATAGTTTGGGTCAGCATATGTTAACATTTAATCATATACCTGGTGAGGAGAATCCAGCTGATTTCTTGTCTCGAGGTTTACCTTATGCTAAATCTGTAAAAGCTGTATAAAGGTTTAAAGGACCGAGCTGTTGGTAAATAAAGCTAATTGGCCTGTACAAAAGGCGTATATTGCTCCTGTTGAAATTACTGTGACCCCCACTCCAATAGTTTGTCCTCCCTTAGCCATTAATATAAATAGGTATTCTTCTTTACCCAAACTAATCAATGTAACTAAGTTGGTGTTTAAATTTCCAAACAAGATGAATATCTCATATAAGTTTTCACATCCTCTTGAATATTGGATAAAGAGGGTACAGGAAGAAATCTGTGGAAATGAGATTAAATTGATGATGGAAAGTAAAATTGTGAAAGGTTCCATAATAGAGAAATTGGGGCTCTATTTAGAGAACAATGTAATGAGGTGCAGAGGTAGGTTACAAAATGCTGAATTGGGTGATTATGCTAAACACCCTATCTTACTGCCCATAACTCATCATCTAACAAATTTAACTGTTTTAAATGTCCATAAAAATGTAATGCATGGTGGGGTACAAGATATCTTAAATTGTATTAGGGAAACTTTCTGGATTCCACAAGGACGGCAACGTGTAAAAAGGGTGATTAAATCTTGTGTAATATGTCGCCGTGTGGATGCCATTTCCTATATGTACTCAGGTCCTCCACCATTGCCAAAGGAGCGTGTACAATTTGTGAAACCATTTGATGTAACAGGTGCAGACTATAGTGGTCCAATCATTTTAACCAGTACTTCCGATGGTGTTCCACTGAAAGTGTATGTATTCTTGTTCACTTGTACTGCTACTAGAAGTGGCTCAGGACTTGTCTGCAGAACAGTTTATACAGCTGTTTCGAAAATTTGCTGCTAGGAGATCCTGTCCGAGATTGATGATTTCGGATAATGCCAAAAATTTTGTAGCAGGTGCTCAACACTTGATAGAATTAAATAATAGCAACGATGTTCAATCTCTGTTAACCCAGCGAGGGTGTATCTGGAAATTTATTACTCCTAGAGCCCCTTGGCAGGGGGGAGGGGCTGTACGAAAGACTGATAGGCACAGTGAAGAGGTGTCTCCGTAAAGTACTACACCGGAAGAGAATTAATTTGGAAGAATTCCGTGCAGTGTTAGTGGAGGCAGAGAATCGTATAAATAATAGGCACCTGTCATACATAAGTGATACACCTGATGCAGATGTATTTACACCTTCTCACCTAATATGTGGAAGGAAATTGGAAGCTGCCCCTGTCTACAGAGATAATCCTGAAGAAAGTGATGAAGATTACAATGATTTGGCAGTGTTGTGTGATAAATTTAAAAAGTTAAATAAAGTAAGGAATATCTTCTTACACTACGTGAACACTTTTATGGTACGACAGAGGCAGTAAATCGACAGAACATTCAACCAGGTGACATTATGTTAATTGATACTGAACAACATCGAACATTGTGGCCTCTGAGCAAAGTATTGACATTGTACACAGATGCACAAGGTGTTGTCCGGAATGTCAAAGTGTTGTGTCATGGCCAAGAACGTTTACACACAATTAATAAATTGATTCCCTTGGAATTAAATGGCATTCAATCAAATGTAAATGAAAATCTAAGGGAAAGTGACACGAGTGATACGGAAGGTAACGCTGACCAAGTGATGCAGGAAGATGAAATCGTAGTAAGACCTACTAGGAGAACAGCCACTAAAGCCAGAACCAGCTGGAATCGTCTCCTAAAGGAAGGAGTAATTTGAGTCGTTTAGCAACGAACTCCACCCGGCCGCAGTGTGGAAAATATATAGTATATTTTCCGAAAATATTGTATTTGTATGTAAATTAATAAAATATATTGTATTTAATAAAAATTATGTTATAAAAAATGGGAAGCTCGGCTCCTGCACTGACGAGCAGAGACTCGCCATTGTGTTTTTGAATGAGCCAAGAAAACGTTAGTGAAAATAAGAAGAATTTTCGTCACTCTAGAGGTTATATTGGGCTTACACCTCTCAAATAGGAGCCTAAATTGTTGGATGTGCATGTGCATAATTTGAGCATTACATCGATGTACAGAACGCTCCAGGAACCTCAGACAAGCTATCTAAATTATATTTTGTAAATCTGGCCAGTATTATCATCATAAATTTAGTTAGAGGGAGGTTTTTGAGTATTATACACAGAAATCCCAAGACTAATTGGTAAGTGTTATGATTACAAATTCTCTTTCTGCTATATAAATGTGTATATGTAATCATTTATTAATTTTAATATACAGTCCACAAAAATTATAATAATTTTACCAGAATTCCTGGTGTGTATGTACATTTCATTTGTAATTAATATAGGTCTAGAGCAACTTGTGGAGAGATAGATGGTAGGTATCGAAGGGGGACATTTTTGCGTCCTAGGTGTCCTAAAAAATCCTACTTGTCTCTGTAACTTTGATAAATAATAATTATCTTTGTTACCATTTACTTGAATGTATGTAATGAGATTCATCCAGGTAAATGTAATTTTCCATACCACTGCTCCGTGCACTGTTTTGTTGCTTATTCCTGTAATATCTATGATGAAAGAAAATGATTTATCCAATACAAACAACACTACACTAACTGGTATAAATAACGCTTACACACGCATTTTCTACGACATTCATTTTTTTATACATCTGGCTGATATGTAATATATCTAAAATATCTGTGATATACTAGGTCAGTCACATGGGCATCTACGTGATGCTACCTTTCCCACATAACTATGCAACGCTTAAATTCTCACAAAATTACACAAGTCTTACCTTCATCAGGTAAGATTTGTTCAAGGCCACAAGAGACGAAGGTCATACACGATGAAGTGTCCACATAGCCTCTCCCAACGGTCACCCCAGTGCCTCTCCCGACGGTCACCACAGCACCTCTCCCGACGGTCACCACAGCGCCTCTCCCAACGGTCGCCACAGCACCTCTCCCAACGGTCACCACAGCACCTCTCCCGACGGTCACCACAACCCTCCCGAACGGCACCACAGCACCTCCCCAAGGGTCACCCAGCCCTCTCCCGACGGTCACCACACACCTCCCAAAACGGTCGCCACAGCGGCTCCCCAACGTCGCCACCACCTCTCCCGAGGTCACCCAGCCCCTCTCCCGAGGTCACCACAGCACCTCCCCAACGGCACCACAGCGGTCTCCCAACTGTCGCCACAGCCCCTCCCGGGACGGTCCCACGCACCTCTCCCGACGGTCACCCACAGCGCCTCTCCCGACGGTCACCACGCACCTCTCCCCGACGGTCACCACAGCCCCTCCCCAACGGTCACCACGAAAACCTCTCCCACGGTCACCAAGCACCTCCCCCCCGACGGTCCCCACAGACCTCCCCCCAACGGTCGCCCGCGCCTTCCCAAGGGTCCCCACAGCGGTTTTCCCCCCCAACTTCGCCACAGCACCTCTCCCACGGTCGCACCACCCCACCTCTCCCGACGGTCCACCACAGCCCCTCCCCCGACGGTCGCTTAGCCCCTCTCCCAAACGGCGCCACAGGCCTCTCCCGACGGTCACCACGCGCTCCCCAAAACGGTCGCGCCTCTCCCGAGGGTTTCCCCCACACCTCTCCGACTGTCACAACAGCGCCTCTCCCGACGGTGCACAGCGCCTCTCCCCAACGGTCGCCACAAGCGCCTCTCCCGACGGTTTCACCACAGAAACCTCTCCCGACGGTCGCCTCAGCGCCTCTCCCAACGGTCGCCACAGCGCCTCTCCCGACGGTCACCACAGCGCCTCTCCCAACGGTCGCGCCTCTCCCGACGGCCCGCCCCAGCACCTATCTGACGGTCAACAAACAGCGCCTATCCCACGGTCGCCACAGCGCCTCTCCAACGGTCGCCAAAAGCGCCTCCCCGACGGGTCACCCAGCGCCTCCCCCAAGGTCGCCCCAGCACCTCTCCCGACGGTCACCACAGCGCCTCTCCCAATGGTCGCGCCTCTCCCGACGGTCGCCCAAGCACCTCTCCCGACGGTCACCACAGCGCCTCTCCCGACGGTCGCCACAGCGCCTCTCCCAACGGTCGCCACAGCGCCTCTCCCGACGGTAACGCCTCTCCCGACGGTCGCCCCAGAAACCTCTCCGACGGTCACCAACAGGCGCACTCTCCCGACGGTCACCACAGCGCCTCTCCCGACGGTCACCACAGCGCCTCTCTAAAAAGGTCGCGCCTCTCCAGACGGTCGCCCCAGCACCTCTCCCGACGGTCACCACAGCGCCTCTCCCGACGGTCGCCACAGCGCCTCTCCCAACAGTCGCCACAGCACCTCTCCCAACGGTCGCGCCTCTCCCGACGGTCGCCCCAGCACCTCTCCCGACAGTCACCGCAGCGCCTCTCCCGACGGTCACCACAGCGCCTCTACCAACGGTCACCACAGCGCCTCTCCCGACGGTCGCCCCAGCACCTCTCCCGACGGTCACCACAGCACCTCTCCCGACGGTCGCCTTAGCGCCTCTTCCAACGGTCGCCACAGCGCCTCTCCCGACGGTCGCCCCAGCACTTCTCCCGACAGTCACCACAGCGCCTCTCCCGACGGTCACCACAGTGCCTCTCCCGAGGGTTTCACCACAGCGCCTCTCCCAAAGGTCGGGGGCCCTCTCCCGACGGTCGCCCAGCCCTCTCCCGACGGTCACCACACGCCCTCCCCAAACGGTCGCCAAAAGCCGCCTCTCCCAACGGTCGCCCCAGCACCTCTCCCGACGGTCACCACAGCACCTCTCCCGACGGTCGCCCCAGCACCTCTCCCGACGGTCACCACAGCACCTCTCCCAACGGTCACCACAGCGCCTCTCCCAACAGTCACCACAGCACCTCTCCCGACGGTCACCACAGAACCCCTCCCGACGGTCGCCACAGCGCCTCTCCCAACGGTCACCACAGCGCCTCTCCCAACGGTCGCCACAGCGCCTCTCCCAACGGTCGCCACAGCGCCTCTCCCAACGGTCGCCACAGCACCTCTCCCAACGGTCGCCACAGCACCTCTCCCAACGGTCGCCACAGCGCCTCCCCCCAAACGGTCGCCACAGCGCCTCCCCAACGGTCGCCACAGCGCCTCTCCCAACGGTCGCCACAGCGCCTCTCCCAACGGTCGCCACAGCGCCTCTCCCAACGGTCGCCACAGCGCCTCTCCCAACGGTCGCCACAGCGCCTCTCCCAACGGTCGCCACAGCGCCTCTCCCAACGGTCGCCACAGCGCCTCTCCCAACGGTCGCCACAGCGCCTCTCCCAACGGTCGCCACAGCGCCTCTCCCAACGGTCGCCACAGCTGCTGGTAAATACCATAACACAAACAGCCACACACAATTTTTTCACCAGTGTTGACCTGAACTAATCTGCCTGCACAGTGGTACGGTTCACCAATGTTTGGTACAAACTGCGCGTTCACAATTAGGCTAGACGAAAAAATCGTAAACTTGTTTTATAATTAATTCATAATTTTTTAAAGCATTTGTCGTGAGTTTATTTAATGTTTTATCCAGAGTTTTATGTAAGGGATACATCGTTAACATATATACAAAATATAATCATTATTTATTCATTAAAAATATACACTTCAAGCCTAGGAAAAATTTCTACAAATTTAATATATAAGGATGTGTAGTGAAAATAGCCAATAAAATATTCTTTCTTTCAATATTCAGCTCAATATTCTTTCCTTCAATATTCTGCTCAAAATTCTTTCAATATTCTGGTTAATATACTTTCAATATTCTGCTCAATATTCTTTCAATATTCAGGTCAATATACTTTCCTCCAATATTCTGCTCAATATACTTTCGATATTCTGCTCAACATTCTTTCCTTCAATATTCTGCTCAATATTCTTTCAATATTCTGGTCAATATTCTTTCTTTCAATATTCTGCTCAATATACTTTCCTTCAAAATTCTGCTTAATATACTTTCTTTCGATATTCTGCTTATTACAACCCAGGAATCCAAGTGGCCTGTTATCCTGGGTGTAAAGGGAGCAAAATAAACACAACAGAAAAAGTTTAGACTTATATTATCCTTCACCAATTTAGAACAGCAATATGTACACTATGTACAGTGATAAGTATAGTGCACTCCACGGTAAGCAAGGCAGAAATAGAAGCCACAAGATAGCAGACCGTGCTTCAACCAGCTCTAGAATGGGAATGACAAGGGCAGACAGGTGAGTGGTACCCACATAACCTCTGCGATTGCCAAAACCATCTTCTTATTGGCTAGAACCTGGTCACTATTTTGAACGACGGGGCCCCATCATCAACTCTTAGCAACCTGGTTCGCGGGTTTGGGGGGAGATAGCCTGTAAATGGGTGTGTAAAATGCGCCGAATAAAGGTTACGTACTCTTTGCATGCCACACCCCCCCACCCCGAGAAGGCTCAGGATTAGGCTGCCACCTCCCAGTGGTAACCGTGCCGCCATGGCACAAAATAATGGGACCGCCTTTCCTTTCCACCATCCAACTCTTAGATAGAGCTCAGCTTTCTCGTGACAAAAAGCCAAACCCTAAACTCAGAGTGAGACAGCAGTCAGTCAGGCTAGCATAGGTCCAAGATACAGGCGGACGGTACCCCCGCATCCCCTGTCAAAAAAAAAAAAAAACCACACCAGGGGATAAAAAAAAGAGCGTGAAAAGGGGTTACCACAAATAATATAACATCCTAACCTAAATAAATAAAAATATTAGACTAGATAAAGGGTCCGCCAACACATTTTCTTTGCCGGCAATATATTTAATTCTGAGTGAGTATGGTTGCAGTCTTAGCGTCCAGAGCATGAGCCTTGTGTTGTGGTTCTTCATGGCTTGGAGATATACTAGAGGATTGTGATCACTGTAGACTGTGACCACCTGCGATGTCTGGCCCACATGAACATCGAAATGCTCCAAAGCCAGTACCAGCGCGAGGGCTTTTTTTGAATGGTAGAGTAAGCCCTCTGATCAGGCTGGAACTTGGCTGAAAAGTATGCTACAGGCTGCAACTCTTCATTCTCGTTTTGTAATAGTACTGCCCCAACCCCAGACTCACAAGCATCAACCTGTAATGAAAAAAGGTTTGGAGAAGTCTGGAGACAAGAGAATGGGTGCAGTACACAATATTCTTTTTGCTTTATCAAAAGAAGTTTGATAATCTGGGGTCCAAATAAAGGGAACTTTGTTGACTGGAAAAGGAGGTAAGAGGCGCTAAAAATATCTGAGAAATTCTTACAGAATCTTCTGAAAATCCTATCATGCCTGGGAAAAACGTTGAAGAGATTTCCTACATGTGGAACTGGAAAATCTTTAATAGCAAGAACTTTAGCAAGTTTGGGTGCAACTTTACCACTACCTACTTCATGGCCTAAAAAAAGTGACAATGGCTGGCCAAAGGAAGATTTAGATAAATTAACTGTTAAATGGGAACTCTTAAAGGTCTCAAAAAGAGCCTTAAGTCTAAGTAGGTGTTGATCCCAAGTATCAGACACCACAACAATACATCTAGGTACGCTGCCGTCCCTTCAAGTCCTTTAATAGCCTGTTGGTTTAAGTTTCTGGAATGAAGAGGGGGAATTTTTCATTCCGAAGGGGGTAACTGTATTGATAATGACCTCCTGGAATTACGAAGGCAGAGATTTCCTTCGCCTTATCCGTCAAAGGAGCTGATAGTAACCTTTTAAGGAGATCTAACTTGGACAAAAAAGTAGCCTTACCCACAAAGTCAATTACGTCACCCAACGAGGAAGGGGGTAAGCATTGTAATTGTGACCTCATTCACCTTACGGTAGTCTGTACACATACGAAACCCTCCATCAGCCTTCTTCACAAGGATGCACGGTGAAGCCCATGGACTAGATGACTCCTCCACAAAACCATCTTTAAACAAAATTCTACTTCCTGCTGAATAACCTTTGTTTTTCGGTTTTAGCTCTGTAGGGGAGAGTTTAATTGGTTTAGAGTTTCCCACATCTACATCATGATAACCTAACGTACATTTTTTTCGGCACATCCGAAAAAATATTAGGATATGACTGTAGAAGCTCAGTTAAATTTGTTGCTTACATTTCAGATAGTCCCTCCATTAAAAGGCTAGGATCCTTGAGGAGGACAGAATTTGAAAGTTTAATATTAATTTCAGAGATAGAGTGCAAAGAGTCAGAGTCGTCCTCAGAGGTGGAGGACAAAGTCATTACTGGGACTTTATCTGGTGTATGGAAATATTTTAATTGATTAATGTGGTAAATTTTAGTTTTTGAGGTCTTATCAATGGGAGCTACCACATAATTTACATCAGATAATCTACTTACAATCTGCCATAGGTCCCGTAATCTAGCTTTCAAGGTGTGGCCAGGTATGGGTTTTCCTGCACCAACACCTTGTCTCCTGGATGGAAGGAGCGGAATTGTGCCTTTTGGGCATACCTTTTCCAAACTTACTTTAGCTGTCTTTAGGTTAGCATTGGCTAACTGACGGCCACCTGCAACCTTGAAGACGGATTGTAGAGTGTTAAGCTAACGTCTTCTCCCATCCATTCTTCTTTGAGCACCCGAAAAGGACCTCGTACATTGTGCCCAAAGATCAGCTCAAACGGACTATACCCTGTAGACTCTTGCACCGTCTCTCGTACTGAGAACAGCAACAAAGGTATTGATTCATCCCAGTCTGTAGGAAAGTGCATGCAAAAATTTCTCATCATGGCTTTTAACGTCTGATGGAATCTTTCCAAGGCGCCTTGGGACTGAGGATGATAGGCAGTGGATAAGTTGTGGATTATCCCTAGCCTAGTTAATGTTTCCCTAAATGCTTTGGCAGTGAAGTTAGTTCATTGATCACTTAGTTTTAGGAATGCCAAAACAAGAAATAAATTTGGTTAAAGCTTTGAGAATAGCTTTAGTATTAATACTACGCATGGGAATTGCTTCATGATATCTGGTTACTTCATCCATAATCTTAAATAAATATTGATTTCCAGACAGACCTAGGTAGTGGACCTACACAATCTATAATTAAATCTGCAAAAGGTTCTCCATCAGTAGGTATAGGTGGAGAGTGCAGGTTTAATGGAATGTCCAGGTTTTCCCCACTTGCTGACATTCTCGCAACACCTAATATGATTCTTCAAATCTTTCTTTAATTTTGGCCAATAAAATTCTTTTGCGATCTATACAAGGTTTTTGTAATTCCCAAGTGACCTCCTAATGAAGTATTAGAAACTATATTTAATATTTGAGGTCTAAACTTGGTTGGGAACCACTAACCCCGTCATACAATTGCCGGCCCTCTATCTTCTTACCAGTCCCCAGTGCAGATCAAATAATCGTTTTTTAACTTCATACTTGACCGGATGACCCAAAGAGCATTTTCCCATGGCTGCCTGAAAAGGGGGAATTTTAAAGAAGGGTCCTTTCGTTTTTCCTCCCGGAAGGACCCGCCCCTCGGGCAGGAAACAGAGACATCTGTAACCTGCAACCTGGGAATAGGAAGGCTTGATCGGGTCGTTTGCTTGAAATTTACGAGGCACCGGCGGTGTGCCTCATAAAACCACGTGGCTATTCCGAGATCGGAGTCGTCCAAGGATAGGTCAACATTCTCTCCAGACAACCCTTGGGATGTTGCCCGAGTTATGGCCAACCCGGAGAAGAATTACTCATTATATGTTCAGGACAAACCCCCACTAACAGTAGTAATGTTATTACCCAGTAAAAAATATTGGCACTTTCATGGGGGAAACCTTTTGAGACACCCACAGTCAAGTACCCAAAGTAATATTTTGCACTCTACATAAATTTTATGCAAAGGGACAGAATACATAGCTCCTCCAAATGCTTCCAATAAAACAGAGGAATTTTAAGGAAGTGTTTCTCTTAAAGGGGTAATATTCCTTCTCTTACAAGTGAGCAATATGCTCCACGTCTCTAAAGGTTTTTACTTCAGTTGTTTCTGAGTTTTCCTGAAGGGGAAAAAAGACTCTTGTAATAATAAGGGGCCATACCTTTTTTCTACTTCTCTAGGACATGTTACTAGGGATATTAGAGATTTTCCCAATGGGTTGGGTTTATGGAGCAGTTGGGGCCCGATGTACCTACTTTTTTACACAGGGAAACAGACGACAGCTTGCCCTTTACTCCCTTCTGACGTTGCAAATGGTGTCGTTCTGGTGGTGTCTCTCTGGATACTGTTGTCGAGATCACCAAGAGTATTTGCCTCTCCGCATGGGGGACCATAAGTTGAGAAGCGTGGCTCACCAGGTGACTTAGTTGGCTGACGTACACTTTCTCCCCTCCGGCTGGCACTTCATTTTCCAAGGTTACGATCTCTGCTCCCTGCCAGGCTGTTGAAAAGAGACGACCGCTCAGACAAGGAGCGGTTAGTTTCGAAAGGGATCAGCCAACCTGGCTGCCTCCAATGCAGAGGTTAAGTTTACGATCCTGCAGAAAGACTCGAACCTCTGGTCCCACAGACTCCACGCAGGGTTTTCAATCAGAATAAGCTGTACCAGCTCCTCAAAGGTAAGAGAACCACTTGCTCTATACCACTGGTAAAAGCTTTGGTTTGCTGTCTCACAAAATCCACAGGGATTGACCAAGCTGTCGTCTGCCCAGCTTGAAAAGTTTTTTATATTTGGCTGGGATACATGTATATGCTCCCAGCACTGGTCTTTACTACTTGATAATAAGAAAATTCAGCGTCATTTAATTTCTGACGTAAATTTCCCGTGCCTTACCAAACAATGCTGTATGAACCAACGATGCCCAATGCTGTTCCGGCCACCTCAAGGCTCGAGCCTGATTTTCGAAGCTTTCGAAAAATTGTTCTGGTTCGGGGCCCCATTGAAGCGGGGAACAAGCTGTACTGCTTTTGTAAACTAAAACCATTACAAATGCGAAAACGCCTCCTTTCTCTTTCCCTATCAAATTCTTCCCTTGCGAAGGCTCTCTGTTCCCTAGTTTGCACAAGACTGATTTTTTTTTCCCTCAAGTACCAACGACGCTGAATCACCTTTAGGGAAACCCAGCTGCACTATACCGACCATTTTTGCTCCGTAGGTGTAAACATCTTCCTCCTGCGAGAAAATAGAAGTTTTTGCCCTAGCTCCCTTTGGGGGAGGAGTCGATGTGCCTCTCTTCTTCTATAAGTTTGTCAGCAATCAGTGAACGCAGTTGCGCAGCTGTGAGAGTGCGTTTTGTATTTAATGCCAATGGAACGAGCAATTTGCCAACAACGCTGTAGGGGCAATTTTAGGTAGGTTATGCAAAGTATATGCCGACACCAGACTCTGACTCGTCTAGGTGGCATAATTATTCGCTATGCACAGTACGATTGCAGAATACCCCCAACGTAACACGTTAATATTGCAGAACACGCTAAGCTATGCACATACGATTGCAGAATACAAAATAAAGCAAAGCAGACTGCAAAATTCTCCACACCGAACAGGCTAGTAACAACTGACAAAATTTGTAAAGCAATGCCAGACAGCTACACTGTTCTAGAAGATTGACAGTAGCGAAGCGAGCACACCGAACAAGCTAGTAGCGAGCTGTTGAACGATCACACAATAGCAAGGCTGACCATAACAAAGCAACTGACACGCAAAATTTGTAGAGCGTAGGCAAAGCTATTGCAATGCCAGACAGCAAGCTGCACAATGTTCCTGCTACGAGCTTCACCCTAAGCTCAACCGTTTCTCTAAGTCCAGCTCCAGCTCTCGGACAGGCTACCCATATTACAACCCAGGATTCCAAATGGCCTGTTATCCTGGGTGTAAAGGGAGCAAAATAAACACAGCAGAAAAAGTTTAGATTTATATATCCTTCACCAATTTAAGAACATAAGAACATAAGAACGAAGGAACACTGCAGAAGGCCTACTGGCCCATGCGAGGCAGGTCCAAGTCCCTACCGGCCTAAGCCAATGCACCCAACCTAGTCAGGTCAGGTCACATTGACTTAAGGGAGGAACACGGCAACCGACCTGTTAGCACAAGCTATCAGGTCTCACTCACACCCACCCACATCTACTCATGTATTTATCCCAAACCTTTTTTTAAAGCTACACAACGTTCTGGCCTCTATAACGGTACTTGGGAGTTTGTTCCACTCATCCACAACTCTATTACCAAACCAGTACTTTCCTATATCCCTCCTGAATCTGAATTTTTCCAACTTAAAACCATTGCTGCGAGTCCTGTCTAGGCTAGATATTTTCAGCACACTATTTACATCCCCTTTATTTATTCCTGTCTTCCACTTATAAGTGGACTCCACAGTAAACAAGGCAGAAATAGAAGCCACAAGATAGCAAACCGTGCTTCAACCAGCTCTAGAATGGGAATGACAAGGGCAGACAGGAGATTGGTACCCACATAACCTCTGCGATTGCCAAAACCATCTTCTTATTGGCTAGAACCTGGTCACTAGTTGAACGACGGGGCCCCATCATCAACTCTTAGCAACCTGGTTCGCTGGTTGGGGGAGATAGGCTGTAAATGAGGGTGTGTACATGCGCCGAATAAAGGTTACGTACTCTTTGCATGCCACACTGCTCAATATTCTTTCCTTCATTATTCTGCTCAATATTGTTAGAATATTCTGCTTAATATACTTTCTTTCAATATTCCGCTCAACATTCTTTCCTTCAATATTCTGCTCAATATTCTTAGAATATTCTGCTCAATATACTTTCACTCAATATTCTGCTCAATATTCTTTCAATATTCTGCTCAATATTCTTTCCTTCAATATTCTGCTCAATATTCTTTCTTTTAATATTCTACTCTCTAATTAGAATATTAACAATACAAAAACACGGATATCTACATATCTTCCCGTATAATAAGACAAATCCGTGTTATGTCATAGACCTCTTAACATATCGTTGCTTCTTATTTTCAGGTCTATTTAAGAATGAGTCTCTGAATTAATGTTTTTCACCCCTATACGTTCACCAAAGATGCCTTTGTTATTAACATGGGGTGTTTCGTACGTGAACGATATATGCTAATTACCATTTTGTCCGACAGGCATCGTGTTAAATATGCGTTCATTCTGGAAATCTATCGCTAATATCGTACTCTCATCCCTAAGTGCATTATACCTTATTCAGTGATCCATTCCAAGTGCGATCCAGTAGGTAAAATATAATTTACTGACAGTATTTGGAAATTTGCGAGAGGTATTTGCAATAAATTCGGAATTTATCAATACTGAAAAAGAATAGAGAGATCCCCGTGCAGGCAGTGAGACTTTTGTGGTAGGACTTATCAGATACTTCATTATCATGTATGATACGTGTTCACAAGTATGACACTACTCCAGGGCTCGTTATATATTGGAATAAATATTTCGCTGATAAAATCTTTGTTGTCATAAACCATACCACGGGCGGGGATTTAACCCGCGATCAGAGAGTCAGAAAACTCCAGATCGTCGCGTTAGCTACTGGGCCAGCGGGTTCTATCCCCACCCGTCGTATGGTTTGTTAGCAAACGTGTCATTACGATTTCGTGAGCCTTTGTTGTCATACTCGCATGAAGAGCAATGAGACATTGATATAAGATGCTAATTTATCCAGCCACAATCTTTCTCTGTTAACACTATACTTCTTAGTTACGTCGGTGAATTAATAATCTCTATTTGTTAAACTATTTGTAAATTTAGTCTGCAGTCAATGTTATGGAAGGTATATTGATGTACTGTACACGAACTGCAGTCAATGTTATGGAAGGTATATTGATGTACTGTACACGAACTGCAGTCAATGTTATGGAAGGTATATTGATGTACTGTACACGAACTGCAGTCAATGTTATGGAAGGTATATTGATGTACTGTACACGAATCATTGAGAAAGGGAAGGAGATATACCTAGTTGTTTCTGCATGTTCATTAAACTGATCTTTCTCAGTTCTAAATTTGGTAGAAACTACAGTAAAAATGAACTTTCTTTATTTCCAGTTTGGAGCGAGATAGTCTTAAACTATTTAATAAGTCAATAACATTCATAATATGCGTTTGATTCTATTAATTGCTCATTGACATATAAAGTCCACTGATTGAAACATAGATCGTGATAAACAACTGGTAAACAAGTCTCCTCTAATGATGAATCTCCATCAGCTTTGATTAATCTAAGTTCTAATTCTGTTAATAAAAAGGACACAACCAGGAACTATCCTTCCACATTGTGTATTGTGAACTTCATATATAAGGAGTGGATATCAGGTGATACTTCACGGAAACGCCTGGATGTGGTACTCAATTCAGTATTGTTAACAGTTATTAGTTTTGGGAACCCGTTGGATACTGCGTAGATGTAGGTAGGTAGATATTGAGGTGTTTAACATCCCTGACTGGGTGAGAAAAGTTTCCTCATACATATGTACACCGCGGAAGATATATGCAAACTAATTGTAGCAGCAAAAAAAATCTATATTATAAATGCTCTTAGAACAATGAGGTGTTTTCATTCAGAACGTTCCATTTTCTCCCACATGTTCATGCTGTGTCTGCATCACACGTCGTCTCCATCATCCTCTATTTTTCAAAGACGTCATAAAATCACCCTTGCTATTAACATCATTCAATACATTCTTGCTCAACTAAAGAACGTGTGGTGTCATGGTATTCACTTGAAATGGTAACGTTTTCCAGGAGAGATGGCTTAAAAATTAAACAAGCTTGATATCTCTCCGACCCACTCTGTGCATATAACGTCCGACCTCCTGTCTCCTGCCCTTACGAGGAGTCAAGCGTTTTGTCAAAATTTCCAAAGACAGTGGATGAAAGATTACTTTGATGATGACTGTCTATATGATAACACATTCACCTTCACCTTATATTATTATATTAATTTTGCATGAATGTGTAACAGACTGAAGAACGCACTTTATTAAATTACATTAATCGACCTCTCTAATCGGCGAGTATTATAGAAATCATGACTCGCTTGCCATGGGTTCTAACCCCACCTGTACCCTGGTTTGTTTATAGACATATTTCCATATTATTCGTAGTGAAAGGTATGTATAATGTTTGATTGTAATTACCAAGTAATATATTTATACCTAAGATACCCAAGAGCAATACAACTTGACCCAGATATTGTCATTGCTATTCTAGAGCTGGTCGAAGCACGGTCTGCTCTCTAGTGGCTTCTATTCTGCCTTGCTTACCGTGGAGTGCATTAATACCTATTGTTTTACATAGTGTATATAGCGCACATACTTCTGTTCGTACTTGGTGAAGGAGGGTATAAGTCAAAAGTTTTTCTGCTGTGTTTATTTTGCTCCCTTTACACCCAGGATAACAGGTCTTTGAATTCCTGGGTTGTAATATGGGGGCCTGTCCGGGAGCTGGAGCTGGACTTAGAGTACAGGTTGAGCCTAGGGTGACGCTTGAAGCAGGAACATTATGTAGCTTGCTGTCTGGCATTGCACTAGCTTTGCCAACGCTTCACAAACTTTGTGTGTCAATTGGCTTGCTATGGTCAGCCTTGCTATGCATGATCATTGACAGCTCACTACTAGCTTGTTCATTGTGCTCGCTTTGCTATGGTCAATCTTTCTGTTGTGTGAAGATTTTGCAGTCAGCTTTGCTATTGTGTATCATCCTTGGTATTGCATGTGCATATTCTGCAGTCGTACTGTGCATAGCTAAGCATGTATTGCAAATACCGTGTTATGTTGAGGTACAAGTATTCTGCATTCGTTCTGTGCATAGCTGAGCATGTATTACAAATAATGTGTTACATTGGGGTATGCCGCCTAGACGAGTCAGCGTTGTTGGCAAATTGCTCGTTCCATTGGCATTGATTACGAACGCATTCTCACAGTTGCGCAGATTTGTACTCTTATAAGTATCAAACTTCTAGAAGAGGAGATGGCACATGAGACTCCTCCCTCTATGGGAGCCTGGAATAAAAACCCCATGTTCTCACAGGAGGTAAATGATACATCAACTGAGCAAAATCGTCAGTCTCGTACAACAGGGTTGTCTGAAGGCGAATCAGCTGCGTTTACTCTTGAGTTGGAGAAAATCAATCTTGAGCAGACTAGGGAACAGAGGGCATATGCCAAGGAAGAGTTTGATATGGAAAAAGAAAGAAGGCAGTTTTCTCAAGTTGAAAATGACAGCAGTACAGCTTGTTCCCCGCTTGAATGAGACAGAACCAGAACAATTTTTCGGAACTTTCGAAAATCCGGCTCGAGCCTTGAGGTGGCCGGAACAGCATTGGGCGTCATTGGTTCACACAGCGTTGTTTGGTAAGGCACAGGAATTTACATCAGTGTTAAATGACACTGAGTTTTGTAACTATCAGATGGTGAAGACCACAGTCCTTGGAGCATACCAATGTATCCCCGCTAGGTATAGGAAGTCGTTCAAGTTAGGCAGATGACAGCTTGGTCAATCCCCGGTGGATTTTGTGCAACACCAGACCAAAGCTTTTACCAGCTGGTATAAAGCAAGTGGTGTCGCCATCTTTGATGATCTCCTGCAGCTTGTCCTAGTCGACAACCTGCTGGAGTCTGTGGGACCAGAGCTTAGAGTCTTCCTGCAGGATCGTGTCTTAACTACTGCATGGAGGCAGCCAGGTTGGCTGTTACCTTTGAAACCAACTGCTCCTTTTCCGAGAGGTCCCATCTCTCTTTTCAACAGCCTAGCATGAGCAGAGATCGTCCACATTGGAGGATGAAGTACCAGCCAGAGGGAGAACGTCTATGTCAGCCAACTAAGTCACCTGGTGAGCCAGGCTTCTCAACTTATGGTAAACCTGGTGAGCGACATACCACTCAACAACAGACCGACACCAGTTGCAACGTCAGCAGGGAGTTAAGGGCAAGCCTGTCATCTGCTTTCTCTGTAACCAAGTAGGTCACATCCGTCCCAGCTGCCCCCATAGACCGAAATCTTTTCTGTGTCCTTGCATAGAATCTGTGTACAGTGCACATATTACACTGGATACTTGACTGAGGGCGTATCCGAAGGATTTCCTATGAAAGATGCCATGTTATTACTGGATAATAACATTACCACTGCTAGTGTATGTCCTGAACCCATAGTGATTAATTCTTCTCCGGTGTTGGCCATAACTTGGGCAACATCCCAAGGGCTGTCTGGCGAGAATGCTGACCTATCCTTGGACGACTCTGATCTCGGAATAGCCAATTTGTTTTACGAGGAATACTGGCCAGAGCCTCGTAAATTAAGTGAACAGACCCAGATCAAGCCTTCCTATTTCAGGGTTGCAGGATTGCCAGATATCTCTGTTTCCATGCCCGAGGCACTGTCCTTCAGGGAGGAACAACGATAGGACCCTTCTTTGAATTTCGCTTTTCAGGATCATCCGGATCATCCGGTCAAGTATAAACTTAAAAACGGCTATTTGATCTGCACTGAGACTGGTAAGGAGATAGAGGTTCGGCAACTGTCAGACAGGTTAGTGGTTCCAACAAAGTTTAGACCTCAAATATTGAATATGGCTCATAATACTTCATTAGGAGGTCACTTAGGAATTACTAAAACATTATATAGAATCCCAAAAGAATTCTATTGGCCAAAATTAAGGCAGGATGTGAAGAATCATATCCGATGTTGCCATGAATGTCAGCAAGTAGGGAAACCTAGACATTCCATTAAACCTGCACCCCTCCAGCCTATACCTGCTGATGGAGAACCTTTCGCAGAATTAATTGCAGATTGCGTAGGTCCGCTACCTAAGTCAAAGTCTGGAAATCAGTACTGATTTACCATTATGTATAGAGTAACTAGATACCCGGAAGCAATTCCCATGAGCAGTATTAATAGTAAAGCTATTCTCAAGGCCTTAACCAGATTTATTTCTTGTTTTGGCATTCCTAAATCTATTCAAAGTGATCAAGGTACTAACTTCACTGCCAAAGCATTTAGGAAAGCATTAACTAGGTTAGGGTTAATCCACAACTTATCCACTGCCTATCATCCTCAGTCCCAAGGCGCCTTGGAAAGATTCCATCAGACGTTAAAAACCATGATGAGAACTTTTTGTATGCAATTTCCTACAGACTGGGATGAATCATTACCTTTGTTGCTGTTTTCAATAAGGGAAACTGTGCAGGAGTCTACCGGGTATAGTCTGTTTGAGCTGATCTTTGGGCACAATGTACGAGGTTCTCTTTGGGTGCTCAAAGAAGGATGGATGGGAGAAGACGTTAGCTCAACACTCTACAACCCTTCTTCAAGGTTGCAGGTGGCACGTCAGTTAGCCAAGGCTAACTTAAAGGCAGCTCAAAACAAGATGAAACAGAGGTATGACAGAAATGCACAATTTCGCTCCTTCCATCCAGGAGACAATGTGTTGGTACAGGAACCTATACCTGGCCACACCTTGAAAGCTAGATTTACGGGACCTATGCAAATTATAAGCAAATTATCTGATGTAAATTATGTGGTATCTCCCCTTGATAAGACCTCAAAAACTAAATCTTTTCATACACCGGATAAAGTCCCAGTAATGACTCTGACTCTTTGCACTCTATTTCTGAAATTAATGTCAAACTTCCAAACTTTATCCTCCTCAAGGACCCTAGCCCTTTAATGGTGGGGCTATCTGAAACTCAAGCAACAAGTTTAACTGCACTTCTACAGTCATACCCTGATATTTTTTTCGGATATGCCGAAAAAATGTACATTAGGTTATCATGACGTAGATGTGGGAAACTCTAAATCTATTAAACTCTCCCCCTACAGAGCTAAAGTAGAATTTCTGTGCATCCTTGTTAAAAAAGCTGATGGAGGGTTTCTTATGTGTACAGACTACCGTAAGGTGAATGAGGTCACAATCACAGATGCTTACCCTCTTCCTCGTCTGGATGACGTAATCGACTTTGTGGGTAAGGCTACTTTTGTGTCCCAGTTAGGTACCTTTAACGGATAAGGCGAAGGAAATCTCTGCCTTCGTAATCCCAGGAGGTCATTATCAATATACAGTTACCCCCGTCGGAATGAAAAACTACCCCTCATCATTCCAGAAACTTATCCATCGGGTCTCAAGAAATCGTAATGACACGATTGCAAACAAACCATACCCCCGGCCGGGATTGCACCCGCGGTCATAGAGTCTCAAAACTCCAGCCCGTCGCGTTAGCCACTAGACCAGCTAGCCACAATAAGATTCATCCAACTAGGTATATTTCTACACCATAGGAAGGTTAGCACAGGCACCAGTGTGACCACAAATGCAAGTTTTTACAGACGAATCTCCAGCTAGCGTGACCGTGAGTCATGTCGACGGCAGTGAAGGGACTTGAGCTAGAGTTCGTCACGGCCACACTAGCTGGAGATTCGTCTGTAAAAACTTGCATTTGTGGTCACAGAGGTGCCTGTGCTAACCTTCCTATGGTGTAGAAATATACCTAGTTGGATGAATCTTATTGTGGCTAGCTGGTCTAGTGGCTAACGCGACGGGCTGGAGTTTTGAGACTCTATGACCGCGGGTTCAATCCCGGCCGGGGGTATGGCTTATCCATCAAGCTATTAAAGGACTTGAAGTCACGGCAGCTTATCTAGATGACATCGTGGTGGTGTCTGATACTTGGGATGAACACCTCTTTAGACTTCAGGCTCTCTTTGAGACCTTCCAGAGTTCCCATTTAACTGCTAATTTACCTAAGTCTTCTTTTGGCCAGGCCATGAAGTAGGTAGTGGCAAAGTTGCTCCTAAATTTGCTAAAGTTCTTGCCATTAAAGATTACCCAATTCCCCATCATAGGAAATCTCTTCAACGTTTCCTAGACATGATAGGGTTTTACAGAAAACTTTTTAAAAGTTTTTCAGAAATCGTAGCCCCCCTTACCTATATTACCAGTCATAAAGTTCCCTTTAATTGGACCCCAGAATGTCAAAATGCTTTTATGAAAGCAAAAAGATTATTGTGTACTGCACGCATTCTTTTGTCTCCAGACTTCTCCAAACCTTTCTCACTACAGGTTGATGCTTGTGAGTCTGGGGTTGGGGCAGTACTGTTGCAAAACGGGGACGAGGAGTTGCAGCCTGTGGCATTCTACTCAGCGAAGTTCCAGCCACACCAGAGGGCCTACTCAACACCTGAAAAAGAAGCCCTCGCGTTGGTATTGGCCTTGGAGCACTTGGACATATATGTGGGCCAGACTTCCCAGGTGGTCAGTTCACACCGACCACAACCCTCTAATTTATCTTCAAAATATGAAGAATCTCAACACAAGAATTATGAGGTGGTCACTTAGGCTGCAGCCATATAATATCAGGGTAAAACATATCCCTGGTAAAGAAAATAAGTTGGCAGACTCTTTATCTCGAGTCTAAACTTCACATGTATTAGCTTAGGATGTGTTAGGGACCTGTGGTAACTGGTTTCTAGCTCTTTTTTTTCCTTTATGTGGGATTTTTTTTAGCGAGGGGGTGCGGGCTACCGTCCGCCCTACGTTAGTCCTACTGTCTGCTGTCTCGCTCTAAGTTTAGGGTTTGGCTTTAAGTCGCGAATAAAGCTGAGCTCTGTCTAAGAGTTGGATGGTTGAGAGGAAAGGCGGTCCCATTATATGGTGCCATGGTAGCACGGTTACCAATGGGAGGTGGGAGCCAAATCCTGAGCCCTCTCGGGGTGGGCGTGTGGCATGCAAAAAGTACGTAACCTTTATTCGGCGCATGTACACACCCTCATTGAAAGGCTATCTCCCCCAACCTGCGAACCAGTACTAGGGTCGAACGATGGGGCCCCGTCGTTTGATCAGTACCCAGGTTCAAGCCAATGAGAAGATGTTTTGGCAATCACGGAGGTGTTGTGGGCACCACCCGCCTGTCTGTCATTGTCATTCCCATTCTAGAGCTGGTTGAAGCACGGTTTGCTCTCTAGTGGCTTCTATCCTGCCTTGCTTACCGTGGAGTGCACTAATACCTATTGTTGTACATAGTGTATATAGTGTACATACTTCTGTTCTTACTTGGTGAAGGATAATATAAGTGAAAAGTTTTTCTGCTGTGTTTATTTTGCTCCCTTTACACCCAGGATAACAGGCCTTTGAATTCCTGGGTTGTAATATATTTCTATATATCTCGTATTATTATAATCAAAACTAAGCACCGGGGTCAAACGGCGATGTTGTTTATCTTGCGGAAATTGTATATCGTACTATGTTCAAATATGTCAGTTGTCTTGTTTATGAATATAATAAAATCTGGAGTTTTACGACTCTCTGACCGCGGGTTCTAGCCCCACTCTCGGTGTGGTTTATTTGCAATTGTGTAATTACGATTTTGTGAGTCATGATCTTATTTTGTATAATTCTCTGTTCGGAAACACTCACTGACTGTTTTATATTCGTCACAATGAGATTTGAAACTCAATTAAAAGTAAAAGTGACCGCGTCATTGGGAAAAGAGAGATTCAACTCGTTTTTCCAAATCATCGGCAAATTGTGATTGATATCGGTGTTGATAGATTTTAGGATAATTTCCCCTTAACCGGCTATAATGTCACTCACTGAAAATGTGTAATGAACAACTATTATGCTATGTACCTCATATTAGAGGTTTACTAAACACTAACATCGAGAACCTCAGAAGTGAAATGAGTTCTCGTGCAGATAACATTTTTTTAATGCTATCTCGTATTCTATATTACTACTGAAGATTATAAGGAAAGAAAGATTATTGAAAAACACAGCTGGTTTATTGTTAGGAAACTCGTATCTACTCTGGTCGCTACTAAGACAAAGAATGTGATCACCAATGTTTACGAACTGAGAACGACTCCTTCACCAATTTTATTATATCTGTACTTACTTACTGTTTAAATATATTCATACGACCGTAAACATCGTAAATATTTCCTATTGAATATGGAAACGCATTCTGAACATTCCTAACAATCTTGGACACGCGTCCCCCTGCTGAGAAACACATGAGCATAGACACAAGTCCCCAGCTGAAGCACGCATGAACATAGACACAGATTCCCATCTGAGACACACTGGCTCATAGACACATGTCCCCCAGCTGAGACACACATGAGCATAGACACACGTCCCCCATCTGAGACACATATGAGCATAGACACGTCCCCCAGCTGAGACACACATGAGCATAGACTCACGTCCCCCATCTGAGACACACAAGAGCATAGACACAAGTCCTCCAGTTGAGACACACATGAGCATAGACATACGTCCCCAGCTGAGACACACAGGAGCATAGACACAAGTCCCACAGCAGAAACACACATGAGCATAGACACACGTCCCCCAGCTGAGACACACATGGGCATAGACACGTCCCCCAGCTGAGACACACATGGGCATAGACACACGTCCCGCAGCTGAGACACACATGGGCATAGACACACGTCCCAAAGCTGAGACACACATGGGCATAGACACGCGTCCCCCAGCTGAGACACACACGAGCGTAGATACACGTCCCCCCGCTAAGACACACACAAGCATAGACACACGTCCCCTAGCTGAGACACACACGAGCATAGACACACGTCCCCTAGCTGAGACACACACGAGCACAGACACACGTCCCCCAGCTGAGACACACATGAACATAGACATACGTCCCCCAGCTGAGACACACACGAGCACAGACACACGTCCCCCAGCTGAGACACACACGAGCATAGACACACGTCCCTTAGCTGAGATACACATGAGCATAGACACACGTCCCCAAGATGAGACACACAGGAGCATAGACACACGCCCCCCAGCTGAGACACACACGAGCGTAGACACGCCCCCCAGCTGAGACACACATTAGCATAGACACACATCGCCCAGCTGAGACACAGATGAGCATAGACACACGTACGCCAGCTGAGACACACAGGAGCATAGACACACGTCCCCCAGCTGAGACACACAGGAATAGACACAGTCCCTTAGAGACGAAAAGACACACGTTGTAGAACAGTCTCCCAACACTGAGACACACCGGCATAGGACCCCGGGGTTCCCCAGCTGAGAGAAAAGAGCAAAGACAACGTCCCCAGCTGAACACCACGAGCATAGACACACCGTCATTTAAAGACACACACGAGATAGAGAAAGTCCCCAGCGAGAACACAGAGCATGACACACGTCCCCTGCTGAGACACACACGGCGCAATCCCGCGAGCCCCGGGGCAAAACGTCCCCAGCTGAGACACACACGGCATAGACACACGCCCCCCCAGTGAGACACACACGAGAAATAGACACACGTCCCCCAGCTGAGACAAAACCGAGCATAGACACACGCCCCCTTTTGCTAAGATACCATAACATAGACACACGTCCCCAGCTGAACACACACGAATAGACACACGTCCCCAGCTGAGAACACAGAACATAGACACACGTCCCCCAGCTGAGACACACACGAGCAGGACACACGTCCCCCAGTGAGACACACATGAATAGACCGTCCCCCAAACTGAGACACAAGGGCATAGACACCTTTTCCCCAGTGAAACAAATGAGCATAGACACACGTCCCCCAGCTGAGACACACACGACATAGACACACTTCCCCCTGTAAGAACACAGAGCATAGAAACACGTCCCTCAGCGAGACACACAGGCATAGACACAAGTCCCCAGCTGAGACACACACGGGCATAGACACACCGTCCCCCAGCTGAGGACACACACGAGCATAGAAAACGCCCCCCACCCGAGACACACAGAGCATAGACACACGTCCTCGCTAGAACCAGACATAGACACCTCCCCCAGTGAGACACCACGAGCATAGAACGTCCCCCACCCGAGACACACATGGCATAGACACATCCCCCCAGCTGAGACACACACGAGTAGACACACGTCCCCCAGTGAGACAACAGACATAGAAAACACGTCCCAGCTGAGACACAAAAGGGCATAGCCCAACGTCCCCCGCTGAGACACACAGAGCATAGACACACGTCCCAGTGAGACACACAAAACATAGACCACACTTTCCCCGCCAAAAACACAGGAGCATAGACACACGTCCCCGAGCTGGGGACACACACGGGCTTAGACACCTTTCCCCCGGGCTGGGGACACACAGGCAAGACACCCCGTCCCACTGAGACAAAATGAGCATAGACACCGTACCAGCTGAGACACACACGCATAGACACACGTCCCCCGCTAAGAACACAAAACATAGACACACGTCCCCCACTGGGGGCCACAAACGACAAAGAACACGCCCCCACCCGAGACACAACCATAGACAATTTCCCCAGCTGAGAACACATGACATAGACACGTTCCTCCAGAGAGCAAAACGAGCAGGAAAACGTTAATGAGACCACACATGAGAACATTAACTAGACAATCTCAGCTTCCCAGCTGAGACAAAAAGAGCATAGACACACGTTCCCCAGCTGAGAACACACGAGCATAGACACACGTCCCCAGCTGAGACACACACGACATAGAAAATGTTCCTCCACCGAGACACACATGAGCATAGACACACTTTCCTCCAGTGAGAACACACGACATAGACACACTTCCCCAGCTGAGACACACACGGCAAGACACACGTCCCCATTGAGACACACACGAGCATGACACACGCCCCCCAGCTGAACACACACGAGCATAGAAAAACACGTCCCCCGCTAAGATCCCCACGAGCATGGGAAACACGTCCCCACTGAGACACACGAGCATAGACACACGTCCCCCAGCTGGAACACCACGACATAACACACTTTACCAGCTGAGACACAATGAGCAGGACACACGTCCCCAGTGAGACACACACGAGTTAGAACAGTCCCCAAACTGAGACACACGGCATAGACACCCTTTCCCCAGTGAGCAAAAAGGCATAGACACACGTCGCCAGTGAGACACACACGGCATAGACACACTCCCCCAGTTGAGACACACAGAACATAGAAAACGTCCCCGCCGAGACACACAGAGCATAGACAAAGTCCCCCAGCTGAGACAAAAAACGAGCATAGACACACGTCCCCCTAGCTGAGCACACACGAGCATAGAAAACTTCCCCACCCGAGACACACAGAGCATAGACACACGTCCCAGCTGAGACACACACGAGCACTAGACACACTTCCCCCATTGAGAACACAACGAGCATAGATAAACGTCCCCCCGCGAGGACACATTGAGCAAGACACAGTCCCCAGCTGAGACACACAGGGCATAGACACACGTCCCCCGCTGAGACACAAGAAACATAGACACACGTCCCCAGCGGGAACACAAATAAACATAGACAACGCCCCCTAGCTGAGACACACACGAGCTAGACACACGTCCCTTAGCTGAGAACACTCGAGCATAGACACACGTACGCCAGCTGAGAAAACACACGAGCATAGACACACGTCCCCCAGCTGAGACAAAAATGAACATAGACACACGTTCCCCAGCTGAGACACAAATGAACATAGACACACGTCCCTCAGCTGAGACACACATGAACATAGACACACGTCCCCAGCTGAGACACACACGAGCATAGACACACGTCCCCCAGCTGAGCCCACACACGAGATAGACACAGTCCCCTAGCTGAGACACACACGAGCCTAGATGCACTTCCCCTAGCTGAGACACACACTGCATAGACACACGTCCCCTAGCTGAGACACACACGAGCATAGACACACGTCCCCTAGCTGAGACACACACGAGGATAGACACACGTCCCCCAGCTGAGACACATACGAGCATAGACACACGTCCCCCAGCTGAGACATACACGAGCATAGACACACGTCCCCCAGCTGAGACACAAATGAACATAGACACACGTCCCCCAGCTGAGACACAAATGAACATAGACACACGTCCCCTAGCTGAGACACACACGAGCATAGACACATGAGCATAGACACGCGTCCTTTAGCTGAGATACACGCGAACATAGACACACGTCCCCCAGATGAGACACACATGAACATAGACACGTCCCCCAGCTGAGACACATGAGCATAGACACACATCCCCCAGCTGAGACACAGAGGAACATAGACACACGTCCTCCATCTGAGACAAACACGACCATAGACACACGTCCCCAGCTGAGACACACATGAGCATAGACACTTGTCCCCCAGCTGAGACACATATGAACATAGACGCACGTACGCCACATGAGACACACATAAGCATAGACACACGTCCCCCAGCTGAGACACATATGAACATAGACACACGTCCCCAAGCTGAGACACACGAACATAGACACACGTTCCCCAGCTGAGACACACATGAACATAGACACATGTCCCAATCTGAGACGCACACGAGCATAGACACACGTCCACTAGCTGAGACACACGGGAACATAGACACACATCCCACAGCTGAGACACACACGAGCATAGACACACGTTCCCCAGCTGAGACACACAGGAGCAAAGACACACGTCCCCCAGCTGAAACACCCACGAGCATAGACACACGTCCCCCAGCTGAGACACACACGAGCATAGACACACGTCCCCTAGCTGAGACACACACGAGTATAGACGCACGTCCCCCAGCTGAGATACACACGAGCATGGACACACTTCCCGCTGCTGAGACACACACGAGCATAGACACACGTACTCCAGCTGAGACACACACGGGCATAGACACACGTCCCCCAGCTGAGACACACACGGGCATAGACACACGTCCCCCAGCTGAGACACACACGAGCATAGACACACGTCCCCCAGCTGAGACACACACGAGCATAGACACACGTCCTTCTGCTAAGATACACATGAACATAGACACACGTCCCCCAGCTGAGACACACACGAGCATAGACACACGTCCCCCAGCTGAGACACACATGAACATAGACACACGTCCCCCAGCTGAGACACACACGAGCATAGACACACGTCCCCTAGCTGAGACACACATGAACATAGACACACGTCCCCAGCTGAGACACACAAGGGCATAGACACACGTCCCCCAGCTGAGACACACATGAGCATAGACACACGTCCCCCAGCTGAGACACACACGAACATAGACACACGTCCCCCTGCTAAGATACACATGAGCATAGACACACGTCCCTCAGCTGAGACACACACGGGCATAGACACACGTCCCCCAGCTGAGACACACACGGGCACAGACACACGTCCCCAGCTGAGACACACATGAGCATAGACACACGTCCCCCAGCTGAGACACACACGAACATAGACACACGTCCCTCTGCTAAGATACACATGAACATAGACACACGTCCCCCAGCTGAGACACACACGAGCATAGACACACGTCCCCCAGCCGAGACACACACGAGCATAGACACACGTCCCCCTGCTAAGATACTCACGAGCATAGACACACGTCCCCCAGCTGAGACACACACGAGCATAGACACACGTCCCCAGCGAGACACAGCATGACACACGTTCCCAGCGAGACACTGAACATAGAACAGTCCCACTAGACCACACAGCAGACACCGCCATAGTGGACACACGGGAATACATCCCCCTGAGACACGCATAGACACCTTCCCAGCTAGACAAAGAGCAAGACAACGTCCCCACTGAAACACCACGGCATAGACACACGTCCGAACACAGAAAACACGCCCCATAGAAGGAAAAGTCCGCCGAGACCACACGAGATAACCACGACTCAGCTGAGACACACACGGGCTGAACACGTCCCCAGCGGAACACACGGCATAGACACACGCCCCTGGACACACACGAGCAACACACGTCCCAGCTGAAACACGAGCATAACCGTCCCTCAAGATACCAGACATAACACCTCCCCACGAGCACACGACATAGAACCTCCCCAGCTGAGACACACAGACATAGCACCGTCCCAGCTGGACACCCAGCAGACAACGTCCAGTGAGCACAGATACAGCCCCTGAGACACACGGCTAGCACCGTCCAGAGCCAATGAGCATAGCACACTCCCAGCTGAGACACACACGCATAGACACCCCCGTGACACGACATGACTCCCCAGCGAGACACCAGGCATAGCACAAGTCCCACTAGAACACACGGCATAGAACACGTCCCCCAGTGGACACACACAGCATAGAACCGTCCCCACGAACCAAGCATAGACACTCCTCGCTAAACACAGAATAACACACTCCCCCAGTGGACACACCGAGATGAAACGCCCCAGAACAATGGCATAGACACAGTCCAGCTGAGAACACACGAGCAGACACACGTCCCCAGCTGAGACACACAGACATAGAACACGTCCCCAGCTGAGACCAAGGCATAACACGTCCCCCAGCTGAGACACCAGAGCTAACCACTCCAGCTGAACAAGACATGCACAGTCCGCAAGAACAGAGCATAGACACCGTCCCAGCTGAGACACACCGGCTAGACACGTCCCCAGCTGAGACACACAGGCAAGCACGTCCCCACGAGACACATGAGCATGACACACGTCCACTGAGACACCAGAATAGCACACGCCCCTGAAACACAGAAGACACAGTCCCACTGAGCCACACAATAGACACACGCCCCCAGGAGAAACGAGCATAGACAGTCCCCAGCTGAACACAGACAAGAAACTTCCAGCAGACACACACGACACCCACGCCCTGAGCCAAGTAGAACATGTCTCCACTGAGACACACGGATAGACACCGTTCCCCACTGAGACAAAGCATAACACACGTCCCAGCTGAGACACAACACATAGACAACGTCCCCCACTGGACACACAGAGCTAGAAAGTCCGAGAACACTGAGCATACACCGTCCCCAGCTAGACAACGACAAGACACATTCCCCACTGAGACACACCGGCATGACACGTCCCAGTGGACACACGAAAGACACACGTCCCCCGCTAACACACACACAAGAACACCCTCTAGAACCGGATAGCAACGTCCCCAGCTGGACCACGAGCATACACATCCCAGCTGAGACACAAAAGACACACGTCCAGCTGCACAACGAGAGACACACGTCCAGTGAGACACACCGGGAGCTTAGACACGTACCTAGTGAGACAATGAGAAGACACCGTCGCCAGCTGAACCACAGGCATAGAACACTCCCCCTGAGACAACAGACATAGAACGTCCCCCAGCGAGACACACAGAGCAGACACGTCCGTGAGACAACACGGCATAGACAGTCCCCAGCTGAGAACACACGGCATAGAATCCGCGCACACAGAGCATAGACACGTCCTAGCTGCCACGGCAGCACACTTCCCCCAGTGAGACACAACGAGCAAAAAAGTCCCCGCGGACAACAGCAGACACAGTCCCAGCTGAGACACACGAGCATAGACAACGTCCCAGCGAGACACAAGAGATACCACGTCCCACGAGACACATGGAAAACGTCCCCACTGAGAACACACAGAGACACAGTCCTTAGCTGAACCACTCGACATGACACCGTACGCCAGCTGAGAACAACGAGCTAGACACACGTCCCAGCTGAGAACAAGAACATAGACCACGTTCCCCAGCTAGACACAAAAACATACCACGTCCCTAGCTGAACACCATGAAATAACCACGTCCCCAGCGCAACACGAGCATAAAAACGTCCCAGCTAGACACACACGAGCATGAACACGTCCCTAGCTGAGACACACACGAGCAGATGCACTTCCCTGCTGAGACCACCGTGCAGAACACGTCCCCTAGCTGAGCCCCAGATAGCCACGTCCTAGCTGGACCACAGATAGACCACGTCCCCGTGAGACACATACGGCATAGACACACGTCCCCGCTGAGACATACACAGCATAGACACACGTCCAGCTGAGACACAAATGAACTGCACACGTCCCCGCTGAGCAAAATGAACATAGACACACGTCCCCTAGCTGACCACACAGCTAGACCTGAGCATGACACCGTCCTTTGCTGATACACGGAACATGACACAGTCCCCCGAGAGACACATGACATAGCACTCCCCCACTGAGACACATGCATAGACACCATCCCCCAGCTGAGACAAGAGGAAAGACCACGTCTCCACTGAGACAAACCGACCATACACACGTCCCCAGCTGAGACACAATGAGCTAGACACTGTCCGCTGAGCACATGAACATAGACGCACTACGCAGAGACACACAAGCATGACAACGTCCCCACTGAGACACATTGAACAGACCACGTCCCAAGCTGAGACACCGAACATAGACACACGTCCCAGCTGGACACACATGACTGACAATGTCCAATGAAGCACCGACATGACACACGTACTATGAGACACCGGAAAAGACACATCCCCAGCTGAGACACAACGAGCATAGACACACGTCCCCAGGAGAACACAGGAGCAAAGACACACGTCCCCAGCTGAAACACCACGAGCATGACCCGTCCCCTGAGAACCACGAGCAAGACACACGTCCCCTAGCTGAGACCCACGTATAGACGCACGTCCCAGCTGAGATACACCCATGACACACTTCCGCTGCTGAGACACCACACATAGACACACGTACTCACTGAGACACACACGGGCATTGACACGTCCGCTGAACACACACGGCTAGACACACGTCCCCAGCTAACACACACGAGCATAGACAGTCCCACTACACACCGAGCAAGACCACGTCCTTCTGCTAGATACACTGAAATGACACACGCCCCAGTGAGACACCACGAGCAAGACACATCCCAGTGAGACACACATGAATAACACACGCCCCAGCTGGACACACACGCAAGACACCGTCCCCTAGCTGAGACAACATGAACTAGACACACGTCCCAGCTGGACACACAAGGGCATAGACACACGTCCCCAGTGAGACACCATGGCATGACACACGTCCAGTGGACCACACGACATAGACACACGTCCCTGCAAGATACAATGGCATGACACCGTCCCCAGCTGAGACACACACGGGTAGACACACGTCCCCCAGCTGAGACACACACGGGCACAGACACACGTCCCCAGCTGAGACACACATGAGCATAGACACACGTCCCCCAGCTGAGACACACACGAACATAGACACACGTCCCTCTGCTAAGATACACATGAACATAGACACACGTCCCCCAGCTGAGACACACACGAGCATAGACACACGTCCCCCAGCCGAGACACACACGAGCATAGACACACGTCCCCCTGCTAAGATACTCACGAGCATAGACACACGTCCCCCAGCTGAGACACACACGAGCATAGACACACGTCCCCAGCCGAGACACACACGAGCATAGACACACGTTCCCCAGCTGAGATACACACGAACATAGACACACGTTCCCCAGCTGAGACACACACGAGCACGGACACACGTCCCCTAGATGAGACACACACGAGTGTAGATACATGTCTCCCAACTGAGACACACGTGCATAGACACGCGTTCCCCAGCTGAGACAAAATAGAGCATAGACACACGTTCCCCAGCTGAGACACACACGAGCATAGACACACGTCCGCCAGCTGAGACACACACGAGCATAGAGAAATGTCCTCCAGCCGAGACACACATGAGCATAGACACACGTCCTCCAGCTGAGACACACACGGGCATAGACACACGTCCCCCAGCTGAGACACACACGGGCATAGACACACGTCCCCCAGGTGAGACACACACGAGCATAGACACACGTCCCCCAGCTGAGACACACACGAGCATAGACACACGTCCCCCTGCTAAGATACTCACGAGCATAGACACACGTCCCCCAGCTGAGACACACACGAGCATAGACACACGTCCCCCAGCTGAGATACACACGAACATAGACACACGTTCTCCAGCTGAGACACACACGAGCACGGACACACGTCCCCCAGATGAGACACACACGAGTGTAGATACATGTCTCCCAACTGAGACACACGTGCATAGACACGCGTTCTCCAGATGAGACAAAATAGAGCATAGACACACGTCCGCCAGCTGAGACACACACGAGCATAGACACACTTCCCCCAGTTGAGACACACACGAGCATAGATAAACGTCCCCCAGCCGAGACACACATGAGCATAGACACAAGTCCTCCAGCTGAGACACACACGAGCATAGACACACGTCCCCCAGCTGAGACACACACGAGCATAGATAAACGTCCCCCAGCCGAGACACACATGAGCATAGACACACGTCCTACAGCTGAGACACACACGAGCATAGACACACTTCCCCCAGTTGAGACACACACGAGCATAGATAAACGTCCCCCAGCCGAGACACACATGAGCATAGACACAAGTCCTCCAGCTGAGACACACACGAGCATAGACACACGTCCCCCAGCTGAGACACACACGAGCATAGACACACGTACCCCAGCTGAGACACACATGAGCATAGACATACGTCCCCCAGCTGAGACACACACGAGCATAGACACACGTCCCTTAGCTGAGATACACATGAGCATAGACACATGTTCCCCAGCCAAGACGCACAGGAGCATAGACACACGTCCCCGAGCTGAGACACACACGAGCGTAGACACGTCCCCCAGCTGAGACACACATGAGCATAGACACTCGTCGCCCATCTGAGACACAGGTGAGCATAGACACACGTAAGCCAGCTGAGACACACAGGAGCATAGACACACGTCCCCCAGCTGAGACACACAGGAGCATAGACACACGTCCTCCATCTGAGACACAAACGACAATAGACACACGCCCCCCAGCTGAGACACATACGAGCATAGACATGTCCCCCAGCTGAGACACACATGAGCATAGACACTGGTCCTCCAGCAGAGGCACACATGAGCATAGACACTCGTACGCCACCTGAGACACACATAAGCATAGACACAAGTCTCCCAGCTGAGACACACACGAGCATAGACACACGTTCCCCAGCTGAGACACACATGAGCATAGACACACGTCCCCAAGCTGAGACACACACGAACATAGACACACGTTCCCCACCTGAGACACACATGAGCATAGACACACGTTCTACAGATGAGATACACACGAGCATAGACACACGTTCCCCAGCTGAGACACACACGAGCAGAGACACACGTCCCCATCTGAGACACACACGAGCATGGACACACGTCCCCTAGCTGAGACACACGGGAACATAGACACACGACCCACAGCTGAGACACACACGAGCATAGACACACGTTCCCCATCTGAGACACACAAGAGCATAGACACACGTCCCCAGCTGAGACACACACGAGCATATACACACGTCCCACAGCTGAGACACATATGAGCAAAGACACACGTCCCCTAGCTGAGACACACACGAGTATAGACACACGTCCCCAGCTGAGACACACACGAGCATAGACACACGTCCCCTAGCTGAGACACACTCGAGCATAGACACACGTACGCCAGCTGAGACACACACGGGCATAGACACACGTCCCCCAGCTGAGACACACATGAACATAGACACACGTCCCCAGCTGAGACACACACGAGCATAGACATACGTCCCCCAGCTGAGACAAACACGAGCATAGACACACGTCCCCTAGCTGAGACACACACGAGCATAGACGCACTTCCCCTAGCTGAGACACACACGAGCATAGACACACGTCCCCTAGCTGAGACACACACGAGCACAGACACACGTCCCCCAGCTGAGACACATACGAGCATAGACACACGTCCCCCAGCTGAGGCACATACGAGCACAGACACACGTCCCCCAGCTGAGACACACACGAGCATAGACACACGTCCCCCAGCTGAGACACAAATGAACATAGACACACGTTCCCCAGCTGAGACACAAATGAACATAGACACACGTCCCCTAGCTGAGACACACACGAGCATAGACACACGTCCCCTAGCTGAGACACACTCGAGCATAGACACACGTACGCCAGCTGAGACACACACGAGCATAGACACACGTCCCCCAGCTGAGACACAAATGAACATAGACACACGTTCCCCAGCTGAGACACAAATGAACATAGACACACGTCCCTCAGCTGAGACACACATGAACATAGACACACGTCCCCAGCTGAGACACACAGGAGCATAGACACACGTCCCCCAGCTGAGACACACACGAGCATAGACACACGTCCCCTAGCTGAGACACACACGAGCCTAGATGCACTTCCCCTAGCTGAGACACACACGTGCATAGACACACGTCCCCTAGCTGAGACACACACGAGCATAGACACACGTCCCCTAGCTGAGACACACACGAGGATAGACACACGTCCCCCAGCTGAGACACATACGAGCATAGACACACGTCCCCCAGCTGAGACATAGACGAGCATAGACACACGTCCCCCAGCTGAGACACAAATGAACATAGACACACGTCCCCCAGCTGAGACACAAATGAACATAGACACACGTCCCCTAGCTGAGACACACACGAGCATAGACACATGAGCATAGACACGCGTCCTTTAGCTGAGATACACGCGAACATAGACACACGTCCCCCAGATGAGACACACATGAACATAGACACGTCCCCCAGCTGAGACACATGAGCATAGACACACATCCCCCAGCTGAGACACATGAGCATAGACACACATCCCCCAGCTGAGACACACACGAGCATAGACACACGTTCCCCAGCTGAGACACACACGAGCATAGACACACGTCCCCCAGCTGAGACACACGAGCATAGACACACATCCCCCAGCTGAGACACGCGAGCATAGACACACATCCCTCAGCTGAGACACACACGAGCATAGACACACGTTCCCCAGCTGAGACACACACGAGCATAGACACACGTTCCCCAGCTGAGACAGACACGAGCATAGACACACGTCCCCCAGCTGAGACACACATGAACATAGACACACGTCCCCTAGCTGAGACACACACGAGCATAGACACACGTCCCCCAGCTGAGACACACACACGAGCATAGACACACGTCCCCCAGCTGAGACACACACACGAGCATAGACACACGTCCCCTAGTTAAGACGCGAATGAGCTTTAAATAACACATGAAATAAAAAATTATGCTCCTTGTAAGTGCACCTTCTCCTTTTATCTGTTTATTCACATCCATTTTTCTAACAAACTGTTTACACATACTAATAACATTCATCACAAAACGGACATGCGGAAGGCTTCCTCGTTCGTTTTCCTGTTATCGAGCAACGATTTTGCATATCCAGTGCGTTTTCTTTATCTAACATTGACTCTGTTATTCAGGTTTGGTCTGTGCTCACTCTCACGGGAGGTGAATCATTTGTTCTATGATCCTTTGTTTACAACAGCTTCATCCCACCATCAAGAGGGTTGTAAATTTTTTTTACCTCCGTAGGTTTGTCTAATCTTATAAGGTTTCTATCAATAACACTCCTCGGAATTAGATTTTTTTTTCTCTCATTCTCAGCCAAAAAGTATTGAAACGATCTTAATGTATAAGGGTAGAATAAAGTCGGTTTGTTGTTTGCCAATATGTTTTTTGCCTTTAATATTCTTTGATGATAGCAGGGTTAGGTGTTAATTTCTCAGATTTGAAAATATTTCAGATTTACAAACATGTACTTTATATAATCTCTGTAATCAAAACTCTCAGGTTTTCTCTTTCCAATCTCGTTAAAACGTTTATTAAATCCTGCCCCACTTTCAGTAATGGATGTGTCATAATTTAAACAAATCACTCTCGCTAAATCGAGAATTAAAATTATTATCTCACCGGAATTACTTAACTGTGTCAAACCTCTAACCACACGTCGTTATCTGCGTTAATATTTTCCTTATGTGATGCGTTGCTGGTAACGAGTTGTCTTTAGTTGAGCCTTGTCAGTTGTCCTTATTATGAGAATTTCTTCAGATTTATATATTTGAATTTTTTTTTGAAATATGACGAGAACGTAAATATATATAATATATATAATATATATAATATATATATATATATATATATATATAATATATATATATATATATATATATATATATATATATATATATATATATATATGTCGTGCCGAATAGGCAGAACTTGCGATCTTGGCTTAAATAGCAACGCTCATCTTGCCATATAAGACAAGTGAAAATTTGTGTATGCAATAATTTCGCCAAAATCATTCAGAACCTAACGAAAAATATATATTTCACTGTGTTTGTTTAGTATTAAATTATTGTAAACAAATCTAAAATATATTTAGTTGGGTTAGGCTAAAATAAATTGCGCTTGATTTAATAAGGTTAGGTAAGTTTTCTAAGTTCCTTTTGGTTCAAAATTATAAATTTTTACATCAACATTAATGAAAAAAATATATCTTTAAACGTATAAGTGAAAATTTTAGAAAGGACTTAATTTTAAATGAGTTCTTGCTAATTGACCAGTTTTACATATCCGGCACGACATATATATATATATATATATATATATATATATATATATATATATATATATATATATATATATATATATATATATATATATATATATATGTATATATGGAACAGAATTCTTCCTCCGTAAGCCATGCGTGTCGTAAGAGGCGACTGAAATGCCGGGAGCAAGGGGCTAGTAACCCCTTCTCCTGTATATATTACTAAATTTGAAAGGAGAAACTTTCATTTTTCCTTTTATGTCACCCCACCTCGGTGGGATTCGGCTGGTACGTTGAAAGAAGAAAGAAGAAAGATATATATATATATATATATATATATATATATATATATATATATATATATATATATATATATATATATATATATATATATATATATATATATATATATATATAACAACACTGCACTGGATCATACGTCCCTTAACAGTAGCGCATCCAGCGGAATTGGATGTTGTACTCGCTACCCAAGGACACACGATGGTGTGGGTGACTCTAAGCTAATTTCATTCTAGTCCCTGTTTGGTGTACTAGTACAACGAGCAGTATTTTATATTATTGTGACCACGAACGAGTGGTATTGATCAATAACAACACTGAACTAGGATTGCACTGTACTTAGGATCGTATGGTCCAGTGGATTAGGGTGCCATGTGTTTTCGCCCACCATAAGGCAGGCCAAAGCAGCATGGGTACGAGTCCTTGGCTAGTGCAGTGTTGTTATTGATCAATACCACTCGTTCGTGGTCACAATAATATAAAATACTGCTCGTTGTACTAGTACACCAAACAGGGACCACAATGAAATTAGCCTAGAGTCACCCACACCATCGTGTGTCCTTTCTGCCAAAGCAAATTTGGTCTCATTAGGAAATACATTATCGATCTTAATTCGTTTCGAATCTGTATATCCCATGATCTTATCATTAAAAAATTCTCCTCCTTTACCTGTGATAGATATAAAGGTCATTCAACCTCCCATCCTTTAATACATCTTTCAGAGTATTCAAGGTCGTTGTTGTGTCCGTTTATTTTATTAATATGACTTACATATATGATGAGGAACAAAAGGTAGAGACATACAATGAATTTTTACCCTTCGTTATGCCTGTGTTGCATAATTATTTCTGCGAGGTCGCATGTAACTATTACTTTGGCTTCGATGATGGAAATTTTCTTCTCTCAAATTTCTTAGGTCATAAAACGTGAAGCGTGAAACATTTTTGCTTTTAATTTTTTAACATCCTTAACGGTTACATTCACTTTTATCTGATTAACAACATCGCAGAAACGTTTAACTCATCACAGAGCCCAATCGATGTCAAATCCCTATGTATTTCTAATTATCCTTTGACTTTCCATTGACAGACGATTTTGTGAAGATGCTCCCCAGTAATATTTGTCCTCTGGTATACTTGTTTTGGTACAGTCATTGTGGTATGCTAGGAGTACGTTAAATTTTACTCGGAGTATGCTATTAACCCAGGTAGGCATGCCGTACCAACTAGCAAACCAGCTGCCAAGACTATAGCAAGCAGGGCTTCTCTGTTATGCTAGCACCTCGGTTCAACCCACCCAGTCACAAGGAAGACCGACAAAGTTAGGAATTGATGTGTAAGAGGATCAAAATTGGCAGACTTACGTAAAGTCTTATCGCTCATAGTTCTCACTCTCATGCTTGCAATTTTGTTATTTTGTACATAGTATATATACATTGTGCAGTTGCGGAAAAAAGTTCTTGGACAGTTTAACCTGGGCAGAAATACTTTCAGGCAACTTAGACGTAGTAAACAGAGGAGTGAAGGCTATTTTCATGAACAAATTAGTGTAGCTTTAAACAACGATGGTGACTAGATGACAACATTAATCACCGGTACTTTGTCTGTCTACATACAAGGAGATTTATGAATACAGATACGAATTAATTACTTGTCGAATATATCAAATATTATAAAGCCATAAAATATATTTTAAAAGGTGACTGAATGTATTGAAAGGGAAGTGTTATAATGCAGGTTTAATAATCATTATCAGTCACATCTACCCAGGTGATGCATAATTTTGATGGACGAGTTGGGTTTAATGTGTGAGGCTAACACAACAACTGTTTGTGTTAGCAGGGTAACTTCACTCCACCATGTGCACCCTTGCATCTAACAGGGAATTTTGAATAATTACCTGCCGCTGCAGTTCTGCTAGTATAAGCACTGCCAGTCAAGTGTCAGTGTTCCTGTAAATTATTTTCTGTTTTTTTTCTTTTGCTCAGTGAATTTGTTTTTTTGACATAACTGAAATTTATGCTATGTGTTAATCATATAGAATTATGAATATATACATTCTTGTCAGTATATAATTTTATTGTATATTATTTTATGCACTGCATTGTTTTAATTTATTTTTGCAAATCATGTAAGTTTTTCTTGTAGCCACGAGTATCTTATGATTACATGACTCACGAAATCGTAATGACACGATTGCAAACAAACCATACCACGGGTGGGGTTTGACCCCGCGGTCGGAAAGTCTCAAAACTCCAGACCGTCGTGTTAGCCACTGGGTCAGCTAGCTTCAATAAGATTCATCCAACTAGGTATATTTATACACCATAGGAAAGTTAGTATAGGCACCACTGTGACCACAAATGCAGGTTTTTACAGATGAATTTCCCGCTAGCATGGCCGTGACGAACTCTAGCTCAAGTCCCCTCAAAGCCGTCAACATGACTCACGAAATCGTAATGAAACGATTGCAAACAAACCATACCAGTGGCTAACGCGACGGTCTGGATTTTGGAAACTCTCTGACCGCGGGTTCAAACCCCACCCGTGGTATGGTTTATCTTATGATTACTTTCAGAGCATGACTAGACTGACAGTGAATATTAAAATGGTATACAGTATCGTCAGGTTGGTAAGTAGGACACATAGGTAACAGTTAGGTATCTTCACATCTCTACTGCTCCTGCCTATTTTCTGTAGTCTACTGAAGAAGCCTACTGTGTAGACGAAACGCTTCGGAATAAAGATGCCTAACTGTTGCCTATGTGTCTTATACCAACCTGTCGGTATTGTATACCATTTTGATATTCACTCTGTCATACACTGCAACATAATGGCATCTTGGTACAAAAGAGAAATCTCCTTGGACAACTTTTTCAAGAGAGAATGGTTGGAGTTGAGAAGGACGTGACCTCTCAGTCATTACATTCTTTCTTCTACACCTCTCATTCCGACAGTATATAAGTCTCCACACTGTCGCTTGATCTTCATATTGTTACAGACTATGGAACTCTTCACCAGGCTAAGGGACTGACAACCTCAAATTTACGTCTTCAAGGGTGATGGACTGATTACATCGTCTTCACATCTCTACTACTCTTGCCTACTTTCTGTAGTCTACTGATGAAGCCTACTTTGTAGGCGAAACGTTTCGTAATAAAGATGCCTGTGTCTTACTAGACTGATAATGGTTGTCAATTTGCAACTATTTCTCGTAAGCTTTTTCGTGAAGATTCAGTATTTTCAGTTACTTTTGTGAAGAGCAAATTTCCCGAATTTCGTGGGAATTGTGTATTTCAGACATCTTAAATAACTGTTCCCTCAAACGTTACAAATATTACTACTCAGCCCTGACCTAGAGCTTTTATTTCAGTTAACATATTTTTCAGTGAGTCATTTATTAATTCTATGTGTAATATTTCAATTTTATTTGTACTCAGTTTAAAGCAGTTACTTTATGTACACTTTTAAAGTGTGCATTTTCATTGATTCAGTACAGTACATCGGGAGAGTAACAGGCGAATATTTGTCTTCCTTTAGCAGTTCTGGTCAGACAGCTTCAGCATGGCCATCCAGTTTGGATCGCAGCCGTGCTGCATCCTGGAAATTGCCAGCCTCTCAGAAAGTAACTTATTCTCTCTCAGTGATATCAGACCAACGTGTTTTAAGCTTGTAGATACTCATGATATTATTTTTGTAAGTCTTGTTTGTTGCAGTGTAATAGTAACATAATCTAATCCTCTAGGCCATGCTTGTACATCCAGCTAGTTTCACAAGCAAGTTGATAAAACATCTCGCCAGATGTTATGTGAGTGTGAAGTATCTATGTCATCCCACGATGCATGAGTAACTCCCGATGTATGTGTGGTCGGTCAAGAACATCTGTTTATAAGAGTAACTTATGCTTGCTAACACTGCACAGGACTCATTCGTCAGTGTCGCTCCCAACAGCGACTAGGCTCACCGGCATCGCTGACGACTCGCAATGTGTGTCGTCCCAGCCGACACTTCTCACCAGCATCGTTCTTACTTACCACTTGAGTTGTTGGTTCCTGCAGCACCTCCAGCAACCGACGTTTCTGCCTCGCTGTCGCCTCACGCCGTATGCAGTTGACGTTCCTGCATGATATGCCCACATACTGCATTGCACCCACAGTCTACACTCCAGGTTGGTGTGCCACCCTCCTGTCATGCCTGCTGTACCACCCTGCTGTCATGCCTGCTGTGCCACCATGCTGTCTTCCCTGCTGTCTTGCCTGCTGTGCCACCCTGCTGTCTTGCCTGTTGTGCCACCCTGCTGTCTTGCCTGCTGTGCCACCCTGCTGTTTTGCCTTCTATACCACCCTGCTGTCTTGCTTGCTGTATCACCCTGCTGTACCTCTCTATTGTCTTGCCTGCTATACCACCTTCCTGTCTCGCCAGATGAGCCATCCTGCTTCCTTGTAAACTGTGCCAAACTGCTGCCTTGCCAACTGTGGTACCCTGCTGTCTTGCCAACTGTGCCAAACTGCTGTCTTGCTAACTGTGGTGCCCTGCTGACTTGCGAACTGTGCCACCCTGCTCTCTTACCAGCTATACCACCTTACTATCTTGCCAGCTGTGCAACCCTATTGTCTTGCCAGGCATGCCACCCTGCTGTCTTGCTAGCTATGACACCCTACCGTCTTGCCAGCTGTGCCAACCTGCTGTCTTGCCAGCTGTGCCACCCTGATGTCTTGCTAGCTGTGCCAACCTGCTGTCTTGCCAGCTGTGCCACCCTACTGTCTTGCCAGCTGTGCCACCCTACTGCCTTACCAACTGTGCTAACCTGCTGTCTTTCCACCTGTGCCATCCTGCTGCAGTGTCAAATGTGTCGCCCTGCTGCTTTACCTGCTGTACCACCATGCTGCCTCGCCTGCCGTACCACGATGCTGTTTTGCCTGCTGTGGCACTCTGCTACCTTGTCTGTTGTGCCACCTTGCTGTCTTGAATAATGGGCCATCCAGATGCCTTTGCAGTTGTGCCACCCTGCTTCTTTGCCAGCTGTGCCACCCTGCTGCCTTTTCAATGTGCCACCCTGCTGCCTTGCCTGCTGTGCCACTCTGCTGCCTTGACAGCTGTACCACCCTGTTCCCTTTCCAGCTGTGCCACCCTGCTGTCTTGCCAGCTATGCCACCCTACTCTCTCTTGCCATATGTGCCACCCTGCTGCCCTGCCTGCTGTGCCACCCTGCTGCCTTACAATCTGTGCCTCCCTGCTGCTTTGCCTGCTTTGCCTGCTTTGCCACTCTGCTTTCTTACTCTACCACTCTACTGTCTTGCCTGCTGTGCCACCTTGCTACCTTGCCAGTTGTGCCAACCTGCTGCTTTTCCAGCTGTGCCACCCTGCTGCCTTTCCAGCTGTACCACCCTGCTAGCTTGCCAGCTATGCCACCCTGCTGCCATGCCAGCTCTGCCACCCTGTTGCCTTGCCAGCTGTGCCACCATTCTGTAAATTCAGCTATCAGACCCTGCAGCCTTGCCTTCTGTGTCATCCTGCTGCTTTGCCAGCTGTGCCACTCTGCTGTCTTGCTGTACCACTCTACTGTCTTGCCTGCTGTGCCACCCTGCTGCCTTTCCAACTGTGCCACCCTGCTGTCTTGCCAGCTATGCCACCCTGCTGCCTTACCTTCTGTGCCATCCTGCTGCCATGCCAGGTTTGGCACCCTGCTGCCTTGCCTGCTGTGCAATCCTGCTGCCTTATCAGCTGTGCCACCCTGCTTCCTTTTCCTGCTGTGCAACCCTGCTGTCTTGCCTGCTGTGCCACCCTGCTGTCTTGCCTGCTGTGCCACCCTGCTGTCTTGCCTGCTGTGTCACCCTACTGTCTTGCCTGCTGTGCCACCCTGCTGCCTTGCCTGCTGTGCCACCCTGCTGTCTTGCCTGCTGTGCTACCCTGCTGTCTTGCCTGCTGTGCCACCCTACTGTCTTGCCTGCTGTGCCACCCTGCTGTCTTGCCTGCTGTGCCACCCTGCTGTTTTGCCTTCTATACCACCCTGCTGTCTTGCTTGCTGTATCACCCTGCTGTACCACTCTATTGTCTTGCCTGCTATACCACCTTCCTGTCTATCCAGATGAGCCATCCTGCTTCCTTGTAAACTGTGCCAAACTGCTGCCTTGCCAACTGTGGTACCCTGCTGTCTTGCCAACTGTGCCAAACTGTTGTCTTGCTAACTGTGGTGCCCTGCTGCCTTGCGAACTGTGCCACCCTGCTCTCTTGCCAGCTATACCACCTTACTCTCTTGCCAGCTGTGCAACTCTATTGTCTTGCCAGGCATGCCACCCTGCTGTCTTGCTAGCTATGACACCCTACCGTCTTGCCAGCTGTGCCAACCTGCTGTCTTGCCAGCTGTGCCACCCTGATGTCTTGCTAGCTGTGCCAACCTGCTGTCTTGCCAGCTGTGCCACCCTACTGTCTTGCCAGCTGTGCCACCCTACTGCCTTACCAACTGTGCTAACCTGCTGTCTTTCCACCTGTGCCATCCTGCTGCAGTGTCAAATGTGTCGCCCTGCTGCTTTACCTGCTGTACCACCATGCTGCCTCGCCTGCCGTACCACGATGCTGTTTTGCCTGCTGTGGCACTCTGCTACCTTGTCTGTTGTGCCACCTTGCTGTCTTGAATAATGGGCCATCCAGATGCCTTTGCAGTTGTGCCACCCTGCTTCTTTGCCAGCTGTGCCACCCTGCTGCCTTTTCAATGTGCCACCCTGCTGCCTTGCCTGCTGTGCCACTCTGCTGCCTTGACAGCTGTACCACCCTGTTCCCTTTCCAGCTGTGCCACCCTGCTGTCTTGCCAGCTATGCCACCCTACTCTCTCTTGCCATATGTGCCACCCTGCTGCCTTACAATCTGTGCCTCCCTGCTGCTTTGCCTGCTTTGCCTGCTTTGCCACTCTGCTTTCTTACTCTACCACTCTGCTGTCTTGCCTGCTGTGCCACCTTGCTACCTTGCCAGTTGTGCCAACCTGCTGCTTTTCCAGCTGTGCCACCCTGCTGCCTTTCCAGTTGTGCCACCCTGCTAGCTTGCCAGCTATGCCACCCTGCTGCCATGCCAGCTCTGCCACCCTGTTGCCTTGCCAGCTGTGCCACCATTCTGTATTGTCAGCTATCAGACCCTGCTGCCTTGCCTTCTGTGCCATACTGCTGCTTTGCCAGCTGTGCCACTCTGCTGTCTTGCTATACCACTCTACTGTTTTGCCTTCTGTGCCACCCTGCTGCCTTTCCAACTGTGCCACCCTGCTGTCTTGCCAGCTATGCCACCCTGCTGCCTTGCCAGCTGTGCCACTCTGCTGTCTTGCTGTACCACTCTACTGTCTTGCCTGCTGTGCCACCCTGCTGCCTTTCCAACTGTGCCACCCTGCTGTCGTGTCAGCTATCCCACCCTGCTGCCTTACCTTCTGTGCCATCCTGCTGGCATGCCAGCTTTGCCACCCTGCTGCCTTGCCTGCTGTGCCATCCTGCTGCCTTACCAGCTGTGCCACCCTGCTTCCTTTTCCTGCTGTGCAACCCTGCTGTCTTGCCTGCTGTGCCACCCTGCTGTCTTGCCTGCTGTGCCACTCTACTGTCTTGCCTGCTGTGTCACCCTACTGTCTTGCCTGCTGTGCCACCCTGCTGTCTTGCCTGCTGTGCCACCCTGCTGTCTTGCCTGCTGTGCTACCCTGCTGTCTTGCCTGCTGTGCCACCCTACTGTCTTGCCTGCTGTGCCACCCTGCTGTCTTGCTTGCTGTGCCGCCCTGCTGTCTTGCCTGCTGTGCTACCCTGCTGTCTTGCTTGCTGTGCCACCCTACTGTCTTACCTGCTGTTCCACTCTGCTCTAGTGATTGCTGTGCCAATCTGCTGCCTTGACAGCTGTGCCACTCTGCTGCCTTGACAGCTGTGCCACTCTGCTGTCTTGCTGTACCACTCTACTGTCTTGCTTGCTGTGCTACCCTGCTTCCTTTCCTGCTGTGTCACCCTGCTGTCTTGCCTGCTGTACTACCCTGCCGTCTTGCCTGCTGTACCACCCTGCTGTCTTGCCTGCTGTACCACCCTGCTGTCTTGCCTGCTCTACCACCCTGCTGTCTTGCCTGCTGTGCCACCCTACTGTCTTGCCTGCTGTTCCACCCTGCTGTCTTGCCTGCTGTTCCACCCTGCTGTCTTGCCTGCTGTTCAACCCTGCTGTCTTGCCTGCTGTACCACCTTGCTGTCTTGCCTGCTGTACCACCCTGCTGTCTTGCCTGCTGTTCCACCCTGCTGTCTTGCCTGCTGTTCCACCCTGCTGTCTTGACTGCTGTTCCACCCTGCTGTCTTGCCTGCTGTACCACCCTGCTGCCTTGCCTGCTGTTCCACCCTGCTGTCTTGCCTGCTGTTCCACCCTGCTGTCTTGCCTGCTGTGCCACCCTGCTGTCTTGCCTGCTGTACCACCCTGCTGTCTTGCCAGCTGTACCACCCTGCTGCCTTGCCTGCTGTTCCACCCTGCTGTCTTGCCTGCTGTACTACCCTGCTGTCTTGCCTGCTGTACCACCCTGCTGTCTTGCCTGCTTTTCCCCACCCTGCTGTCTTGCCTGCTGTTCCCCCTGCTGTCTTGCCTGCTGTTCCACCTGCTGTTTTCCCTGCTGTTCCACCCTGCTGTCTTGCCTGCTGTTCCACCCTGCTGTCTTGCCTGCTGTTCCACCCTGCTGTCTTGCCTGCTGTTCCACCCTGCTGTCTTGCCTGCTGTTCCACCCTGCTGTCTTGCCTGCTGTTCCACCCTGCTATCTTGCCTGCTGTTCCACCCTGCTGTCTTGCCTGCTGTTCCACCCTGCTGTCTTGCCTGCTGTGCCACCCTGCTGTCTTGCCTGCTGTGCCACCCTGCTGTCTTGCCTGCTGTACGTCCTATTTTGTAAAGCACATATGTAGTTTTTTTCTTTATTCACATGTCTTTATTTTTCCTCTTATATAGAGGAACTATTTAACCTCTTCTGGTTTATCGGTTATTTTTATTTATTGTAGAGGAGCTAAGGAACCGCCAATGATCAGTAGCTGGATCTGGACGATGGTTATCAGTGTGGCAGAGCTGACATAAGTCCACCTCCGTTGTCACTGCCAGTAACATATTTGCTCCCCTTCTACCAATAAGGGTATCAGGACATAGTAGTAAGTAACTCACCTGGACGAGTTCATCGCAGAGTGGCTCCGTCTTGCGCAGCAACCCTGGGTAGCTCATTCTGGCTTTAGGCCTCGGCCAGTCAACACATCAAGCTTATTGCTCTCGCCACCCACCTTGGCTTGCATTTTCGACGTATTGGTTATGATAAGATTCTGAAAAAGATAATGAGTGCCTGCTACCAGTCTCTGTTCACATTTATTGATGGCAGCATCTTGCAACATTTGGCGGGCACCGGCAATGCCTATCGTCATTGTAACGTGCAACACTTTCACCTGGAGCATGATATACTGTCCATCACTTCCTAATCTGCACATAGAAATCACTCCCTACGAAAGCAAAAGACTTGGAAGGTGATGCAACATACTCCCAGAGAAAAGTAGGGGCGCCACTGGTGCACTAAGAGGAAACAATGAGAATCTGGGGCCAAAGACTGTTTAGCAGCCTCCCACCAGCCATACGGGGCATTACCAATAGACCCATGGTTGTCTTCAAGAGGGAGCTGGACAGACCTAAAGTCAGTGCCAGATCAGCCGGGTTGTGGTTCGTACGTTGGACTACGTGCAGCAAGTAGTAACAGCCTCGTTGATCAGGCCCTGATTCACCAGAAGGCCTGGTCGTGGACCGAGCCGCGGGGGCGTTGATCCCCGGAATACCCTCCATGGAGGTAGGTAGCAGCTTCGTGCAGTGAACGGAACATTCAACTACAGCTATAAATTGTGAACAGACCTTCTACCTGAATGTAGATGAATGGTTCAGGGAACCGACACGTTGATAAATTAGACACATGTGCAACACTTGGGTATCTTTATTGATACCCAAGTGTTGCACATGTGTCTAATTTATCAGACATACCTACAGCTATGTGCAGTGCACAGCACTTCCACCTGCTGCTTAGCGGAGTGTGCAGCACTTCCTACTGCTTTCTGGTGCAGTGCACAGCAGGTGCAGTGTGCAGCACTTCCTACTGCTGTCTGATGCACTGTGCAGCACTTCCTACTGCTGTCTGGTGCAGTGTGCAGCACTTCCTACTGCTGTCTGATGCACTGTGCAGCACTTCCTACTGCTGTCTGGTGCAGTGTGCAGCACTTCCTACTGCTGTCTGGTGCAGTGTGCAGCACTTCCTATTGCTGTCTGGTGCAATGTGCAGCACTTCCTACTGCTGTCTGGTGCAGTGTGCAGCACTTCCTACTGCTGTCTGGTGCAAGTGTGCAGCACTTCCTATTGCTGTCTGGTGCAATGTGCAGCACTTCCTACTGCTGTCTGGTGCAGTGTGCAGCACTTCCTACTGCTGTCTGGTGCAATGTGCAGCACTTCCTACTGCTGTCTGGTGCAGTGTACAGCACTTCCTACTGCTGTCTGGTGCAGTGTGCAGCACTTCCTATTGCTGTCTGGTGCAATGTGCAGCACTTCCTACTGCTGTCTGGTGCAGTGTGCAGCACTTCCTACTGCTGTCTGGTGCAGTTGTGCAGCACTTCCTACTGCTTGTCTGGTGCAGTGTACAGCACTTCCTACTGCTGTCTGGTGCAGTGTGCAGCACTTCCTACTGCTGTCTGGTGCAGTGTGCAGCACTTCCTATTGCTGTCTGGTGCAATGTGCAGCACTTCCTACTGCTGTCTGGTGCAGTGTGCAGCAGTTCCTACTGCTGTCTGGTGCAGTGTACAGCACTTCCTACTGCTGTCTGGTGCAGTGTGCAGCACTTCCTACTGCTGTCTGGTGCAGTGTGCAGCACTTCCTACTGCTGTCTGGTGCAGTGTGCAGCACTTCCTACTGCTGTCTGGTTGCAGTGTGCAGCACTTCCTACTGCTGTCTGGTGCAGTGTGCAGCACTTCCTACTGCTGTCTGGTGCAGTGTGCAGCACTTCCTACTGCTGTCTGGTGCAGTGTGCGCACTTCCTACTGCTGTCTGGTGCAGTGTGCAGCACTTCCTACTGCTGTCTGGTGCAGTGTGCAGCAGTTCCTACTGCTGTCTTGTGCAGTGTGCAGCACTTCCTACTGCTGTCTGGTGCAGTGTGCAGCACTTCCTACTGCTGTCTGGTGCAGTGTGCAGCACTTCCTACTGCTGTCTGGTGCCAGTGTGCAGCACTTCCTGCTGCTGTCTGATGCAGTGTGCAGCACTTCCTACTGCTGTCTGGTGCAGTGTGCAGCACTTCCTACTGCTGTCTGGTGCAGTGTGCAGCACTTCCTACTGCTGTCTGGTGCAGTGTGCAGCACTTCCTGCTGCTGTCTGGTGCAGTGTGCAGCACTTCCTACTGCTGTCTGGTGCAGTGTGCAGCACTTCCTGCTGCTGTCTGATGCAGTGTGCAGCACTTCCTACTGCTGTCTGGTGCAGTGTGCAGCACTTCCTACTGCTGGCTGGTGCAGTGTGCAGCACTTTCTGCTGCTGTCTGATGCAGTGTGCAGCACTTCCTACTGCTGTCTGGTGCAGTGTGCAGCACTTCCTACTGCTGTCTGGTGCAGTGTGCAGCACTTCCTACTGCTGTCTGGTGCAGTGTGCAGCACTTCCTGCTGCGTTGATGCAGTGTGCAGCACTTCCTACTGCTGTCTGGTGCAGTGTGCAGCACTTCCTGCTGCTGTCTGATGCAGTGTGCAGCAGTTCCTACTGCTGTCTTGTGCAGTGTGCAGCAGTTCCTACTGCTGTCTGGTGCAGTGTGCAGCACTTCCTACTGCTGTCTGGTGCAGTGTGCAGCACTTCCTGCTGCTGTCTGATGCAGTGTGCATCAGTTCCTACTGCTGTCTTGTGCAGTGTGCAGCACTTCCTACTGCTGTCTGGTGCAGTGTGCAGCACTTCCTACTGCTGTCTTGTGCAGTGTGCAGCACTTCCTGCTGCTGTCTGGTGCAGTGTGCAGCACTTCCTGCTGCTGTCTGGTGCAGTGTGCAGCACTTCCTACTGCTGTCTGGTGCAGTGTGCAGCACTTCCTGCTGCTGTCTGATGCAGTGTGCAGCAGTTCCTACTGCTGTCTTGTGCAGTGTGCAGCACTTCCTACTGCTGTCTGGTGCAGTGTGCAGCACTTCCTACTGCTGTCTTGTGCAGTGTGCAGCACTTCCTACTGCTGTCTGGTGCAGTGTGCAGCACTTCCTGCTGCTGTCTGATGCAGTTGCAGCACTTCCTACTGCTGTCTGGTGCAGTGTGCAGCACTTCCTACTGCTGTCTGGTGCAGTGTGCAGCACTTCCTACTGCTGTCTGGTGCAGTGTGCAGCACTTCCTGCTGCTGTCTGATGCAGTGTGCAGCACTTCCTACTGCGGGTCTGGTGCAGTGTGCAGCACTTCCTACTGCTGTCTGGTGCAGTGTGCAGCACTTCCTACTGCTGTCTGGTGCAGTGTGCAGCACTTCCTACTGCTGTCTGGTGCAGTGTGCAGCAGTTCTTACTGCTGTCTTGTGCAGTGTGCAGCACTTCCTACTGCTGTCTGGTGCAGTGTGCAGCACTTCCTGCTGCTGTCTGATGCAGTGTGCAGCACTTCCTACTGCTGTCTGGTGCAGTGTGCAGCACTTCCTACTGCTGTCTGGTGCAGTGTGCAGCACTTCCTACTGCTGTCTGGTGCAGTGTGCAGCAGTTCCTACTGCTGTCTTGGTGCAGTGGCAGCACTTCCTACTGCTGTTTGGTGCAGTGTGCAGCACTTCCTGCTGCTGTCTGATGCAGTGTGCAGCACTTCCTACTGCTGTCTGGTGCAGTGTGCAGCACTTCCTACTGCTGTCTGGTGCAGTGTGCAGCAGTTCCTACTGCTGTCTTGTGCAGTGTGCAGCACTTCCTACTGCTGTCTGGTGCAGTGTGCAGCACTTCCTGCTGTTTGTCTGATGCAGTGTGCAGCACTTCCTACTGCTGTCTGGTGCAGTGTGCAGCACTTCCTACTGCTGTCTGGTGCAGTGTGCAGCAGTTCCTACTGCTGTCTTGTGCAGTGTGCAGCACTTCCTACTGCTGTCTGGTGCAGTGTGTGCAGCACTTCCTGCTGCTGTCTGATGCAGTGTGCAGCACTTCCTACTGCTGTCTGGTGCAGTGTGCAGCACTTCCTACTGCTGTCTGGTGCAGTGTGCAGCAGTTCCTACTGCTGTCTGGTGCAGTGTGCAGCACTTCCTACTGCTGTCTGGTGCAGTGTGCAGCACTTTCCTACTGCTGTCTGGTGCAGTGTACAGCACTACCTACTGCTGTCTGGTGCAGTGTGCAGCACTTCCTACTGCTGTCTGGTGCGTGTGAGGCACTTCCTACTGCTGTCTGGTGCAGTGTGCAGCACTTCCTACTGCTGTCTGGTGCAGTGTGCAGCACTTCCTACTGCTGTCTGGTGCAGTGTGCAGCACTTCCTACTGCTGTCTGGTGCAGTGTGCAGCACTTCCTACTGCTGTCTGGTGCAGTGTGCAGCACTTCCTACTGTTGTCTGGTGCAGTGTGCAGCACTTCCTACTGCTGTCTGGTGCAGTGGTGCAGCACTTCCTACTGCTGTCTGGTGCAGTGTGCAGCACTTCCTACTGCTGTCTGGTGCAGTGTGCAGCAGTTCCTACTGCTGTCTGGTGCAGTGTGCAGCACTTCCTACTGCTGTCTGGTGCAGTGTGCAGCACTTCCTACTGCTGTCTGGTGCAGTGTGCAGCACTTCCTACTGCTGTCTGGTGCAGTGTGCAGCACTTCGATGCAGGGAAGCTGTGGTAGGAGGTAGTGGAGATGTCGATGCAGGGAAGCTGTGGTAGGAGGTAGTGGAGATGTCGTTGCAGGGAAGCTGTGGTAGTAGGTAGTGGAGATGTCGTTGCAGGGAAGCTGTGGTAGGAGGTAGTGGAGATGTCGTTGCAGGGAAGCTGTGGTAGGAGGTAGTGGAGATGTCGATGCAGGGAAGCTGTGGTAGGAGGTAGTGGAGATGTCGTTGCAGGGAAGCTGTGGTAGTAGGTAGTGGAGATGTCGTTGCAGGGAAGCTGTGGTAGTAGGTAGTGGAGATGTCGTTGCAGGGAAGCTGTGGTAGGAGGTAGTGGAGATGTCGTTGCAGGGAAGCTGTGGTAGGAGGTAGTGGAGATGTCGATGCAGGGAAGCTGTGGTAGGAGGTAGTGGAGATGTCGTTTGCAGGGAAGCTGTGGTAGGAGGTAGGGGAAAAGATGTCGTTGCGGGGAAGCTGTGGTAGGAGGTAGTGGAGATGTCGATGGCAGGGAAGCTGTGGTAGGAGGTAGTGGAGATGTCGATGCAGGGAAGCTGTGGTAGGAGGTAGTGGAGATGTCGATGCAGGGAAGCTGTGGTAGGAGGTAGTGGAGATGTCGATGCAGGGAAGCTGTGGTAGGAGGTAGTGGAGATGTCGTTGCAGGGAAGCTGTGGTAGGAGGTAGTGGAGATATCGTTGCAGGGAAGCTGTGGTAGGAGGTAGTGGAGATATCGTTGCAGGGAAGCTGTGGTAGGAGGTAGTGGAGATATCGTTGCAGGGAAGCTGTGGTAGGAGGTAGTGGAGATGTCGTTGCAGGGAAAGCTGTGGTAGGAGGTAGTGGAGATGTCGTTGCAGGAAGCTGTGGTAGGAGGTAGTGGAGTTGTCGTTGCAGGGAAGCTGTGGTAGGAGGTAGTGGAGATGTCGATGCAGGGAAGCTGTGGTAGGAGGTAGTGGAGATGTCGTTGCAGGGAAGCTGTGGTAGGAGGTAGTGGAGATATCGTTGCAGGGAAGCTGTGGTAGGAGGTAGTGGAGATATCGTTGCAGGGAAGCTGTGGTAGGAGGTAGTGGAGATGTCGATGCAGGGAAGCTGTGGTAGGAGGTAGTGGAGATATCGTTGCAGGGAAGCTGTGGTAGGAGGTAGTGGAGATATCGTTGCAGGGAAGCTGTGGTAGGAGGTAGTGGAGATATCGTTGCAGGGAAGCTGTGGTAGGAGGTAGTGGAGATGTCGATGCAGGAAAGCTGTGGTAGGAGGTAGTGGAGATATCGTTGCAGGGAAGCTGTGGTAGGAGGTAGTGGAGATATCGTTGCAGGGAAGCTGTGGTAGGAGGTAGTGGAGATGTCGTTGCAGGGAAGCTGTGGTAGGAGGTAGTGGAGATATCGTTGCAGGGAAGCTGTGGTAGGAGGTAGTGGAGATGTCGTTGCGGGGAAGCTGTGGTAGGAGGTAGTGGAGATATCGTTGCAGGGAAGCTGTGGTAGGAGGTAGTGGAGATGTCGTTGCAGGGAAGCTGTGGTAGGAGGTAGTGGAGAAGAATACAATCACCGAGATGACTTACAGATTTAAGGTGGTGGGAAGCAGGGTACATATATGGACATAGATAAATGGTTCTGAGTACCGAGAACTTAAAAAATTAGAAATTTGTGCAGCACTGGGGTATCTTTATTATGGAAATGTTTCGCTAAAAAGTTGCTTCATCAGTCGATCAATCTGACCTGATTGATGAACTAATTACATAAACTCCAGGCTGAGGGACGGATTACCTCAAACGCCTTGTGATCTTCACCGTTCTAATTAGTTTTGGACTGATAAAGGCACCGTGTGGTGTCTTATTTCTCAACCTTCTCTGACGTGTTGGAGGGAGATAATGAGGAAGGTTTTTTGTAATAGTTACTCGATGACACTGTAGACAGTGTATAACTGTTAGCTAAGTACTGTAAATGTTAACTAGGTACTGTGAATGTTAGCAAGGTATTGTGAATGTTAGCTATGAACTGTCAATGTTAGCTAGGTACTGTCAATGTTAGCTAAGTTCTGTGAATGTTAGCTAGGTACTGTGAATGTTGGATACGTACTGTGAATATTAGCTAGGTACTGTGAATATTAGATAGGTAATGTGAATGTTACTAATGTACTGTGAATGTTAGCTAGGTACTGTGAATGTTAGCTAGGTACTGTGAATGTTAGCTAGGGACTGTGAATATTAGCTAGGTACTGTGAATATTAGATAGGTAATGTGAATGTTACTAATGTACTGTGAATGTTAGCTAGGTAGTGTGAATGTTAGCTAGGTACTGTGAATGTTAGCTAGGTACTGGGAATGTTAGCTAGGTACTGTGAATGTTGGAAAAGTACTGTGAATGTTAGCTAGGTACTGTGAATGTTAGCTAGGACTTGTGAATATTAGCTAGGTACTGTGAATTTTAGCTAGGTGCTATGAATGTTAGCTAGGTACTGTGAATGTTGGATAGGTACTGTGAATGTTAGCTAAGTACTGTGAATGTTAGCTAGGTACAGTGAATGTCAGCTAGGTACTGTGAATGTTAGCTAGGCACTGTGAATATTAGCTAGGTACTGTGAATTTTAGCTAGGTTCTATGAATGTTAGCTAGGTACTGTGAATGTTGGATAGCTACTGTGAATGCTAACTAGGTACTGTGAATATTATCTAGGTACCGTGAATGTTAGCTAGGAACTGTGAATATTAGCTAGGTACCGTGAATGTTAGCTAGGTAAGGTGAATATTTGTTACGTTCCGTGAATGTTATCTAGGTACTGTGAATATTAGCTAGGTACCGTGAATGTTATCTAGGTTCAGTTAAATGTTAGCTAGGTACTTTGAATGTTAGTTAGGTTCCGTGAATGTTAGCTAGGTACCGTTAAATTTTAGCTAGGTAACGTGAATGTTAGCTAACTACTGTGCATGTTAGCTAGGTACCGAGAATGTTAGCTAGCTACCGCGAATATTAGCTAGGTACTGTGAATGTTAGCTACGTACCGTGAATGTTAGCTAGGTACTGTGAATGTTAGCTAGGTATTGTGAATGTTATTTAGGTACCGTGAATGTTATATAGGTACTGTGAATATTAGCTAGTTACCGTTAATGTTATCTAGGTACCGTTAAATGCTACTAGGTACCGTGAATGTTAACTAGGTACTGTGCATGCTAGCTAGGTACCGTGAATGTTAGCTAGGTAGGGCGAACGTTAGCTATGTACTGTGAATGTTAGCTAGGTACCGTGAATGTTAGCTAGGTAAAGTGAATTTAAGCTAATTACTGTGAATTTTAGCTAGGTACCATGAATGTTATCTATGTACCGTTAAATGATAGCTAGGTACTGAGAATGTTAGCTAGATACTGTGAATATTATCTGTGTACCGCAAAATGATAGCTAGGCAATGTGAATGTTAGGTAGGTACCGTGAATGTTAGCTAGGGACTGTGAATGTTAGCTAGATACCGTGAATGTTAGCTAGGTAGTGTGAATGTTAGCCAGGTACTGTGATTGTTAGCTAGGTACTGTGAATGTTAGCCAGATACCGTGAATGTTACCTAGGTACTGTGAATGTTAGCTAGAAGCCGTGAATGTTAGCTAGGAACTGTGAATGCTAGCTAGGTACTGTGAATTTTAGCTAGGAACTGTGAACGTTAGCTAGGTACTGTGTATGTTAGCTAGGAACTGTGAATGTTAGCTAGGTACCGTAAATGTTAGCTAGCTACCGCGAATATTAGCTAGGTACTGTGAACGTTAGCTACGTACCGTGAATGTTAGCTAGGTACTGTGAATGTTAGCTAGGTATTGTGAATGTTATTTAGGTACCGTGAATGTTATATAGGTACTGTGAATATTAGCTAGTTACCGTTAATGTTATCTAGGTACCGTTAAATGCTACTAGGTACCGTGAATGTTAACTAGGTACTGTATATGCTAGCTAGGTACCGTGAATGTTAGCTAGGTAGGGCGAACGTTAGCTATGTACTGAGAATGTTAGCTAGGTACCGTGAGTGTTAGCTAGGTAAAGTGAATTTAAGCTAATTACTGTGAATTTTAGCTAGGTACCGTGAATGTTATCTATGTACCGTTAAATGATAGCTAGGTACTGAGAATGTTAGCTAGATACTGTGAATATTATCTGTGTACCGTAAAATGATAGCTAGGCAATGTGAATGTTAGGTAGGTACCGTGAATGTTAGCTAGGGACTGTGAATGTTAGCTAGATACCGTGAATGTTAGCTAGGTACCGTGAATGTTAGCCAGGTACTGTGAATGTTAGCTAGGTACTGTGAATGTTAGCCAGATACCGTGAATGTTACCTAGGTACTGTGAATGTTAGCTAGAAGCCGTGAATGTTAGCTAGGAACTGTGAATGTTAGCTAGGTACTGTGAATTTTAGCTAGGAACTGTGAACGTTAGCTAGGTACTGTGTATGTTAGCTAGGAACTGTGAATGTTAGCTAGGTACCGCAAATGTTAGCTAGGTACCGTCAATGTTAGCTAGGTACCGTGAATGTTAGCTGGGTACTGTGAATGATAATTAGGTACTGTGAATCTTAGCTAGGAACTGTGAATATTAGCTAGGTACCGTGAATGTTAGCTAGGTATTGTGAATGTTAGCTAGGTATTGTGAATGTTATCTAGGTATCGTTAAATGTTAGCTAGGTACTGTGAATGTTAGCTAGGTACTGTGCATGTTAGCTAGGTACCGTGAATGTTAGCTACGTACCGCGAATGATAGCTAGGTACTGTGAATGTTAGCTACGTACCGTGAATGTTAGCTAGGTACCGTGAACGTTAGCTAGGTACTGTGAATGTTAGCTAGGTATTGTGAATGTTAGTTAGGACCATGAATGCTATATAGGTACTGTGAATATTAGCTAGGTACCGTGAATGTTATCTAGGCACCGTTAAATGTTGCTAGGTACCGTGAATGTTAACTAGGTACTGTGCATATTAGCTAGGTACCGTAAATGTTGACACTCTTCAGGTCGCTTGTTCTATCTAGGCAGGAATATTGCTGCACACTAACAGCACCTTCCAAGGCAGGTGAAATTGCTGACCTAGAAAATGTACAGAGAACCTTCACGGCGCGCATAACGGAGATAAAACACCTCAATTACTGGGAGCGCTTGAGGTTCCTGAACCTGTACTCCCTGGAACGTAGGCGGGAGAGATACATGATTATATACACCTGGAAAATCCTAGAGGGGCTAGTACCGAACTTGCACACGAAAATCACTCACAACGAAAGCAAAAGACTCGGCAGACGATGCAACATCCCCCAATGAAAAGCAGGGGTGTCACTAGCACGTTAAGAGACCATGCAATAAGTGTCAGGGGCCCGAGACTATTCAACTGCCTCCCAGCATACATAAGGGGGATTACCAATAGACCCCTGGCTGTCTTCAAGCTGGCACTGGACAAACACCTAAAGTCGGTACCTGACCACCCAGGCTGTGGCTCGTACGTAGGATTGCGTGCAGCGAGTAGTAACAGCCTGGTTGATCAGGCTCTGATCCACCAGGAGGCCTGGTCAGAGACCGGGCCGCGGGTGCGATGACCCCCGGAACTCTCTGCAGGTAAACTCCCGGTAGGTACGACGAATTTTAGCTATATACTGTGAATTTTAGCTAGGTACCGTGAATTCTATCTATGTACCGTTAAATGATAGCTAGGCACTGTAAATGTTAGGTAGGTACCGTGAATGTTAGCTAGGAACTGTGTTAGCTAGGTACTGGGAATGTTAGCTATTTCCTGTGAATGTTAGCTAGGTACCATGAATGTTAGATAGGAACTGTGAATGTTAGCTACGTACCGTGAATGTTAGCTAGGTACTGTGAATGTTAGCTAGGTATTGTGAATGTTATTTAGGTACCGTGAATGTTATCTAGGTACTGTGAATATTAGCTAGTTACCGTTAATGTTATCTAGGTACCGTTAAATGCTACTAGGTACAGTGAATGTTAACTAGGCACTGTGCATGCTAGCTAGGTACCGTGAATGTTATTTAGGTACCGTTAAATGTTACTAGGTACCGTGAATGTTAACTAGGTACTGTGCATGTTAGCTAGGTACCGTGAATGTTGACACTCTTCAGGTCGCTTGTTCTATCTAGGCAGGAATATTGCTGCACACTAACAGCACCTTTCAACGCAGGTGAAATTGCTGACCTAGAAAATGTACAGAGAACCTTCACGGCGCGCATAACGGAGATAAAACACCTCAATTACTGGGAGCGCTTGAGGTTCCTAAACCTGTATTCCCTGGAACGTAAGCGGGAGAGATACATGATTATATACACCTGGAAAATCCTAGAGGGGCTAGTACCGAACTTGCACACGAAAATCACTCACTACGAAAGCAAAAGACTCGGCAGACGATGCAACATCCCCGCAATGAAAAGCAGGGGTGTCACTAGCACGTTAAGACACCATGCAATAAGTGTCAGGGGCCCGAGACTATTCAACTGCCTCCCAGCATACATAAGGGGGATTACCAATAGACCCCTGGCTGTCTTCAAGCTGGCACTGGACAAACACCTAAAGTCGGTACCTGACCACCCAGGCTGTGGCTCGTACGTAGGATTGCGTGCAGCGAGTAGTAACAGCCTGGTTGATCAGGCTCTGATCCACCACGAGGCCTGGTCATAGACCGGGCCGCGGGGGCGTTGACCCCCGGAACTCTCTGCAGGTAAACTCCAGGTAGGTTCGACGAATGATAGCTAGGCACTGTGAATGTTAGCTAAGTACCGTGAATGTTAGCTAGGAACTGTGAATGTTAGCTTGGTACTGTGAATGTTAGCTAGGTCCTGTGAACGTTAACTAGGTACCATGAATGTTAGATAGGTACTGTGCATATTACCTAGGTACTGTGAATGTTAGCTAGGTACTGCGAATGTTACCTAGGTACTGTGAATGTTAGCTACGAACCGTGAATGTTAGCTAGGTACCGTTAAATGTTAGCTAATTACAGTGAATGTTATCTAAGTGCCGTTAAATGTTAGCTAGGTACTGTGAACGTTAGCTAGGTATCCTGAATGTTGTTAGGTACCGTGAATGTTATCTAGGTTCTGAAAATATTAGCTAGGTACCGTGAATGTTATCTAGGTACCGTTAAATGTTACTAGGTACCGTAAATGTTAGCTAGGTACTGTGAATGTTAGCTACGTATTGTGAATGTTAGTTAGGAACCGTGAATGTTATCTAGGAACTGTGAATATTAGCTAGGTACCGTGAATGTTATGAAGGTACTTTTAAATGTTAGCTAGGTACAGTGAATGTTATCTAAGTACCGTTAAATGTTGACTATCTACTGTGAACCTTAGCTAGGTATCGTGAATGTTGTTAAGTACCGTGAATGTTATCTAGGTACTGTGAACATTAGCTAGGTACCGTGAATGTTATCAAGATACGGTTAAATGTTACTAGGTACTGTGAATGTTAGCTAGGTACTGTGCATGTTAGCTAAGTACCGTGAATGTTATCTAGGTACTGTGAATATTAGCTAGGTACTGTGAATGTTAGCTACGTACCATGAATGTTAGCTAGGTACCGTGAATGTTAGCTAGTTACTGTGAATGTTAGCTAGGTGCCGTGAATGTTATCTATGTACCGTTAGATGATAGCTAGGTACTGTGAATGTTAGCTAGGTACCGTGAATGTTAGCTAGGTACTGTGAATGTTGATAGGTACCGTGAATGTTAGCTAGGTACCGTGAATGTTAGCTAGGTACTGTGAATATTATCTAGGTACCGTTAAATGTTAGCTAGGTATCGTGAATGTTTCGTAGGTACTGTGCATGTTAGCTAGGTACCGTGAATGTTAGCTAGGTACGATGAGTGTTAGCTATGTACTGTGAATGTTAGCTACGTACCGTGAATGTTAGCTAGGTACCGTGAATGGTAGCTAGGTACTGTGAATGTTAGCTAGGCACTGTGAATATTAGGTAGATACCGTGAATGTTAGCTAGGTACTGTGAATGTTAGATAGGTAAAGTGAATGTTCTCTAGGTACTGTGAACGTTAGCTAGGTACTGTGAAAGTTAGCTAGGTAGTTTGAATGTTAGATAGGTACCGCGAATGTTACCGAGGTACCGTGAATATTAGCTAGGCACTGTGAATGTTAGCTAGGTACCGTGAATGTTAGCTAGGTTCTGTGAATGATAGCTAGGTACTGTGAATATTAGCTAGGTACTGTAAATGCTATGTAGGTACTGTGCATGTTACCTAGGAAAAGTGAATATTAGCTACGTACCGTGAATGTTAGCTAGGTACTGGGAATGTTACCTAGGTACTGTGAATATTAGCTACGTGCCATGAATGTTAGTTAGGTACCGTAAATGTTAGCTAGGTATTGTGAATGTTAGTTAGGTACCGTGAATGTTATCTAGGAGCTTTAAATATTAGTTAGGTACAGTGAATGTTATGTAGGTACCGTTAAATGTTAGCTAAGTACAGTGAATGTTATCTAAGTGCCGTTAAATGTTAGCTAGGTACTGTGAACATTAGCTAGGTATCGTGAATGTTGGTTAGGTACCGTGAATGTTATCTAGGTACTGTGAATATTAGCTAGGTACCGTGAATGTTATCTAGGTACCGTTAAATGTTACTAGGTACCGTAAATGTTAGCTAGGTACTGTGAATGTTAGCTAGGCATTGTGAATGTTAGTTAGGTATCGCGAATGTTATCTAGGAACTGTGAATATTAGCTAGGTACCGTGAATGTTATGTAGGTACCGTTAAATGTTAGCTAGGTACAGTGAATGTTATCTAAGCACCGTTAAATGTTAGCTATCTACTGTGAAGGTTAGCTAGGAATCGTGAATGTTGGTTAAGTATCGTGAATGTTATCTAGGTACTGTGAATATTAGCTAGGTACTGTGAATGTTATCTAGGTACCGTTAAATATTACTAGGTACCGTGAATGCTAGCTAGGTACTGTGCATGTTAGCTAGGTACCGTGAATGTTATCTAGGTACTGTGAATATTAGCTAGGTACTGTGAATGTTAGCTACGTACCATGAATGTTAGCTAGATACCGTGAATGTTAGATAGGGAGGGTGAATGTTATCTATGTACCGTTAGATGATAGCCAGGTACTGTGAATATTAGCTAGGTACCGTAAATGTTAGCTAGGTACTGTGAATGTTGATAGGTACCGTGAATGTTAGCTAGGTACCGTGAATGTTAGCTAGGTACTTTGAGTGTTTGATAGGTACCTTGAATGTTAGCTAGGTACTGTGAATGTTAGCTAGAAACTGTGAATGCTAGCTAGGTACTGTGAATGTTATCTAGGTGCCGTTAAATGTTAGCTAGGTATCGTGAATGGTACCTAGGTACTGTGCATGTTAGCTAGGTACCGTGAATGTTAGCTAGGTACGACGAGTGATAGCTATGTACAGTGAATGTTAGCTGCATACCGTGAATGTTAGCTAGGTTCCGTGAATGTTAGCTAGGTACTGTGAATGTCAGCTAGGCACTGTGAATATTAGGTAGATACCGTGAATATTAGCTAGGCACTGTGAATGTTAGTTAGGTACCGTGATTGTTAGCGAGATTCCGTGAATGTTAGCTAGGTACTGTGAATGTGAGCTAGGTACTGTAAATGCTATGTAGGTGCTGTGAATGTTAGACAGGTACCTTGAATGTTAGCTAGGTACCGTAAATGTTAGCTAGGCACTGTGAATGTTAGCTAGGTACCGTAGATGTTAGCAAGATACCATGAATGTTAGCTAGGTAACGTGAATGCTAGCTATGTTTTGTGAACGTCATCTAGGTACCGTTAAATGTTAGCTAGGTACTGTGAATGTTAGTTAGTTACTGTGAATGTTAGGTAGGTACCGTGAATGTTACCTAGGTACCGTGAATGTTAGCTACCTCTCCAGAATGTTATCTAGTTACCGTGAATGTTAGCTACCTCCCCAGAATGTTACCTAGGTACCGTGAATGTTAGCTACTTCCCCAGAATGTTACCTAGGTACCGTAAATATTGGCTAGCTCCCCAGAATGTTACTTAGGTACCGTGAATGTTAGCTAGCTCCCCAGAATGTTACCTAGGTACCGTAAATGTTAGCTAGCTCCCCAGAATGTTACCTAGGTACCGTGAATGTTAGCTACTTCCCCAGAATGTTACCTAGGTACCGGGAATGTTAGCTACTTCCCCAGAATGTTACCTAGGTACCGTGAATGTTAGCTACTTCCCCAGAATGTTACCTAGGTTCCGTAAATGTTAGCTAGCTCCCCAGAATGTTACCTAGGTACAGTAAATGTTAGCTAGCTCCCCAAAATGTTACCTAGGTACCGTAAATGTTAGCTACTTCCCCAGAATATTACCTAGGTACCGTAAATGTTAGCTAGCTCCCCAGAATGTTACCTAGGTACCGTGAATGTTAGCTACTTCCCCAGAATGTTACCTAGGTACCGTGAATGTTAGCTAGCTCCCCAGAATGTTACCTAGGTACCGTGAATGTTAGCTACTTCCCCAGAATGTTACCTAGGTACCGTAAATGTTAGCTAGCTCCCCAGAATGTTACCTTGGTACCGTGAATGTTAGCTCTTCCCCAGAATGTTACCTAGGTACCGTGAATGTTAGCTAGCTCCCCAGAATGTTACCTAGGTACCGTAAATGTTAGCTACTTCCGCAGAATGTTACCTGGGTTTACCGAAAATGTTGGGCTAGCTCCCCAGAATGTTACCTAGGTACCGTGAATGTTAGCTCTTTCCCCAGAATGTTACCTAGGTACCGTGAATGTTAGCTAGCTCCCCAGAATGTTACCTAGGTACCGTGAATGTTAGCTTCCTCCCCAGAATGTTACCTAGGTACCGTGAATGTTAGCTACTTCCCCAGAATGTTACCTAGGTACCGTAAATGTTAGCTAGCTCCCCAGAATGTTACCTAGGTACCGTGAATGTTAGCTACCTCCCCAGAATGTTACCTAGGTACCGTAAATGTTAGCTACTTCCCCAGAATGTTACCTAGGTACCGTGAATGTTAGCTGCTCCCAGAATGTTACCTAGGTCCCGTGGAATGTTAGCTAGCTCCCCAGAATGTTACCTAGGTACCGTAAATGTTAGCTAGCTCCCCAGAATGTTATCTAGGTACCGTAAATGTTAGCTAGCTCCCCAGAATGTTACCTAGGTACCGTAAATGTTAGCTAGCTCCCGAGAATGTTACCTAGGTACCGTAAATGTTAGTTAGCTCCCCAGAATGTTACCTAGGTACCGAAAATGTTAGCTAGCTCCCCAGAATGTTACCTAGGTACCGTAAATGTTAGCTAGCTCCCCAGAATGTTACCTAGGTACCGTAAATGTTAGCTAGCTCCCCAAAATTTGTTTCCTAGGTACCGTAAATGTTAGCTAGCTCCCCAGAATGTTACCTAGGTACCGTGAATGTTAGCTAGCTCCCCAGAATGTTACGTAGGTACCGTAAATGTTAGCTACTACTACCTAGGTGCCCAGAATGAAGTGATTTAGGTTAAGCCAGTAAGTAGGTCATGTTTATTGAAGTGAACAGAACAATTTCTTCTCTCTGAAATAAATTTGAGAATTACGTTGTTGTGATGTTCATTAGTGATGATCTTGGTGTTTGTGAAGGCAAACTATTTAATAAATAATAGTGAGAATGTTAAGTAAAAGGTCACAAACGCAACTAATGTGACATTTTATTGTGGCAACGTTTCGCTCTCCAGGAGCTTTATCAAGCTGTTACTAAAAATACATGGACACAGAGGGTATATATAGGCTTAGAGTGAGGTGTAATACTAGTGGTAGTAGTAGTAGTAGTAGTAGTAGTAGTGGTAGTAGTAGTAGTAGTATAGTAGTAGTAGAAGTAGTATTGTATAGTAGTAGTAGTAGTAGCATGTAGTTGTAGTAGTAGTAGTAGTAGTAGTACAGTAGTAGTAGTATGTAGTAGTAGTAGTAGTATTAGTTAGTAGTAGTAGTAGTAGTAGTAGTGTAGTAGTAGTAGTAGTATTTAGTAGCAGTAGTAGTTTTGTATAGTAATATTTAGTAGTAGTTAGTAGTAGTAGTATTAGTAGTGTAGTAGTAGTAGTAGTAGAGTAGTAGTAGTAGTAGTAGTAGTAGTAGTAGTAGTAGTGTATTTATTTAGTAGTATAGTAGTAGTAGTAGTAGTAGTAGTAGGGGGTAGTATTAGTAGTAGTAGTAGTAGTAGTAGTAGTTAGTAGTGTAGTGGGAGTAGTAGTAGTAGTATAGTAATATAGTAGTAGTAGTAGTAGTAGTGGTATTATAGAATTAGTAGTGTAGTAGGAGTAGTAGAAGTATAGTAGTAGTGTAGTAGTATAGTAGTAGTAGTAGTATTAGTAGTTGTAGTACTAGTAGTATTAGTTGAAAGTATAGTATTAGTAGTAGTATAGTGTAGTAGTTAGTAGTAGTAGTAGTAGTAGTAGTAGTAGTAGTAGTAGTACAGTAGAAATTAGTGTAGTATAGTAGTAGTAGTAGTATAGTAGTAGCATTTAAGTAGTATAGTAGTAGTAGTAGCAGTAATAGTAGTAGTATAGTATTTAAGTAGTAGTAGTATAGTATGTAGTAGTAGTAGTAGTAGTAGTAGTAGTAATAGTAGTATAGTAGAAAGTAGTAGTAGAGTAGTAGTAGTAGAAGTAGTAGCATAGTATAGTAGTAGTGAGTATAGTAGTGTAGTAGTAGAAGTAGTACTGTAGTAGTAGTAGTGTAGTAGTAGTAGTAGTATAGTAGTAGTAGTAGTAGTAATAGTAGTATTAGTAGCAGTAGTAGTAGTAGTATTTAGTAGTAGTACTAGTAGCAGTAGTAGTAGTAGTAGTAGAAGTAGTAGTAGTAGTAGTATAGTAGTAGTAGTAGTAGTAGCAGTAGTAGTATAGTAGTAGTAGTAGTATAGTAGTAGTAGTAGTAGTAAAGTAGTAGTAGTATAGTAGTAGTAGTAATAGTAATAGTATAGTAGTAATAATAGTATAGTAGTAGTAGTATAGTAGTAGTAGTAGTATAGTAGTAGTAGTATAGTAGTAGTATAGTAGTAAGCCATACCCCCGGCCGGGATTGAACCCGCGGTCATAGAGTCTCAAAACTCCAGCCCGTCGGGTTAGCCACTAGACCAGCTAGCCACAATAAGATTCATCCAACTAGGTATATTTCTACACCATAGGAAGGTTAGCACAGGCACCTCTGTGACCACAAATGCAAGTTTTTACAGACGAATCTCCAGCTAGCAGTGGAGGGACTTGAGCTAGAGTTCGTCCCCGGCCACGCTAGTGGAGATTCGTCTGTAAAAACTTGCATTTGTGGTCACGTGGTGCCTGTGCTAACCTTCTATGGTGTTGGAAATTATACCCAGTTGGATGAATCTTTTTTGTGGCTAGCTGGTTTTAGTGGGGTAACGCGACGGGCTGGAGTTTGAGACTCTATGACCGCGGGTTCAATCCCGGCCGGGGGTATGGTTCGTTTGCAATCGTTTTCATTACGATTTCTTAATTCATAGTATAGTTGTTGTAGTAGTAGAAATAGTAGTATAGCAGTAGTAGAAGTAGTAGTAGTAGCATAGTAGTAGTAGTAGCAGTATAGTCGTAGTTGTAGTAGTAGTAGAAGTATAGTAGTAGTAGTATTAGTATAGTAGTAGTAGTGTAGTATTATAGTAGTAGAAGTTGTAGTAGTTGTATAGTAGTAGTAGTAGTGTTTATTGGTTTAGTGTAGTGTAGTATAGTTGTAGTAGTTGTTGTTAGTAGTAGTATAATAGTAGTAGTAGTTTGTATAGTAGTGTAGTAGTAGTGTAGTTGTAGTAGTAGTAGTTGTAGTAGTAGTAGTATGTAGTAGTGTAGTAGTAGTATAGTTGTAGTAGTAGTATAGTAGTAGTAGTATAGTAGTAGTAGTAGTATAGTAGTAGTAGTAGTAGTAGTGTAGTAGTTGTAGTAGTAGTAGTATAGTAGTAGTAGTAGTATAGTAGTAGTAATAGTAGTAGTATAGTGTAGTAGTAGTAGTGTAGTAGTAGTAGTAGTAGTAAATATAGTAGTAGTAGTAGTAAAAAGTATAGTAGTAGTAGTAGTAGTATAGTAGTGGTAGTAGTAGTATAGTAGTGTAGTAGCAGTAAAGTAGAAGTAGTACTATAGTGTAGTAGTAGTAGTGTAGTAGTAGTAGAAATAGTATAGTAGTAGGGAGTATAGTAGTAGTAGTAGTTGTATAGTAGTAATAGTTTGTAGTAGTATAGTAGTAGTAGTAGTGTAGTGTAGTAGTTAGTAGTTTGTTAGTTGTAGTAGTAGTGTATAGTAGTAGTTTTAGCAGTAGTAGTATGTAGCAGTAGTATAGTTGTAGTAGTATAGTAGCAGTAGTAGTAGTAGTAGTAGTAGTAGTAGTAGTAGTAGTATAGTAGTAGTAGTTAGTAGAATTAGTAGTATAGTAGTAGTAGTAAAAGTATAGTAGTAGTAGTAGTATAGTTTGTAGTAGTAGTAGTAGTAGTAGTAGTGTAGTAGTAGCATAGTAGTAGTAGTTGTAGGGAGTGTAGTTAGTAGTATAGTAGTAGTAGTAGTAGTAGCCCGTAGTAGTAGTAGTAGTATAGTAGTAGTAGTAGAATAGTAGTAGTATTGTAGTAGTAGTAGTAGTAGTAGCAGTGTAGTGTAGTTATAGTAGTAGTAGCAGTAGTAGTAGTAGTATAGTAGTAGTAGTAGTGGTATAGTTTGTAGTAGTAGTATTAGTAGTATAGTAGTAGTATTAGTAGTAGTAGTATAGTAGTAGTAGTAGTAGTATAGTAGTAGTAGTAGTAGTAGTACAGTAGTAGTAGTAGTAGTAGTAGTAGTAGTAGTATTAGTGGTGGTAGTAGTAGTAGTAGTAGTAGTAGTATAGTAGTAGTAGTAGTAGCAATGTAGTAGTAGTAGTAGTATAGTAGTAGTAGTAGTAGTATAGTAGTAGTAGTAGTAGTATAGAAGTAGTAGTAGTATAGTAGTAGATGTATAGTAGTAGTAGTAATAGAAGTAGTAGCAGTAGTAGTAGTTGTGTAGTAGTAGTAGCAGTAGTAGTAGTAGTAGTAGTAGTAGTAATAGTAGTAGTAGTAGTAGTATAGTAGTAGTAGTAGTAGTAGTAGTAGTAGTAGTATTATAGTAGTAGTAGTAGTAGTAGTATAGTAGTAGTAGTGTTTGTAGTAGTAATAGTAGCAGTAGTTGTGTATAGGTGTAGTAGTATTGTAGTAGTAGTATAGTAGTAGTTAGTAGTATAGTAGTAGTAGTAGTAGTATAGTAGTAGTAGTAGTATAGTAGTAGTAGTAGTAGCGGTAGTAGTATAGTAGTAGTAGGGAGTGTAGTTTTAGTAGTAGTTTAAAAGTTGTATAGTAGCAGTGTAGTATAGTGTAGTAGTATAGTAGTAGTAGTAGAAATTAGTAGTGTAGTAGTAGTAGTATTAGTAGTAGTAGTAGTATAGTAGTAGTAGTATAGTAGTGTAGTAGTAGTAGTAGTAGTGGTTAGTTAGTAGTAGTAGTTTAGTAGTAGTAGTTGTAGTAGTAGAAGTAGTTTGTAGTAGTAGTATAGTTGTAGTAGTAGTAGTATAGTAGTAGTAGTAGCAGTAGTAGTAGTAGTAGTAGTAGTATAGTAGTAGTAGTTTGAATAGTAGTAGTATAGTAGTAGTAGTAGTAGTAGTAGTAGTAGCAGTAGTAGTAGTAGTATAGTAGTAGTAGCAGTAGTAGTAGTAGTATAGTAGTAGTAGTAGTGGTATAGTAGTAGTAGTAGTATTAGTAGTATTTGTAGTAGTATTGTAGTAGTAGTTAGTAGTAGTAGTGTATAGTAATAGTAGTAGTAGTAGTAGTAGTGTGTAAGTAGTTAGTAGTAGTAGTAGTAGTATAGTGGTGGTAGTAGAAAAAAGTTGTAGTATAGTAGTAGTAGTAGTAGTAGCAATAGTTTGTAGTAGTAGTAGTATAGTAGTAGTAGTATAGTAAAGTAGTAGTAGTAGTAGTAGTAGTATAGAAGTAGTGTGTATAGTAGTAGATTGTATTAGTAGTAGTAGTAAAAGAAGTAGTAGCAGTAGTAGTAGTTGTGTAGTTTGTTGTAGCAGTAGTAGTAGTAGTAGTAGTAGTAGTAATAGTAGTAGTAGTAGTAGTATAGTAGTAGTAGTAGTAGTAGTAGCGGTAGTAGTAGTAGTAGTAGTAGTAGTGCATTATAGTAGTAGTAGTAGTAGTAGTATAGTAGTAGTAGTAGTAGTAGTAGTAGTAATAGTAGCAGTAGTAGTAGTATAGGAGTAGTAGTAGTAGTAGTAGTATAGTAGTAGTAGTAGTAGTATATAGTAGTAGTAGTATAGGTTTTAGTAGTTAGTAGTATTGTAGTAGTAGTAGTAAACGGTAGTAGTACTAGTAGTTGTAGTAGTAGTAGTAGCAGTAGTAGTAGTATAGTAGTAGTAGTAGTAGCAGTAGTAGTAGTATGCAGCAGTAGTAGTAGTATAGTAGTAGTAGTAGTAGTAGTAGTATAGTAGTAGTAGTGTAGTAGTAGTATAGTAGTAGTAGTAGTAGTAGTATAGTAGTAGTTTGTAGTTTGTAGTAGTAGTTAGTAGTAGTAGTAGTAGTAGAAGTAGTATAGTGTTTGTATAGTAGTAGTATAGTAGTAGTATAGTAGTAGTATAGTAGTAGTAGTAGTTGTATAGTAGTAGTAGTAGCATAGTAGTATTAGTATTAGTAGTATAGTAGTAGTAGTAGTAGTAGTAGTGTAGTAGTAGTAGTATTAGTATAGTAGTAGTAGTAGTAGTATAGTAGTAATAGTAGTAGTAGTAGTATAGTAGTAGTAATAGTTTTATAGTAGCAGTAGTAGTATAGTAGTAGTAGTATAGTAGTAGTAGTAGAAGTAGTAGTAGTAGTAAAATTTTAGGAGTAGTAGTAGTAGTAGTAGTAGTAGTAGTAGTAGTATAGTAGTAGTAGTAGTAGTAGTTTGTAGTAGTAGTATGTAGTAGTAGTAGTGGTTAGTAGTAGTAGTAGTAGTAGTAGTAGTAGTAGTAGTGGGCCCTTTACTTAACATTTAGTCCGTAATTCTTCCCAATTTTAAAAAAAATAGTGGAATTTTCCTTTTATATTCTTCTTAAAATTTTGGGGAAACTGACGATGTGGTTAAAAAAAATATCTTTTATTAATATTTATCTACAACATTAGATCTACATTTTAGAAGCATGTCACAAAATATTGCAGTAAGTTAAATGTCCGAAAAAAAATATTAAAAGGGGAAAATATAGTCCCTGACTCTTACATTTTATTTGGAAAAACTGTGATTAATATGCAAGCTTCCCTGCTGTATGATTTTACTGACAATGGGAACCAACATGCGTGTTAAAGAGACAAACTGTGCTCGCTAAATATTTTTATCTGACTACGTGTCGCACAGCTGAACGTAGTCCAAGCACAGATTTGCTCTGCACAGTTTTTTTTTTTTGCGTTGCAGTTAGCAAGGATCCGTGTGTTATGGGTAGCATCCTGTTACTGAGACGGTTTGGTTCAACTAATTAGGTGAGTCTAGTGAAAAGGAAGGCTTTTATTACGGAAAATTTTAAAAACCAAATTAAAAATAGCATTATCTGAGAAACAGCACCACTAGCCTTGCTGACTGGTTCAGATTTGAAGCGTACTCTAATAGATGTTTACATGAGGCTTAATTAAGTTCCTTTAAATGGGTAGATTCTAGTCTCTAGATACTCTGTTATATAAAATATCTTCGTCTATGCTAACAATGTTACCTTAACATGACTCACGAAATCGTAATGACACGATTGCAAACAAACCATCGCTGGTTCTATCCCCGCCCGTGGTATGGAAGTGTCATGAACTGTCTTGGGTTTGAGGTCTCCGCCTTTACATAATCTTATTTTGAAAGCCTTCGCCTGCTACCCGTGAATTACTATCAGTGATGAAAATGTTAAGCAGTAATTGAAGAAGGGGGTCACTGATCATCGAATAAGCTTGGGAAGCTTTTGCCTACCTAATTTGCAGGGAAATATAGTATCTACGAACCCTTTTTGTCAAAGGACTAAATTCCATATCTTCTGACTGGAAAGAAAATGCAGAGATTGGGTTCTTAATTTGCAAGAATCTAGCTCACAAGAATATGTGGTCTTCCCCCTCTAATCTGGCAGAAGACAGAGCAGATTCTTTTTTTCCCGAGAGAATATGGAGCCTGTTTTCAAATTTGGAAGATGTGGCCCTCATTCTTCTCTCTTGCAAGTACAGGATGCTCCTAATATCATAATTCGCAAAGCATGGAGCTTCTTGCATAAGTCAGAAAAGATGAGGCCCTAACATAAAATTAGCTCCAGTGCTATTTCTTAAGCCTTGCCTCTCCTAAATCACTGTTAATTATTCTTATCATCTAAGCACTCATGACCTAATACTTAATCCTGTAATTACCATTAGTGTAGTGATTCAAACTTTCCACCACATTGAGCTCTCTTCTGGTACTCACCGCATTTCTTTCTACTCACGATGTGAAAATGAATACAAGAGAGACCGAAATGTCATCCAGCTTGATTCAATACAGATAAACCCAGATGTCGAGGAATAGATAGAAATTCCTTTCTAGTTACTTAAAAAGAGATGAAAGCTTTTTCCAGCATCGATGAAAATATATGTTAGTATTACTGTAACGCCGTCAGTCTTGTTTCAGGATGAATCGAACGTAGTTCAGGATGTCGTAGTGATTTTTTTTCCTTTACCTTCTTACTACAATTTTTCAATAATATTTCGCTCATAACAGGAGAACGCCACATGCAAGCTATTTCAAAGTTTCAACAAGTGAACACATACGTGGCTGTGGAAAGCTGTAGGACTCATTTCATTTTCAGTCTATCTGGAATACCAGTCTATCTGGAATACCAGTCTATTTGGAATACCCATACTCCGGCACACCAGATTTGTGATGAGGTATGTCATCCTTCCACATGCAGTAAACATTGAATAAATAAGTTTTAGAGTGGGACTTATAGGCTAGGAAAGCCTACAGAATGAGTGGGAAGCTCCTAGATGGGGAGGAGATGGAGTTATTGGGAAAATGGAGGAAATAATTTTGAAAGTTCTTAAATGTTGAGGAAGATGGAAAGACAGTGATTTCGTGCATTCTCCACGGAGGTATAACATCTTTTCGTAGTGAGGAAGTGCCAGATATGAGTGTGGGAGATGTGCATGAGGACATAAGAACATAAGAAAGAAGGAACACTGCAAAAGGCCTACTGACCCATGCGGAGCAGGTCCATCCCCCCATCCCACCCGGATAAGCCAGATGACCCACCCAGTCTGGTCACCTCCACTCAAGGAAAGAGCACGGCACCAGACCCAGCAGCACAAGCTAGTCAGGCCCAACTCACACCCACCCACACCCACTCATGTATTTATCTAAACTATTTTTAAAACT
>NC_069422.1:8362989-8397989 GCF_026875155.1 Cherax quadricarinatus | reverse complement strand
TGAGTACACACATACACATTTGACCGCGTCCCTCCCCCCCAACAGACCTTTCCCCTCCCCCGCTCTTGCCTTCACTCCCTCCTCCCTCCTATCTTTCTCTCTCCCCCTCCCTTGCGTTTCTCTCTCTCATAGCCTTTTTCCCTCCCCTTCCCCTACTCTCTCTCCTCTCTCTCTCTCCTCATCTCTCCTCTCTCTCCTCTCTCTCTCTCTCTCTCTCTCTCTCTCTCTCTCTCTCCCATAACCCTATCCCTCACCCTCCTCTCTCTCTATAGGCTTCTCTCTCCATCTCCCTTTTTCTATATTTCTACCCCTCCCTCGCATTTCTCTCTCTCTCATAGCCTTTTCCCTCACCCTCCTTTCTCCCTCTCTCTCCTCTCTCTCTCTCTTCTCTCTCTCTCTCTCTCTCTCTCTCCTCTCTCTCTCTCTCTCCTCTCTCTCTCTCTCTCTCTCTCTCCTTTCTCCCTCTCTCTACCCTTTCTCTCCCCCCTCATGTTCTCTCTCTCCTCCCCCTCACCCCCATACTCTCTCCTCTCTCTCCCTCTTTTTACCATTTCTCTCTCCCCTCTCACCCTCTCCCTCCTCTAGCCTTCTGTCGTGGTAAAAAAAAAAAAAATGGGTGGCCCCAAGAAAGGAAAACCAAAGATCGGTGGGCAACCAGGAGGACGCAAACAATTTAATCATCTACTCAGAGGCGCAAGACTCATCACCAGGGAAGAAGTCACTCAGTGCCGCAGTATCTTGAAATCATCAATCATCCGTATAAACAGGTTTAACCAGACAGCGGTCTTATACAGTATAAGCTGAATCCCGTCTGCAAGAAAACTCCATTATCGCTATTCAACATAAACAATAAAACTACGTACCTTAGTCTGTGCAGGGGGCTCTAAAATCTAACTTCTCAACATTAATCACCTGTCTCTTCACGTTACTATGCTCCTATATAAGAACATAAGAAATAAGAACGAAGGACACTGCAGAGCCCTACTGGCCCATTGCGAGGGCAGTCCAAGTCTCCTACGGCTTAAAGCCAATGCAACGCCAACCTAGTAGGTTCAGGTCACATTGTCTTAAGGGGAGGAACACGGCAAACGACCTGGGTGCACAAGCTATAAGGTCTTAACTCACACACCACCCACATCTACTCATGTACTTTTATCAACCTATTTTTAAAGCTTACACAACGTTCTGGCCTCTATAAAAAAGGTTACTTGGAGGTTTGTTCCATCATCCACAACTCTAATACCAAACCAGTTCTTTCCTATAACCTTCCTGAATCTGGAATTTTTCCAACATAAAACCATTGCTGCGAGTCCCTGTCTAGGCTAGATATTTTTCAGCACACTATTTACATCCCCTTTACCATCGCGTTCGTGTGGGTAATAATCATATTGTTACATGCTCTTATCGGCGTTAGTGGCTCTATAGTGCGCTTATATGGTGTTAGCAAATAATCTACCATTTTATGGTCAAGTCATCTTTTAGAGTGCTAGTGACATGTTGTGGATAGATTTGATTTTTAGACATCTGTATTGTAGTGCTTATATTCAGTCTTGTACGTTTATTGACTGGACTTAGATTGTCTGTGTGCTTATTCTAACCCTATAAGTGATTGTATATTTCTATTACATGATTTAGATTCTCCAATGTGCTAGACTTAATCAAAATACTAATATCTCTTTAAATATATTACAATCTTTTATAATTATTTACAAATATCTTACAAAAAACACTTAACCTTAAAACTTACCCCACCCAAAACCAACTAACCTAACCCACCCCACCATAAACATCATTCCACCAACCTAAAAACACCAACTAAAACAACCCCTTCCCCACCATAACCCAAACTACTATAACTCCCCACCCCACCCCCTAAACCCAAACTCTATCATCACAACCTACCCTCCTAACAACAAACACTACACTACACACCCCCCCATAACCCCCCAACCCACAACCAATCTAAACCCCCACTCCCAACTCACCCCAATACCCCAAACCCCTACCTTCAAAACCCCATCACAATACCCTAAACCAACAACCCTCATAAAAACCCACACCTAACTAACACTAACCCCTACCTTATAACAAACCACACACCCCATACCCCTAACCCTACATTAATAACCCCCAACCACTACCCCTTACAACTACCTTACCTTCACAAACCATATCCTACCCACCACCCTAACAACTTCATTCTTATAAATTATACCTCTCCCTCCTCCCATTTCCACTTCACGGACTGTTCCCATTACTCTCATTCCTCTCGACCTCAGTTAATCCCAACCGCTCCATGATTATATTAACTCCCCCTCTCCCCCCCCCCCCCCCTCTACCCCAATAACCCCCCGCCCTCACCACGACCCCCCCCCCCCCCCCCCCCGCACTCCCTCACTCACCTTCCAATACCCTCCGGTCCCCAGAATCTCCGTATCCTGATTCAGATGAACATCTCACTGAGAATATGAAGTTTTCTGATATGACCAGGGACTGAAGGCAAGAAAGAACATGTCAACTGGAAGGAAATTAAATTGCCTCATTGAGGAAGCTCAGATGCGTGAGGTGGACTCAGTGGGAGGAGGAAAGGGGCGGAGGTCATGTTGTTCGTGTACGGGCGTCAAGAAGTCCAAGGGGGACAAATTCGAAAATAAAAAGGAGGAGAAAAAAAACAAATGATTGAAGCGCTCTGTTCATGATAACTGTCTACATAGGTGAGGGCAGTGATATGACCCAGGTGACAAAAATTTTCGGAGAATTGGGTGGTGGGTGAGTGGAAGGATATTGGACCTGTCAAATGTAATGTTTCAAGGAAGAAAATCAGTTCGAACCTGGGTCTTCTTGCGTGTGATGAAAGATGCTCTGAGGGACACAAATTAACAGGGTACCAGAGGAGTATTACCTCAACGCCGCGACAGAACATGCAAGAGAAAGACTACACTGGAAAGAGAGGGTTACAGAGAGACGCAGAGGAGGAACGCAGAGGCACTGCGAAGATGAGCGGAGCCCAGACACTCAGGCGGGTAGGGCAAACTCCACACTGTCCATCAGATCTCCCATCACAATAAGACTCTCAACCGCGACTTCCCCACACAACTGAGGCAACCTATACTACCAAGCCGAACTGCACTGTACCTTCTGCCACCAACCCCCATATCACAAACCTCACCCAAACAGCTGTCCTTAGGGCATTGTGTCTGACCCCTACCCCTTCTCACAAACCCACCTACAACACAGGCCGCCATCATAGGACCCCGCCACCAATGGGCTCCTTGCTCCCCCAACCCAACATTCTTGCATGACCACAATGATAGAAAAGAAAACTGAAAGTTTGGTACACAAAGCGGATGGAATAAACGAATGTAAACATGAGGAGTGGCTATGTCGAAACGATATCAGTGAGAATCCACAGACAATCATAGCGTCACAGAAACAAAACTCGCTGATGACAATTAAGCAGTGTCACAATTTGTCCCAAGGGATATCAGTTCCTGAGGAAAATGATAGAGGTGTAGAGGGGGAGGAGGGGTTGCACTGCTCATAAAACACCGTTGGGGATGTGAGGAAATGGAATGGCATGGACGTTGATTGGGAGAGAAAGGAGATCTACATTGTAGGTACGCAATTCAGTCCGGAGAAAATAGTCAATTGGAGTGATGTAATAACCACCACAGAAAAATCCGCAGGAGGTAAGAGAGGTGTACGAAGAAAACAACGGGTGATGTGTGGGACACACTTGGCTGAGGTGGCAAGAAGCGTGCTCACGCTCGAGCAGAGCAAAGTTATCTGGTTATGGGCGATTCAGTACCACAGGAGAGTCGACTTGGGGATCAAAACCGATCTCGAGCGCCACATGGGGATCCCGAAATCATGGAGAGCCAAGATTGATGGATGTGGTCTTGAAAAACCTTATGCATCAACATGTCAGGGGACATTACCAGAGGACGTTCAGAGGGTGCAGGATGAGCCGTGCAAGAACTGAGATTCTTGTGTTCACCTGACGCAGTTTCAGGAGAACATTTGGGAACATTTCGTCATTATTGAGAGACCCTTGAGAGCTAGCGATCACGGTGGCCTTCAGAGTTTTGTATTGTTATGCAGTAGAGTTTAACAGATGGTGGAGAATGGTAGAAAGCTGAATTGACATGGGACAGTGCCCTAACGTATAAAAGGGGGACTAAACATGTATGAGAAAACTTCCTGCAGGAGGTTCAGTGGGAGCATGAGAAATGGTAGGAAAATCAGTAAAACGAGATGATGGATTATGTGGGCATTAATGAGTGCAAGGAGGCGAGTGGAATGGGTTAGTTCCCCATGGGAAACAGAAATAAAATTAGGAAGACCAAAACGAGTCCTTGGGTTTACCCCGAAGGTGTGGGAGGCAAACAGAAACTAAGTGGCTCACACAGTAGATCGGAGGGTACAGAGAGGGTAATAGGACCCAGGAAGAAACAAGGAGATTAGTAGAAGAGCCACAGAGACACGTAGTAATGCACAGATAAGTGAGGGAAGGCGCAGCGACTGCTATGGATAAACGACATAGGCAGTCGAAAGTCAAATCTGACCCGTGAAGACTGTGTATAGCCACATAGGAGGAGAGACAGACAGTCAAGGACCAGGTGATAAGGTGAGGCAAGAAGGTTGAGATGACTCACAAAAACGGGATCAAGAGTATGTGAGGAGCTCCAAATCACGAGATTTAGGAAGTATTTATCAGTAGAGACAGGCAAGGCCTCTTGGGCGGATCAGGACCAGGGTGGGGCGACTACAGCAAGGTACTTACACCGCAAAAGTGTTGGAGACAGTACATACAGATCGTAGGAGGGAGGTGAAGAAAACTGCTTAGAAGGGACTCGATACCGCCAATGTGGCAATGGGACCGGACAAAATCTCCCGTGGGTCTGTAGAGAGGTGCAGATATGTTGGTTGTGTGGCCAGCTTCCACAATCTTTCAAAACGCATCCTGGAAATGCTTGCTTTGTTGGTGCTCTCTCTCTCTCTCGGTGTTGGCTATCGCCTTTCCCGGTTTTCATTGTGTCCCGGGAAGGCAACTACCTGAGAATGGAAGATGGAAAATGTAGTTCCAATTTTTAAAAAAGGAGACAGAAAAGATGGCACTAAACCTATAGGACCTGTGTCATTGGTCGTGTATAGTATGCAAGTTTTTGGAGAAGAGTACAGGAGGAGAGTGGTGGAGCACTGGGATCGGAAAAAGAGTATAATGCAACCAAGCTCATCGGATTGTCATGGAAGGCAAAATTCCTGGTGTCCACAATCCTTCTGGAGGTTTTATGATAAAAATAACAGAAGCAAGACACGAGAGAGAAGGGTGGGTTGAGTTTGATCTTCTTGGACTGCTAGAAGGCCTTTGACACAGTTCCTCACAAGAGATTAGAATGAAGATGCTAGAGGGCATTCAGGCGCATATAACAGGAAGGGCACTTGGCAATGGATCAGAGAATTACCTGACAGGGAGGCAACAACGGTCAATGGTACGGTAATGTTGTTCTCACTGGGCACCTGTGACGAAGCGGGGTCCCACAGGGGGGTCGGTCCTTGGGACCAGTTGCTAGTTTTGGTATATGTGAACGACATGATAGGATGGGTTAGACTCAGTAGTGTCCCTGTTTGCAGATGATGTGAAGGTTATTGAGGGAGAAATGAAATCAGAAGAAGGACCGGACAGGATTGAAAGAGACCTGGACAGACTGGACACTGGTCCAGTCAAATGACTTTTTTTTCTCGATTTAATCCTGCCAAATTGCAAAAAGACACTGAAGATAGGGTGAAGGGGCAAAACCAAACGAAGACCACAGACAGATATAGGGCTAGGTGGCCAAAAGGATGCAAACCTCATCAGGAGGAAGATCCTTGGGGTGAGTATAACACCGAGACTGTCTCCGGAAGCGCACAGTCAAATCTCAGTCGTAACTGCTGCAGCATATGGGGCACTGGCAAACCTGAGAAACTGCATCCGATACCTATAGTATAGGGAAATCGTTCAAGGACACTGTACCACCGTGTATGCAGGGCCCATACTGGAGTATGCAGCACCTGGTTTTGGAAACCGTCATTGATTTATAAGCACGTCTAAGAATGAATAAAACTATGAGAAGGTTACAAAGAGGTTTTGCGAACTAAGGTGGTTTGTTTTAGTTGTCCAGAGATAAGTGGGTAATGTTACTATGTGTTGTGAAAGATTATGGCGAAATCGTGGTCTGACGGACAGTCTGGAGGACAGGAGGGTCTGGTTCGGAGTGTCTCATGATAACGATGCTTATAAAATACTTGCATGGGAATAAGGCATATCGCGTGGACGCGAAAGACTAGGATGTTTCCAGGGAGGGGACACAGAGTCTAACAAGAGGCCACAATCTCGCTGAAGTGCATGACACAAATGAGTCGAGAGTATGATTAGGATGTATTTCTTGTCAGTCATAGAGTTGTGTCAGGCAGTGTCGGATATAAGCTAGAGAAAAATGGAACGTAGTGGAGGGAGGAACCATAACAGATTTGTTAAGACGAGGTTTGATAAAGCCATGGAGCGGGGGAAAGAGAGGGCCGTAGCAAACCGGTGAAGAGGCGGGGCCGGAGGCTAGAGTACTCGTACCTCTGCCAACCACAAATAGGTGTGTGTTACAAATAGGTTAGTACACACAACACGCAAATATACAAAACTCACGGAGATTAATAACGATGCAATCTTCCTATCAGTGATATCCGTGATTCATGAAGAAAGTACAGACTGTAGGGGCAGGGGGGGTAGGAGGGGTTGCTCGTGCCGTAGAAAATAACAGATGGAAAATTCGAGTAAAAATGGAAGGCATACGATGAGAATGGAGAATAAGAGGACTACTCCAGTAGGTTACATAGTCAGTCTGGGGAGCTACAAGGTGAGTCATGCAGTGATTGTAAATCCACACAGAACTGCAGGAGTCCTAGAGAGGGAAGATGAATGAGAGCAACGAGCCAATGGTGGATCACACCTTGCTGTGTAGGTGGCAAGAAGAGCTCACTCCAGCAGTAGCAATGGTTGCTGTTATGGGGGGGACTTCAACAACAGGGAGATGACTGGAGAGATAAACCTGGAGCCCACTATGGGGGTCCGTGTCAATAACATGGATGAGCAAGATGATGGTGTCGGTGGTGCTGGAAAAACCTTCCATGCACCTCAAACATGTTAGGGACACTACATAGTGAGAGGGAGGATGAACCAGCAGATTTGGACTTTGTGCTCATCCTTGTAGCAGCTCATGACCTTGTAGGACAATCACGTATGAGTGTCCCTAGAAAGCTAGCGACCACGTGGTTCTGCGCTTTGAATATCATTACGTAGCAGTTGCAAGTGGGTGGAGAGTAAAGGAGGTGAATGGGAAAAGCCTGACTACAAATGGAGGGGACTACATAGGGTTGGAGCGATAACTTCCTGCACCGGCGAGGTTCGGTGGGGACAGTGAACTGGGAGGAAAGCCCGTAATTGAAATGATGGAATATGTAACAACAAAATGCAAGGAGCAGTGGAAATGGTTTATTCCCAAGGCAACAGGAATAACAATGGGAAGACCAGAACGAGCCCTGGTCTCTTACCCGACGGTGTAAGGAGGCAAAAAACAAAGTGCAATAGCATGAATGAAAAAAGTCACAGATGGCTCGAGAAACACACGCGAAATATAGGTCCGAGACAACAGTCGCGAGGCCAGGACACGGAGTATGCACAGGTAAGGTGGGAGGACCGAGCGGACAGGTATGAATAAGACATACTTCGAAAATCAAGACTGACGAAACTGTTTGTTATAGCCACATCACGGAGGGAAGACAAACAGTCAAAGACAGGTGATTCAGATTGAGGACAGGAAGGTGCGATAAAACTCACAACGAAATGATTCAGGAGGTATGTGAGGAGCTAATACGGGAGATTATAAGAAGTTTTTCAGTAGAGGGACAGGGTAGGGTGGGGGAGACAGCACAGAAGGGAACTATCAAGAGGGAATGATACCAACACAAGTGTTGGATGTACATACAGTAACACCGAGGAAAGGAGGTGCAGAACTGCTAAGTTGACCCTGATACATCAAATGGTGATGGGGACTGGGACAAAAACATCTCCCCATGGGTCCTTAGCAGGTGAGCAGAAAGGTTTTTGTGCGTGGCCCCTAAACCACTATATATATTCTAACACAATCCTTGAAACTTGGACAGAACTACCTGAGAAATGGAAGACAGCAATTGGTTGTCGCCCCCCTATTTAAAAGGAAACAGAAAATTGGAGGCACTAAACTACAGACCTGTGGTCTCTGAACATGTATCGTGTGCAAAGTCATGGAGGAAGATTATCAGGAGGAGAGTGGTGGGAAACACCTGGAACGGGAAACAAAGATTATAAATGAAACCAGCATGGGTTCATTGAAGGGCAAATCCTGTGTCCACAAACCTCCTGGGTGCTTATGGACAAGGTAACAGAAGTAAGACCACGAGAGAGAAAGGCGGGTTGATTGCGTTTTCTCTAGGAGACGGGCAGGAAGGCCTTTAGCATCTCACGACTTCCCAACGAAGAGATTAGTGCAGTGTCTGGAGGATCAGGCGTCATTATCTGGGAGGGCACTGCAGTTGGATCTGGGAAATACTCTAGACAAGGGAGGCAGCAGAGCGAGTCATGGTACGTAGAAGAGGTATCACAGTTGGGCGCCTGTGACGAAGCGGGGTCCACAAGAGGTCAGTTTCTAGGACCAGTTGCCTGATGTTGCTATTATGCGAACGACATGGATGGAAGGAATAGTGCTCTGAAAGTGTCCCTATTCGGCAGATGATGTGAAGTTGAATGAATGAAGGAATTAAATCTGGATGAGGGAGGAGGCGGGACCTGGGAAAGACGGACTTGACTGGCTTGGAGCATGTGGGTCCAGAAAAAACTGGCTTCTCGGATTTCAGTCCCTGATCCAAATGCAAAGTCATTGAAGATTGGGGGAGGGGCAAAGAAGGACCGTAGACAGAGTATAGGCTAGGTTGGACAAAGACTTCAAAACTCATCCAGGGAGGGAATGACCTTGGGGTGACATAACGACGAGCACGTCACGGAGGCACACATCAGCCAAATACTCTGCTGCAGCATACGGGGCCTGGGCATAACCTGAGAATAGCGTTCCGCATACCTTAATAGGAATCGGTTCAAGAACTGTCTACGCTGTGAGTATGTTAGGAACCTTACTGCAGTATGCAGCACCAGGTCAGAAACTACCACACATGGTCAAGCACGTTAAGAAGTCTAGAGAAAGTACAAAGGTTTGCAACAAGGCTAGTTCAGAGCTCACGGGGGATATTGTCGTACGAGGAAAAGGTCTGAGGGAATCGCGTTACTGACGGGACACTGGACGGGACGAAAGGTCAGTGGAGCATGATAAAAACCATACAAAAATACTGTCGGGGAATGAGGACAATGTGGACAGAGATAGGATGTTCCAGAGAGGGGAACAGAAAAACAAGGGGTCCCAACTGGAAGTTGAGAAGTCTCAGACAGTCAAGGGCGTTAGGAAGTATTTTCGTTCAGTCAGTAGAGTCGTGCAGAAATGTGAAAGTAGCCTAGCAAGTGAAGTAGATGGAGGCAGGAACCATACAATAGTTTTAAGAGAGAGGTATGCAAAGCTCAGGAAGCAGAGGTGGGAGAGGACCCAGTAGCGATCAGTGAAGAGGCGGGGCCAGGAAGCTGAGTCTCGCCCCTTGCAACCACACTTAGGTGAGCGTACCAATTAGGTGAGTACACTAACACACACACACACACACACACCACACACACATCACACATACACACACGAACGCTGAGGTTATTCTTCACTGGTGGTCAGACCGGTTCTGAGTGTTTCTGGAGATTAGTGTGGAGTGGTAGACTACCTTGGCTGCTTCTGTAGTGTTCTACGATCTGATGTCAAGATGCTGAAGAAGGAGATTCTACTTCTCAAGGAGGAAAATAAGCTGAAAATTCTCCTGGATATGCATAGTAATGTGAGGCGGCTGGAATTAGTGAAGAAAAAGGTTACTAACAGTGAGGAGCAGATTAACAGAAATATCACAGTAAGGAAGGTTAAAAGAGATTATTTGAAGGCAGGAAGTCGCTTCTTTGTTCTCCAGGACAAATATACTTCACTGTGTGAGGCAAAAGATACCACTAACTCCTCCACTAATAAAAATAAGAATAGCCTTGTGGTAGGTGACTCACGGGGAAGATAGTGACCGTGTGCTTGCTGTAACAGACAAAGGAAGGTGACACAGGATGTGTTTCCTAGGAGCTGGTGTTGGTGACATAGTCAACAGGTTGGATAATATTATGTTACGTAATAGGAACAAGCTCATTATCTGTCTTAGTGCTGGTGGAAACGATATTTGGAAGCTCAGGAGACAGGAGCTGCTAGATAAGCACAGGTCTGCTATAGATTTAATATGGACTAAGGAGGAGTCCAGTTCATATGTAGCATGTTGACCAGAAGGGGAGTGGGCAATGAATGGGTGTCTATGGCAACTGGTATAAATTGCAGGCTAGAGAGGAACATGGAACATCCAATCCCATTCATTCATTGACAACTGGGACATTTATATGGCAAATGTGATGTACAAGAAATTGAGTACATCTCTCTATGCACGAGTGGTAGCTTTAGCCAACTCTGTCGAGGGAAGACTGTTGCTGAGTTGTGTATCACTTCAAACTGATTAAAGATAGAGATATGAGTGCGTGGAGAAAACAAAAACCATGATTACAGCAGAGGGATGGAAAGAAGCAAGCATTGTTAGGATATCTCGGGAATATGTTAATGGAACTGGTCAACAAAGAGAGACTGTAGATGGCAGGGAGTAATTAGCTCCCTTAGTGTTTACCGTACTAATAGTAGGAACGAAAGAAATTAGATAGATGAGCTAAGAATAATTGCATGTGCAGGAAACATAGATATAATTGCAGTAACAGACACCTGGTTCAACCTGAAAGAAACATACCCTCCTAATGCCATATACAACAATAAATTATTCCACACGATAGGGGGTCTACAGGAGAGGTGGTGCAGTGGCAATATAAGTCATAGGTAAGTTAAATTGTTGCATTAGACAAGATATGAAATTAGAAGCGACACTGCATCTGTTTATGCTCAAAGTTTCTAGAGGGAATGTGATAAAAACTAATCTTGGTGTTTGTTTACGGACACCAAACACTTGATAGAGGCGCAGTAAAAACCCTTGTATCGGAAGAAATTCATAAAGAAAAAATGTATCTAATTACGAAAATGTGATAATGAGAGATAATAATTTTCGACAAATTGACTGGAAAACAATTTTGACAGGGCAATCGTGAGTCTAGGACTTTCTTTCTATGCTTCAAGCTTCAATTGGTTTCCGCGCGCCAAGTGAGAATCTTTAATTATCTTGAGGTGAATGATGAAGTTGGCGAAAGCCATCACCATTACTTAGTTTCAATATATCATGGCATTCATCATAACTACAGTCATGTTAATGTCCCCTGATTTCGCTTGGGCTGATTTTATAGGACTGAGAAATTACCTGAGGTGGCACTAAAAAACTGGTGACCCTGGCTGTGGAGCCAAGAAAGGTAGTGATTTGGTTGTCGACATGCATTTTGCAAGTTTAGTTCTAGCTGGCTAGGATTATTTGTTTTAAATAAAGAAAATTAGGTCAAACAAACACATGACCCTAATGGATAAAAACCATGTTTAAAGGGACTATACGTAAAAAGAGAAGCATATTACAGGCGAATAATATAAGTGGACAATTATGCCAACATGGGCTGGCGCCACATACTTTGCATATAGATATTTGGTCAAAAACTGTGAGTTTTCCAAACTGCGAGCTCAGTTAAGCTAATCCCCCCCCCCCCCCCCCCCCCCATCCCCCCCCCCCCCCCCCCCCCCTCCCCCAAATTCCCAACCACACAAACCCAGGCAATACCCCTCAACCGCCCCCCGAAGCAAAAACAAAAATAAAAATATGAGTTTAAAACTCGCAAGAGATTCGAGGATTAACCCTAAAGATTCTCCTTTCAGGTATATGCAGTCTCTGATTAGCAACAAAACTCGACAACCACTGATCCCATGCCCATGCCTCGCCCCAGGCCAAGGGGAACTCGTGAACTCTCTGTTCAATCAGGAAACAGCAAAAGAAACCCTTTCGCGTGCACTAAGTAGACTATGAGAGCTTAGACATGGGTGAAATTCCACAGTCACAAAAAACAACCTGATTATTACCCCACTCCATAAAAGGTGGCAGCAAAGTATCAGCTAAGAAATGTAGGACCATATCTCTGACGTCCCACATCATAAAAAAATCTTTGAAGAGTGCTAAGAAGCATGATTGCAAACCCTTGATTTTCCCAAAAGTTACACAATCCAGGGCAACTTGGGGTTGAGAGCAAGGTCGCTCCTGAGCCATCACACAACTACTGGATCCACAATGATATGGTCTTGACGCAGTGGAGAAAAACCAGAATGCAGTTTGTAATATACCACAAGACTTTGCAAAAGCCTTTGACAAGTGCAATCATGCGTAATAGCGCTCAAAATACTTGGCAACAGGAATTACTGGCAAAGTGGGGAGATGGGATCTTCAACTTATTTAACCAATCTCGATCTCACAAAGTGCAGTGGTAAACAGTTAAATCGGAAGCTCGCCATAGTGGATAGCTCTGTACCACAAGGACACCAGTACTCGCCTCCATTTCTGTTACTCAATCCTCATATTCAGACGTAGCGAGATGTATTCCACAGCACAGTGTTATTCCTTTGCAGCGATACTAGGATTCTGCATGAGACTGTCCTCATCTATTGAGGACGCGGTTAACCTTTCGAAGAAGATACAACCAAGTTTTCAATGGTCAGCCGAAAGCAATATGATGTTCAAATAAGGACAAATTCCAACCTACTCCGTTTAGAGATAATAAACTAGAACTGAGGTATATTCAATTCCGATTTCATATACAATAACGCGAAAAAATAAGTTACAGGACCTGGGAGTGGTAATGTCTGGTTGATTCACTTTCAAGGACCACACTGTGCCACGATCCACAAACTATGAAAAGGAAATATAGAATGGATAATGGAGTACCACTCAAAAACAAAAAGTACCAAGCCATGATGATCCTTTTCAAATCACTTGTTCTCTCTAGGCTGGGAACACTGCTGTACTTATAAATCTCCGTCAAAGCAGGTGAAATTGAAAGATTAGAGAGTATACCTGAGAACCTTTATGCACATGTAAGTTCCATTCAAAACACCCTTTACACTACTGGTACCACTTGGATGCCAATTGACTTTTACTCGCCGGTACGCAAGCGAGAGAGATACAGCCATAAATCAATACTTGGGAAAAATCTTAGAAGGAATGTCCCGAATCCTGCACACAAGAAATCACTCCCTACTAATATAAAAGACCTCATGCAGATGGTGCAAAATTCCCCCAAGGAAAAGTTAGGGGCACTATTTTGTGCACTAAGGGAAAAAACCACATGTGTCCTGGGCCAAGACCTTCAACTGCCTCCCATCTTGCATAGGGGAATTATCACAAATAGGACCCTGGTTGCCTTCATGAGGGAAGCTGGCAGATGCTTAAAGCAGGAAGCATATTCTAGCAAAATTCCAGAAATATAAATTATGTAGGATCAGGACGGAAATTAAGTTATGCACGATCAAAGTCACTAGTGACATGGTTCTCAGAACAAATAGTTAAATTTAACCTAACAAATCCCTTGTCCATGATGAACTGTTTGCAAGGGTTAATATAGGGAATGTAAATGGAACTTAACAAACTTTGGACTAGGTCTTTCTCATTATCACTACCATTGGCATTGTGCTAGGATAGGGAAAAAATGGTAAAACTGATTGCCTATCAACAAAAGCGGAGGGACAGATGCATAGCTTCGTAATATGACCAATAAGACTAACTTCCATTTTCGGGCAAATTGAAGGAATAAATGACGAGGGTCTATTATGAGCCACATTTGAAAAACTAAAGCTGATTAATAAATCTCAGCACGGTTTTATAAAGGGGCGTTTTGCCTTACGAATTTACTAACATTTCGCTAAAGTATATAAGGAGATAAATCATGGCAATGAATGTTATTGTGTATATAAACTTCAGAAGGGCTTCTGACAGAGTTCCACATCTGAGGTTGTGAGGAAAAAACAGATCCTCACGGAACAAAAAGACAATTTTTTTGCCATGAAATCATTAGCTAGATTACCCCAGTCGAGATTAGACAAGTGTTCCCTAAGTCCAATATGATCGGCAGAACAAAAATTGGGGTCTTTTACCGTATTATATTTTTTCTCGTACTCCCAGGTAATATTAAAAGTTATGGACTTGTGATCAGTTGCGCCAAGCTCTTCAGCGATCTCCAGATTATTTACGATTGTTTTCTTATTTGACAAGACTAGGTCGAGCATATTATTATCTCTGGTAGGCTCTGTTACACACTGTTTCAGAAAACAGTCCTGAACTACTTCCATAAAGTCACTGGACTCCAGATTACCGGTCAAAGAATTCCAGTCAATTTGGACTAAAGTTAAAATCCTCACGACTATCACATAAAGAAAATAAGACTCATAAGAAAGGAGGAATACACTGCAGGAGGCCTGTTGGACCCATATTGGCAGGTACTTTACAATTCATTCCACCTAACCAAAACATTTGCCCAACCCAATTTTCATGCCACCCAAGATATAAAGCTTGATGTGAAGTCCACTCAAATCCTACTCCTCCCACTCACTGTAACTTACCCAACCTAAATTTTGAAAACTACCAAGTCCCAGCCTCACCAATAACATAAGAACATAAGGAACACATAAAGAACATAAGAAAGGCAGGAACACTGCAGAGGCCCTGTTGGCCCATACTTGGCAGGTCCTTTACAACTCACCCCACTATAACTAACATATTGGACCAACCCAAACTTTCAATGCCCACCCAAGAAACAAGCTACCGATGTGCAAGTCCCACTCAAATCAACCCCTCCCACACATGTACTTATCCAACCTATAATTTGAAATTACTTATCAACCCATTTTGAAATAACCCACCTAGGTAGACTTTCGCCCTCATCAAAACTACCCTATTAATTGTTGTTATTATGTTATTGTGTCTAGAAGTCCTAACAATTTCTTCTCCAACAGAAGTTATCCCTTATCGTGTTGCAAGCCTGGAGGTTCGGTATATTAACCTAGAATTTAGTTTCTTCTTGACCTACGGAAGTTATATTTTCTCTTACATATAATTCAACCCACCCCCTTTTCCCATTGTTCTATCTTACATGGGAACAACTTAAACCCTTGAATATGGACACTTTACAGCCAATCATATCCCGACTCTTTAAATTATAACACGTTTCAGTTATTGCATTGGCTCAAAGTTCCATCACTTGCTACCAAATGTAGGTCACTTAATTTTATTTCTGGCACTTCGGATAATTAGTATAAAATATATTAATGTGTTTTTTCTTGTGCAACCTTTTCTTCTATTCAGATTTTTCTTACAGAATTTTTGATTTCACGCTAATTATACTGTGTTATTCGGGGGACTGTTAGTAGTAGAATTTATGATATCAAAGCTTAATATCAATATTTCGAACCACTCATTATTTTCCATTTCCTCAAACCCATACCTCTAATAAATCTAGTTTAAATCCTAAACAACATCTCAAATGAGCTGTAGCAAGAATAACCTCCACTGCCTGGGAATAAGTGAACCCCATCCCTGGCTTACTTGTCATTTCGGGCCCTGAAGTGGTCCCAATTTGTCAATGAATAGCACAAGCTTCCACTTATCCTTTATTGTGTTTGTTGCAGCCAGCAATTTTTTACAGATCGCTCTGGACAAACCATCTCATTTCCAACATCCCATTCTGGCAAAATGCCAAATATAACTCAAGACTCCCTCCCTTCTTATTTATAATGTTCTATTGCTGCCCCAGTTACCTTCTATACTAACATTCTTCACTTCTTACGCTTGCTACATAATTGTCTCCAGCATTGGCACGGAAGATAGTGGGAATGACCCCATTACTATGCTTGGATGTTGTAATGTGGTAACATTATCCTTCCTTCCCAGCCCCAGGGAAGGACAACCCACTGTCTCCTACTGCCTATCCTTCAAGCAGATGTCCCTTATCCATGTACCTAACTGACTGTCCCATCAGCACCAATATTCTTACCTTCCTTGTGCTTCATTGTGATTGTTCCCAGTAGTATCTCACCATTCGTCTGGTTCACAGAGAATAGAGTTCGGAAGTTTCACCACAGCAGTCTCTTTATTCTTCATCGTTTTCTACCTCTCCATTCGGTCCCATGATTCCTTCAATCTTCGTTCTGCTGTCGGCCATGCCCAGGTTCACCTTCTTCTGACCTGAGGGATCAGAACAGGGGATTACTAAGAATTCCCTTGTTTCCTCCGTCAATCGCCGTATTCGGAGTTTTGCAGCCTCAATGCCTCCTTAAAATCTGTTGGTAAAGTTGGCTCTATGGAGGGCATCCTTGGTTCAGTCCACAATGCAGGAGCACACTACTAGACACGTCTTCATGAGCAAGGTTTACTGGTCGTCACTCAAACATTTCCAAAAATGGAATAAACTCTCTGCTTTCTTGGTAAGCCATCGAATACCATCGGAATTACCGCCTCAAATACTATGTTCCCCAAGGTTGAGATAGACTGTTTACATAATCTTCATTCCACTACTACCCCTGCTGTCTCTGTTTTTTGACTGAAAAGCCTACTGTGTAACTGCAACTTTTCAACGAGCTAAAGTTACCCAGTTGCTGGCCTGTGTCTTAATCTCATCAAGGACAAACACAGGTTCAATCCCCTGTATGGGAATCTACGTAATCTCACCTTGGAATATTGCAATCAGATAATAAGGGGGCGAAGGACAATCCAAGACTCCAAACACGTATTTCAGAACACCAATGGGCAGGGCAGAACGGACCGTTTGAGGAATGGCTGTGTTTTACACCGCAAACATTTAATCATCTACAGAGGCGCAAGACTCATCACCAGGGAAGAAGTCACTCAGTGCCGCAGTATCTTGAAATCATCAATCATCCGTATAAACAGGTTTAACCAGACAGCGGTCTTATACAGTATAAGCTGAATCCCGTCTGCAAGAAAACTCCATTATCGCTATTCAACATAACAATAAACCTACTTACCTAGTCTGTGCAGGGCCTCCTAAAATCTAACTTCTCAACATTACTCACCTGTCTCTTCACGTTACTATGCTCCTATATAAGAACATAAGAAATAAGAACGAAGGACACTGCAGAGCCCTACTGGCCCATTGCGAGGGCAGTCCAAGTCTCCTACGGCTTAAAGCCAATGCAACGCCAACCTAGTAGGTTCAGGTCACATTGTCTTAAGGGGAGGAACACGGCAAACGACCTGGGTGCACAAGCTATAAGGTCTTAACTCACACACCACCCACATCTACTCATGTACTTTTATCAACCTATTTTTAAAGCTTACACAACGTTCTGGCCTCTATAAAAAAGGTTACTTGGAGGTTTGTTCCATCATCCACAACTCTAATACCAAACCAGTTCTTTCCTATAACCTTCCTGAATCTGGAATTTTTCCAACATAAAACCATTGCTGCGAGTCCCTGTCTAGGCTAGATATTTTTCAGCACACTATTTACATCCCCTTTACCATCGCGTTCGTGTGGGTAATAATCATATTGTTACATGCTCTTATCGGCGTTAGTGGCTCTATAGTGCGCTTATATGGTGTTAGCAAATAATCTACCATTTTATGGTCAAGTCATCTTTTAGAGTGCTAGTGACATGTTGTGGATAGATTTGATTTTTAGACATCTGTATTGTAGTGCTTATATTCAGTCTTGTACGTTTATTGACTGGACTTAGATTGTCTGTGTGCTTATTCTAACCCTATAAGTGATTGTATATTTCTATTACATGATTTAGATTCTCCAATGTGCTAGACTTAATCAAAATACTAATATCTCTTTAAATATATTACAATCTTTTATAATTATTTACAAATATCTTACAAAAAACACTTAACCTTAAAACTTACCCCACCCAAAACCAACTAACCTAACCCACCCCACCATAAACATCATTCCACCAACCTAAAAACACCAACTAAAACAACCCCTTCCCCACCATAACCCAAACTACTATAACTCCCCACCCCACCCCCTAAACCCAAACTCTATCATCACAACCTACCCTCCTAACAACAAACACTACACTACACACCCCCCCATAACCCCCCAACCCACAACCAATCTAAACCCCCACTCCCAACTCACCCCAATACCCCAAACCCCTACCTTCAAAACCCCATCACAATACCCTAAACCAACAACCCTCATAAAAACCCACACCTAACTAACACTAACCCCTACCTTATAACAAACCACACACCCCATACCCCTAACCCTACATTAATAACCCCCAACCACTACCCCTTACAACTACCTTACCTTCACAAACCATATCCTACCCACCACCCTAACAACTTCATTCTTATAAATTATACCTCTCCCTCCTCCCATTTCCACTTCACGGACTGTTCCCATTACTCTCATTCCTCTCGACCTCAGTTAATCCCAACCGCTCCATGATTATATTAACTCCCCCTCTCCCCCCCCCCCCCCCTCTACCCCAATAACCCCCCGCCCTCACCACGACCCCCCCCCCCCCCCCCCCCGCACTCCCTCACTCACCTTCCAATACCCTCCGGTCCCCAGAATCTCCGTATCCTGATTCAGATGAACTAGCTATTTTCACTGCTTGACTGGGCTGAGTTCCTGTTGCTTTTATTCTCAAGGGTTAACCAACAGTTAGACTTCTCTAATGTGCTAGACTTAATCTAAAGAAGTTGAGCTGTAAATTCTGTCTTGCTTTTGTTGAGGTACAAAGATCGTAATTTAACTCTTTACACGTTTTAGGTAAACATAACTCCCTTCCTTCGTTCTCAGATCAACATCCAAATGTTTATTCCCTGACCTCCTCTTCAGTTCTTCCCTCCACTCGTCTTCTATTCAGTGCCAAAATGTTAACTCTCTCCCGTCGTGTTCGATTTTAACCTAAAACGTTTACATCCTTCCGAGTGCTCAGTTTACGTCAAGATGTTCCTTCCCTTCTCTCGTCCTCAGTCCTCTACAAACATGTTCACCCGTTCCTCCATCCTGCGTTCAACATCAGAAATTAGCTCCCTTCGTCCCCAGTTCAACGTCAGGATTTTAACACCTTCTCTCGTCCCCAATTCATCGTCAAGATGTTATTGCCCTCTCCGTTCGTTCTCAGTTCAACGTCAGGATGTTATTACTCTCTCCCCTCGTCCCCAGTTCAACGTCAGGATGTTAACACCTTCCATCGTCCCCAGTTCAACGTCAGGAAGTTATTACTCTCTCTCCTCCTCCTCAGTTCAACGTCAGGATGTTATTATTCTCTCCCCTCGTCCCCAGTTCCACGTCAGGATGTTATTACTCTCTCCTCTCGTCCTCAGTTCAACGTCAGGATGTTATTATTCTCTCCCCTCGTCCCCAGTTCCACGTCAGGATGTTATTACTCTCTCCCCTCGTCCCCAGTTCGACGTCAGGATGTTATTATTCTCTCCCCTCGTTCCCAGTTCAACGTCAGGATGTAAACATCTTCCCTCGTCCCCAGTTCGCTAGAAAGCATTTTTCTTTCAGACTTGATTGTCTTTGTTCTTGTGTCTCCCTGTCGAACCTTACGCACGACTGCTGCCCCTCGCTGACATACTGACTACTGTACATCACTTCTCTCATACTACCCACTCACTCTCGCTCCGTCATCACTTTCCCTCCATCTGTCTATATCCTTCCTTCTTAGCACCGCATATTCCATCTATCCATAACCCTACCTATCTCTGTCTTGTCTTCCATTTCCTGTCGCCAACACAATCCTCCATTAGTCTCTTCCTTCCTTAATTCTGCGTACACTCTCCTCGCACTGCCTTAACTTTCCCTCTATCTGTTTATATTTTTTCCTTGCTGTCTTCGCTCTCCCTTCAACTCTCAACACCGTACATACCGGTCTTCACTTTCTGTATTTTCAGCTACTTTTACTTTCCTTCTCACATGATACCTATAATGCCTGTCAGTTTTTTTCTTCCTGAAACTGGCACTTGAGAACAGCATCAGACGTAGACGCGTCTATTCCGAAGAAAAACTGCCTTCGGCATTAGGCTATGTAGGCACAACTTTGTTATTTTATTACATTTGTAAAGCGAGGATTTTGAATTTCTCTCTGATGGTTAGAGAACTTTCCTTTTGATCACCTTCAGACTTTCAGACTTGCTGTACTGTCATGTTTATAATAGGCTGTAGGATGTAGATAAATGGTTCAGAGAACCGACAAGATCATTAATTAGACACATTTCCTATACTTGGGTATCTTTATTGTGGAAACGTTTCGGTACACAGTTGCCTCATCAGTCCAGTACAAAGAAGAATGGTGAAGACCAAATGGAGTTTGAGGTAATCAGTCCTTTAGCCTGGAGTCGATATAATCAGTCCATCGATTTGATAAGATTGATGGACTGATGAAGGATTTGTGCAGCGAAACGTTACCTCATTAAAGATATCCTAATTTACATATCTAATTTACAAGATCATAGGATATTAATTTCAGTTGTATCTTACAAAATATAACACTCGGGTTTCAGTCTCTCTGTATCCATTTAAATTTTATTTACAATTACAATTTACAGTTTTTATGGTTGGAATTTTCATGCAATTACTTCAGAAGATCTCTTGACATCAGATTTAAACTTTCAGCGCTGACAGATCTTGTTTAAAGAGAGAACATATTTTGAGGCTTTGTATTGGCCAATTTGCTATTATCACAAAACATTTTGAATCACACTTACCTCTGTAAAATACTGTAGAACTATCGAATGAAGTCATACTCTCGTAATTTGTAATACATTATGAGTTTTTACGCAAGACTATCTAGCCTATTAAAAAAATATATCAGTATATCAGTCGAGATCTACAAATTACTTAAATATCAGTTTTGATCATTATATATATCGTGATCTACTAGAGTGATCTATACATTAATTTTGATCATCTTCCAGAGGATCCTTCCAGTGGTGAAGAAGCTCTTGGTCTGAGGAACTGGACTCTTCGGTCTTCTTCCTTCGATCCAACCTAATTACCCCCTATTCCTCCCCTCCCAGTCCCATCATTATTATCCTTTCCCATTCCTCCTCCTCTCCTCATCCCTCTTCTTTCCCTCTCCTGTTTTCAGCCTTTTGAGGATGTTCCCTTAGGTTTTTAAGTTCCAAGAATGGGAAAAGGCTCCGGGAGTCCATCCCATTCCCTTAAGGTCCTTGGTGGTAGTGTAGTTTGCCGTGGAATCTTGATCGTCTGGAGATTGGGTGTATCTCTGGAGGCTGCCTGTAGGATTCCAGGTTTCTTCTTCTCCTGTCCTCTCCCAAGCTTCGTTTCAAATTAATTCTAACCTTTCTTTCCACCCCTACTTTGATAACTTCCATCCTCGCCCCAATCATTATTCACGCTCCCCCTTCTATCTCTGATGTCTTCCCACGTACGTCCTTGTCCTCTGAAATACTTGAAGCTATCTCCGAATGTATTGAGGAGACTAAAAAACTAATGGATGCTGATCTACTTCACGTCACTGCTCTTTTACTCCATCTCCACAACTCTTTTCTTCGTAGCATTCCAATCCTTCGCTGCTTACTAGTTTTCCGCTGACTCCGTATGTGGACTTTACTAACCCTTCTACTTTAAAGATACCTGTTTACTTCCTATTTCCTGTATCCTTCTCTTCTTAAACCATGGCTTATCTACAATGGAATATCCGCGACCTTAGAGGTAACCTGGGTGAGCTTCACGTGTTGCTCTCCCAGTTTTCCCCTTTGTGTTTGTTTACAAGAACCCAAATTACTCTCCACTGTTATCCATCCGTTTCGGTCTATGTATTATTATATTCATCGGATCCTTTTTCCGATGGAACCTTTAATGAAAGTGCACTTCTGGTACGCATCGGTATACCTTGCTATCAGATCTTTGTTCATTCTTTTTTGCATTATACCACTTGAATAAGTGGTATACGGTCTGTTCTTTTTATCTCTCTCCTTCTTTCTATCCCAGATGTTGCATTCTGGTTTCTTCATTACCACCACCACCGCCGTGTTGTCCGTGAAGCTAAGCACACTTGTTGGAGGGATTATGTTTCTACCGTCACTTCGGCTTCTTCTGTGTGTGCAGTCTGAGAAAAGTACGAAAACTGAGTGGCAAATACTTTCCAGACCACGGTCCCGTTCTTCGGGTTGCCAAAGTCACTATAACGAACCCTTTTGAAGTTGCCACAGAAATTGGTAATAATCTTATCTGTTTCTCTCAGGGGCTCCATCTATGCCCCTCGTTTCTTTCCAGTAGTTAGAACCGTTAGATTTTTCTCTAGCAGAGAAAGGTCAAAACTCTGCGCTTGCCGATCATCGGCAGCTGGGCCTGACGGCATTTATATACGTATGCTCGAGCATTTATATCTGTCAGCCCTTGCTGGCCTCTTACGCTTATTTAATCTTATTTAGACGTAAGGAGTTCATTCTCAGCTGCGGAAATCTGCCATTGTTTTACTTTTTCGTAAAGCAGGTACTTCAGGAGATGATGCCTCACACGATCGTTCCAGTGCTCTTTCCAGTACAGTTTACAAGGTGAAGGAACGTCTGGTAAATTGAGGTTTGATGTGATATTTAGAGACACACAATGATCCTCCACTGTCAATATGGCTTTCGTACGGGCTGTTCTACTATTGACCCTTTACTCTGTTTAGATACATATGTTCGTAATGCCTTTGTCAATAACCACTCAGTTCAATACACAAATAACCGGTACATAAGAGAGTGGAGCTTCCGATGACGTTTCTGTCCGACTTGGATCGCAAGCCTATGCACAATGGCATGTATATTCACTACTTATCTTATCATGCTTCCTCTGTGAGGAAAAGTGCTCTTATTTCTCTCTTTCTCCGTGCTCTCCGCATTTGTGATCCTCAGTTCCTTGAATCAAAATTTCCACTATTCGTAATTCATTTTGTCACCTTTACTACTCTTCCCATTTCATAAACACTGCCTTCTCACGTGCTAAACGGACTTTCTTCTCTCCCAAATACTCGACTCCTGTGAACTCTCCTGTCCTCTGCCTTTCCTATATTTCCAGTCTTTCTATTCACACCAACTCTCTCCGTTCCTTAGACATCAGACATACTTTTCGCCAGAGTAACACTCTTCACATCAATCTAGTTCATACTTTCCTTCCTCTGTAGATGTTCCTGGTGTCTACTTTATTTCTTGCTCCTCTTGTCCTCTTCAGTACTTTGGAGAAACTGGCCGTTCTCTTTCTGACAGGCTCAGGGAGCACAAAAAGTAATATTAGGCTTACCGACACCAGGAATGCTCTTTTCTGTCATGTCAGAGATCACAGTCATCCTATTGACTGGTCTCGTGCTAAAACTATGTTCCCTACTTCTAACTTTCACAGTCGCCGTCTGGTTGAATCCTCCTTTACACAACTTTCCTGGCTTTGTCTCAGTAGATACTTTCTTTTCCCATTACATTGTCAAATGCTCCAAACTTCTGAACAACCGTGACATAACCTGATTCTTTTTCTCTCTCTCCCACTTCCCCTTTCCTTTTTCCTTTTCTTCTTTGGGTTTTTCTTTCTTTTGTCTTGGGTGTTTGGTTCTTTTTATTCCCCCCCCCTCCCTGTGTTTTTGCTCCTGCACTTAGAGGGTTCCGAGCTCTCCTGCAGTGCTCCTCTTTCTTAGTCTTGACCGACTCCACCATTACTACTATACTACTACTACTACATACTACACTACTACTCTCTACTTCCTTCGTCTACTCTTCTACTACTTCACTTTCGTTACTACCTCTCTACTTCCTTTCGTACTACCTCTCTTGTCCGTCCCTGTCTGCTGGCCTATATATACTTACCCCTTCTCTTCTTCTGTTTGTGTGACTTTGTAAATGGTCCAAGTTGGACCAAATCGTACGTCATAAGCTCCTCTCTCCTATGTGCGGGTTGACTGTGTATTGTTCCAGTAATGGTGTGCCTTTTCGTTATTTAACCAATCAGTTATCGCCATTTTTTTATCTTGAGAATGCAAATGACACAACTTGGAGATATAACATATTAGCCCAAGGCATTAAGAACTTCCTATCTGAGAGACATTTCCGTGTTCGAGTTAACAATATGCTTTCCCAGGACTTTGTCCAAGCTGAAGGTGTCCCCCAGGGATGTGTCCTTAGCACCATACTTTTTCTCCTTGCTATAAATGATCTGGCACCTGTTCTTCTATCTAATATTTGGTCATCAGTCTGTTGATGACTTACTTTGTTATAGCTTGTGCAGGCGCTGATTGTCTCCCATGCTGTCCAGAATGCTGTCAACCGTGTTTCAAACTGGGTCACTATCCATGGGTTTAAGTTTTTCTAGTATTAAAACACATACCAAATTACTTTCACTAGACATTATATTGTTTCCTTATAATCTATTGTACCTGTACGGCTCACGTATCCCAAAACGTGATACAGTCAGGTTTCTCGGCCTCCTGTTTGACCGTCGTTCATCTTTCATGGGGGTCTGATTGTCGAGCTCTCCTTCGACTGCCCTCATTTCATCGAAACTAGATTATGGCGACGAATCCAAAGTCAGCCGTTGTGTTAGCATGGACATTGCTGGTGCTCTCGACCGAGTGTGGCACCAGGGCCTCTTGACAAAACTGCAAGCACTGGGAACTGCAGGCTCTGCACTATTCTCCTCAGTGATTACCTTTGAGTAATCAGAATCAGAATCAGCAAGACATCCTATTGGGGCAAGTGTTCCACAGGAAGTGTGCTAGTGCCATTGTATGAAATGTCTACAGTCAATGACTTCTTCATCTCATCCCAGAATCCCATGCATATGCAGACGACTGTACTCTGATATTTACTTATCCAAGATAAGAAATGCCAGCTGCTCTAGGCTACATCAATCACCAACAAGAGCAATATCAGCTTGGGGAAACCGATGGCAGGTAACATTTTCACCTGAGAAACACAAATGATGATGGGTTCTAGGTTCCATGATGGTAATGCCGGAAGTAGTAGAAGTATGAATGGGAAGTGTTGGTACCAGGGGAAGTTGATAATCCTTGGGTGAATTTGTCTCTAAACTGACCATGAAGAACCACGTTGTAAATCTTGCAAACAGGGCAGCAGGAAGCTCACAGTATTTCGACGTATCTAGCATTGCTTGACAATAGGGGTTGCAAGATTCGTATGAGGCAACAAGTACGCTCACACCTTGAGTATGCCTACTTTCTTGGTTTTGCCTATCCCCCATTTCATCTGCGACTGCTTGACAGAGTAGAGAACAGTGCAAAACGTCTCATCTCTCACCTGGACCAATCCTGGATAGATCTGTCCATTTCAGCAAGCCTACAACACAGGAGGATGTGGGTGGCCTTACTGCTATGTACAAGGCCAACATTGTCAATGTACCACACTTGGATCAACTTCGAGGATAGCGTGAAGCAAGCTTCTATACCACAAGACGGGCAGAAAGCAGAAACTTCACTCTGGCTGTACCCTTCTCCAGAACATCACTTCATCTGAGATCATTTATTCGAGTATGGAACACATTCGTACATTATGATGTCAACGAGATAAAGTCAGTTGATCAAATGAAAATGCTGGCCCACAGATGGCTCCAACTTCTAAACTAACATTGTCATACCCTGTGTAAAAAATATATATATAAATATATATATTCAGCGGCCTCTCTTGCAACTCTTTTTAACCTGTATCCCATCCATCACTTGGGATTACATTTATGCCTCGATGCTTTTCGCTCTTCACCTGTAAAGAGCCTATATGCACAGGCGAATATTCTATCCCTGCACTTGATGGGGTTGAACCCCACGAGCCATTTGCTGGACCTGTCCAGATACCTCTGTAGTCCTAACTTATCCTACTCCGACTCAACTCTCCTAATTAACTTCACATCGTCTGCAACCACGGACACTTCTGAGTCTATTCCTTCCGTCGTGTTACTCACATATACCAGAAACAGTACCGGCCCTAGGACTGACCCCTGTGGAACCCGATCATCACAGAAGCCCACTCGGACACCTCATCACGTACAATGACTCTATGATGCCTTCCCGTCAAAAATTCTCTGTTCCATTGCAGTGCCGTCCCTGTTATACCTGCTTGGCCATCCAGCTTTTGCACTAATCTCTTGTGTAGCACTGTGTCAAAAGCTTTCTTACAGCCCAAGAAAGCGCAATCTATCCACCTCTCTCTGTCAAAATTTTCAGGAACTCCAGTAGGTTTTACGACCTAGATCGTCTCCCCTCATTTCTCTTATTTGTGGTCCCTACATGTCTGGTACCTGAAGCTTTCCAGTACCACTTCAGCATCTTGGCTCTCCAAGTCTCTGGTCTCTATTTTGGGACCGGATTATTCTCAGTCAATCTCCCTATGGTTGCAATCTCCCATGAGGTAACTTTGCCCTGCCTCATGTGGGCCCTTCTGATTCTGGGCAACCCTCGGCTAGTGTGTCCACTATTCACTTCAGTGCTCCTCATCGTATTCCTGTCATAGGCAGCCTGCTGTTTGGTGGCGGTTTGTATATCATTGCTGTCATCACCATTGGACACCCAGTATGAAGTGTTCTTACTGTGTAATCATCCGCTATTCCTCTGGCTAGTTCTCCCATCTCTTCAAAACTCCATTGCTTTTTGATGAGCAGCAGCGCAACACCCCCGTCCATCCCCTTCTTTCTTCAGATCTGATAGCAGACAGGAAATCGCATATGATATTCCAAAACTTGTGAGAGCTTCGGCTCTGTAAGTGCTGTGATGTCCATGGATGCCTCACTGATACATTCCTGCCACATTCCTCACTCACCTTTGAAATTCCATCTGCGTGGTGTAGCACACATAAGGCTACCTTCTAGAACATATCTGGTGTGCTGGGGGCTGAAGGCTGGTGCGTGCTGGGGGCTTGGGGCTGGGGATGGGTGGCTGGGGATGGGGGAAGGTGGCTGGGGGCGTGGACCAGGAGAGTTGATATAGCTGAGGGTGTGACAGAAGAATCTTGATATTGTGGTCGGTTACTCTTCTAGTATAGTTGCCAGCGGTGTGGGGAATTGTGGTGTGGAGTGTGGCTGGTTCATGTTATTGTGTCTGGTTGCTGTGAGGGTACTAGTGATAGTTGTGGGTAGATAGTGGATACTGATGGTGCTTGTTTTACTGCATTCCCTGAGGCTGAACGCCCTACTGTCTGTCGGTTTTTTGCCCTGTACTCACCTATTTGTAATTGCAAGGGGTCGAGACTTCGGCTCCGTTTCCCTCTATCACTGCTCACTACTGAGGTTCCTCTTCTTCTTCTCCCTGCTCCATGAGGCTTTATCATACCGTCGCTTAAAGCTACGTATAGTTTCTGAGACCTCCACTACATCACTTGCCAGACTCTACCACTGCCTGACAACTCTATGGCTGAAGAAATACACTTCCTAACCATCCCTTTGACTCAATCTGAATCTTAAACGTTCACCAATTGTAACACTTGTTCTGTGGTCCCTCATCTCTGGAACACCAGTCTCTGCCACTTCCTTATCTATTCCTCGCAGTATTTTCTAAGTCGTTATCATGGCTCCCCTAACCCTCCTATGTCAGTGTGTGTACTTGCGTGTGTGTAGTGTGTGTGTAGTGAGTGGTGTGTGTGTGTGTGTGTGTGTTGTGTGTGTGTGTGTGGAGTGTGGTGTGTGTATGTGTATGTGGTGTGAGTATGTGTATGTGTGTGTGTTGTGTGAGTGTGTGTGCGTGATGTGTGTGTGTGTGTGTGTGTGTGTGTGAGTGTGGTGTGTGTGTAGTAGTGTGTGTGTGTAGTGTGTATGTTGTGTGTGTACTCACCTAATTGTTATGGTTGCAGGTATCGAGACTCACAGCCTTCCTGGCCCCGCCTCTTCACTGACCGCGCTAGGTCCTCCCCTCTCCCTGCTCCATGAGCTTACATAACCTCCGACTTAAACTATGTAATAGTTCCTGCCTCCACTATATCCATGTATGTGTAGGTTGTTTGTGTGTGTGTGTGTACTCACCTGTATTGTACAACTCACTTATATTGGTGCAGGGGTCGAGTAAATATCTCCAGGCCCCGCCTCTTCACTGGTCGATACTAATTCACTGTCCACCTTACTATTTCATCGCAGTATTTTTGGTATGTTGTTATCATGTCTCCCTAACCCTCCTATGTCAAGTGTGTGTGTGTGTGTGTGTGTGGTGTGTGTGTGTGGGGTGTGGTGTACACACCAAATTGTACTCACCTATTGTGGCATGCAGGGGTATCGAGACTCAGCTCCTGGCCCCGCCTCGTTCACTTGATCGCTAACTGATCCTCTCCTCTCAGCTTCGCTGAGCTTTGGTCATAACCTCTTCTTAAAACTATGAATGGATCCTGCCTCCACATACTTCACACTGGCTAGGCTATTCCACTTCCTGACAACTCTATGACTGAAAAATACTTCCTAACGTCCCTGTACTCGTCTGATTGTTCACTTCAAGATGTGATCCCCCTTTTCCCTGTGTTCCCTTGCCCTCCTCTGGAACATCCTAACTCTGTCCACCTGTTCGATTCCCCGCAGTATCTGTGATGTCGTAATCATGTCTCCCCCTGACCCATTCGTCCTCCAGTGTCGTCAGTCCATTCCCTTAACCTTTCCTCGTACGACATTCCCTTGAGCTCTGGAGGACTAGCCTTGTTTGCAAACCTTTTGTACTTTCTCTAACTTCTTGACGTCTTGACCAGGTTGTGGGGTTCCAGACTGGTGCTGCATACTTCCAGTATGGGTCTAACATACACAGTGTACGTGTCTTGAACGATTCCTATTAAGGTTATCGAACGCTATTCTCAGTTTGCCAGAGCGCCCGTATGCTGCAAGCGGTTATTTGGTGTGAAGTGTAGCCATCCGCTGATGTGCTCGGTGTTATGGTCACCGCCAAGGGCTTTCTCTCTGAGTGAGGTCTGTAGTCTTTGTCCACCTAGCCTATATTCTGTCTGCGGTCTTCTATGCCCCTCCAAACTTTCATGACCATTGCATTGGCTGGATTGAATTCAGTACGAGCCCAGTTACTGGACCACATGTCCACCTTTTCCCAGGTCTCTTTGCTACCATCCTCATCCTCGTTCCGAATTTAATCTTCTCATCAACTTCACGTCAATCTGCGAACAGGACACTTCAGAGTCTATTCCTTCCATCATGTCGTTCACATAAATCAAAAATAGGCACTGGGTCCTAGAACTGAGTACCCCTGGGGACCCCCGCTCGGTAACGGCCCCACTGTGATACCTCTTCACGTACCATGAACGTTGCTGCCGGCCCCTGTCAGTATTCCCTTATCCATTGCAAAGTCCCGTCTTTTTAACGTTGTGCCTGATCCTCCACTTCTGCACTAAATCTTTCCCCCCTTGTGGGGAACTGTGCAAGGCCTTCCGCGCAGTCCTAGGAAAACGCAATCAACCCAACCCTCTCTCTCGGGTCTTACTTCTGTTACGGCTCCTTGTCATAAACTCAGAGTTTGTGATACACGATTTTGCATTCCATGAACCCATGCTGTGTTTCATTTATAATCTTTTCTGCTTCCAGGTGTTCGACCCACTCTCCTCCTGATAATCTTCTCCATGACTCTTGCACACAATCATGTCAGAGACACAGGTCTGTAGTTTAGTGCCTCGTTTCTGTTTACCTTTCTAAATATGGGGACAACATTAGCCTGTCTAGTTTTCCATTACTTAGGTAGTTGCCCAGTTTCAAGGGATTGTTGAAGATTTGTGGTTAGAGGCAACACAACAGCATCTCTGCTCTTCTCAAAGGACCCATGGGGTGATATGTTGCCGGACCCCAACGCCTTTGAGGTGTCAAGGTCACTTAAGAGCTTCTTCACCCCTCCCAGTTTTCGTATGTCATCCAACACTTGTTGGTATATTCCCTTTCTTGAAGTCCCTTCTTGCTGATCTTTCCCACAGCCTTCCGTCTCTACTGTAAAAACTTCCTTAAATCTCCTGTTCAGACCCCTCACATACCTCCTGATCATTCTCTTGAGTGAGTTCACCACCTTCTGCCTTAACTCTATCACACCTGGTCTTTTGACTGTTGTCTTCCTCCTGATGTGGCTATACAACATTTCGGGTCAGTCCTGATTGCCGCAATGCTATGTCATATTCATACAGTCCTGGCCTCCCACCGTTACTGAGCGTACACGTTCCTGCTCTGCGGACTGACTCCCTATTTTCGTGTGTTCTCTGCCTTCTTACTTTTTCTCATTCTCTATTGCACTTGTTTTTAAGGCCTCCTTACAGACGGTCGGGTAAACCAGGGGCTTGTTCTGGTCTTGTCTTCCCGTTGTTACTGTGTTGCCCTTGGGAATGAACCTTTCCACTGCCCTCCTTTGCTTATGTATGCTGACATAATCCATCATTTCATTACTGGCTTTCCTGCCATTCTCTGTGCCCACTGGACCTCCCCGCAGGAATTATCTTCAACCTATGAATTCCCCTCTTTTATATATAGTCAGGCTTTTCCCATTCTAACTCCTGTATATTCTCTCCACTTGCAGCTCAAACTAAGTATCAAAAAAGCACAGAACCACGTGGTCGCTAGGTCCTAGGGACTCTCATACATGATGTCCTCAATGACTGATGCTGCCCACCCAGGGGTGAACACAAGGTCCAATCTTGCGGTTACATCCTACCCCTCTCAACTCTGGTAGTGGTCCTAAACATGTTTGGTGCAATAGGTTTTCCAGCACCACGTCCATCATCCTGGCTCTCCATGTATTCTGGGACCCCTAAAGTCATGTGGCTCACAGGTTTCCCAGTCAATCTCCCTGTGGTTGAAATCCCCCATAACCACAACTTTGCTCTGCTGATGATCTCTTCTTGCCACCTCAGCAAGTATGTCCACCATTGCTCTGTTGCTCTCTTCAAATTCCTATCTTGGCCTACTGCCAGTTTGTGTGGATTATACACACTGCAATGACCACTTTGCTGTTCCCCAGTACTGAAGTGTACCTGCTATTGTAGTCTCTTTCTCCTGTCTCATCTATTCCTTCCATTTTCTCGAATTTTCTCCATCTTTTTTAACAGGCCAGAGCACCCCACCTCCCACCGCCCCTATCCTACCCCTCTATCTTTTCCTCAGATCTGGTATTCCTGGTGGGAAGATTTGCATCTGTTATGACTCCATGATGTTGTTTTCTGTAACTGCTATGATGTCCCTGGGGACTTACTCATTGAATCTTTCTGCCATTCCACCCCCCAAAAAATGTTAAACGTTATCCATCTTGCATTTGTGTACCAAACCTTCAACTTCTGTTCTAATACTGTACTGTGTGGCGGGGTGTGGAAACAGAGGGATCGTTGTGTTGAAGGAGTTGGTTGGAATGTTCATTTGCCTTGGGGGTGTCGAGGCTGGAGTCCTTCTGCAGGGTGTTTCTGTGGGGTGTCGCTTGTCACTCCCATTTGATCCTGGTTTTTCTGCTCTCCTTTTTTTCATTCCCTCCCATATCTCCTTTCGTTTTTGACTCTCTCTTTCCTTGTCCTTCCCCTTTCGTCCTGTGTTCTGCGTCGGTCGAGGTACACACTCCGGCACTCCTGCTTGCCTCCAGCAGCCGTGCTTTCTCGCTGCAGGATCATGGTTCGCGGGTTGATTCTGCCTTTGGAAAAGTTTTTTTTTTTTTGGTTTTTTTATGGGGTTTTTTTTTTTTTTTTTAACTTTGAGAGGCCGATTCCTTTTCGCTTTGTGAACCACCCAATTCCCGAAAATTTGCCACCTGGGTCATGTTCCCCTCTCGCCTATACCATCATAGGAAGTCTTCAATCCACTTTTTTCTCCTCCTCCTGCTTTCTTTCCATCACTTATTTCCCCTTTTAGCTTCGTCTAGCCGCATAGACAAACACGGATCTCTCCCTTATCCACCTCCCACTGTGACTCCCATTGCATCCTCTGAATGTGTCTTTAGGTTTCTTCCCGTGGAGTGTTCCTTTCCTTAGTCCTTCCCCTCGATATGGCCCTATGCTTCTTGGTTTATTCCTTCCTGCTCACCTGCTCCTGGCTGTGCTTGCTTGCGTGTGTGAGTGTGTGTGTGTGTGGTGTGTGTGTGTGTGTGTGTGTGTGTGTGTGTGTGATGTGTGTGTGTGTGTGTGTGCGAGTGTGTGTGTGTGTGTGTGTGTTGTGGTAGTGTTGGTGTGTTGTGTGTGTGGAGGTGGTATGGTGTGTGTGTGTGAGTGTGTGTGTGTGTGTGTGTAGTGTGTGTTGTATGTGTGTGTGTGTGTGTGTGTGTTATCACCCCTAGTTGTATCACCTAGTTGAGGGTTGCGGGGGGTCGAGTCCAAGCTCCTGGTCCCCGCCTCTTCACTGGACGCTAACTAGGTCACTCTCCCTGAACGCCTGAGCTTTATCGACCTCATTCATAAAGCTAAAGTAGGATCCGACTCCACTACATTGCTTCCCAAACTATTCCACTTCCTGACTAACCTGTGCTTGAAGAAATACTTCCTAACATCCCTTATGATTCAACTGGTGTCTCAACTTCCAACTGTGTCCCCATGGTTACTGTTCCTAGTCTCTGGTACATCCTGTTCTTTGTCCACCTTGTCAATTCCCTCAGTATTTTGAAGACGTTAATAATCATGTCCCCCCCCTTATCTCTCCTTGTCCCCAGTGTCGTCAGTGATTTCCCTTAACCTCGTCCTCATATTAATACCTCTTAGCTCTGGGACTATCTTGTTGAAACCTTTGCCCTTTCTCTAGATTCTTTACATGCTGGCTAGGTGTGGGTCCAAACTGTGCTCGCATACTTCCAATTGGGACCTAACGTACACGTTTGTACAGGTCCTGAACGATTCCTTATTAGATTCGGAATGCTGTTTCTGAGGTTTGCCACGCCCATACGCTGCGCAGTTATTTGATGGTATGTGTCACTTCAGGAGATGTGCCGTGAGTGTCGACTCACCCCAAGATCTTTTTCCTTGATGATTTTTGGAGTCCTCTGACCCCCTAGACGTACTCCATCTGCGGACTTCTGCCCTTCCCCAAGTCCTCAAGACTTTGCACTTGTGGTATGAACTCCAGAGCCATAATGCTGACCAGTTCGCATCTGTCCAGATCCTTTGTATTGCTAGCCTGGTCATCGATCGAATGAACTCTTCTCATCACTCACGCCATCTGCAAAACAGTGACAACCTCGGAGTTTATTCCTTCCGTCATGTCGTTGCACAAATACCATAAAACAGCACTGGTTCCTAGGACCTGACCCCTGTGGGACCCCGCTGTCACAGGTGCCCACGCTGACAATCCTCGCCTCGTAACCATTACACTTCTAGCTGTCTTCCTGACAAGTAATTCCCCTGATCTCATAGCAGTGCCTTACCTGTTATCCTTCTTGTCCTCCAGTTTTGCACTAATCTCTTGTGTGGTTACTGTGTCAAACGCCTCTTAGCAGTCCAAGAAAAATGCAATCCAACCCCACCCCGTCTCTCTTGTGCTTACTCTGCTGTCACCATGTCATAGAACACCAGTAGGTTTGTGACACAGGATTTTCCCGTCTCTGAAACCATGTTGTCTGCTCTTGATGAGATCCATTCCTTTCTAGATGTTCCACCATTCTTCACCTGACAATCTTTTCCATGATTTTGCAAGCTATACAAGTCAGTGACAACTTGTGTCTTAGATTAGTGCTTCAAGACTGTCTCCTTTTTATACAATGACTGGTACCACATTTTGCTGTCTTCCATGCCAGCAAACTACCCTGTTCGATAGATGTATTGAATATTGTAGTTATGGGTACACATAGCGCCCCTCTGCACATCCCCACTCTCAGACCCATGGAGAGAAGTTAATCTGGCCCCATTTGCCTATGAGGATCTAGTCTCACGTCAGAAGCCACTTCACATTCTTCCTCGGATGTGTGTACTGTGTCCAGCACATGGAGGTAGTACCCCCACCTCTACTCAGTGTAAACATAAACTGTTACTCAGTGGTAAACAATCCATACAGTTACTCAGTGTAAACAATCATACTGTTACTTACTGCATGTAAACAATTCATAACGGTTAACTCAGATGTAAACAATCCATACTGTTACTCAGTGTAAACAATCATACTGTTACTCAGTGTAAACAACCATACTGTTACTCAGTGTAAACAATCATACTGTTACTCAGTGTAAACAACCATACTGTTACTCAGTGTAAACAATCATACTGTTACTCAGTGTAAACAACCATACTGTTACTCAGTGTAAGTAACCATATTATTATACAGTCTAACAGACATACTTTGACACACTGTAAACAACGATGCCCTCAAGAAGCTGGGCAGCGTGGTTTACATACCATGTTTCTTTCCCAGCCCGGGCACGTCAGTGAGCCTCAAGCAAGGATTCATCATGCACCACGCAAAAACAAGCGGGTATATACAGAGAAAGATTACAGTCAGCAGGATTCGATACTGTTACTGAGAGACGGGCAAGATTCCCAGGTAGCGCTCTTATCCACTGAGCCACAAATGCCTCTAGAAGCTGTCTTACTTCTGTTACGTTCTCGTTGAACTCCAGTAGGTCTGTGACACGGGATTTTCCTTCCCTGAAGTCGTACTGGATGTCATGTATTAGCACCCGTTGTACTTCTAGTGCTCCATCTGCCTTTCACCACGCCTTTACATACTATATATATCAGTGACACTGATCTATAGTTTAATGCTGCCTGTCTGTCTCCTTTCTTAAAAACTTGAAATAGGTTTGCTGTCTTCCATACCTCAGATATTTGCCTTATTTAGATAGATTTATTGATTATTGTTAGTGGCACACAGTGCATCTGCTTCTTCTTCGGGACCCATGGACAGAAGTTGTCTGGGCCCACCGCCGTCGAGGTACCTAGTTTGCCAAGCAGTTTCTTCA
>NC_069422.1:8252989-8360489 GCF_026875155.1 Cherax quadricarinatus | reverse complement strand
GTTAGATGAGTGATAGACAGAGTTAATGAGAGAGTAGTGTGAAGTGTATGTAGTAGTAATGTTGAGAGTGACAGATAGTATAGTAGATGTGATGAGGAGTGAGTGTGATGTTAGTTCTAGAGAGAGAGAGATAGAGATAGTAGGATGAGAGTTGTTAGTAGATGAGAGAAATGGAGAGAGAGAGTGTGAGTGGGGTATGATGTGGGAGAGATTGTGAGAGGTTGATATATAGAGAGAGAGAGGAGATAGAGTTTGAGAGATAGTGAGATGTGAGAGAGTTATAGAGATAGTGAGAGAGTGAGTAGTGGTGTGTTTAGTTAGAGTGTGTGTGTGTGTGAGTGGTTTGTGGATAGAGTGAGAGGAGTGTGTTGGTGTATAGAGGGGCGTGAGAGAGTGTTAGTGTGTGAGCTAGAGTGAGTGAGAGAGATAGAGAGAGATGTGTGAGAGTGTGTGAGAGAGAGAGAGTGGTAGTGTGTGATGTTATGAGTGGGTGTGCTTTATAGACATAGAGCTGATGAAGTAGAGAATGAGTTATGTAAAATGAGGAGAGTGAGATAGAGAGAGAGTGAGCGAGAGATTTTTGTATATAGAGAGTGTGAGCGAGATAGAGAGTGGCGAATGAGGAGTGTGTGTTATTGAGAGAGTGAGAGAGTGAGAGGGAGATAGATAGTAGAGATGAGTGTGAGAGTGTCTATGATATGATAGTGAGAGGTGTTTGAGATAGTGTAGAGTGAGAGAGCGATTAGTGAGTGAGAGAAGGTGAGATATATTTAGAGAAATGAGAGAGTGTGAGAGTGAGGGTGAGTATTGAGAGAGAGAGAGAGAGTATGAGAGTTTGTGAGAGTAGTGTGAGATGAGATTGAGTGAGAGAGTAGAGCGAGAGAGTAGAGTGAGTGAGAAGTGTGTGATGTGAGGTGGGTGAGTACTCACCTAGTTTGTACATCACCTAGATTAGAGTGTTGGCGGGGTCGAGACCGAGCTCCTGGCCCCGCCTCTTACACTGACGCAACAAGGTTCACACTCACTCTCCCCGAGCCGTGAGCTTTATCATACCTCTGCTTTAAAGATAAGGTAAGGATCCTGCCGTCCACTACAAAATCGCTTCAAAATATCCACTTACAGACAACTCTGATGGCTGATAGAAATACTTCCTAACATCCCTGTGATTCATCTGTGTCTTTAGCTTCAACTGTGTCCCCTTAGTTGCTGAGTCCAAACTCTGAACAATCCTGTCTTTGACCACCTTGTCAATTCCTCAGTATTTTGTAAGACGTATCATGTCCCCCCTATCTCTCTCCAGTCCTCCAGTGTTCCCGTCAGGTTGATTTCCCTTAACCTCTCCTCGTATGGACATACCTCTTAGCTCTGGGACTAGTCTTGTTGCAAAACCTTTGCACTTTCTCTAGTTTCTTTACGTGCTTGGCCTAGGTGTGGTTCCAAACTGGTGCCGCATACTCCAATATGGGCCTAACGTAATACGGTGTACAAGGGACCTGACGATATCCTGAGCATTAAGATGTCGGAATGCTGTTCATAGGTTGCCTTAGCGCGGCCATATGCTGCAGCAGTTATTTTGGTTGATGTGCGCTTAGGGATTGCCCTGGTGTTATACAACACCCCCAAGATCTTTTTCTGAGTGAGGTTGTAGGTCCTCTGACCCCCTAGACTGTACTCCTCTGCGGCCTTCTTTGCCCTTCCCAGATCTTCATGACCTATGCACTTGGTGGGATTGAACTCCAGGAGCCAATTGCAGGACCAGGTCTGCAGGCCTGTTCCAGATCCCTTTGTAGTTCTGCCTGGTCTCGATTCGAGCGTATTCTTCTCATCAACTTCACGTCATCTGCAAACAGGGACAAACCTCATAGTCTATTCCATCCGTCATGTCGTTCACCAAAATCAAAACAGCACTAGGTGCTAGACGTCCCCTGCGGGACCCCGCTGGTGCACAGTGCCCACTCTGACACCGCTCGCCACGTACCAGACTCCGCTGCTAGTCTTCCTGACAAGTATTCCTGATCCATTGTATGCCTTCCCTGTTTATCCCTGCTTGGTCCTCACAGCTTTTTGCACCATCTCTTGTGGGTGAACGTGGTCAAACGCCTTTCTTGCAGTCCAAGAAAATGCAATCCTACCCACCCCTCTCTCTCTTGACTAGTCTGCTGTCACCATGTCAATAGAACTCCAGTAGGTTTAGTGACACAGATTTTCCCGTCCTGAAGACCATGCTGTGGCTGCTTGTTGAAGAATTCATTCCTTTCTAGGTGCGTTCCACCACTCTTCATCCTGAAATCTTCTCCATGATTTTGCATACTATACATAGTCAGTGACACTGTCTGTAGTTTAACGCTTCATGTCCTGTCTCCCTTTTTTATAAAGATTGGGACATACATTGCTGTCTTCCCATGCCTCAGGCAATCTCCTGTTTGATAGATGTATTGAATATTGTTTTTTAGTGGGTACACATAGCCTCTGCTCCCTCTCCTCAAATACCCATGGGGAGAATGTTATCTGGCCCCATTTTCCTTTTGAGGTATCTACTCATCACTCATGAAGCCCTTCACTTCTCCTCGTTGTGTTGCACTGTGGTCCATCCCTTGTGGTGTGCCCCCACCTCTCCGTCTTTTCTGGAGTCCCTTCTGTCTCCTCTGTGAACACTTCTTATGAATCTCTTGTTGAGTTCTTCACAATACTTCGACGGACAATTTCCTGTTGTCCTCTCCTCCGTCCTTCCTTAGACCTATTACCTGGTCTTGACTGTTGATTTCCTCGCTGATGTGTGTCTGTACAACAGTTTCGGGTCAGATTTGGCTTCGGCTGCTATGTTCATTTATCATATTGTCTTTGGGCCTCCTTCTTATCTGGCATATTCGTTTCTGAGCGTCTACGACTGTACTCACTATTCTCCTGGTGTCCATTGCCTTCTATATTTCTTCCATTCCCTACACACTTGTTTTTTGCCTCCTGCACCTATGTGGTAAACCATGGGCTTCATCCTGGCTTTTTTTCATTACTCCTGTTACCCTTGGTACAAACCCTCTTCCTCATAGGCCTCCTTGCATTTTGGTTTTGCTACATATTCCATCATCTCATTAACTGGCACCCTGCAGTTTTATCTCTGTCCCCACTGACCCCGTTCAGTAGTTTCCTCATTCCTGTGTAGTCCCCTTTCTTGTAGTTTGCTTCATTCGTCCCCTTCCTGCTTCTCCCTCCACTGTACTCTAACTTGTGTATTCGAAGCTTAAACCCATGGTCACTGGCACCAAGGGGTCTTTCATATTGATGTCCTCGATATCTGCACTACTGAAGTGTGAATACTATCCAGCCTTGCGGTTCATCCTCACCTCTCTCTCTTTTAGTGTCCCTTACGTGTTGGTACATGAAGTATCTCCAGTACCAACTCCATCATCTTAGCCCTCCATGTATCTTGGCCCCGCAGTGGTCCAAGTTCTCCCATCTGATCTCCTTGTGGTTAAAGTCCCCCATGCTCAGTGGGAGCTTTGCACTGCATGCATGAGCTCTTCTGGCCGCTCTACTAGCCAGTGGTGACAACCATCGCTCTAATTGCTCTCTCGTACTCTTGCCTTGTCCACCTGCTGTTTCTGTGGTGTGTGGCTGTGTGTGTGTGTGTGTGTGTGGGCAGTGTGTTGTGGTGTGTGTGTGTGGTGTGTGTGGTGTGGTTGTGTGTGTGGTGTGGGCGTGTGTGGTGTGAGTGTGGTTGGTGTGTGTGTGTGTGTTGTGTTGTGTGGAGTGTGTGGGTGTGTGTGGTGTGTGTGTGGTGTGTTGTGTGTGGGCGTGGTGTGTGTGTGTGTGTGTGTGTGTGTGTGTGTGTGTGTGTGTGTGTGGTGTGTGAGTGGTGTGGGTGTGTGTGTGTGTGTGTGGTGTGGTGTGTGGGCGTGATAATGTGTTGTGTGTGTTGTGAGTGAGTGTGTGTGGTGTTGTGTGTGTGTGTGTGTGTGTGTGTGTGTGTGTGTGTGTTGTGTGTGTGTGTGTGTAATGTGAGTGTGTGTGTGTGTGTGTGTGTTGTGTGTGTGTGTGTGTGTGTGTGGTGTGGTGTGTGTGTGTGTGTGTTGTGAGGGTGGGTGTGAGTGTGTGTGTGTGTAGTGTGTGTGGGTGGGTGTGTGTGTTGTGTGTTGTGTGTGTGGTGTGTGTCTGGTTTCAGAGGTCGAGCCTATAGCTCCTTGTCTCCCTCTTCACATCGTCACTTACTAATCCACTCCTGTCCCTGCTTCATGAGCTCAGCGTATCTAATCCCATAAAACTAAGTTATGGATCCAGCCTCACTATAACACTCTACAGACTGTTCCACTTCCTGACAATTCTATACTGAAGAAGCACTCCCTAACATCTCTGTGACTCATCTGAGATTTCACTTCCCGCAGTGACCCCTTTGTTGCTGTGACCCAACTCTGAACATCCTGTCCCTATCCTCTCTGTCTTTCCTCTCAGTATTTTATACTCGTTATTATATCACCCTATATCCCCTTGGTCCTCCAGTGTTTGTCATTTTGCGTTCCCCTTTAAAACCACTACTTTCATAGGACAAGGCCGCCTGGCTCCGGGACTAGCCTTGTTGCAACCTTTGACAGCTTGCTCAAATTTCTTGGAGTGTTTGACCAAGTGTTTGTTCCATACTGGGGCTGCAACCCACGTATATCTGTTTGACTTACTCGGTGTACAGTGTTGTGACTCACTCTTTACTTAAAAGTCGAAATAATATTCTGAACCTTGCCATAGTCGCTCCTTCGTTGTTTTTATATGTTTAATTTTTTATTTTTTTTTGTGCCATATGCTGCAGCAGTTACTTTGGCTGACGTATGCCTCTCCTTAGGAACACATCAACCTATTAATTGCTCGTTAAGATGCTAACTCTAAGAACATTTTCCCTGCAGCATTTGACTTCTTAGTCTGTACTCCGTCTGCGGTCCTCTTCGTCCTTCCCTAAGCTTCATAACTTTACACTTGCTGGAGTTTAACTCCAGGAGCCATTTGTCGAATCGGGCTTGAAGCCTGTCCAGATCCCTTTGTAGGCTTACCTGATCCTCTTCCGCCTGTATTCTACTCATTAGCTTCACATTAGCTTTTTGTAAGTTTGATTTCTTCCTTTTTTTCTAGTACTGCTTCACTCTCCATTGTTAGCTCTATGTATTCGAAACTCAAGACCATGTGATCGCTAGTGCCTAGGAGTCTTGCGTGTGTGTGATATCCCCTATTTCTGAACTACTCACGATGAATATGAGGTCCAGCCTTGCTGGTTCATCGTCTCCTCTTTCTCTTATTGTGTCCCTACATGCTGGTACCTGAAGCTTTCCAGTACCACTTCCAGCATCTTGGCTCTCCAAGTCTCTGGTCTCTATTTTGGGACCGGATTTTCTCAGTCAATCTCCCTATGGTTGAAATCTCCCATGATGAGTAACTTTGCCCTGCTCATGTGGGCCCTTCTGGCAACCTCGGCTAGTGTGTCCACTATTCACTTCAGTGCTCCTCATCGTATTCCTGTCATGGCAGCCTGCTGTTTGGTGGCGGTTTGTATATCATTGCTGTCATCACCATTGGACACCCAGTATGAAGTGTTCTTACTGTGTAAACAATCCGCTATTCCTCTGGCTAGTTCTCCTCTCCATCGTCTTCAAAACAACTCCATTGCTTTTTGATGAGCAGCAGCGCAACACCCCCGTCCATCCCCTTCTTTCTTCAGATCTGATAGCAGACAGGAAATCGCATATGATATTCCAAAACTTGTGAGAGCTTCGGCTCTGTAAGTGCTGTGATGTCCATGGATGCCTCACTGATACATTCCTGCCACATTCCTCACTCACCTTTGAAATTCCATCTGCGTGGTGTAGCACACATAAGGCTACCTTCTAGAACATATCTGGTGTGCTGGGGGCTGAAGGCTGGTGCGTGCTGGGGGCTTGGGGCTGGGGATGGGTGGCTGGGGATGGGGGAAGGTGGCTGGGGGCGTGGACCAGGAGAGTTGATATAGCTGAGGGTGTGACAGAAGAATCTTGATATTGTGGTCGGTTACTCTTCTAGTATAGTTGCCAGCGGTGTGGGGAATTGTGGTGTGGAGTGTGGCTGGTTCATGTTATTGTGTCTGGTTGCTGTGAGGGTACTAGTGATAGTTGTGGGTAGATAGTGGATACTGATGGTGCTTGTTTTACTGCATTCCCTGAGGCTGAACGCCCTACTGTCTGTCGGTTTTTTGCCCTGTACTCACCTATTTGTAATTGCAAGGGGTCGAGACTTCGGCTCCGTTTCCCTCTATCACTGCTCACTACTGAGGTTCCTCTTCTTCTTCTCCCTGCTCCATGAGGCTTTATCATACCGTCGCTTAAAGCTACGTATAGTTTCTGAGACCTCCACTACATCACTTGCCAGACTCTACCACTGCCTGACAACTCTATGGCTGAAGAAATACACTTCCTAACCATCCCTTTGACTCAATCTGAATCTTAAACGTTCACCAATTGTAACACTTGTTCTGTGGTCCCTCATCTCTGGAACACCAGTCTCTGCCACTTCCTTATCTATTCCTCGCAGTATTTTCTAAGTCGTTATCATGGCTCCCCTAACCCTCCTATGTCAGTGTGTGTACTTGCGTGTGTGTAGTGTGTGTGTAGTGAGTGGTGTGTGTGTGTGTGTGTGTGTTGTGTGTGTGTGTGTGGAGTGTGGTGTGTGTATGTGTATGTGGTGTGAGTATGTGTATGTGTGTGTGTTGTGTGAGTGTGTGTGCGTGATGTGTGTGTGTGTGTGTGTGTGTGTGTGAGTGTGGTGTGTGTGTAGTAGTGTGTGTGTGTAGTGTGTATGTTGTGTGTGTACTCACCTAATTGTTATGGTTGCAGGTATCGAGACTCACAGCCTTCCTGGCCCCGCCTCTTCACTGACCGCGCTAGGTCCTCCCCTCTCCCTGCTCCATGAGCTTACATAACCTCCGACTTAAACTATGTAATAGTTCCTGCCTCCACTATATCCATGTATGTGTAGGTTGTTTGTGTGTGTGTGTGTACTCACCTGTATTGTACAACTCACTTATATTGGTGCAGGGGTCGAGTAAATATCTCCAGGCCCCGCCTCTTCACTGGTCGATACTAATTCACTGTCCACCTTACTATTTCATCGCAGTATTTTTGGTATGTTGTTATCATGTCTCCCTAACCCTCCTATGTCAAGTGTGTGTGTGTGTGTGTGTGTGGTGTGTGTGTGTGGGGTGTGGTGTACACACCAAATTGTACTCACCTATTGTGGCATGCAGGGGTATCGAGACTCAGCTCCTGGCCCCGCCTCGTTCACTTGATCGCTAACTGATCCTCTCCTCTCAGCTTCGCTGAGCTTTGGTCATAACCTCTTCTTAAAACTATGAATGGATCCTGCCTCCACATACTTCACACTGGCTAGGCTATTCCACTTCCTGACAACTCTATGACTGAAAAATACTTCCTAACGTCCCTGTACTCGTCTGATTGTTCACTTCAAGATGTGATCCCCCTTTTCCCTGTGTTCCCTTGCCCTCCTCTGGAACATCCTAACTCTGTCCACCTGTTCGATTCCCCGCAGTATCTGTGATGTCGTAATCATGTCTCCCCCTGACCCATTCGTCCTCCAGTGTCGTCAGTCCATTCCCTTAACCTTTCCTCGTACGACATTCCCTTGAGCTCTGGAGGACTAGCCTTGTTTGCAAACCTTTTGTACTTTCTCTAACTTCTTGACGTCTTGACCAGGTTGTGGGGTTCCAGACTGGTGCTGCATACTTCCAGTATGGGTCTAACATACACAGTGTACGTGTCTTGAACGATTCCTATTAAGGTTATCGAACGCTATTCTCAGTTTGCCAGAGCGCCCGTATGCTGCAAGCGGTTATTTGGTGTGAAGTGTAGCCATCCGCTGATGTGCTCGGTGTTATGGTCACCGCCAAGGGCTTTCTCTCTGAGTGAGGTCTGTAGTCTTTGTCCACCTAGCCTATATTCTGTCTGCGGTCTTCTATGCCCCTCCAAACTTTCATGACCATTGCATTGGCTGGATTGAATTCAGTACGAGCCCAGTTACTGGACCACATGTCCACCTTTTCCCAGGTCTCTTTGCTACCATCCTCATCCTCGTTCCGAATTTAATCTTCTCATCAACTTCACGTCAATCTGCGAACAGGACACTTCAGAGTCTATTCCTTCCATCATGTCGTTCACATAAATCAAAAATAGGCACTGGGTCCTAGAACTGAGTACCCCTGGGGACCCCCGCTCGGTAACGGCCCCACTGTGATACCTCTTCACGTACCATGAACGTTGCTGCCGGCCCCTGTCAGTATTCCCTTATCCATTGCAAAGTCCCGTCTTTTTAACGTTGTGCCTGATCCTCCACTTCTGCACTAAATCTTTCCCCCCTTGTGGGGAACTGTGCAAGGCCTTCCGCGCAGTCCTAGGAAAACGCAATCAACCCAACCCTCTCTCTCGGGTCTTACTTCTGTTACGGCTCCTTGTCATAAACTCAGAGTTTGTGATACACGATTTTGCATTCCATGAACCCATGCTGTGTTTCATTTATAATCTTTTCTGCTTCCAGGTGTTCGACCCACTCTCCTCCTGATAATCTTCTCCATGACTCTTGCACACAATCATGTCAGAGACACAGGTCTGTAGTTTAGTGCCTCGTTTCTGTTTACCTTTCTAAATATGGGGACAACATTAGCCTGTCTAGTTTTCCATTACTTAGGTAGTTGCCCAGTTTCAAGGGATTGTTGAAGATTTGTGGTTAGAGGCAACACAACAGCATCTCTGCTCTTCTCAAAGGACCCATGGGGTGATATGTTGCCGGACCCCAACGCCTTTGAGGTGTCAAGGTCACTTAAGAGCTTCTTCACCCCTCCCAGTTTTCGTATGTCATCCAACACTTGTTGGTATATTCCCTTTCTTGAAGTCCCTTCTTGCTGATCTTTCCCACAGCCTTCCGTCTCTACTGTAAAAACTTCCTTAAATCTCCTGTTCAGACCCCTCACATACCTCCTGATCATTCTCTTGAGTGAGTTCACCACCTTCTGCCTTAACTCTATCACACCTGGTCTTTTGACTGTTGTCTTCCTCCTGATGTGGCTATACAACATTTCGGGTCAGTCCTGATTGCCGCAATGCTATGTCATATTCATACAGTCCTGGCCTCCCACCGTTACTGAGCGTACACGTTCCTGCTCTGCGGACTGACTCCCTATTTTCGTGTGTTCTCTGCCTTCTTACTTTTTCTCATTCTCTATTGCACTTGTTTTTAAGGCCTCCTTACAGACGGTCGGGTAAACCAGGGGCTTGTTCTGGTCTTGTCTTCCCGTTGTTACTGTGTTGCCCTTGGGAATGAACCTTTCCACTGCCCTCCTTTGCTTATGTATGCTGACATAATCCATCATTTCATTACTGGCTTTCCTGCCATTCTCTGTGCCCACTGGACCTCCCCGCAGGAATTATCTTCAACCTATGAATTCCCCTCTTTTATATATAGTCAGGCTTTTCCCATTCTAACTCCTGTATATTCTCTCCACTTGCAGCTCAAACTAAGTATCAAAAAAGCACAGAACCACGTGGTCGCTAGGTCCTAGGGACTCTCATACATGATGTCCTCAATGACTGATGCTGCCCACCCAGGGGTGAACACAAGGTCCAATCTTGCGGTTACATCCTACCCCTCTCAACTCTGGTAGTGGTCCTAAACATGTTTGGTGCAATAGGTTTTCCAGCACCACGTCCATCATCCTGGCTCTCCATGTATTCTGGGACCCCTAAAGTCATGTGGCTCACAGGTTTCCCAGTCAATCTCCCTGTGGTTGAAATCCCCCATAACCACAACTTTGCTCTGCTGATGATCTCTTCTTGCCACCTCAGCAAGTATGTCCACCATTGCTCTGTTGCTCTCTTCAAATTCCTATCTTGGCCTACTGCCAGTTTGTGTGGATTATACACACTGCAATGACCACTTTGCTGTTCCCCAGTACTGAAGTGTACCTGCTATTGTAGTCTCTTTCTCCTGTCTCATCTATTCCTTCCATTTTCTCGAATTTTCTCCATCTTTTTTAACAGGCCAGAGCACCCCACCTCCCACCGCCCCTATCCTACCCCTCTATCTTTTCCTCAGATCTGGTATTCCTGGTGGGAAGATTTGCATCTGTTATGACTCCATGATGTTGTTTTCTGTAACTGCTATGATGTCCCTGGGGACTTACTCATTGAATCTTTCTGCCATTCCACCCCCCAAAAAATGTTAAACGTTATCCATCTTGCATTTGTGTACCAAACCTTCAACTTCTGTTCTAATACTGTACTGTGTGGCGGGGTGTGGAAACAGAGGGATCGTTGTGTTGAAGGAGTTGGTTGGAATGTTCATTTGCCTTGGGGGTGTCGAGGCTGGAGTCCTTCTGCAGGGTGTTTCTGTGGGGTGTCGCTTGTCACTCCCATTTGATCCTGGTTTTTCTGCTCTCCTTTTTTTCATTCCCTCCCATATCTCCTTTCGTTTTTGACTCTCTCTTTCCTTGTCCTTCCCCTTTCGTCCTGTGTTCTGCGTCGGTCGAGGTACACACTCCGGCACTCCTGCTTGCCTCCAGCAGCCGTGCTTTCTCGCTGCAGGATCATGGTTCGCGGGTTGATTCTGCCTTTGGAAAAGTTTTTTTTTTTTTGGTTTTTTTATGGGGTTTTTTTTTTTTTTTTTAACTTTGAGAGGCCGATTCCTTTTCGCTTTGTGAACCACCCAATTCCCGAAAATTTGCCACCTGGGTCATGTTCCCCTCTCGCCTATACCATCATAGGAAGTCTTCAATCCACTTTTTTCTCCTCCTCCTGCTTTCTTTCCATCACTTATTTCCCCTTTTAGCTTCGTCTAGCCGCATAGACAAACACGGATCTCTCCCTTATCCACCTCCCACTGTGACTCCCATTGCATCCTCTGAATGTGTCTTTAGGTTTCTTCCCGTGGAGTGTTCCTTTCCTTAGTCCTTCCCCTCGATATGGCCCTATGCTTCTTGGTTTATTCCTTCCTGCTCACCTGCTCCTGGCTGTGCTTGCTTGCGTGTGTGAGTGTGTGTGTGTGTGGTGTGTGTGTGTGTGTGTGTGTGTGTGTGTGTGTGATGTGTGTGTGTGTGTGTGTGCGAGTGTGTGTGTGTGTGTGTGTGTTGTGGTAGTGTTGGTGTGTTGTGTGTGTGGAGGTGGTATGGTGTGTGTGTGTGAGTGTGTGTGTGTGTGTGTGTAGTGTGTGTTGTATGTGTGTGTGTGTGTGTGTGTGTTATCACCCCTAGTTGTATCACCTAGTTGAGGGTTGCGGGGGGTCGAGTCCAAGCTCCTGGTCCCCGCCTCTTCACTGGACGCTAACTAGGTCACTCTCCCTGAACGCCTGAGCTTTATCGACCTCATTCATAAAGCTAAAGTAGGATCCGACTCCACTACATTGCTTCCCAAACTATTCCACTTCCTGACTAACCTGTGCTTGAAGAAATACTTCCTAACATCCCTTATGATTCAACTGGTGTCTCAACTTCCAACTGTGTCCCCATGGTTACTGTTCCTAGTCTCTGGTACATCCTGTTCTTTGTCCACCTTGTCAATTCCCTCAGTATTTTGAAGACGTTAATAATCATGTCCCCCCCCTTATCTCTCCTTGTCCCCAGTGTCGTCAGTGATTTCCCTTAACCTCGTCCTCATATTAATACCTCTTAGCTCTGGGACTATCTTGTTGAAACCTTTGCCCTTTCTCTAGATTCTTTACATGCTGGCTAGGTGTGGGTCCAAACTGTGCTCGCATACTTCCAATTGGGACCTAACGTACACGTTTGTACAGGTCCTGAACGATTCCTTATTAGATTCGGAATGCTGTTTCTGAGGTTTGCCACGCCCATACGCTGCGCAGTTATTTGATGGTATGTGTCACTTCAGGAGATGTGCCGTGAGTGTCGACTCACCCCAAGATCTTTTTCCTTGATGATTTTTGGAGTCCTCTGACCCCCTAGACGTACTCCATCTGCGGACTTCTGCCCTTCCCCAAGTCCTCAAGACTTTGCACTTGTGGTATGAACTCCAGAGCCATAATGCTGACCAGTTCGCATCTGTCCAGATCCTTTGTATTGCTAGCCTGGTCATCGATCGAATGAACTCTTCTCATCACTCACGCCATCTGCAAAACAGTGACAACCTCGGAGTTTATTCCTTCCGTCATGTCGTTGCACAAATACCATAAAACAGCACTGGTTCCTAGGACCTGACCCCTGTGGGACCCCGCTGTCACAGGTGCCCACGCTGACAATCCTCGCCTCGTAACCATTACACTTCTAGCTGTCTTCCTGACAAGTAATTCCCCTGATCTCATAGCAGTGCCTTACCTGTTATCCTTCTTGTCCTCCAGTTTTGCACTAATCTCTTGTGTGGTTACTGTGTCAAACGCCTCTTAGCAGTCCAAGAAAAATGCAATCCAACCCCACCCCGTCTCTCTTGTGCTTACTCTGCTGTCACCATGTCATAGAACACCAGTAGGTTTGTGACACAGGATTTTCCCGTCTCTGAAACCATGTTGTCTGCTCTTGATGAGATCCATTCCTTTCTAGATGTTCCACCATTCTTCTCCTGACAATCTTTTCCATGATTTTGCATGCTATACATGTCAGTGACACTGGTCTGTAGTTTAGTGCTTAAATGTCTGTCTCCTTTTTAAAGACTGGTACCACATTTGCTGTCTTCTATGCCTCAGGCAATCTCCCTGTTTCGATAGATGTATTGAATATTGTTGTTAGGGGTACAAATAGCACCTCTGCTCCCTCTCTCAGGACCCATGGAGAGATGTTATCTGGCCCCATTGCCTTTGAGGTATCTAGCTCACTCAGAAGCCTCTTCACTTCTTCCTCAGTTGTGTGTACTGTGTCCAGCACATGGTGGTGTACCCCACCTCTCTCCGTCTTTCTGGAGCCCCTTCTGTCTCCTCTGTGAACACATCTTTGAATCTCTTGTTGATTCCTCACATACTTCACTGTCATTTCTTGTTTGTCTCTCCTCCTTCCTTCCTTAGCCTGATTACCTGGTCCTTGACGGTTGTTTTCTTCCTGATGTGGCTGTATAACAGCTTCGGGTCAGATTTGGCTTTTGCTGCTATGTCGTGTGTGTGTGTGTGTGTGTGTGTGTGTGTGTGAGTGTGTGTGTGTGTGTGTAGTGTGTGTGGTGTGGTGTGTGTTCGTTTGGTGTTTGAGGGATTGTTTTTGAGCGATTTTTTATGGTAGTGTGGGCTGGAGTGTGTTTGTCTTAGTGTGTTGTGTGTGGTTGTATGTGGTGTTGTGAGGAGATATGTGGTACATTTTGGTGTGTGTGTGTGTACTCACCTAGCTGAGTTGCAGGGGTCGATTCCAAGCTCCTGCCCAGCCTCTTCCCACTGGTCGCTACTAGGTCACTCTCCCTGAACCATGAGCTTTATCGTACCTCTGATTAAAGCTATGTATGGATCCTGCCTCCACTACATCGCTTCCCAAACTATTCCACTTCCTGACTGTGTGGAGTGTGTGTGTGTGGTGTGTGTGTGTAGTGTGTGTGTGTGTAGTGTGTGTAATGTTAGTTGTGATGGTTTGTGGTGTGTGTCGCTTGGCTCTTAATATTAAGAGAATGCCATGTAAGTTGTGGAAGTGTAGTGATGGTATGGTTTTGTGTGTGTTAAAGGGTGTGTGATCCATAGTGTCGAATCTTTTGTGCTGTTTCATGGTGTTGTTTCTCTATGTCTCTACCTCTAGTACATGCACACACCCACACGACAAAGGAGTAAACTTGCTATTTTTAACTTAAACAGCAATGCTTTTTTCCCGAATAAGGCAAAGCGAAAATTGTGTCCCGTAGCTCGATCGCTAGCGCACTATCCACACTGAGGTCTGGAGTCGAGTCCCGGGTAGCGGCGGGTATAACATTAGGTCTGTGATTTCCATAAAAACACCTCTATCTATGTTTCACCCATCATATAAAATGGTAATGGTGTTAGTCGAATGTGTGGGTCGCATCCTGGGTGTCACTGCTGTCAGCTATGTATTATACATTATACATGTAGATATGAAGATATTATTCTTATTATTATTATTATTATCACTTTTATCATTTTCATTATTTTATTTTTATCTAAAGATAGGAAGCTCTGTCCTCTTGGTTGCTTGAAGAGCCTTGACAGCAGCCTCAGTGCACCACATGGATGTCTTTAAGAGACAATACTCCTCGGTGGATATGTTCAGCCACAGAAAACATCATTTTAGTTTCTCTCTGCTGCTGCCTTAATGCAACAATCAAGAGCAAGCAACTCCCTGAACTCCAACTGGAATAATTGCTTGCAGCGGCCCCGCACACACAGCTCGACTCTTTTCAAGCAAAGTTCGTCGGCCCCTGTTGTATTGCTAATGATTTTCCCTTACTAACACATGTTTTGTCGGCAAAAATATGTGGGACAATCAAGCCCTTTGGTGGATCCAATATGCTCTGTGTTAATTCACTTGTTTTAAAACGTGTTGACAGCAGAATCAACATTCCAGCTTCGGTTCATCTGGAAATTCATATGAAGACTATTCGTTACGTGTTGATCAAAGAATACTCATGTTGCGTCTTAATTAAATTTCAGTACCAAATGTTTTGTAACTTAGTTAGGGATCCTGACTTTATAAAGAGAAAAGTCAAGAAAATTCAGGTCAGAGATGTCAATGAGACTGGTTCCAGTAAGCATGGTCTGAGTGGCCAATGATTTGAGTGGCCAGTGCTCTGGCAGGCCAATAGTCGGAATGTCCAGTATCTGGCCTGGGTGACCAGGGGTCTAGCATGCCAGTAGTCTGGGAGGCAAGTGGCCTGGGAGACCGGTAGTCTTCATGACCAGTGGCCTGGGAGGCAAGTAGTCTGCAAGGCAAATATTCTGAATGGCCAGAGATCTAGAAGGATTGCGATCTAACTTAAACTAGCGTAATTCTTTTAGCTAAGCTCTTCTATGCAAATCATAGGTCAGTTTAACTTCCTGTAAAATCGCTTTAAATCACTGATACATTTTATCGTTATGTTCAGATTGATTTTCGCTGATTTATTAAAATATCAAAAACAAATTTTTATTCTGCTAATTCGCAGAACACTCTTGTCGAATAGACCAAACTCGGGGACTTGGCACGACATGCACACCGCACACACACACACACACAACACACACCACACACATACAAACACACACACACACACACACACACACACACGCACACACACACACACACACACACACACACACACACACACACACACACACACACAACACATACACACACACAAACACACATACACACACACACAAACACAACAAACAACACGCCACAACACACACACCACAAACATACACAATAACACACACACACACCACAACGCATACACCATGCACAAACCAATACACACACAATACACACATACACACACACACACACACCCACACACACACACGCGCGCGCACACACACACACCACACCCCACACATAAACACATACCACACACACACACCACACACGCATACAAAATCCCACACAACACATACACACAACATCACACAACACACACACAACACACACACACACCAACACACATGCACACACACATACCACATACACACACACCATACACACACACACACACACACACACATACAAAATACACACCCCACAACAAAACAAGCATACACCACATGCACACACACATAACACATCACACACACACAACACACACACACACCCCACACACACATACACACACACAGACCCAGGAAAACAAGGAGATTAGTAGAAGAGCCAGAAACGAGTATGCACAGATAAGGAGGGAGGCCCCAGCGACAGTATGAAACGACATAGCATCGAAAGTCAAATCTGACCCGAAACTGCTGTATAGCCACATTAGGGAGGAAGACAACAGTAAAAGGACCAGGTGATAAGGCTGAGGAAAGAAGGTGGAGAACTCAAAAGGGAAACGATCAAGAGGTATGTGAGGAGCTCAACACAAGATTTAAGGAAGTATTTACAGTAGAGACAGGAAGGACTCTGGGGGGACAGACCAGATGGGGACACCAGAAAGGAATTCACCAACAAGTGTTGGACACATACATACAGATGAGGAGGAGGTGAAGAAACTGCTAAGGGACATCGATACCTCAAAGGCAATGGGACCGGCCCAAACATCTCCCCGTGGGTCCTTAGAGAGGGAGCAGATTGTTGTGCGTGCCACTTACCACAATCTTCAACACGTCCCTGGAAACTGGGCAACTACCCGAGGGATGGAAGACGGCAATGTTTGTTCCCATTTTTAAAAAAGGAGACAGAAAAGAGGCACTAAACTTAGACCTGTGTCAAATTTACGTGTTAAATATGCAAAATTATGGAGAAGATTATCAGGAGGAGGTGGTGGAGCACCTGGAATGGAACAAGAGTATAAATGCCAACCAGCACGGATTCACGGGAAAGGGAAATCTTGTGTCACAAACCTTCTGGAGTTTTATGATAAAATAACAGAAGTAAGACACGAGAGAGAGGGTGGGTTGATTGCATCTTCTTGGACTGCAAGAAGGCCTTTGACACAGTTCCTCACAAGAGATTATTTCAGAAGCTAGAGCATCAGGCGCATATAAAAAGGAAGGGCACTGCAATGGATCAGAGAATACCTGACAGGGAGGCAACAACGAGTCATGGTACGTAATGATGTATCACAGTGGGCACCTGTGACGAAACGGGGGTCCCACAGGGGTCGGTCCTAGGACCAGTGCTATTTTGGTATATGTGAACGGACATGATGGAAGGGTTAGACTCAGAAGTGTCCCTGTTTGCAGATGATTTTGAAGTTAAAGGAGAATTAAATCTGATGAGGACCAGGGAGGGCTTCAAAGAGACCGGGACAGACTGGACACCGGGTCCAGCAAATGGTTTCTCGAATTTAATCCTGCCAAATGCAAAGTCTTGAAGATAGGGGTGGGGGCACAGATACCAAGGCAGAGTATAGGCTAGGTCAAAGCGCAAACCTCACTAAAGGAGAAAGATCCGGGGGTGAGTAAACACCGAGCTGTCTCCGAAGCACACATCGATCAATAACGCCAGCATTGGGGCCGGGCAAACCTGAAACAGCATTCCGATCCTTGTAAAAATCTTTTCAAGACACTGTAAAACCTTTGTATGTCGGGCCCCATAGGAGTATGCAGCACCTTTTTGGCCCCGATTTGATAAAGCACGTCAAGAAACTAGAGAAAGTACCAAAGGTTTGCGAAAAGGTTTGTTCAGATAAGGGGAATGCCCTATAAGAAGTTTAAGGGAAAAGGGCCCTGACGACATGGGGACAGGAGGGTCAGGGGAGACATGTAACGACATAAAAAAATAGCGGGGGGAAATAACAAGGGGACAAAGACAGGATGTTCAGGGGGGGGCCCACAAAAACAAAGGCCACAATTGGAAGTTGAAGACACAAAAGACAGAGAGATAGTGGAATTTTTTTCAGTCATAGAGTTGTAAGGCTGGGGAAAAGCCCAGAAAAAGACGTAGTGGAGGCAAAAACCAACACATTTTAAGACAGGTTTGATAAAGCTCATGGAGCGGGAGAGGAGGGCCCCCGTAGCAACCGGTTTAAGGCGGGGCCAGGAGCTAAGACCGACCCCCCGCAACCCCAAATAGGTGAGTACAACTAGGTGAGTACCACAACATACACACAACACACACACACACATACCACACACACACACAAAACACACACACATACACAAACCCCACACACACACACCACCACAACACACACCACAAACACACACACACACACACATACCACACACACACACACACACATACACCACACAACCACACACACACACATACACACACACACATACACCACCCCCCACACACACCACACACAGCAGCTGAGGGGGCTCGACCCCCCCCCCTCAACTAGGTGAGTACACATACACACACCACATACACAACACACATTTCACACAACACAACACACACACACACACACACCACACACAACACAACTACAACACAACACACACCAAAACCCCACAACACACACAACACAACACACACACACACACACACACATAACAATACATCCCCTTTTTAAAAAAAGGAACAGAAAAGAGGGACTAAACTATAGAGCTGTGTCTTGACGTGTATAGTAGCAAAAAATTATGGAGAAGATTATCAGGAGGAGAGTGGGGGAGCACCCGGGGAAAGGAACAGGAGTATAAAAGCCCAAACCCGCACGGATTCACGGGGGGCAAATCCTGTGTCACAAAACCCTTCTGGGGGGTTTTATGAAAAATAACAGAATAAGACAAGAGAGAGAGGGGTGGGTGATTGATTTTTGGACTGCAAGAAGGCCCTTTTACAAGTTCCCCACAAGAATTAGTGCAGAAGCTAGAGCATCAGGCGCATTAACAGGAAGGGCACTGCAATGGATCAGAGAAACCTGACAGGGGGGAACAACGATTTAGGTACAATGATGTATCACAGTGGGCACTGTGACGAGGGGGTCCCCAGGGGTCGGTCCTAGGACCGTCTATTTTTTGGGATATGTTAAAGACATGACGGAAAGGGTTAGACTCAGAAGTGTCCCTGTTTTTCAGTGATGTAAATTTATGAGGAGAATTAAAAAGATGAGGACCCGGAGGACTTCAAAGAGACCCGGACAGATGGACACCTGGTCCAGCAAAAGGTTCTCGAAATTTAAACCTGCCCAAAAGCAAAGTCATGAGATGGGGAAGGGCACAGAAAGACCACAGACAGAGTATGGCTAGGGGGCCAAAGACTGCAAACCCACTCAAGGAGAAAGATCTTTGGGGTGAGTAAACACCGAGCATGTCTCCGGAAGCACACACAAACAGATAACTGCTGCAGCATATGGACGCCTGGCAAACCTGAGAACAGCATTCGAAACCTTATAAGGGGAAACATTCAAGGGGGCTGTACACCGTGTTGTCGGCCCTACTGGAGTATCAGCACCGTTTGGAACCCGCATTTGAAAAAGCACGCAAGAAACTAAGGAAAAGTACAAAGGTTTGCTACAAGGTTAGTTCCTGAGCTAAGGGGAATGTCCTATGAAGAAAGATTAAGGGAAATCGGCCTGACCACACTGGAGGACAGGAGGGTCAGGGGAGACATGATAACGACATATAAAATACTGCGTGGAATAGACAAGGTGGACAAAGACAGGATGTTCCAGGAAGGGACACAGAAACAAGAGGCCACAATGGAAGTTGAAGACACAAATGAGTCAGAGAGACAGTAGGAAGTATTTCTTAAGTCATAGAGTTGTAAGGCAGTTGAATAGCCTAGAAAATGACGTAGTGGAGGCAGGAAACATACACAGTTTTAAGACGAGGTTTGATAAAGCTCATGGAGCGGGGAGAGAGAGGGCCTAGTAGCAACCGGTGAAGAGGCGGGGCCAGGAGCTAGGACTCGACCCCTGCAACCACAAATAGTGAGTACAAATAGGTGAGTACACACACACACACACACACACACACACACACACACACACACACACACACACACACACACACACACACACAGCAGCTGAGGGAGAGGACAAAAAAGCGAAAGGAGCTAGGAAAAGAGACAAGGATTGAACCAGCAGAGGTCAGTCAGAGCAGAACAGAACAGCAAGGGCAAGCACACACACAACTATTCTCAGAACCATCCCAACACACACTACAATCCATACCCACAGCCTCCACCCAACACCGAGCTATAGAATCCCACAGTATGCCACCAGGTCTCCCACCCTCACAGGCCCCCCAAACCACAGTGTTGGAAAGGAAACTGAAGTTATGGTACACAAACGCTGATGGAATAACAAATAAGTGGGAGGAGTGGCATGAAAGAGTCAAAGAAGCATCACCGGACATCATAGCTCTCACAGAAACCAAGCATACAGGTATGATAACAGAGGCCATCTTTCCAACGGGATACCAAATCCTGAGGAAAGACAGAGGGAACAGGGGGGGTGGAGGAGTGGCATTGCTGATCAAAAATCGCTTGAATTTTGATGAGCTAGAGAGAGGAGACAGCGGAGAAGAAAGTGATTACATAGCGGGAACGTTTCACTCTGGAGGTCCCAAGGTGGTAATAGCAGTGATTTATAACCCACCACAGAACAGCAGGAGGCCAAGGCAAGAGTACGACGAGAGCAATAGAGCGATGGTTGACACACTGGCTAGAGTGGCCAGAAGAGCTCATGCATGCAGGGCAAAGCTCCTGATCATGGGTGACTTTAACCGCAAAGAGATCGATTGTGAGAACTTGGACCCACATGGGGGCCAAGATACATGGAGGGCTAAGATGATGGAGGTGGTACTGGAAAACTTCATGTGCCAACACGTAAGGGACACTACAAGAGAGAGAGGAGAGGATGAACCAGCAAGGCTGGACTTAGTATTCACCTTGAGTAGTGCAGATATCGAGGACATCACATATGAAAGACCCCTTGGGGCCAGTGACCATGTGGTTTTAAGCTTCGAATACACAGTAGAGTTACAAGTGGAGGAAGAAGCAGGAAGGCCAGGACGAATGAAGCCAAACTACAAGAAAGGGAACTACACAGGAATGAGGAACTTCCTGAACGGGGTTCAGGGCAGGGAAGCCAGTTAATGAGATGATGGAATATGTAGCAACAAAATGCAAGGAGGCTGAGGAGAGGTTTGTACCCAAGGGTAACAGGAATAATGAAAAAGCCAGGATGAGCCCATGGTTTACCCAAAGGTGGCAGGGAGGCAAAAACCAAGTGTGCTAGGGAATGGAAGAAATATAGAAGGCAAAGGACCCAGGAGAATAAGGAGAGCAGTCGTAGAGCCAGAAACGAATATGCACAGATAAGAAGGGAGGCCCAAAGACAATATGAAAACGACATAGCAGCGAAAGCCAAATCTGACCCGAAACTGTTGTACAGCCACATCAGGAGGAAAACAACAGTCAAGGACCAGGTAATCAGGCTAAGGAAGGAAGGAGGAGAGACAACAAGAAATGACCGTGAAGTATGTGAGGAACTCAACAAGATATTCAAAGAAGTGTTCACAGAGGAGACAGAAGGAGCTCCAGAAAGACGGAGAGGTGGGGCACACCACCATGTGCTGGACACAGTGCACACAACCGAGGAAGAAGTGAAGAGGCTTCTGAGTGAGCTAGATACCTCAAAGGCAATGGGGCCAGATAACATCTCCCCATGGTATTGAGAGAGGGAGCAGAGGCGCTATGTGTACCCCTAACAACAATATTCAATACATCTATCGAAACAGGGAGATTGCCTGAGGCATGGAAGACAGCAAATGTAGTCCCAGTCTTTAAAAAAGGAGACAGACATGAAGCATTAAACTACAGACCAGTGTCACTGACATGTATAGTATGCAAAATCATGGAGAAGATTATCAGGAGAAGAGTGGTGGAACACCTAGAAAGGAACGATTCTCAATCAAAAGCAGCCAACATGGTTTCAGGGACGGGAAAATCCTGTGTCACAAACCTACTGGAGTTCTATGACATGGTGACAGCAGTAAGACAAGAGACAGAGGGGTGGGTGGATTGCATTTTCTTGGACTGCAAGAAGGCGTTTGACACAGTTCCACACAAGAGATTGGTGCAAAAACTGGAGGACCAAGCAGGGATAACAGGGAAGGCACTACAATGGATCAGGGAATACTTGTCAGGAAGACAGCAGCGAGTCATGGTACGTGGCGAGGTGTCAGAGTGGGCACCTGTGACCAGCGGGGTCCCACAGGGGTCAGTCCTAGGACCAGTGCTGTTTCTGGTATTTGTGAACGACATGACGGAAGGAATAGACTCTGAGGTGTCCCTGTTTGCAGATGACGTGAAGTTGATGAGAAGAATTCACTCGATCGAAGATCAGGCAGAACTACAAAGGGATCTGGACAGGCTGCAGACCTGGTCCAGCAACTGGCTCCTGGAGTTCAATCCCACCAAGTGCAAAGTCATGAAGATTGGGGAAGGGCAAAGAAGACCGCAGACGAGTACAGTCTAGGGGCCAGAGACTACAAACCTCACTCAAGGAAAAAGATCTTGGGGTGAGTATAACACCAGGCACATCTCCTGAAGCGCAAATCAACCAAATAACTGCTGCAGCATATGGGCGCCTGGCAAACCTCAGAACAGCATTCCGACATCTTAATAAGGAATCATTCAGGACCCTGTACACCGTGTACGTTAGGCCCATATTGGAGTATGCGGCACCAGTTTGGAACCCACACCTAGCCAAGCACGTAAAGAAACTAGAGAAAGTGCAAAGGTTTGCAACAAGACTAGTCCCAGAGCTAAGAGTTATGTCCTACGAGGAGAGGTTAAGGGAAATCAACCTGACGACACTGGAGGACAGGAGAGATAGGGGGGACATGATAACGACATACAAAATACTGAGAGGAATTGACAAGGTGGCCAAAGACAGGATGTTCCAGAGATTGGACACAGTAACAAGGGGACACAGTTGGAAGCTGAAGACACAGATGAATCACAGGGATGTTAGGAAGTATTTATTCAGCCACAGAGTAGTCAGTAAGTGGAATAGTTTGGGAAGCGATGTAGTGGAGGCAGGATCCATACATAGCTTTAAGCAGAGGTACGATAAAGCTCATGGTTCAGGGAGAGTGACCTAGTAGCGACCAGTGAAGAGGCGGGGCCAGGAGCTGGGACTCGACCCCTGCAACCTCAACTAGGTGAGTACACACACACTTGTTTTAAAATCCACTAAAATAGTTACGCCACTTACCTTCATTACCAGACCTCCCCTACCCTCACAGACTCTTTTCCCATATTTCTATCCTTATCCATCCTCCCTTCCCCATCTTACCAGTAAGTAAGTTTATTCAGGTATACACAAATACAATTACATAGAATTATCATACATAGCAGCATATGTGTAGAGAACCTTGGATAACCTGGGATAACCTGGGATAACCCAAAAAAGTCAGAGTGACTTATTTCCATTGGGGTCCTTTTACCTTATTATTATAATATAAAGGTTATAATATTTTCTTATTATTCTACAATAAAGATAACATCTTATTATCATACTAAAAAGACTACTACACGAGGGTCATTAAGACTATCTACTACACGAGGGTCATTACTAGGAATAAGGTAAAATTTACACGTATGTTAGCTAAAAAATAGAAAATCATTCCCCTCCCTTTCTGTAGCTACATTCATCAGACACCTTTTGGCACTCTTCTTGAACTGGTTCATGCTATGACTGGCTTTGACATGTGCGGGCAGTCTGTTCCATTCATTTATTGCTGTACAATAAAAGGTGTTTGAAGCTCTGGTCATTATTTAACTCCGAATACTTGCAGGTATAAGTCTTTCCCTGAACGTATTGTCTTGAAGACAGAGTATGGAGGGAATCTAGATTGCTTGGTAAAGTATCAGGGAATTTCTAGGCAGCTAGAATGCTTGTTTGTGCAAGCAGAGAGGAATTTCCTGCAAGGCCAGTTTACACATAGAAATGTTCCCTGTAAACTACTTGTGAGACTGGTATGGTGGGAGTCTTGGGGTATCTGTGTCGACAGTGCTAACCAGACTGTTTCTCACAAAGGGCTAGATAACACATTTTTAATGTGTGTGTGTGTGTGTGTGTGTGTGTGTGTGTGTGTGTGTGTGTGTGTGTGTGTTAACCTAGTTGTGGTTACAGGGGTCGAGTCACAGCTCCTAGTCCCCGCCTCTTTACTGATCGCTACTAAGTTACTTTTCCAGCTCCGTGAACTTTATCATACCTCTTCTTAAAGCTATGTATGGATCCTGTCTCCACTACACCACTTTCCAGACTATTCTACTTCCTGACATCTCCATGACTGAAGAACTTCCCAACATCCCTGTGACTCATCTGAGTCTTCAACTTTCAACTGTGGCCCCATTTTGCTGTGTCCCATCTCTAGAACATTCTGTCTCTGTCCACCTTGTCGATTCTCTCAGTATTTTATATGTCGTTATCTTATCCTCCCTATCTCTTCTGTCCTCCAGTGTCATCGGGTCGATATCTCTTAACTTCTCCTCGAAGGACTAGTCTTGTTGCAAACCTTTGCACGTTCTCTACTTTCCTGACGTGCTTGGCCAGATGTGGGTTCCAAACTGATGCTGCATACTCCAATATGAGCCTGATGATTACGGTGTACAGGGTCCTGAACGATTCCTTATTAAGATGTCGGAATGTTATTCTTAGGCTTGCTAGGCGACCATGTGCTACAACAGGTATTTGTTTGATGTGTGCCTCATGAGATGTGTTTGGTATTATACTCATCCCAAGATCTTTTTCCTTGAGTAATGATTGCAGTTTTTGGCCGCCTAGACTGAACGTTGTCTGAGGTCTTCTTTGTCTTTCACCACTCTTCATGTTTTTGAAGTTGATGGGGTTGAACTCCACGACCCAGTTGCTGAACCAGGCCCGCAGCCTTTCCAGATCCCATTGTAGCCCTGCCAGTTCCTCCTCCGATTGAATTCTCCTCATAAACTTCACATAGTCTGCAAACAGGAACACTTCTGATTCTACTCCTTCCGTCATGTCATTCACATATACCAGAAACAGCACTGGCCCTAGGACTGACCCCTGTGGAACCCCACTCCTTACAGGTGCCCACTCTGACACTTCGTCACGTTAAATGACTTGCTGATATCTTCCCATCAGTTATTGTCTGAGCCACTGCAATGCATTCCCTGTTATACCTGCCATATCCTCCAGGTTTTGCACTAGTTTATTGTGGAACTGTGTCAAACGCCTTCTTACAGTTTTACGAGGAGGCGAAAGCTGTCATCTCCTCGTAAAACTCCAGTACATTAGTGACAAAGGATTCCCCTTCCCTGAAACTGTGCTACTGATCGTATATATGTTCTAGGTGCTCCACCACTCTTCTCCTGGTAATCATCTCCATGAGTTTGCGTACTCTACATGTCAGTGACACTAGTCTGTTGTTTAATGCTACCTGCTGTCCCATTTCTTAAAAACTCGACTACATTTGTTGTTGTGTGTATGTGTGTGTGTGTGTGTGTGTGTGTGTGTGTGTGTGTGTGTGTGTGTGTGTGTGTGTGTGTGTGTGTGTGTGTGTGTGTGTGTGTGTGTGTGTGTGTGTATGTGTGTGTGTGTGTATGTTTGTGTGTGTACATGTACTGACCTATATATGTGTATATGGTTCGAGTCGTAGCTCCTGGCCCCACTTCTCACTTTGTTGCTTGTCAGTTGCACTGCCTCTATAGCACTGCTCTAAAATTATGTAAAGAGCCTTCCAACACCATGTCTTCAATCCCACGCTACATCCTGACCACCCTGAGACTGAAGAAATACTTCCTAACTTGTTCGTTACTCGTTTGGGTCTTTAAACTCCAACTGTGTCCCAGTAGACCTGTTTCCTGCTTTTACCGTCCAGTATTTTATATTTTATTAACATGTCTCCCGTCGTTCTTCTTCCTATCAATGTCTTTAAGTTCTGTTAACTTTTCGTAGATTAACCCTTATCTCTTGAAGTAGAGTCGTTGCATGTTTATTCATGTTTATTCATGTTTATTCAGTTTCTACAGTGTTTCCTATATATTATTTCATTTGTGGGTATGCTGGTCCTGTCTGCTTCTTATGGGCAATAATAAGGTTTACCAGACAAACATTTGATACACTAATAGTTTGGCTGTTATGAAACTCTGGTTACATGCCAGGCACTATTCTCATCCCACGCTGCTTCACTTAAAGTTAGGTCTACAACCTCTGTTTCTTGAGTCTATACACCGTGTTCGGCTTTCTTGCCCCTTCCTCAGTCTTCATAATCTTCTATTCCTGAGGCTAAATTCAGGTAACCAGTTTTCTCACTATTCTTGCAGTTAATTCAGATCCATTTGTAAGTATGCGAAGTCTTCACCTGGTTTTATTCTCCCTTTGTTTATATCATCTTCAATCAGAGTTACATTTGTCTGAATCCATCTGGATCTTCGGTCATATAAACCAAAACATTACCAGTCCTCATTTCGACCACCCAAAAATTACACTAGTTACACTTTTCCATTCTAACACCTCTTTCTGGACAATCATTTCTCATTTCCTTTCCTTTAAATAATTTTTGTTATTACTACTAGTACGACCAAAGTCTCGTAAGTATAATAAATGCTTTGTTGTAGTCTAAGAAATTACAATCAACCAATCCCTCCCAGTCACTTGTTCTGCTTTATAAAATGCTTACAGGTTGATAAGGTATGTTTTATCATCTCTCAACAGTGTTCATTAATACTTATGAAACCACTTCTCTCCAAGTGCACTTCACTATCATAATTATCTACGTCAATACCTTGCACTGTGTACGTGTCATTGGTACCGGCGTATGGCTCACTGCTTCCCTTGTCTCGTTTCTTAAATATTGGGACTGTATTCACTATCATCCAGATTTCTGGTAACTGACCAATATCCATTAACATGGATCAGTTACCAGAAACCTTTAGACTATCTACCTCAGTCAAGAGTAAGTAAATCCTCGTTAGCACTTTAAATGTTTAAACTCACCAACATTTGCATCAATGACCTTCTACAGGCCAAGTAACACTATTGTGTTATCTTTTGGATGCTTCTGAGGGCTCGTGAACGTTTTGACAAAGCCTCTATATAATAATGGATCTCCTCGTCTACCAGAAGTAACAATCAGATACTATGAAAATAAATGGTATAAAATACCGACACAATGGAAACATAAACACATATGCAGTTTAATGTGATCCTTTATTGACAACGTTTCGCCCACACAGTGGGCTTTTTCAAGTCACAAACAGATCTACCTGGGGTGGAAGGTACGGGAGTATTTATAGTCAGGTTTAGAATGTTGAGGTCAGGTGGAGAATGCTGCATCTGGTGATCTACCGGGTGGGGTTATAGAGTCTTGGGTAGCTTGGCAGGGTTATTGAACAAGTTGTGAGTAGACCTTCTGCAGTGTTCTATGTTCTTATGTGGGATAGCGATGAAGAAGTTTCTTGGCAAGTGGTTCAGCTATGTTATAGAAGCCGTTGTTCTGGTTGAAATTGTTGGTTATAGAGATAAGCGATGAGTCCAGGATTCTTCGGTATTGAGTGTTGTCTTCTGTGGCGATAAGTCTTGAGTTTCTGTAGTTAATTAAATGGTTGTGTGAATTGCGATGTTGTACACAGGCATTTCTTGTATCGTCAGACCTGCTTTCGTATTGGTATTCTGAAATACGTGTTTGGAGGGCTCTTGATGTTTCGCCCACGTATAATTTGTTGCAGTCATTACAAAGGATTATGTATACCCCTGTAGAGGGTGGAAGCTTGTCCTGTCTACTACTGGTGATGTCCTTGATGGTCGTGGTTGTGGAGGTAGATACCTGGAATGATGTATTGGAAAGTATGTTGGAAACATGTTTGGCAATGGAGTTGGAGGGGAGGACTATGTATCTCTTCTCGGCAGTGTCTTCTCTGGTGTGTCACTTCATCAGAGACTGCAGACGGCGGGCATTAAACATCTTCAACACACCCAGAGAAGACACTGCCGAGAAAAGATACATAGTCCTCCCCACCAACTCCATTGCCAAACATGTTTCCAACATCTTTTCCAATACATCATTCCAAGTATCTACCTCCACAACCACGACCATCAAGGACATCACCAGTAGTAGACAGGACAAGTTTCCATCCTCTGCAGGGGCATACATAATCAATAAATAACAAAAAGGCACAATACCGTGACTGGAACGATACACAAATAACCCGCACATAAAAGAGAGCTTACGACGACGTTTCGGTCAGACTTGGACCATGTAGAAAGTCCAAGTCGGACCGAAACGTCGTCGTAAGCTTCTCTCTTTTATGTGCAGGTTATTTGTGCCTGTCTGGTCAACCAGGCTGTTGCTCCTGGAGGCCCACTACCCCAAATACCTGGAGAGTTTACCTGGAGAGAGTTCCGGGGGTCAACGCCCCCGCGGCCCGGTCTCTGACCAGGCCTCATGGTGGATCAGGGCCTGATCAACCAGGCTATTACTGCTAGCTGCACGCAATCCAACGTACCAACTTTAGGTGCTTGTCCAGTGCCTGCTTGAAGACAGCCAAGGATCTATTGGTAATCCCCCTTATGTATGCTGGGAGGCAGTTGAACAGTCTTCGGCCCCTGACACTTATTGTGTTGTCTCTTAACGTGCTAGTGACACCTCTGCTTTTCATTGGGGGGATGTTGCATCGTCTGCCGAGTCTTTTGCTTTCGTACTAATCCCTCTAGGATTTTCCAGGTGTATATAATCATGTATCTCTCCCGCCTATGTTCCAGGGAGTACAGGTTCAGGAACTTCAAGCGCTCCCAGTAATTGAGGTGTTTTATCTCCGTTATGCACGCCGTGAAAGTTCTCTGTACATTTTCTAGGTCAACAATTTCACCTGCAATTTCACCAGCCTGGTTCATCTGGCACCTGGTGAACATACGTGTCCAGTTTCCTCTTGAAGGTTTCTACACTTGTTCCAGCCGTGTTTCTGATATCTTCCGGTAAGATGTTGAATAGTCTGGGACCCTGGATATTGATACAGTGTTCCCTTATTGTCCCCACCGCACCCCTGCTCCTCACTGGGTTTATTTTACACTTCCTCCCATATCTCTCACTCCAACATGTTGTTATCGCGGTGTGCAAATTTGGGACCAGGCTCTAGAGTACTTTCCAGGTATATATTATCATGTATCTCTCTCTCCTCCGCTTCATTGAGTACATGTTCAGGACTTGAAGACGTTCCCAGTAATTTAGATGCTTTACTGGCTCAATGTGAGCCGTAAACGATCTTTGCATTTGTTCCAGCTCTGATATTTCTCCTGTTTTGAACGGGGCCGTCAGCACTAACCAATATTTTAAGTGAGGAGCACTAGTGATTTGAAGAGTGCCACCATTAATATTATTTACCTTATTTTGACAGTTCACAATACCCTCCCCGTCATCTTCCTGATTGTTTTATGATCTTTAAAAGAAAGGTCAGATGACATAATTATTCCCAGGCCTTTCACATGTTCCTTTCGCTCTATTTGGTGACCCTCTTGAGTTTTGCATATAGTGTTCCTGGAACTTATCACCATTGAACCTCATATTGTTCTCCACTGGCCACTGAAAAGCCCTGCTTATATCTTCCTGTAATTTTTAAGTGTCCTCTACCGTAGTGACTTTCATGCTTATTTTAGTGTCAACTGCAAATGATGATACAAAAGTGTGCCGGGTGTTTTTATCTATGCTATGAGGATGAAAAGCAGCAGAGGTGCCAGAACAGTGCCTTGGGGCACTGAGCTTTTGACCTCGCTCTGTTTTCTACTACTTTTTGTGTTCTGTGTGTTAGGAACCCGATAATCGATCTGCCTACCTTCCCCTAAACGCCTATGGCCCTCATTTTGTGCGCTGTCACTTCATAATCGCATTTGTCAAACGCCTTTGCAAAATCTGTGTAAATCACATCTGCGTTTTGATCGTCTTTCAACGCCTCCGTAATTCTGTCATAATGGTTCAGCAACTGTGACAGACATGATCGTCCTGCTCTAAAACTATTGCTGGTTCGGGTTATGTTGGTTGTGCTGGTCTAAGAAATTTACAATCTGCCGTCTCATCACTCCTTCGAATATTTTTATGGAGTGAGAGGTTAGGGCTACTTGTCTGTAATTTTTAGCTAGTGCTCTTCTACCTCTCTTATACAAAGGAGCTATGTCTACACTCTTTAAGGTCTCCGGTATTTCACTTAGATCTAAGCTCTCTCTCCAAAGTATTACTTAGGGCTCGTGCTAGTGGTACTTTACACTTCTTTATAAACAGAGATTTCCATGAATCTGGTCCAGGTGCTGAGTGAGTGGGCATGTTGTCCATTTCTTTTTCGAAATCTATGGGAACTATACTAATATCAGTTACTTGGTCTGTGCGGCCTTCTTCTGGAGAGAAAAATATTTCTGCATTTTCTACCTTGCTACCGTTTAGTGGGTTGCTGAATACTGACTTATACTGTTCTTTTAGGATTTCACTCATCTCCTGTTCATCGTCAGTACACGAGTCTCCTCTCAGAAGTGGTCAAATTCTACGGTTAGTTCTTAGCTTGGATTTTGCGTAGGAATAGAAATATTTTGGGTTTCTTGCAATATCCTGTAAGGCCCTTTGTTCCCTTTGTACTTCTTCTGTGAGGTATGACATTCTAAGTTTTTGCTCTAATTCAGTGATCTCTCGTCTAAGTCTATCTTTCCTCTGTTGCAGCATATTTGTGTTTCTAAGCACTTCAGTAACCCGTTTTCTTCATCTTCATCTCCTACGCTCTCTCTCTTATCTGATCTTCTGGGTTTCCTCAATGGTACGTGCTTCATACCTTGTATGCTTCAGTATTCAGCTTCTCTAGGCACTGGTGGGGATGTAAGGCGCTCATGTCTGATTCCCAGCATATGTCTGATAGCTCTTGGTTTATTTTTTCCCAGTCAATTCTAGGGTTGTTAAAATTAAACTTACTGAACATCCCGTCTCTAACATTAGTGACGCAGTTCCCTAACCCTGAGTTAATACTTGTTTGAACTAATATGATGTGATCAGAGTATATTGTTTTTGTAACTGTTATGTTTCTGATTAGTTCCTCGTTATTTGTGAATATCAAATCCAGGGTATTTTAATTTCTAGTGGAATCAATTATCTGTTCGTTCAATGAGTACTTTTTACAGAGCTTCATTAGTTCTCTGTTATGTGCCTGTTGAGCCAGGGTGCTTCCCGGAGATATTTTTAGGTATAACATTACGTTGAACCATCTTCCAGGTGTGGATTTCTCGAGCCTATCCACATAGCTATCTATCTTCCTTAGCCGATCTGTGAATTCCTCAGCAGTTGCCGTCTTTTGAGTCAGTACAACAGTTAGCTCTCAACATGACTCACGAAATCGTAATGAGACTCTCTGACCGCGAGTTCAATCCCGGCCGGGGTGTGGTTTAGTTAGCTCTCCATTTGTTAACGAATATTAGTAAAATGCACAGTATTTCGTGATGCTATTTTGCATCTTCATTACTGTGAGTGATGTCAATCTGCAGCGGTAAATCTGGTTAATTACTATTAAAAGTGCTCACTTATATACCCTACACTAACATGATATGAAACAGATATCAGTCTGAAGTGGAAATAATTATGTGTAATTAATACTTTAAACAATAATCATGCTAATTATCCCATTTAATTATTTTCATCAACAAACACAACACACTGTACCGAGTAACAACTGTTCTCTCGTGTGTCAAGTTTATACTATGAATTGGTTTAAACTTATTGGTTTTATATAAAATTTACATATGTTTTTACTGTTCATTTATATATTTTGCACTATTATTATTATTATTAATATTATTATTATTATTATTATTATTATTATTATTATTATTATTATTATTATTATTATTATTATTATTATTATTAGCATCGTTTAATAATAATTATGATTATTATTACTATTATTATTATTATTATGATTATTATTATTATTATTATAGTAGTAGTAGTATATCATCATCATCATCAGCATCATTATTTTAACACAATGATCATCTGCGACAAAGGTGACCCTCAAAATGGAAACACATTCACTCTCATCAGTCAACATCTGTTTTTAGAAGTGTTCAGACATCGTAATTAACATTTATGAAGTGATTCTGCAATCACCTCATAAATGTTACCTTGCTGACACTCCAACAGCACTCCAAGACATACAAAACTGTTGTCTTCATTCACACACTCACGAGAAAAACAGTTTAGGCCCTCTTTTCATTCTCGATCCTCCGTCTAGCCCCACTCTTCCTTTCCACTCAAGATTTGTGCACCATTTTGGGTATCCTATCCTGCTCCAACCTCTATAAATGCCCAAACTTCACCAACGTTTCCTCAGTCCTTTGAATTATATCTTTGATAACCCAACTCTATCTTCAAATTTCAGTGCTCTGAATTTTATGCAAAATATTCACTCCTTTGGCCTCAAAATATGACATCTCTGCCTACAGTCTCCTTCTCGCTGCTACGTTTAAAGCGCAAGTCATATACCACATCAAAGTTTTAGTCCCACCAACCTCTAGTAACTATTTGTTTCCATAGATAATTTTTCTTAACCTCCTCTTTGATTGGTCTATTTGTTTCCATGCTCGTACCGAAGTGTCAGAAATAAGTCTTCTAAACTTGTTCGATACCTCCATTTTCGCCTGTTACTTTTTCTCCCAAATCCCACAAGCAACTTTTGCAAATTTTCTTAAGAGTATCTCATACTTATTGTGTTATCATCAAAGAAAAATTGTGATAAGACACTCTCACAAATTTGTAATTTTATGATGCCACACGTCTCCCAACACCCAAATCTTCACTTCATTTACTGATCACCTGAGTTTTATACGTGTTAATCCACATGCAATCTCTTTACTGCTTTTACTAATTACCTATTCCACACATTCTCAACATTTACTGTACATTGCTTCCTTATCCAGTCTACGATTTCTCCTTTTTTAAGTGTATAAATTATACTAACAGTTCCATGCATTTGTCTATAAACTGTTCAGGTGTTTGCCTCAGTGTAACTGTGTACAGAACACCTCTTCTAATCTTTGAATGTGTTTATGCTCTTAAAATTCTCAAACACTCTTGTCCTCTTTTTTATACTTAAAGAAAAATGTGATTTATTATTATTATTATTATTATTATTATTATTATTATTATTATTATTAGTTTAATTCTTCCACCATCTTTTCCATTATATTTTGTTTCTAACTGGAGAATCCATCGCCCAAACGTTAACGAGGATAATATTCTTGGAACATCTGGCTTGTTCACGAGTATATTTCCAAACTTTCTGAACCCATTCCCAACGTTTTGAAATAGCTCGGATAACTTATGAAGTCCTCAGTAGGGAAGCTTCCAACGATCACAGGGATCACGACGCTGCTGCTGGCTGGTATTTCTCCCAATTTGCCAATTTTATTAATTAGCAATATTTATTTTGTATTAAATAACTCTTGCATAGTTCTTCCCTCTGTCTTCAAAATATTGTCGATCATGATTATATACACCTGGAAAATCCTAGAGGGACTAGTACCGAACTTGCACACGAGAATCACTCACTACGAAAGCAAAAGACTTGGCAGACGATGCACCATCCCCCCAATGAAAAGCAGGGGTGTGACTAGCACGTTAAGAGACAATATAATAAGTGTCAGGGGCCCGAGACTGTTCAACTGCCTCCCAGCATACATAAGGGGGATTACCAATAGATCCTTGGCTGTCTTCAAGCTGGCACTGGACAAGCACCTAAAGTCGCTACCTGAACAGCCAGGCTGTGGCTCGTACGTTGGATTGCGTGCAGCTAGCAGTAACAGCATGGTTGTTCAGGCCCTGATCCACCATGAGGCCTGGTCACAGACCGGGCCGCGGGGGCGTTGACCCCCGGAACTCTCTCTAGGTAAATTCCAGGTAAAAGAAGGATGATACCCGTTATATTTAGCATAAGTGGAAATTTAAAATTTATCGAAAGAGTTAAAAACCGCAGAATTTTTTAAATTAGGTAAACTACCCAGGAATGCCATTTTTGACCAGCTTCAGACTTTGAACACTGATTGGATTTAATAAAAAAAATTCTTGTTACTCACTTCGAGATCTATAAAATTCATTTTTCCGATTATATTAAGCAAATTGTTTCCAGGAAATAGCTAGAGAATGCCTCTTCTGGTCAGCTTCAAACCCTGAACGCTTGTGTATCTTAATTTTACATATTTTCTCATTAACTTTGGGCTTTGTGTTTGCAATTCTTAAAATATTTTTTTGCTAATTTAATGAAATTTGTCTTTTTTTCTTAGAGGAACAGAAAGTAAATGGCAAAGTGAACTGAAAAAAAAAAATATTATTCCTTTGTGGTGTTTTTAAATTACATGAGAGAAGACTTGTTTCTCGCCACATTTCCCGCAATATTTCCATTTTCTTTTCAACATTTTGCTTTCATTATCACAAATTTTCGTATATTATTCAATAACAATGCTCCGTAAAAGGCATTCCTAAATTATATCTCCGTGTGATAGGTGGAAAGAGCATCGTGTGATCAGTTTTAAAATTTCAACTCTCGTGTATCCTACTTGGGAAGTTAGGTTATATAATGACGTGTGTGGATGCTATTTTGTCACTTTTAATCTTGAAATGGAACATATCATTTCACCTTATTGGACTATTTAGCCTTGACTCTGGTGAGAGACTATTGATCCGAGGCACAAGACGCATCTTCCCGTTTCTTGGATTGAGTGTGTTTGCCTTCCGTTCCATTGGTGATGTGTAGATGAATGGTTCAGAGAACCGACATGTTGATAAATTTGACACATGTGCAACTCTTGGGTATCTTTATTGAGGAAACGTTTCGCCACACAGTGGCTTCATCAGTCCATACGTAGGAGAAACTTGAAGAACAAGAGGAGAATGAGGTAATCAGTCCCTCAACCTTGAGTCGATGTGTTCAGTCCATCAATCTTGAATAGAATACGGCATATCAGCGTAGAAGCAGCTTATAAACCGTATGTTGGTTCTCTGAACCATTCATCTACAAATCTGTCAGACACTGCAATTTCTTGGGATCTTAATACTTGAATTCTTCGCTTGCTAATTCTTTTGGGCACAACTTACTCACATTGAACAAATGTGACACCACCTATGACTGCTGCACCTCTCCTGCCATACGGTTTATAAGCTGCTTCTCTGCTCATCTGCCGTATTCTACTCAAGATTGATGGACTGAACACATCGACTCAAGGTTGAGGGACTGATTACCTCATTCTCCTCCTGTTCTTCAAGTATCTCCTACGTATGGACTGATGAAGCCACTGTGTGGCGAAACGTTTCCTCAATAAAGATACCCAAGAGTTGCACATGTGTCTAATTTATCAACATTGGTGATGTGTTACAACTACTGGTTTATCGCTTTCCAACTACCTAAACTATAAAATTTAATAAATCTTCAACAGGCGATGCATTGCATGGTTAGAGATTTTTCATGAATTTAAATGCAGGCGCAAATTTTGTTGGATTCTGAGCAATAATTGGAAAATGATGATTTATTTTCCTCAGAGAAACCATCTCTTGATATTAGGCTGTTCAGGTTGTCTTGTGCTAAATTTATTAATCAATTTTTTTTTGTTCGGAATTATTTGAGAATGCATCTTCTTATTAGAAATATGGTATATATATATATTATATATATATATATATATAATATATATTATATATATATATATATATATATATATATATATATATATATATATATACTTTATTAATAGACAGAATGCACTGACAGAAAACACATACACGAATAAATTGGTACAATATATCAAAGATTATGAATCTCCTCTAGCTCCTCCAAAGCCGGACGCGAGCCCAGTATGCAGCAAGCATTTCCCCTCTGGATGGCTACGCTGAGGCCCTGGAACATGAAAGTGGCTGCCCCTGGGTCCCTGGTGGTGTCGATGAGTCTGGAACCCACTTCTTTAAGGAAATGTGTAGCATTTGTTTCCCATGATCCCAAGGTCTCTGATCCCACTGGGACAAATTGATACTGTTGGCTTATGTCCCTGTACTTGCCGATCTTGTACTCCTCCCTGTCGTCCGACACTGTGATGAATATAGATGTCAGCCAGTGTGGACACACAGGTATAGTCCCATGCTAAGAGCTTGCCATTCTTCGAAGGATAGATGGTGATCCCACCCCAACCGGATCACCATCTATCCTTGCCATTCTTCAAAGCAGGTGAAACTGCAGATCTAGAGAGTGTACAGAGAACCTTTACTACACCTATAAGTTCTATCAAGCACCTGAACTACTGGGAACACTTGGAAGCACTTGACTTGTACTCGCTGGAACGCATGAGAGAGAGATATATCATAATCTACACTTGGAAAACCCTAGAAGGAATGGTCCCGAATCTGCACTGGGCAGGCGATGCAAAACACCCCCAATTAAAAGTAGGGCGCCACTGGTACACTAAGAGAAAACACCATAAGTGTCTGGGGCCCAAGACTGTTCAGCAGCCCCCCACCAAGCATAAGGAGAATTACCAATAAACCCCTGGCTGCCTTCAAGAGAGAGTTGGACAGATACCTAAAGTCAGTGCCGGATCAGCCGGGCTGTGGTTCGTACGTTGGACTGCGTGCGGCCAGCAGTAACAGCCTGGTTGATCAGGCCTTGATCCACCGGGAGTCCTGGTCGTGGACCGGGCAGCGGGGGCGTTGATCCCTGCAATAACATCCAGGTAGACTCCAGGTAGAAGTATAAATCGTGATCCTGTTGGAGAGGTTTGCTGGGTTGTGGGTATTGTTGGCTGCTAGCGATCGGGGCTCCCTCTGGGCTGGGCATCCCGCTATAGCAAGGGTTCTCTTTATGATGTCGTTGACTTCATTGTGTTTTGCATGCCAGCCCTTGGTTTTGGAATAGTTAAGACCATGTAGACCGTATTGTGAACTGGGGCAGCAAGGCGCAGAGCTACTGCAATAAGAAGGGTCTTAGGGTTGTGGCGTGTTCTCATTGCCGAAATGGGAACTGTTTGGCGGAAGTTCCCAGAGTGATGTGCACTCACAACTTGGACACGGGCAGCCTCCCTGTCTGATGTTACAGCCCTAAGCGTGTTGGCAAGCACCTTTTCAGCAATGAGGCCATCCCAACTTGACTGTAGGCCAGTGCTGCACTAGGTTTTGGTGCTGGAGCAGCAAGTCTCCAATTCAGTGATGCCACTGGTGTAGCTAGGGTCCTGTATTCCTGCTGAGTCACTGAGGTTGTGTAGAAGAATTTGTTTTGTTAACTCATTTGAAGCTATGGAAAAGGATAGGAAAGCTGGTAGGGCAATCTGAGAGGATTTGGGTACTCCCAGCCCCCCATCCCTGACTGGAAGTGAAGCTTGCAACCACTGTCCATCTTCAAGGGAAAGATTCAATACAGTCTCTAGCATGGTCTTAAGGAGAGAGTCATATTCTTTGAGTTTCGGACTGTAGAAGGATGGGGAGCATCTAAGGAAGTAGGTAAGTTTTGGGATTGACAGGCACCTGGTGAGTATGGTAGAAGACATCATGTATATCAGTGTCTTTCATCCTGCCTTCCATCGTCCGTAGGTCTGAGATTTTTTGTTCTAGGATCAGATCGATGGCATTGGGCACAGGAGGAGCACCAAGGAGAATGCTGTTGGCTGGATCAATGACTCATGCACCTTGTAAAACAGTGCTAATGTTCTGGATCATCTGTCGATTGATAGAAACTATTTCACATTTCGTGGGGTTTAAAGATAGGCCCAGGCTCTCACCCAAGTCTTAAATTTTTCTAATGTCCTCAAGGAGAGATTCTGTTGTGCCAGCTAGGGTGCCATCATCCAAGAACCAGATATTGAGCTCACTGGAGAGTGCTTCTGTGACTTCCTTGATGACCAAGCAGAATAGAACAGGGGTTAGAGGGTCCCCATGTTTCACGCCCTCACATGAGTCAATTTCATGGTCCCCAAACAATAGTTTAGAAGTCACATTATAACACGATTCTATGAAGGGATAGATGGAAGGGAAGTATTTAGAAACTGCTAGGAGAGCAGCATCCTTTTTGACTAAGTTTAAAGCGTTGGCAAAGTCCAATTTGATCAAGGATTTTTCATCGGATGTGCTGCTTGGGCAGCTGCTTCACAGCCTTGTTGAACACCAAAACCGAGATGAGTTGGTTTCAACATTGAGGCAGCCTCTTGACTCACCAATTTTACTGCAGCCTTGGTGACTAGGTGTTGAAGGGTGTTGCCCACTGCAATGGGCCTACATCCTTTTTCCAGAGGGCACATAGTGAGGCACCAAAGAATAGGGATCTAATGGCCACCAGGACACTGCCAACCAGGCACACATTGGAAAATTTGGGGAGTTCAGACAGCAACCATTCTGAAACATCACCAAGTGCTGGATTGAGCATTTGTTTTAAGTGTTGTGGCCTTAAACCGGTGAAACCTCCTGCTGAGCCCTGTGGAAATGAAATAGCAGCTTTATACACATCAGCATCCTGAAAGGTTAATTGTTCTTCACCTGCTGCAATGTCGGGGAGATCAATGTTGGTACTGGGAGCCCTGGGTGGATGTTTGTCCTTCAAGGCTAGTGGTGTAATGACGTCCTTAGGAGCGATGGTATCCTCACTGGTTATAAGTCTCAGTGCTCCAATAGTATTACTCTCTTCTATTTTTGTGCTAATTTGGGCTCTGATTTTTGAGACATCAGGAGTTCTGTTGTTGGTATTTGCCCGGCGGGTGTTTGTTGCCCTAGGGGGGGATGGAAGAGGTTGTCATCTCTAGGGAATGCATTTATTGCCCTGATAACATATGCTGCTAGAGACTTGTCCCTCCTTGGGACAGCCAAACAGGTCTTGCCAAATAACAGTAGGTTGTGCCAGGATCCGTTGTTTGCAGGAGCATTGTTGACTTTCTTTAAGAGGTCAATGAATTTGCTAGCAGCTTCAAGGTGAGCTGCTTTGAGGATGTGTGTCAGCGTCCTGGTGGATGTTAATTTGATTGCAGATTTTAGGTCCACTGTAGAGATGAAGTCAGGGTAGTTGTCAGCTCTGTCTGCTTGGAGGGGCTGTTGGTTGTTTCCATTTGGAGCTCTCCTGGAGCCTAGACATCCATTATGTGTACGGATGTTGCCAGTTGGGGGTAATCTTGTTGTTAGGTGATTTTAACGCTCACCATCATCTTTGTGGAGGGTCCCACTGTGACTCTCGTGGTGATCAGTTGGAGACTCTTCTCACTTCTCCTCCTTTTCATGTTTTAAATATGGGCGCCCTCACCCATTCTGACTCTCGCAATCAGTCTCTCTTGCACTGATCTTTCTATCTGCTCCTCGTCAACTGCACTTGGTCTGTTCTCGCAGATTTGCACGACAGTGATCACTTTCCTATCCTTCATACTTCTACTACGTATTCCCGACCGCCTCGTAGCCCCCGTTGGCAATTTGAACGAGCAAATTGGGAATTATACTCTCATCCTACCACCTTCCGTGGGGACCCTCCTTCGTCCTCTACTGATGAGCTTGTACACCGGTTTTCGACCTTGGTTCCCTCAAATCTTAGGCAGGCATTCTCAGACATGCGGGCCCTGGTGATCTCCTGTGTGTGCCTGTGCAGTGTATTTGGAACGTGCTGCGTGGGGCCGTTATCCATATAATTGGTCCTCATATCGTCTTTTGGATTATAAGCAGGCAAGAGCAGTCCCTCGCCATGTCATACGCGATGCTAAACGCACTTTTTGGCAAGACTATGCATCTACCATTACCTCGACTTCCCTTATGTGTGCAGTTTGGAAGAAGGTATGGAAGTTGTGTGGCAAGTACACTCCAGACCCAGCACCAGTTTTGTAGGTTGCTGGTGTTAGTGTTGCAGAACCTCTTGAAGTTGCCACGGAAATAAGGAATTATCTTGTCCCTGTCTCCCAAGGGCTTCACCTTTGTCCCACATTTCTTGCATCTAAGTCTGCCAAGGAGCAATTGCCTTTGGATTTCTCCTCTAATGGAATGGAGCTAGAATAAACGCTTTCCGCTTGCAGCTGGGCAGCTGGGCCTGATGATATTCATATCAGTATGCTACAACATCTGCATTCTACAGCCCTTACAGTCCTTTTGCGCCTTTTCAATCTTATTTGGACACGAGGGGTTCTTCCTCAACAATGGAAATCTGTCATTGTATTACCATTTCACAAACCAGGCATCTCGGGGCTTGATACCTCTCGCTATCATCCCATTGCTCTGACCAGTGAAGTCTACAAAGGTGATGAAACGATTGGTTAATATGGAATTTGGAGGCTCACAATAGTCTTTCTCGTCGCCAATATGGCTTTTGCAAAGGCCGCTCTACTTGAACCCCTTGCCTCACTTTGATACATATGTGCGAAATACCTTTGTAACAAACACTCCGTTCTTTCAGTCTTTTTTGATCTTGAGAAGGCATGTGACACCACTTGGAGGTGTAACATTTTAGCCCAAGCTCACTCCTTAGGACTCTGCGGTAATCTGCCAACTTTCCTTACTGCTTTCTTATCTGACAAACATTTTCGTGTCCATGTTGGCTCCTTGCTTTCCTGAGACTTTATTCAGGCCGAGGGTGTCCTACAAGGTTGTGTCCTTAGTACTACCCTTTTTCTCTTGGCTATAAATGACCTACCTTCCATTCTTCCATCGCATATTTGGTCGTCACTTTATGTGGATGACTTTCGTATAGCTTACGCAGGCGCTGACTGTCGCCTGGCAGCGGCTTCCCTTCAGGATGCGATTGACCAGGTTTCCCACTGGGCCACCTCTTATGGATTTAAATTTTCTAGTTCGAAAACCCATTTCATTACCTTCACCAGACGTCCTCTTGTCCCAGATATTCCATTGTATTTACATCGCTCACGTATACCAGAATGTGATACGGACAAGTTTCTTGGCCTTCTCCTCGATTGCAGGTTGACATGGAAACTTCACATTTCGTCTCTGAAGGTAGCTTGCCATGGTCGGCTGAATCTCCTTAAAATTCTTGCACATCTTTCATGGGGGATCATATCGCTGGACTCTCTTCCGTTTGCATTCCAGCCTAGTCTTGTCCAAGCTGGATTATGAACACCAAGTCTATTCTGCAGCTTCTCCTACAACTCAGGGTCTACGTTAATGCCTTGGTGACTTTCGTTCATCCCCTGTTGAAAGCCTCTATGCTAAGGTGCATGTTCCTTTCTTAGCTAATAGTCGTGATGCTCATTGCCTTAGTTACTTTGTCCGTGCCCATGACCTTCGTGTTCCGTCTACATATAAGTTGATCTTATACGTTTGTAAAAGCCCATTATTTTTTTGATGCTCCTGCTTACTCCGACCGCTTTCTCTTCGTCTTCAGCCTTCGACTTCAGTCTTCTCTACAGTTGCCCCCTTGTATGTTCATTCAGCATCAGACTTTTCCCTTTCCCCTTGGGAGGTTTTGACAGTTCATGTCTGTTCTCCATACTGCCGTGTGCCAAAGCTCTCCTGCCTACTACTGCTTGTCGCTCTCTTTTTTCTTGATGACTTCCGGTCGCATGCTCATGCCGTTTGCTGTTTTTACAGTTGGTTCTAAATCTTCTGATGGTGTTGGATTCGCGGCGGTGTTCCCTGACGATGTTGTCTGAGGTTATTTGTTAGACTCGGTTACTTCTTTTACTGTCCTGTTGTATGCCATCCTCATAGCGCTTCGCTTCTCCGTATTACAAATATGTCTCCTTCGACGTTTGTCATCATTTCAGATTCCCTCAGTGCTTTACAAGTCATTAAACAATTTAACTCCCTTCATCCATTAGTCCATCGCATTCAAATATGGTTGTGCCGTGTGGCTACCAAAAACAAAGACGTCGTTTTCTGTTGAGTCCCTGGACACGTTGATGTGCTGGGAAATGAACAATGGGATGCTGCAATGCAGTAAGTGGTGCAGGCTCTTTCGGTTTCCTATAGAGTTATTCAGTTAAGAGATTACTTTCCACTCATCTCTGCCCGTCTTCACGGCCATTGGCAACAACGGTGGTCAGTCATGCACCATAACAGATTGCACTCCATTAAACAGCTTTTAGGTTAGCGGCCATCCTCTTACCACTCTTGCCGTACTCGGGAGACTGCGTTCTCCCATCTCTGCATTGGCCATACTCGCCTTACCAATGGCTTCTCATGGAGCGACACCCTATTCCTCTCTGTGAGGTTTGTCGGGCCCCTATTTCTGTTCTTCATTTTCTTGTAGACTGCCCGGTTTACAACGAACTCGCAGGATTTACCTCCAACAACGCCACCGCCCAACCACTCTTACTTTCTCGCCTCTTCTTACAGACGGTCCTGCCTATGACTTACAATCACTTTTGACTTTTTCTCAGCAAATACTTTACTAAACGACTTCGACACATAGCCCTTAGCATCCCTTCCACCCCATTTCTCCCCTCACTTCTTATCCCCTCTCCAGCTAGCTATTTATAACCCCAGCAGTATTTTTCTGCCCTGCAGAGCTCTATAACTCTTGCCGGTTTAACGCTTGCTTTGACTATAATAATAATAATAATAATAATAATAATAATAATAATAATAATAATAATAATAATAATAATAATAATAATAATAATAATAATAATAATAATAATTGTTTCTCTCGTGTACATTGCTTGGAAGATAGATGGATTTGTTAACACAGAGAGTTGGGGCATTTTGTCACTCTTAATTTCAGAAAGGAATAGTAACTTTTGTTATAAATTACTGGATAATGCTTTCTGAAGGTAAATACATTAATGTTGACGAGGGAATCTTGATCCCTACGAACTGACTCATCGGACCTTCGGACTTGATTGCCTTCCTCTCCACAAGAACTATGGGATCCAAAGTATTTGGTGCCTTTTCGTTGTTAAAAATATCATGAACGGCATCAGTATATAAAGGCTGATGCAGCTTATGACAGGGAAGAAAAGTTCCATGTGTAGACTGTGCGCGAATTTTCGTTTATTCTGTGTAAGGCCTCGACGATGTGTTTTCTGACCAGCTTCATTATTTTAGTTCTTATTTGTTTTCCTCAAAGAAATCAATTTTTATGACGTGTAAGTTTAATTAAACTGACTGGTTTAATTAAACTTAGTTAATTACTAACGTCCTTATTTAAAAGCCTTTCAGTCGTACTTAGAGAAAAATTTGGATTTACTTTGACCTGTGTAGGACCCCTTTTTTTTTTTTTGGAGTTATGAAAAATTTAGACAGTAGTTTTTTAAGCTATTATTTCTGAGTATATTTAAATATACAGTTCTGTCTTTATTTTGCTACAGAGGTGAAGCATCTTAGCAGCAAGTTCGAATTAGACTCTGGCTGTGCATATCCTAATATGACATTTTTTTAAAGGGAGAAACTTGGATATTTGTTTCTATGTGATGACTTGTGAATGTCTCTTTTGATTCACATCATAGCATAAACGCAAAAATCTGACTGCCTTACAAGCTTACACTATTTCAGTCACATGTTTAAAGAACAATTACCTTTGTTCTAAGGAAACGGAGGCTAGGGCAAGTTCTTAAACAAAAAAAAAAAAAACCTTAACCAATGTCAAGGTACATTGCTAAAAATTCATACATAAGTATAACATATTTTTTACGATATTTAGAATATTATCACTGCATGTAATTAATATTAAAAACCGCTTCTTTTGCGTATTAGGAATACCCTTATTACATCCTTCTATGATATTTTTTAAAATATATTTAATGGGACTGAGGTAGACTGGCTTCATAACATAAATATTTCACTAAACAATTTTCTTAAAGGTATTTCCAGACGTATAAGTATTTAAAACGAAAAAAAAATTACGAAAATTGAATCGTGTACTTCCAGTTTGTCTTGACAAGTTGTGACAATCACCATCTTCCCTACAACTCTTGAACATCTTCCCTACAACTCTTGAACATCTTCCCTACAACTCTTGAACATCTTCCCTACAACTCTTGAACATCTTCCCTATAACTCTTGAACATCTTCCCTACAACTCTTGAACATCTTCCCTACAACTCTTGAACATCTTCCCTACAACTCTTGAACATCTTCCCTACAACTCTTGAACATCTCCCCTGATTTTCTGTCTTTTACAAATTTGGTCTCATAATTCATATAAATTATTATTTTAAATACATAATTACAATGTAAAAATTATCACAGTTAATTAGCTCCTAATATTTACTAAGAAGATTATAACTGTAATAAGGGGTAGGGTATTGCCTCTTTTAAAATACATAATAATACAGCAGATAAAATAACTTATTAACTCACTAATTAAAGATACAATTCAGTGCGGTTTCGGTTTGTCCTGTGCCATTATCATGAGATTTGATAACGCTATATGACAGACTGGAACGGTAGTTAGTTTCGGATCACTCTCTCTCGTCGCTTCCCTCACTATCCATGTATTCTGCTTCGCTGTTTCCCGGTTTAGAGTGCTGGGCTCATTCCCATAAATTCCAGGTCTCCTCGCTTGGCTGCACCACAGAGATAATCACCGCCTCCTCCCTCACTCCTGCCTCCACCAGTCAAGCGTAAAGCTGACTACCCAACTATTTATAGAGTCGTTGGAATGATGGGCAAGTCCAAGTAATTATCGCTTCGTAAGGATTACGCATTTTTTTTTTTAAATCTTAGACATTCTGGTCTTCTAGTTACATGGTTGGAACCTCCACAGTATATGTCAACAGTACTCCAAATTATAGGAAAATAGTGAGAGTCGCCGAAGTGTTTAATTAGTGTGTTTTACGGCCTCTCCTTAGAGACTGTTTAATGTTCTTAATGCCTCATGTGCTGAAATATGGCAGAAATCTCATTAGGTTATTTTACAAATCTTGTGAATTCATTTATTCGTGATGTTATGTTTCTATAAGTGAGCATCACGTGAAGTTCTTGGATGATACGTGGGTCATGCTGCTGGGTGGGTTATGGGGTCTTAACTTCTTCTAGTTTTTGGAAATATGATGTGAGTTTCAGATTGTTGAATGATTATTATGAAAAGGATGAGTCAGATTTTTATTTAAACAGTAAGCTTTTATTTACTTTGGAGAATGTGATGTACTGTGAACATTTCCAAGGTACGACAGTAAGTGTAACAGGAAAGCATCGGTTTTTGTTAATATAATACTCAAAAATATTGATAATTGAGACACTTATGTAACATATGGGAATCTTTATTGAGGAAAGGTATCACCAAACAGTGGCTTCATCAGTCAAATACAAAGCAAAAAGGTGCGAGGAAATGAGGAGTTTGAGGTAATGAGTCCCTCAGCCTTCAAAACTTGTTAGACTTTGCGACAAAGATCTACTTACACTAGTGGAAGGTTCTACTGATCCCGCCTCCTCCTGCTTTCACTCACCTGACTACAGTATATAAACCACTTCTACGGCCATATGCTGTACTTTCTACAATCGATTCCAGGCTGAGGGACTGATTACCTCCGGCTTCTCCATTTCTTACATCTTTCTACTTTGTATTAGACTGATAAAGCCACTATGTGGCGAAACGTTTCCTCAATAAGGATTCCCATATGTTACATAAGTGTCTTAATCTTCAAACCATACCCCGGCCGGGATTGAACCCGCGGTTAGAGAGTCTCAAAATTAACCGCGGGTTCAAACCCCACCCGTGGTATGGTTTGTTTGCAATCGTGTCATTACGATTTCGTGAGTCGTCTTAATCTTCAGTTTGTCGGTTTTCAAAACCTTTATCAAGTAATAAAATACTGCAATATTTCTCTGTGATCTGCCCAGTGGGAAGAGTGAGTTGGTGTATTGCTAAGCCAAGCAAACAATGCTGTTTTCTTGTTTGCATGGCATATTGCGTATTCATTTCATTTTCAATATATTAATAATGTAACTATACATGGCTTGATGTGTGTGTGTGTGTGTATGTTTTTGCTAGTGCATCTGTAAGCTTGTGTGTGTACACTCACCTGTTTATACTCAACTATTTGTGGTTGCAGGGGTCTAATCATAGCTCTTGGCTCCGCCTCTTCACTAGTCGCTGCTGTCCACTATCTCCTTTCTGTATGAGCTTGATCGAACCTCTTCTTGTAGCTCTGTATGAAATTTGTATCCACTACATCACACTCTTGACTGTTCCACTTCCTGAAAACTCTATGACTGAAGAAATACTTCCTAATATCCTTTTGACTAATCTGAGTTTTCAGCTTCCAGCTGTGAACCCCTGTTGCTGTGTCATCTCTGAAACATTCTGTCCCTATCCACCTTCCCAATTTATCTCAGTATATTTATGTCGTTAATATGTCCCCCTTATTTCTCCTGTCCTCCAATGTCGTCAGGTCGATTTCCTTTACCCTGTCTTCGTATGACATACCCCTTAGCTCTGGGACTAGCCTTATTAGAAAAACCTTTGCACTTTATCTAATTTCTTGACTTGTTTGACCAGATGTGGGTTCCGTTCTGGTGCTGCATACTCGAATATGGATCTGACGTACACAATGTACGATATCTTGCATGAATTATCAAAGCTTATTGCTTGGGTAGCGTTTATTCTGTTAGTGGATTGGATTTGTAAAGGACTTGCCTAGTATGGGCCAATAGGCCTGCTGCAGTGTTCCTCCTTTCTTATGTTCTTATGTCTAGATGTCGTAAAGCTGTTCGTAGGGTTGCCAGGGGATCATATGCTGCAGCAGTTATTTGGTCGATGTTCACCTCAGGAGACGTGCTCGTTATGATGCTTACCCCAAGATCCTTTTCAATGAGTGAGTTTTTCTCTGAAAGCTTGCCTGTGTGTGTGTGTGTGTGTGTGTGTGTGTGTGTGTGTGTGTGTGTGTGTGTGTGTGTGCGTGTGTGTGTGTGTGTGTGTGTGTGTGTGTGTGTGTGTGTGTACATGTGTGTGCATGCATGTGTGTGCATGTGTGGTGTGTTCGTGCACACACACGCACATGTGTGTGTGTATGTCTGTCTGTGTATGTTTCTGTGTGGTGAAGCATCACATTGTCAGGAAAATTTACCAATAACAAAATCACCCCTCGATAAGACAAAAGCAGAGAAATCTTGAAATAAACAAAGGAGTAGCAGATGTGATCTTGAAGCGAAACTTTTAACACTTGTTTCATTACAAATGCATTGATTCTCTCATAATTTTTTTCTCTATATTTCGACCACAATCTGAGATCCACTTCACCAGAACACAAAGACTGAAGGAAGTATATGACCGAAGGTCATATCTGGAAGGAAGAAGTTGATAAATTAGACACATGTGCAACTCTTGGGTATCTTTATTGAGGAAACGTTTCGCCACACAGTGGCTTCATCAGTCCATACAAAGGAGAATCTCCTATTCTTCAAGATTCTCCTTTGTATGGACTGATGAAGCCACTGTGTGGCGAAACGTTTCCTCAATAAAGATACCCAAGAGTTGCACATGTGTCTAATTTATCAACATGTCGGTTCTCTGAACCATTCATCTACAAAGGAAGAAGTTAGCACTTTGACTCTATGTTGCACGGAAAAAGGGCTCAAAACCTGTCTTGACTTATACTGTGTGTCACTCTGGTGGTGGACCTCCTGTCAGTGTGTCGGTGTCAAGATAGACAATTATGGTAATTGTTGGATAATACTTTCCTAATCCAAATTTGCGTATTGAATTAGGATTTACCAATTATTATTATTGTTGCTGTTGATGTTGCTGTAATTGTTATTAGCATCATTATTATCATTATCATAATCATCATCATCATCATTGTTTTCGTTAGCATCCTTATTAGTGTTATTATTTTGTTAAATTTTATTAATGTAAGTGGTTTGATTGTTAAAATAATGTTGCTTATTTGTTCAACTTTAAAATTTCTCAAGATCTTTGAAATTACAAGTACTTACACAATGTGATCCGAGACATACTTGTCCTACCTTGTCTTGGTGTAATATTACACTATTAAACTAGTATAATATTCTTGGGAATATTAAACTAGTTTCTCCTAGTGTGATATTCCTGGGAATATTACATTAGTTTCTCCTAGTGTGATATTCCTGGGAATATTAAACTAGTTTCTCCTAGTGTGATATTCCTGGGAATATTAAACTAGTTTCTCCTAGTGCGATATTCCTGGGAATATTAAACTAGTTTCTCCTAGTGTGATATTCCTGGGAATATTAAACTAGTTTCTCCTAGTGCGATATTCCTGGGAATATTAAACTAGTTTCTCCTAATGTGATATTCCTGGGAATATTACATTAGTTTCTCCTAGTGTAATATTTCTGGGAAGGAGCTGTACTAGTAAGGCTGCACACCCCCTGGATCATGCTGGCAATCAGGTTTGATCCATGGAAGAGATGGCTCTGGAAATTTTCAAAGAACTGCCAACCCATTACCATTTTCGAGATGTTGTTAATTTTTGCTAAAAGGATTTCCCTTTTCCGTCTGTTTTTGTTTTGTCGTTTTTTGCACTCAGTCATGCATAGGTTCCTGTTGTTTTTGTTGGGTTTTCTGCCTCACGCTTTTCATCTTCCATGTTCTCTCCCTCACCAACACGATTTTTCGCCTTCTCCCCTTTGGTTGTCCCTCTTCTTTTACTTTGTTCATTTTCGATATTTACTCTACCAGTAGTTTCATCAGTAAAGCATCAGTTGGTTTTTATTTCTCGTTTAATTCTCAATTTACATATTAACTTTGTTTCGCAACCTGATAATTTGTATTTTTCTCTTAATGGGTGTTAATGTGTTCCGTTCTGTCTATTCTCAATTCCTCCCTGTTTCACGATAATGTTTCAGGATAATGTTTCAGGATAATGTTTCAGGATAATGTTTCCTTCTGACTCCCGCCATCTTCCTTCACTTCTCCATGGAAGGAACGTAGCTGTTAACTTTACTGTACTTCCTTCAAACTTTTGAAAATAGAAAACTGTCCAAGTCCGAAATGGTAATGGCCCTGGAGTGGACCTCTGCTGCTCCCGAATACTCTAGTTTTTACCATACTTGGGGAGTAGCTGATTCTTCAACAATCACGGAGGGCTCAAGGCAGATTTTTTTACTTGTAAATCTATTACAGTCCGAAGAGAGTGTCACAAAGATTAAGAAGCAGTGGGAATGTTGTGTTTATTGTACTCTCCTTAACTGCAGGCAGGTGTCTGACATCACTACATACACTGGAAAAATAGCCCTGAATTAATATCCAAGTTAATATCCAAGTGTAAAACTAGACATTGTCGAAAGTTCATTATAACTTACATTTTTTTGGATTAAAGCGACAAGTGTAGTGTCACAAGGATCAGTATAAACAGCGCTACTGTACGCGCTACTAGCACGTTAAGAGACCATACAATAAGTGTCAGGGGCCCGAGACTGTTCAACTGCCTCCCAGCACACATAAGGGGGATTACCAACAGACCCCTGGCAGTCTTCAAGCTGGCACTGGACAAGCACCTAAAGTCAGTTCCTGATCAGCCGGGCTGTGGCTCGTACGTTGGTTTGCGTGCAGCCAGCAGCAACAGCCTGGTTGATCAGGCGCTGATCCACCAGGAGGCCTGGTCACAGACCGGGCCGCGGGGGCATTGACCCCCGAAACTCTCTCCAGGTAAACTCCAGGTACCTAATGTAAGGAGATGACGTATTGTAGACTCGAAGAGATTCTTGGACAGAGTAGACATGTGGTAAGACAAGTTGCTACTGGAATTTAACCACATCAATTAACACTAAACACACATTACGGGAAAAAAGACTGATGGCCACGACCAAGGAGAAGGATTTAGAGCAAATCTAATGTGTACTCACTGCATCAGCAAGAGTACATATCAGCGAGACTGAATCCAGGGTGAGACAGCCGAAGGAAATTCTTTCATAAACAGCGACCAGCACTCGTTTAGAATATGTAAGTCCTTTCGGTAACACGGTAACTCCTCTCACTCATGTATTTATCCGGCCAAAATTTGAAACAACCCAAGGTTTTAACTTCAATAATCTTACTAGGTAAACTGTTCCACTCATCAACTACTCTATTTCCAAACCAATACTTTCCTATATCCTTTCTAAATTTAAACTTGTCTAATTTGAATTCATTATTGCGGGTTCTCTCTTGGAGAGATATCCTCAAGATCTTATTTATAACCCCCTTGTTAATACCCATCTTCCACTTGTACATTTCGATCAAGTCTCCCATCATTCGTCGTCTTACACGTGAATGTAATTTAAGGGTCTTCAACCTTTCTTCATACTGAAGATTTCTAATTCTATGTTTTAATTTTGTCATTCTTAGCTAATACCTGAATGTTTTCTAACGAATTTATATCCGTTCTGTATTTGGAGAGCAGATCTGAGCTGCATAATCTAGGTGAGGCCTTACTAATGATGTATAAAGGTATAAAGGTAGTCATGTATAAAGGTGTGGTATAACCGCTGGACTTCTGTTGCTTAGACTTCTTGATGTAAATTCTAGTAATTTGTTTGCCTTATTACGTACGCTTAGACATTACTGTCTTGGTTTAAGGTTGCTGCTCACCATATCCCCCAGTTTTACATTATATAACTAATAAGTGCTAGGGTTATGAACATTCCCGAGTTTCAGAACTTTGCATTTATCTACTTTGAACTGCATCTGCCACTTATCTGACCAATAACTGAGTTTATGTAAATCCTCCTGAAGTTCCGTGACGTCTAAAAATGAATCAATTGTCCCACCTGTCTCCGTGTCATCAGCGAATTTGCCCATATCTCTAGTAATTCCCTCGTCAAGGTCATTTATATATATTATTAACAACAATGGGTGCAAGACTGATCCCTGTGGAACGCCACTTGTTACAGATCCCCACTCAGATTTAACCCCATTCATGCACACTCTCTGTTTCCTGTTCGTGAGCCATGACTCGATCCATGACAGTACTTTTTACCCAGTGCCATGAGCCGCCACTTTCTTTAACAGTCTCTGGTGCGAACCTCTATCAAAAGTAGTACTTATATCCAAATAAACAATATCGAATTCTTTATGAAGATCAACAGCCTTGATGATCATAGTAAAGAATGGCATTATACTGCTTATGTGTTTATTTTTCCATTGTGTCGGTATTTTATACCATTTATATCCATCAACGGCCTCAAAAGCTTTACTAAAGAAAGTTAGTCAATTAGTTAAGAAGGAACAGCCCCTCATGAATCCATATTTCTTATAATATCAGATATAATTGACTCTAATAATTTTCCTTCAATTGAGGTTAGGCTTATTGGGCGGTAATTTGACGGTAACAACTTGTCCCCTGTTTTAAAAATAGGAATTACATTGGCTATCTTCCATATATCAGACACGACATATGACTGAAGAGAAATATTAAAAGTATTAGTCAATGGTTCACAAAGTTCCATTTTACACTCCTTAAGAACCACTGAATAAAGTTCATCACGGCCAGGGATTTATTTTGCTTCAGTCGGTCTACTTGTTTGATAACCACATCGCCAGTGACTGTGATATTACATAATTTATCTTCTTCAGGCCGACTGTAAAAATTAATTATTGGGATATTGTTAGTGTCCTGTGTGAAAAGTGAGAGAAAGTAATTATTAAAAATGAAATATATTTCATTCTATATATAAGTAAGGTACCCAGAGTTATTTTTAATAGGACCTATATTTTCTCTAACTTTTGTTCTATAAACCTGGGAAAACCTATGTACTTATGTTTGCTTTTATTAAAACCAATACTCTTTTTTATGAAGTTTGATTCAATTATATTTCTGTATACCATAGACCTACTCGTTACAACTTACTCGGCCTCCTGAAAGTCAATTGGATGATTAAAATCTCTCACATGAGTAAGCAGAGCATTAGACTCTTGCCCAGTTCTTAATCCATGTTTATATTGTTGTAATCTTAGTTCAATTATTTTTCCAGCTTCGACGTAATAAACTTTTTTGCCATTTTACAGGGATTCTTGTAGATACAGCCATCAGCATTGTTAAGAGAATTTTTCTTCAGATTTTTATTTTCTGAAACAAGATTTTTAAATTCATCTTTGATTAAGGAGAGAAGGTATATCAAGAAGGTTTTCATGGTAAGGGAGAACCAACATATTCTTGACTGAATAAAATTGTTTGTCCTGTTTTAAATTGTGGAATGTATTTCTAGCAGTTTTATAGGATTTATCAATTAAATATTTTATATATTTTAGAGCATTTCGTAAATCTTAAAGTTTTCTCAAAAACACGAATGAAAACACAGAAAGTTTAACTCTATCATAATGCTAAGACAGGAATACTGGAGAACTAGGGGAGATTTGATCACAATGTACATTATACTGATTTGAACTGAAATAGTGAGGAGCGACAGAATATTTGAAAGGCTATAGCAGGAAGTTGAAAACACATGAGTTATAGGGATGTTAGGAAATATTTCTTTAACCTTATGTATGGAACAGGATCCATACCTAGCTTTAAGAAGAGGAACGACTAGGCTTTTGTAGCCAGGGGAGAGTGGACCTAGTAGCGACCAGCGAAGAGACGGGACCAGGTACTGTGAAACGACCCCTGTAACCACATAAGTGAGTTCCATTCCCGAACCCTCCAAGACTGATCATGTACTCCGTAATATCTATACGAGTCGTCCGTGTTTTCAACTTTCAACTGAGCCCTCATATTCGCATTTCATTACTCGCGAACCAACTGTCCGTCGTCCCTACCATTTTCTCTCAGTTGCTCGTATGTAGTTATCATATTCTTCTGTAATCCTTCTGTACTCTAATGCCATTAAGATTCTGTTCTAATTTATTTCCATGTAGCTCATGTATCTTAGTTCTAGAAATAGCTTGCTGAAAGTTTCCGAACATTATACACATGTTACATCTTGACTTAGTCCAATATGACCCTGTAAATACCTGTATATTGTGTTGTGAATGACTTCTTGTATAGATTTCTGAACCCTTACGGCACATTTGTTACGGCAATTGTACTCTTATTCTGTTGATATGCGCCTCAAGAAATATCCTCAGGAGAAAGTTCACCAAGGTGTTAGTTACCATTCTGTCCTAGGCACATGTCGATTAGACACTAGGCCTGCTGTATATGCACGTGTGTGTGTTGTTTGTGTGTGTGTTTGTGTGTGTATGTTTGTGTGTGTGTGTGTGTGTACTCGCCTAGTTGACTCAGTTTGCAGTGGTCGAGTCCAAGCTCCTGGACCCGCCTCTTCACTGGTCGCTACTAGGTCACTCTCCCTGAACCTTGAGCTTTATCATACCTCTGCTTAAAGCTATGTATGGGTCCTGCCTCCACTACATCGCTTCCCAAACTATTCCACTTCCTGACTACTCTGTGGTGAAGAAATATTCTAAACATCCCTGTGATTCATCTGTGTCTTCAACTTCCAACTGGGGGTCCTTGTTGCTGTGTCCCATCTCTGGAACATCCTGTCTTTGTTCATCTTGTTTTATTCCTCTCAGTATTTTGTATGTCGTTATCATGTCCCCCTATCTCTCCTGTCCTCCAGTGTCGTCAGGTTGATTTCCCTTAACCTCCCCTCGTAGGACATACCTCTTAACCCTGGGACTAGTCTTGTTGCAAACCTTTGCACTTTCTCTAGTTTCTTTACGTGCTTGGCTAGGGTGGGGTTCCAAACTGGTGCGCACTACTCCAATATGGGCCTAATGTACACGGGGGTACAGGGTCCTAAACGATTCCTTATTAAGATGTCGGAATGATGTTCTGAGGTTTGCAAGGCGCCCATATGCTGCAGCAGTTATTTGGTGATGGCACTTCAGGAGATGTGCCTGGTGTTATACTCACCCCAAGATCTTTTTCCTTGAGCGAGGTTTGTAGTCGCTGGCCCCGTAGACTCTATCCGTCTGCGGCCTTCTTTGCCCTTCCCCAATCTTCATGACTTTGCACTTGGTGGGATTGAACTCCAGGAGCCAATTGCTGGACCAGGTCTGCAGCCTGTCCAGATCCCTTTGTAGTTCTGCCTGGTCTTCGATCGAGTGTATTCTTCTCATCAACTTCACGTCATCTGCAAACAGGGACACCTCAGAGTCTATTCCTTCCGTCATGTCGTTCACAAATCCAGGAACAGCACTGGTCCTAGGACTGACCCCTGCGGGACCCCGCTGGTCACAGGTGCCCACTCTGACACCTCGCCACGTGTGTGTGTGTGTATGTGTGTGTGTGTGTGTGTGTGTGTGTGTGTGTGTGTGTGTGTGTGTGTGTGTGTGTGTGTGTGTGTGTGTGTGTGTACTCACCTAGTTGTACTCACCTAGTTGAGGTTGCGGGGGTCGAGTCCGAGCTCCTGGCCCCGCCTCTTCACTGATCGCTACTAGGTCACTCTCCCCGAGCCGTGAGCTTTATCATACCTCTGCTTAAAGCTATGTATGGATCCCGCCTCCACTACATCGCTTCCCAAAACTATTCCACTTACTGACTACTCTGTGGCTGAAGAAATACTTCCTAACATCCCTGTGATTCATCTGTGTCTTCAGCTTCCAACTGTGTCCCCCTTGTTACTGTGTCCAATCTCTGGAACATCCTGTCTTTGTCCACCTTGTCAATTCCCCTCAGTATTTTGTATGTCGTTATCATGTCCCCCCTATCTCTCCTGTCCTCCAGTGTCGTCAGGTTGATTTCCCTTAACCTCTCCTCGTAGGACATACCTCTTAGCTCTGGGACTAGTCTTGTTGCAAACCTTTGCACTTTCTCTAGTTTCTTTACGTGCTTGGCTAGGTGTGGGTTCCAAACTGGTGCCGCATACTCCAATATGGGCCTAACGTATACGGTGTACAGGGTCCTGAACGATTCCTTATTAAGATGTCGGAATGCTGTTCTGAGGTTTGCTAGGCGCCCATATGCTGCAGCAGTTATTTGGTTGATGTGCGCTTCAGGAGATGTACCTGGTGTTATACTCACCCCAAGATCTTTTTGCTTGAGTGAGGTTTGTAGTCTCTGACCCCCTAGACTGTACTCCGTCTGCGGCCTTCTTTGCCCTTCCCCAATCTTCATGACTTTGCACTTGGTGGGATTGAACTCCAGGAGCCAATTGCTGGACCAGGTCTGCAGCCTGTCCAGATCCCTTTGTAGTTCTGCCTGGTCTTCGATCGAGTGTATTCTTCTCATCAACTTCACGTCATCTGCAAACAGGGACACCTCAGAGTCTATTCCTTCCGTCATGTCGTTCACAAATACCAGGAACAGCACTGGTCCTAGGACTGACCCCTGCGGGACCCCGCTGGTCACAGGTGCCCACTCTGACACCTCGCCACGTACCATGACTCGCTGCTGTCTTCCTGACAAGTATTCCCTGATCCATTGTAGTGCCTTCCCTGTTATCCCTGCTTGGTCTCCAGTTTTTGCACCAATCTCTTGTGTGGAACTGTGTCAAACGCCTTCTTGCAGTCCAAGAAAAGCATCCACCCACCCCTCTCTCTCTTGTCTTACTGCTGTCACCATGTCATAGAACTACCAGTAGGTTTGTGACACAGGATTTCCCGTCCCTGAAACCATGCTGGCTGCTGTTGATGAGATCATTCCTTTCTAGGTGTTCCACCACTCTTCTCTGATAATCTTCTCCATGATTTTGCATACTATACATGTCATGTGACACTGGTCTGTAGTTTAGTGCTTCATGTCTGTCTCCTTTTTTAAAGATTGGGACTACATTTGCTGTCTTCCATGCCTCAGGCAATTCCCTGTTTCGATAGATGTATTGAATATTGTTGTTAGGGGTACACATAGCGCCTCTGCTCCCTCTCAATACCCATGGGGAGATGTTATCTGGCCCCATTGCCTTTGATGGTATCTAGCTCACTCAGAAGCCTCTTCACTTCTTCCTCGGTTGTGTGCACTGTGTCCAGCACTTGGTGGTGTGCCCCACCTCTCCGTCTTTCTGGAGTCCTTCTGTCTCCTCTGTGAACACTTCTTTGAATCTCTTGTGAGTTTCTTCACATACTTCACGGTCATTTCCTGTTGTCTCTCCTCCTTCCTTCCTTAGCCTGATTACCTGTGTGTGTGTGTGTGTGTGTGTGTGTGTGTGTGTGTGTGTGTGTGTGTGTGTGTGTGTGTACTCACCTAGTTGTACTCACCTAGTTGAGGTTGCGGGGGTCGAGTCCGAGCTCCTGGCCCCGCCTCTTCACTGATCGCTACTAGGTCACTCTCCCCGAGCCGTGAGCTTTATCATACCTCTGCTTAAAGCTATGTATGGATCCTGCCTCCACTACATCGCTTCCCAAATATTCCACTTACTGATCTCTCTGTGGCTGAAAGAAATACTTCCTAACATCCCTGTGATTCATCTGTGTCTTTAGCTTCCAACTGTGTCCCTTGTTACTGTGTCCAATCTCTGGAACATCCTGTCTTTGTCCACCTTGTCAATTCCCCTCAGTATTTTGTATGTCTTATCATGTCCCCCCTATCTCTCCTGTCCTCCAGTGTCGTCAGGTTGATTTCCCTTAACCTCTCCTCGTAGGACATATCTCTTAGCTCTGGGACTAGTCTTGTTGCAAACCTTTGCACTTTCTCTAGTTTCTTTACGTGCTTGGCTAGGTGTGGGTTCCAAACTGGTGCCGCATACTCCAATATGGGCCTAACGTATACGGTGTACAGGGTCTGAACGATTCCTTATTAAGATGTCGGAATGCTGTTCTGAGGTTTGCTAGGCGCCCATATGCTGCAGCAGTTATTTGGTTGATGTGCGCTTCAGGAGATGTGCCTGGTGTTATACTCACCCCAAGATCTTTTTCCTTGAGTGAGGTTTGTAGTCTCTGACCCCCTAGACTGTACTCCGTCTGCGGCCTTCTTTGCCCTTCCCCAATCTTCATGACTTTGCACTTGGTGGGATTGAACTCCAGGAGCCAATTGCTGGACTAGGTCTGCAGCCTGTCCAGATCCCTTTGTAGTTCTGCCATGGTCTTCGATCGAGTGTATTCTTCTCATCAACTTCACGTCATCTGCAAACAGGGACACCTCAGAGTCTATTCCTTCCGTCATGTCGTCATGTCGTCTGTGTGTGTGTGTGTGTAAGTGTATGTGTGTATATGTGTGTGTGTGTGTGTGTGTGTGTGTGTGTGTGTGTGTGTGTGTGTGTGTGTGTGTGTGGGTTGTGTGGGTGTCTGTGTGTGGGTGTGTGTGTGTGGGTGTGTGTGTGGGTGTGTGTGTGTGGGTGTGTGTGTGGGTGTGTGTGTGTGGGTGTGTGTGTGTGGGTGTGTGTGTGGGTATGTGTTTGTGGGTGTGTGTTTGTGGGTGTGTGTTTGTGAGTGTGTGTTTGTGGGTGTGTGTTTGTGAGTGTGTGTTGTTTTGTGTGTGTTTGTTTATGTTTGTGTGTGTGTGTGTACTCACCTAGTTGAGGTTGCAGGGGTCGAGTCCAAGCTCCTGGCCTCGTGTGTGTGTGTGTGTGTCTTTGTCTGCCTGTGTGTGTCTGTCTGCCTGATGTGTGTGTGTCTTTCTGTCTGCCTGTGTGTGTGTCAGTCTGCCTGTGTGTGTGTATGTCTTTCTGTCTGCCTTTGTGTGTCTGTCTTTCTGTGTGTGTGTGTGTGTGTGTGTGTGTGTGTGTGTGTGTCATTCTGTCTGCCGTGTCTCTCTCTGTCTGCCTGTGTGTGTGTGTGTCTTTCTTTCTGTCTGCCTGTGTGTGTGTCTGTCTTCCTGCATGCATGTATCTGTCCTTCTGTCTGCCTGTGTGTGTGTCTTTCTGTCTGCCTGTGTGTGTGTGTCTTTCTGCCTGCCTGTGTGTGTGTGTGTCTTTCTGTCTGCTGTGTGTGTGTGTGTGTGTGTGTGTGTGTGTGTGTGTGTGTGTGTGTGTGTGTGTGTGTTCTGTGTGCCTGTGTGTGTTTGTGTCCCTGTGTGTGTTTGTGTGCCTGTGTGTGTTTTTGTGTGCCTGTGTGTGTTTCTGTGTGCCTGTGTGTGTTTGTGTGCCTGTGTGTGTTTCTGTGTGCCTGTGTGTGTTTGTGTGCCTGTGTGTGTTTCTGTGTGCCTGTGTGTGTTTCTGTGTGCCTGTGTGTGTTTGTGTGCCTGTGTGTGTTTCTGTGTGCCTGTGTGTGTTTGTGTGCCTGTGTGTGTTTCTGTGTGCCTGTGTGTGTTTGTGTGCCTGTGTGTGTTTCTGTGTGCCTGTGTGTGTTTTGTGTGCCTGTGTGTGTTTCTGTGTGCCTGTGTGTGTTTGTGTGCCTGTGTGTGTTTCTGTGTGCCTGTGTGTGTTTGTGTGCCTGTGTGTGTTTCTGTGTGCCTGTGTGTGTTTGTGTGCCTGTGTGTCTTTCTGTCTGCCTGTGTGTGTGTGTGTGTGTGTGTGTGTGTGTGTGTGTGTGTGTGTGTGTGTGTTGTGTGTTTCTGTGTGCCTGTGTGTGTTTGTGTGCCTGTGTGTGTTTGTGTGCCTGTGTGCGTTTCTGTGTGCCTGTGTGTGTTTCTGTGTGCCTGTGTGTGTTTCTGTGTGCCTGTGTGTGTTTGTGTGCCTGTGTGTGTTTCTGTGTGCCTGTGTGTGTTTGTGTGCCTGTGTGTGTTTTTTGTGTGCCTGAGTGTGTGTTTGTTTGTGTGTGTGTGTGTGTGTGTGTGTGTGTGTGTGTGTGTGTGTGTGTGTGTGTGTGTGTGTGTGTGTGTGTGTGTGTGTATTAGCCTATTTCTACTTACCTATTTGTGGTTGCAGGGGTCGAGTCATAGCTCCTGACCCCGCCTCTTTACTAATAGCTAATACGTCCTCTTTCTTCCTGCTCCATGAGCTTCATCAAACCTCGTCTTGAAACTATGTATGGTTCCTGCGTCCACTACGTCACTAGCAAGACTATTCCACTTCCTGACAACTGTATAACTAAAGAAATACTTCCCAACATCCCCTTGACTCATCTGAGTGTTCAGCATCCAATTGTGACCCCTTGTTTCTGTGCCCTATCTTTGGAATATTTTGTTTCTGCCTACCTGGTTAATTCCTAGCAGTATTTTGTATGTCGTTACCATGTGCAAACCTTTGCACTTTCTCTATCTTGACCTGTTTGATCACGTGTGGATTCCACATTGGTGCTGCATACTCCAGTATGGGCCTGATGTGCACGGTGTACAGAGTCTTGAACGATTCCTTACTGAGGTATCTGAGCACTGTTCTCAGGTTGGCCACGTGCCCATATGCTGCAGTACTTATCTGGTTGATGTGTGCCTCAGGAGATGTGCTCAGTATTTTACTTACCCCAAGGTCCTTCTCCTTGAGTAAGGTTTGTAGTCTTTGGCCACCTAGCTTATACTCTCTCTGCAGTCTTCTTTGTCCTTCTCCGATCTTCATGAATTTGCATTTGGCGGGGTTAAATTCGAGTAGCCAGTTCCTGGACCAGGCGTCCAGCCTGTCCAGGTCTCTTTGTAGTCCTGCCTGATCCTCATCTGATTTAATTCTCCCCATTAACTTCACATCATCTGCAAACAGGGACACTTCTGAGTCTACCCCTTCCATCATGTCATTCACACATACGAAAAATAGCACTGGTCCTTGGACTGCCCCTTGTGGAAGGCTGCTCGTCACAGGGGCCATGACTCCTTGTTGCCTCCAAGTCAGGTATTCTCTGATCCATTGAAGTGCCCTTCCTCTTATGTGTCTGATCCTCACACTTTTGCACTAATTTCTAGTGAGGAACTGTGTCGCAGGTCTTCTTGCAGTCCAAGAAAATGCAATCTACCCACCCCTCTCTCTCTCTCGTGTCTTACTTCCGTTACCTTGTCATAAAGCTCAAGTAGGTTTGTGACACAGGATTTCCCTTCCCTGAAACTGTGCTGGTTGTCGTGTATAAGCTTGTTCTTCTCTAGGTGTCCTATCAATCTCCTGATAATCTTCTCCGTGACTTTCCATACTTTACAAGTCAGTGACACTGGTCTGTAGCTTAATGCCTCATGTCTGTCACCTTTCTTAAAATTGGGACTACATTTGTCGTTTTCCACACCCAGTTTCAATAAATGTGTTGAATATTGTTGTTAGTGGCACACACAGCATCTCTGCTCTCTCTCTAATTACCCACGAAGAGATGTTCGGTCTTATCGCCTTTGAGGTATCTAGCTCACTTAGTAGCGTCTTCACCTCTCCCTCGGTTGTGTGTATCTCTTCCAACACTTGGTGTATTCCTTGCTGGTGTAGCCAATTATTCTGGGTTTCTGGAGTCCTTCCTGTCTCCACTGTACATCTTTAAATCTTATCCAAAGCTCCTCACTTGCTTCTCGGTCATTTCTTGTGAACTTCCCTCCTTCCTTCCTCAGCGTGATTATCTGGTGCATGACTGTCGTTTTCCTGCTGATATGTCTATACAACAGCTTCAAGTCAGACTTGGCTTTCTATGCTGTGTCGTTTACATATTGCCACTGGGCATCCCTGCTTAACTGTGCATGCTCGTTTCTGGCTCTCCAACTAATTTCTTAATTTTCCAGGGTCCTTTGTCTTCTGTACTTTTTCCACTCTCTAGCTCACGGAGTTTTTGCCTTTCTACACCTTTGGGTGAACCAAGGGCTTGTTCTGGTCTTCCCATTATTTATGTTGCCTTTGGGAACTATTCTCTCCTCTGCCTCCTTTCATTTTATTTTCACATAGTCCATCATTCCTTTACTGATTTTCCCACCAATTCTCTTTCCCACTGAACCTTCTGCAGGAAATTTCTCATGCCCTTTGTAGCTTGATTTCTCCCATCCTACTCCTGCTTCCCTCTCCACTCGTATTCGAACCTCAGAACCACATGATCACTAGCTCCAAGGCCTGAACTATTCAAGGAGAACAAGAAGTCCAGTCTTGCTGGTTCATTGTCTCCCCTGTCTCTAGTAGTGTCCCTAACATGTTGATGCATGAGGTTTTCCAGTACCGCCTCCATTATCTTGGCTCTCCATGTTTTGGGTCCCCCATGTGATTCCAGGTTTTCCCAGTCAATCTCCCTGTGATTAAAATCACCCATAAGTAGTTACTTTGTCCTAGCCATGTAAGCCCTTTTCGTCACCTCAGCTAGTGTGTCCACCATTTATTTATTTATTTATTTATTTATTTATTTATTATAAATTTGTGCACACATACAGAGGTACAAAAAAATACAGATAAGAGCAGTATGCCAAAGCCACTTATATTATGCATAGCATTACGGGCTGGCTTAAAATTAACTTAAGATTAATTAAGCAATGATGAAGTCAGTGATAAAACATTAATGTAAACAGATTACTATAAAGCACAAGTGAGTATTACAAAGACAGGTCATATGAAGGATTTTGTTAGGTAGTGTATTTAAAAAATAATAAAGTTAGATTGGGTTTTAGGTTTAACATTTATGTGATATAATTGTGAGAAACATTTAAGATATACAATTTATAAGGTTCAGTTATTCAGTATTTATTTGGTTTTGGGTGAGTAAGTGATGTTTGAGTAGAGACTTGAATTTATAAACAGGTAGTGTTTCTTTTATATTTACAGGTAATGAATTCCAGATTTTAGGGCCTTTTTATGTGCATTGAGTTTTTGCATAGTGTGAGATGAACACGAGGAACATCAAAGAGTGATCTGTGCCTTGTGTTATGGTCATGTGTTCTGTTGAGGTTGGCAAGGAGATGTTTGAGGGGAGGGTTAATTTCAGAGTTAAGTGTTCTATGTATGTAATAGGTGCAGTAATAAGTATGGATGTTTTGTATGGTGAGTAGGTTTAGTGTATTGAATATTGGTGGAGTGTGCTGCCTGTAGTGAGAATTTGTTATCATTCTAACTGCAGCCTTTTGTTGGGTAATTAGTGGTCTGAGATGGTTAACTGTTGTTGAGCCCCATGCACAAATTCCATATTCCATATTCTTCTCTTGGCCTCCTCTTGTCCTGTGGTGGGTTGTACATTACTGTACTTACCTCCTTAGGGCCACTAGAATGAATTGCTCCTACTATGTAGTCCCTTTCGCCCATTCTGTCCATTCCTTCCATTCTCTTTAATCCCCACCGGTTTTTGATGAGCAGTGCAACTCCTCTTCCTCCCTCGATGCTTCCTCTCTCTGGGTGATATCATTATTCTTTCATGCAACTCTTCACATTTGTTATTCAGTCCGCATTTGCGTACCAAACCATCAACTTCCTTTCTAATACTGTGGTCTGGGGGGGGAGGGGGCGTACGTTGAGGTTGGGGAAGCAGGAGACCCAGTGAGGTACTAGAGGGGGTTGCTGTGAGGGTGGAGTTAGTGGTGGGGGGTGCAGGCTGTTGGTATGAAATGTGGGTTTTGGGTTAGTGTGCTTGGTTGTAGTGGGGTTGTCAGAGTTGAGGGTTTTCTGTTAGTAGTTCTGAGAAAGGGTATGTGTGTGTGTGTGGTGTACTTACCTATTTCTAGTTACAGGTTTCGATTCGTAGCTCCCAGCACCGCCTCTTCGTTAGTCGCTACTAGGTCCACTCTCTCCCTGCTCCAAGAGCCTTATCATATTTAATCTTAAATCTGTGTATGGATGATGCCTCCCCTACTTCACTTTCCATATTGTTCCACTTCTTGTTAGCTCTAAAAAGAAATTCTTCTTAACTCCCACATTACTCATCTCAGTATTTAACTTCCATTTACGTCCCCTTGTTCCTTTATCCCATCTCTGAAACATTCTTGCCCTGTCCTCCATGACAATTCCTCTCAGTATATGTCGTAATCATATACCCAAACCCCTTATGCTTCTGTTCTTCCATTGTAGTCAAGTTGAGGTTCCTTAACCTCTCCTCACAGGACATACATCTTAGCTCCGGGAGTAGTCTTTATGGAAACTTTTGCACTTTCTCCAATTTCTTGACCAGTTTAACCAAGTGTAGTTTCCATACTTGCGCTGCATACTCGAAAATGGGGCTGTGATGTTTGTATCTGTTACTGTGTGTGTGTGTGTGTGTACTCACCTAGTTGTACTCACCTAGTTGAGGTTGCGGGGGTCGAGTCCGAGCTCCTGGCCCCGCCTCTTCACTGATCGCTACTAGGTCACTCTCCCTGAGCCATGAGCTTTATCATACCTCTGCTTAAAGCTATGTATGGATCCTGCCTCCACTACATCGCTTCCCAAACTATTCCACTTACTGACTACTCTGTGGCTGAAGAAATACTTCCTAACATCCCTGTGATTCATCTGTGTCTTCAGCTTCCAACTGTGTCCCCTTGTTATTGTGTCCAATCTCTGGAACATCCTGTCTTTGTCCACCTTGTCAATTCCTCTCAGTATTTTGTATGTCGTTATCATGTCCACCCTATCTCTCATGTCCTCCAGTGTCGTCAGGTTGATTTCCTTTAACCTCTCCTCGTAGGACATACCTCTTAGCTCTGGGACTAGTCTTGTTGCAAACCTTTGCACTTTCTCTAGTTTCTTCACGTGCTTGGCTAGGTGTGGGTTCCAAACTGGTGCCGCATACTCCAATATGGGCCTAACGTACACGGTGTACAGGGTCCTGAATGATTCCTTATTAAGATGTCGGAATGCTGTTCTGAGGTTTGCTAGGTTGATGTGTGTGTGTGTGTGTGTGTGTGTATTCGCCTAATTGCGGTTCCAGGAGTCCATTCACAGCTCCTGACCCCAGCCTCTTCGCTGGTCTCTACTAGTTCCACTCTCCCCCTGCTCCATGAGCTTTGTCGTATCTATTCTTAAAGATATGTATGGATCCTGCTTCCACTACAACACTGCAGATTGTTCCACTTCCTGATAACTCTTTGGCTGAAGAAATAATTCCTAACATGGGTATTCACAACTTCCAGTTGTGTCCCCTTGTTGATATGTCCCATCTCTAAACATCCTGTCCCTATCCACTCTGTCAATTCCTCTCCTCTCAGTATTTTATGTCATTTTCCTATCCTCCCTATCCCTCCTGTCTTCCTGTGTCGTCAGGATTATTTCCCTTAACTTCTCCTTGCAGGACATTCCCCATAGCTCCGGGACTATTCTTGTTGTAAACCTTTTCACTTTCTCTCATTTCTCGACGTGCTTCACCAGGTGTGGGTTCCAAACTGGTGCTGCATACTCCAATATGGGCCTGACATACGTGGTGCAGTGTCTTGAATAATTCCTTACTAAGGTGTCGAAACGCTATTTGCCAACATTATCGACAGTGATTGTTCTGTTAACCTCGCCCCTGGCAGGACGCATACGCTCTGACACCCCCGTTTGCAGCCTCCTTATGATTCCCTTTGGGGAGGGGAATTTTTACCTTCGTCATAATCTCTGATCTCCACGATGATCTACTCAAATCGTGTAAATATCAAGCCCAGCACTGGGACTGTTGACAATTCTTCTACATTAGTACCTGTAACTACTGTGAGAGGTAGCTTGCAGATAAAATTTAATGCTGTTAGTTCGCTTAAAGATGCATTCATTATTGTGTGTAATGGTGATTTTGAAGGCGAAAACTGACTACTACCACTGCCACTACTACTCCTCTCACCTCTAATACTCAAGGCCAAGAGTTCGTCATCATCAAACGTCTTGATAGACTTATAGCAACCCAGTCTCTCGACGAACTTAAGGGATCAACAGAAGATCAGAATTCCTGGGCCACTGTGAATTCCATCACTAAATTTTCAAATGCATCTTTATTGCTAAAGATTACTGTCACTGACGTTACCGTGGCAGCTCAAACTATTGCTGATGGAATGGCAATCTACTGCTTCTACAACTACATCAGTCCAAGCCACACTGAAGCAGAGAGATTTCAACACATCAGGTAATGTTGGAGCTGCTATTCATATCTGCATACCACCAAGGACTGTCCTATCAAAAGTTCTGCTCGACCTGGCAGTGAAGGACATGATTTCAGGGGTTGCACCACCACCTCTACTCTATAATGTTTTAAATACAAGAATGAACATCACACTCTCGCTGCCAAGTGCCCAACGACAAAAGAAATTCTCAATGGAAGCCAAGAGGAACAAATGAAAACATCTGAAAGGTCTGCAACGTATCCTGCAATTACGAAACTGCAAGCCGATACCAGCAAAATTCTCAAGGCCACTAAACCTCCCTCCTCCACCAGCAACATACTACTTCCAATACCTGACGGTGTACCTACAAAAATCTGCTACAGGATGATGTATGCTCATATGCACAATATGGCAAGACCAGGAACCTTCAACACTGCTGTAAATGAATTCTTTAGATTCAACATGCCAGGTTTTATCTTCCCTGATTCTCTACTTTCAACTGATATAATCAAGATTACTACAAAAGCCGTCACCATTGCTACTCCTAAAGACACAGTACCCGACAACTGCTCTTGCTCTAAACAATATACAGACAATGACAAGGCTCCAAAGAATTCCACCCATGACATGCCACGAACGAATTTCACCACCGCCACTGCTCCTGACCAATCACAATCATCGCCAGGGAAGAGGAACGTAGAGAAGAAATCGTAGAAGAAATAGAAAAAGAAGATAGAACGTGGGATAGTAGGCACTCTCCCGAACAAAACAAAAAGTTGATGTCGTTGACTGAAGTGTGAAGTTTACCACCATTCGTGAAATTATAATTACACTTTCAAGAAGTAACTGAATACCTTGAATCATTACGTGGGAAGCTCACTGAAACTATAAAAAATATCCATCTCTCAAAACCAGCTTTTAGAAGACTCAGTAATGGCTCATCAACTCCAACTCTAAATCAGAAGTAAAGCCAACCAATCACTATGAAGCTGTATCTGCATCTCCAAATATCATCGACCAATCATCATGAAGCTGCTCCTCCTCTTCAGAGATCCTCCTGCCTGCCTGCCGCACACAGGCAGGCACGCTTTTCAGCAAGTGTTTCTCATTCCTTCTCTTCGTTTCTGTACATATGCTTTACAATGCCCTGCGGCTGGCTTTAGCCCCGGCGTTTTATCCACAGCTAGACATTCGTCTCCTGAGCTATTCTTCGTCTGTCCCCACTTCCCGCTCACCCCTCGGAGTCATACCTGTGAGTCCTGTTCTGTTCTGGTTTGCCAGACGCCCATATGCTGCAGCAGTTATTTGGTTGATGTGAGCCTCAGGGAATTTGCTTTGTATTATACTCATCCCAAAATCCTTTTCAATGAATGAGATTTGCAGTTTTTGGCCTCTAGCCTGTACTCTGTCTTTAGTCTTCTTTCACCTTTTCCAATCTTCATGACTTTGCAATTGGTGGGGAAAAACTCGAGGAGCCAGTTGTTGGACCTGGCTTGCAGCCTGTCTAGATTCCTTTGTAGCCCCACCTGACCACCCATTTCAATTCTTCGCATTAACTTCACATCGTCCGAAAGCAAGGACACCTCTATATCTATCCCATCCGTCAAGTCATTCACATATACCAGAAACAGCACTGGCTCTTGTAGAACTCCGTTCGTTATAGGTGCCCAGTATGACAACTCGTCAAGTACCAGCACTCGTTGTTTCTTTCCTGTCAGCTATTCTTTGATCCATAGCAATGCCTTTCATTTTATTCATGCCTGCTCCTATAGCTTTTGCACTAATCTCTTGTTTGCAACTGTGTCAAAGGACTTCTTGCAGTACAAGAAGAAGCAGTCTACCCACCGCTCTCTCTCTCTTGTTTTACTTCTGTCACCTTGTCATAAAACTCAAGTAGGATTATGACACAAGATTTCTTTTCCGTGAAACCGTGTTAGTTAATGTTTATAAGCTCGTTCCTTTCTAGGTGCTCCATGACTTTGCATACTATACATATCATTGACACTGGTCTGTAGTTCAGTGTCACCTGCTTGTGTCCTTTCTTAAAGATTGGGACTACATTTGCCGTCTTGCACACCTCAAGTAGTTACCTGTTTCGATAGATGTGTTGAAGATTGTTGTTAGTGGCACACATAGTGCCTCGGCTCCCTCTCTCAGGACCCATCGAGAGATGTCCTGTTACTCTGCCTTTGGGGTATCTAGCTCTCTCAACAGCCTCTTCACTTCCTCTGTTTTATATGATGTGTCCAGCACTTGTTGGTGTACCCTTACATCTCGGTTTTATCTATAGTCCTTTCTGTCTCCAATGAAAATACTTCCTGGAATATCGTGTTGGGCTCTCCTCATACTTCGTCGTTTCTTGTGATCTTCCCTCGTTCCTTCCTTAGTCTGATTATCTGATGCTTGACTGTTGTTTTCCTCCTCATGTGACTGTACAACAGCTTTGGGTCAGATTTAGCTTTCGATGCTATATAACTCTCCAGTTTCTCGATATGACTGATCTTGTGTCTGTGACATCTTGACAATATGGTCCTATAATAACCCGTATAGTGCATCATGAATGACTCCTTGTTTAGATTTCTGAAAATTTATGGCACATTAGGTACAGCATTTATTCCTCGGGAGAAAGTTCACACCGAAGTGTGCATGTACTCACCTAACTGTACTCACATAACTGTGGTTGCACGGACCGAGACAGGGTTCCAGGCCCCGAATCTTCACTGGTCGCTACTAGGTTCTTTCTCTCCCTGCTCCATGAGTTTTATCATACCTCATCTTAAAACTATGTATGGATTCTGCCTCTACTACATCACTTTCTGACAACTCTATGGCTGAAAAAATGCCTCCTAACATCCCTCTGACTCACCTGCTGCTGTGTCCCATCTCTGGAACAACCTGTCTTTGTCCACCTTCTCAATTCTTCGTTGTAAGGTCGATTTCTCTTAACCTTTCTTCATAGGACATTCCCCTTAGCTCCTGGACTAGTCTTGTGGCAAACATTTGCACTTTCTTTAATTTTTTGACGTGCTTGACAAGGTGTGGGCTCCAAACTGCTGCTGCCTATTCCAATATGGGTCTGGTGTACAGTCTTGAACGATTCCTTACTAAGGAATCGGAACGCTATTCTTAGGCTTGCCAGGTGACCTTATTCTGAAGCAGTTATTAGGTTGATGTGCACCTCAGGAGATGTGCTCGGTGTTATTCTCATCCCAAGATCCTTTTCCCTTGAGTGAGGTTTGCAGTCTTATACCACCTAGCGTGCACTAGGTCTACGGTCTTCTTTGTCCTTCAACAATTTTCATGATTTAGCATTTGGAGAGGTTAAATTCAAGGAGCCAGTTGCTGCACCTGGCTTGTGGCCTGTCCAGGTCTCTTTGTAGTCCTGTCTGATCCTTATCCAATTCAATTCTCTACATCATCTGCAAACAGCGACACTTCTGAGTCTATTCCTTCCGAAATGTCATTCACATATACCAGAAACAGCACCGGTCCTAGGACTGACCTCTGTAGAACCCCGCTTGTCGAAGGCGCCCACTCTGACACCTAGTCACGTAACATGACTCGTAGTTGCCACCCGGTCATGTACTCCCTGATCCATTTCAGTGCTTTCCCTGTTATGTGTGCCTGATCCTCTATGTGATGAATGGTTTAGAAAACCGAGAAGTTGAAGAATTGAGACACTTATGCAACACATGGGAATCTTTATTGAAGAAACGTTTCGCCACACAGTGGCTTCATCAGTCCAATACAAAGTAAAAATGGGTAAGGAGAGAAGTTTGAGGTAATCAGTCCCTCAACCTGGTGGACTGAACACATCGATTCCAGGTTGAGGGACTGATTACCTCGAACTTCTACTCCACTTACCCATTTCTACTTTGTAATGGACTGATGAAGACACTGTGTGGCGAAACGTTTCTTCAATAAAGATTCCCATGTGTTGCATAAGTGTCTCAATTCTTCAACTGATCCTCTATTTTTTGTACTAATCTCTTGTGTGGAACTTTGTAGAAATCCTTCTTGCAGTCCAAGAAAATGCAGTCTACCCACCCCTCTACTCATGTCTTGCTTCCGTTATCTTGTCATAAAACTCCAATAGGATTGTGACACAGTGTCTTTCTTCATGGAAACTGTGCTCACTGGCATGTATAAGCTAGTTCCTTTCTAGGTACTTCACCACTCTTCTGATAATCTTCTCCATGATTTTGCATAATGTACATATCAGTGACACTGGTTTGTATTTTAATGCTTCATGTCTATCAACTTTCCCATAAAATGGGACTACATTTGCCGTCTTTCGCACCTCAGGTAGTTTCTAGTTTCAGTGGATGTGTTTAAGAGTGTTGTTAGTGGCACACACAGCATTTCTGTTCCCTCTCTAAGGACCCACGGAGAAATGTCCGGTCCCACTGCCTTTGATGTATCTAGCTCACTTAGCAGCGTCTTCACCTCCTCCTGGGTTGTGTGTGTTTCGTTTACTACTTACTGGTGTACCCCACTATTTTGGCTTTTCCAAGTAATTCCTGTCTCCACTGCAAATACTTCTTTAAATCTCATGTTGAGCTCCTCACATACTTCTCGGTCGTTTCATGTAAACTCACCTCCTTGCTTCATCAGCCTGATTTCCTGGTCCTTGTCTGTTGTTTTAATACTGACGTGGCTATATAACTGCTTCGGGTTATATTTGGCTTCCGATGCTATGTTGTTTACTTGTTGTTTAGATGCACATATTCTTCTCTGCCTCTTCGATGAATCTCTTTATTTTCCTGAGTAATTTGTCTTCTGTACATTTTCCATTTTCTAGTGCACTTACTCTGTGCCTCTCTACTGCTTTAGGTGAACCAAGGACTCGTTCTGGTCTTCCTATTATTTCTGTTGCCCTTGGGAACAATCTACTTCTTTGCCTCCTTGAATTTCGTTTACTGATTTTCCCACCAATTCTTTCCAACTGAAAATCTTGCAGGAAATTCTTCATGCCTGTGTAGTGCTTCTCTTTTGTAGTTTGGCTTCTCCCACCGTACTCCTGCATCACTTTCCACTTATAACTCTACTATGTACTTGAAGCTCAGATCCACATGGTCTCTAGCTCCATTGGGCTTTTCGTATGTGATGTCCTCGATTTCTAAACTATTCAAGATGAATACGAGGTCCAGTCTTGCTGGTTCATCCTCTTCTCTGTCATTGGTAGTGTCCCTAACATGTTGATGCATGAGGTTTTCCAGTACCAAGTCCGTCACCTTGGCTCTCCATGTTTCGGGACCCCCATGTGGCTGCAAGTTTTCCCAGTCAGTCCCCTTGTGATTGAAATCACCATAACTAGTAATTTTGCTCTACCAATGTGAGCTCTTCTGGCCACCTCAGCTAGTGTGTTCAACATTGCTCTGTTGCTCTCTTCATATTCTTCTCTTGCCCTCCTGCAGTTCAGTGGTGGGTTGTCCATCACTGCAATTACCATCTTAGTTCCCCCAGTCTAAATTGTTCTCGCGCACCCGTGGTCCCTACTGTGTGTACTCACCTATTTGTGCTCACCTATTTGTGGTTGCAGGGGTCGAGATATAGCTTCTGGCCCCGCCTCTTCACTGATCGCTACTATGTCCTCTCTCTCTCCCTTCTCAATGAGTTTTATCATACCTCGTGTTAATCCTATGTATGGTTCCTGCCTCCACTACGTCATTTGCCTAACTATTCCACTTCCTGACACTCTATGGCTAACGAAATACTTTTTAGCATCTCTTTGACTCATCTGAGTCTTCAGCTTCCAATTGTGACCCCTTGTTTCTGTGTCCCATCTCTGGAACATCCTGTGTCTGTCCACCATGTCAGTTCCTCGCATTATTTTGTATGTCGTTATCATGTCTCCCCTAACCCTCCAATCCTCCAGTGTAATCAGGCCGATTTCCTATGTGTACACACACAGACACACACACACACACACACACACACACACACACACAACAAACATATATATATATATATATATATATATATATATATATATATATATATATAATATATATATATATATATATATATATATATATATATATATATATATATTATATATATATATATATATATATATATATATATATATATGTATTTACATATATATGTGTGTGTGTGTGTGTGTGTGAACTCTGCGGCTGCACAGGTTGATTGAGAGCTCCCCGTCTCTTCGCTGACTGCTACTGGGTTCTCTCTTTCCCAGCTATAAGAGCCTTGTCGTACCTCTTCTTAAAACTATGTGTGGATCACTCTTCTACCAAATCACTCTCAAGATTGTTCCACTTCCTTACACCTAAAAGGTTGAAGAAAAGCTTCCTAACATATAACTTATCTGAGTTATGAAATTCCAGTTGAACATTCTTGTTCCTATTTCCAATCTATGTAACATTCTGTCACTGTTCGCCTTGTCAATTACTCTCAGTATTTTCTACGTCTTTATCATATCCCCTCTATTCCTCCCGCCCGCCAGTGTCGTCAAGTTCAGTTCCTTTAACCTCTCATTATAAGACATATCCCCTTATCTTATGGACTAGTCTGTTTCTAAACTTTGGTACTTTCTCTAATTTCTTGACGTATGACCAAGTGTGGTCCCCATACCGGAACTGCATGCACCAATATGGGCCAGACGTACACAGTATGTGTGTGTGTGTGTGTGTGTGTGTGTGTGTGTGTGTGTGTGTGTGTGTGTGTGTGTGTGTGTGTGTGTGTGTGTGTGTGTGTGTGTGTGTGTGTATGTGTGTGTTTGAATTATCCAGGGGTCGGGTCAAGCTTCCTGGTCCAGTCTTTCCGTTAGTCACTACTGGGACCTTCTTCCAGTACTTCACTGTTTTGATTGGTCCACTTGTTGACAGCTCTAAGCCTGTCGAAATACTTTCTAGCATCCCTATGACCCATCTGAGTTTTTAACTTCCAGATGTGTAGATAAATGGTTCAGAGAAGCTGCAACACTTGCGTATCTTTACCGAGGAAACGTTTCACCACACAGTGACTTCATCAGTCCTAAACAAAACAGTCCTAAAGTAAACAGCATATGCTCGAAGAAGCGGTTTATTTACTGTAAACAGATGAGTTGAAACAGTCGTAGACGATATCATGGTGGACAAATCACATGTCGTAGTAGGTTATAAAAGTGATAAGGGGAATTCTTCACTGATCTAACCTATAGTCATGACCTACTTCCACGTTTAGATTTGTCCACTGCGATATTGACTGCTTCACATCACCTGTCTACAATACATAATACATATGCTGCATTATTTTCAAGATTGATGGACTGATTACATCTTCTTTGTATTGGACTGATGAAGCCACTGTGTGGCGAAACGTTTCCTCGATGAAGATACCCAAGTGTTGCGCATGTGTCTATTTCATCAACTTCCAGTTGTGTCCCCTTGTTCCTATCCCTGAAACATTCTGGCCCTGTCCAACATGCTAATTCCTCTCAGTATTTTAAACGAGGTTATCATGTCTCCTCTGTTCCTTCTGTCTTCCAGTGCCGTCAGGTTGATTTCCGTTAACGTCTACTAGTAGGACATGCCCCTTCGAACAGTCTTGTTGCAAACTCTTGTCCTTTCTCTAATTTCCTCGTGTGTTTGACCTGGTGTGGGCTCCACACTGGTGATGCATAGTCCAGTATGGGTCTGACGCGCTGTGTACGGTGTAGTGATTGACTCCTTACTTAGGTGTCAAAATACTTTTCTTAGGTTCCCCAGACGCTTATATTCTGCAGCGGATATTTGGATGATGTGTATGTGTATGTGTGTGTGTGTGTGTGTGTGTGTGTGTGTGTGTGTGTGTGTGTGTGTGTGTGTGTGTGTGTGTGTGTGTGTGTGTGTGTGTGTGTGCTTTTGTGTTTGTGTACTCACCTATTTGCACTCACCTATTTGTGGTTGTGGGGTCGAGACTAAGCTTTTGGCCCTGCCTCTTCACTGACCGCTGCTGGGTCCTCCCTCTCCTTGCTCCATGAGCTTTATCATACCTCGTCTTAAAATTATGTATGGTTCCTGCCTCCACTACGTCACTTGCCGGACTGTTACACTTCCTAACAACTCAGTGGCTGAAGAAATACTTCTTAACATCCCTTTGACTCATCTGAGTCTTCAATTTCCAACTGTGACCCCTTGTTTTTGCGTCCCATCTCTGGAACATCCTGTCTTTGTCCACCTTATCTGTTCAACGCAGTATTTTGTATGTCGTTATCATGTCTCCCCTGACCCTCCTCTCCTCCACTGTCTTCTGGCAGATTTCCCTTCTTTGTAGGATATTCCTTTTAGCTCTGGAACCAGCCTTATTGCAAACCTTGGCACTTTCTCTAATTTCTTGACGTGCTTGACTAGGTGTGGGTTCCAAACTGGTGCTGCGTTCTCCAGCATGGGCCTGACATACACAGTGCACAGAGTCTTGAACGATTACTTGCTGAGGTACCGGAAAGCTATTCTCAGATTTACCAGGCGCCCATATGCCTCAGTGGTTACTAGCTCCAAGGGGCCTTTCATATGTGATGTCCTCAATGTCTGAGCTACTTAGGGTGAACACAAGGTCCAGTCTTGCTGGTTCATCCACCCTCTCTCTCTGGTAGTGTCTCTAAAATGTTGATGCATGAGGTTTTCCAATACCACATCCATCATCTTGGCTCTCCATGTTTCGTGGCTCTCATGTGGCTCCAGGTTTTCCCAATCAATCTCCCTGTGGTTGAAGTCGCCGATAACCAATAACTTTGCTCTACTCGAGTGAGCTCTTCTAGCCACCTCAGCTAGTGTGTTTACCATTGTTCTGTTGTTCTCATCATATTCCTCTCTTGGCCTCTTGCAGTTCTGTGGTGCATTATACAACACTGCAATGACTGCCTTATGTTCCCCTGACTGAATTGTACCTACTATGTAATCCCTTTCTCCAGTCTCGTCCATTCTTTCCATTTCCTGATACCCTCATCGGTTTTTAATGAGCAGTGCAACCCCTCCTCTGCTCCTTCTATTCTTCCTCAGAATCTGATATCTGGGTGGGAAGATTGCATCTGTTATTGTCCCAGTGAGTTTTGTTTCTGTGACTGCTATAATGTCTGGGAACATCTTGATTCTTTCATGCCACTCCTCACATTTATTCGTTATTCTATTCTCGTTCTTGTACCAAATCTTCAATTTCTTCTCTACAATTGTGGTCCGGGGAGAATGGTGGGTTTGGGGGAGCAGGTGCCATAGCTGAGGCTTATATGGAGTTGCTGTAGGAGTGGGGTTTGTGGTGTTGGGGGTGGGGGCAGAGGGCATATGGGGGGCTACAGTGGGGGTGGGGTTTGTGGTGAGGGGGATGGGGGAAGAGGGTACAGTGTGTGGGTTTTGGATTAGATTGTTTAGTTGCATTGGGGTTGCCATGGTTGGATTTCTTCTGTTTCCCTTAACCTCTCCACGTAGGACATGCCCCCTAAGTCCGAGACTAATCTTGCTACAAACCTTTGCACTTTGTAGTTTCATGACGTGCTTGGGCAGGTGTGGGTTCCAAACTGGCGCTGCATACTCCTATATAGGCCTGGGGTACAGAGTCCTGAATGATTCCGTACTCTGATGTAGGAATGCTATTCTTAGGTTTCCTAGTCGCCCGTATGCCGCAGCAGTTATTTGGTTCATATGCGCCTCAGATGTTTTCGGTGTTATACTCACCCCGAGATCCTTTTTCCTTGAGTGAGGATTGTAGATTTTGGCCTCCTAGACTGTATTCTGTCTTCCGTCTTCTTTGCCCTTCCCCGATCTTCATGACCTTTGCAGATGGGAGGGTCGAACTCCAGGAGCCATTTGCCGGATCATGCCTGAAGTTTATCCAAACCCTCCGGACCTGCCTGGTCTTCTTCCGATTGAATTTTCCTCATTAACTTGACATCGTGTGCAAACAGAGCCACTTCTGAGTCTATTCCTTCCGTCTTGTCATTCACATATTCCTGAAACAGAACCGGCCCTAGGACTGATCCCTGTGGAACCCCGCTTCTCTCAGGCACCTCGTCATGTACCATGACTCGCTGCTGCCTTCATGTCAGGTATTCTCTGATCCATTGCATGTCTGGTCCTCCAGCTTTTGCACTAATCTTTTTTTGTGGAACTGTGTCTTACTGCTGTCACCATGTAATATATCTCCACTAGGTTTGTGACACAGGATTTCCCGTCCCTGAATCCGTGCTGGTTGTCGTTGATAAGCTCATTCTTCTCTAGGTGCTCCATCACTCTTCTCCGTGACCTTGCATACTATGTATGCCAGTATTACCAGTCTGTAGTTTAGTGCTGCGTATCTGTCTTCTATTTTAAAAATTGGTACCACCTTTGCTGTCTTCCATACCTCAAGGATTTGCCCTGTTTCGATAGGTGTGTTGAAGCTTGTTAGTGTGCACAGAGCGCTTCTGCTCCCTCTCTTAGTACCCACAAAGAGATATTGCCTGGTCCCATTACCTTTGAGGTATCTAGTTCGCTTAGCAGCCTCCTCACCACTTTCTTGGTTGTATATGTTGCCTCTAGCACTTGGTGGTTTACCCCAACCCTAGGTGTTTCAAGAATCATTTCTGTTTTCATTGAATGCTTCTTTAAATCTCACGTTGAGCTCCTCACATACTTCTTAGTCATTTCTTGTGGTCTCGCCTCCTTTCCTCTGCCTGATTCCGTGAGTGTGTACTCACCTAATTGTGGTTGCAGGGGTCGAGACTCAGCTCCTGGCCCCGCCTCTTCACTGATCGCTACTGGATCCTCTCTCTCTCTGCTTCCTGAGCTTTGTCATACCTCTTCTTAAAACTATGTATGGTTCCTGCCTCCACTACTTCACTTGCTAGGCTATTCCACTTGCTGACAACTCTATGACTGAAGAAATACTTCCTAACGTCCCTGTGACTCGTCTGAGTCTTCAGCTTCCAGTTGTGACCCCTTGTCCCTGTGTCCCCTCTCTGGAACATCCTATCTCTGTCCACCTTGTCTATTCCCCGCAGTATCTTGTATGTCGTTATCATGTCTCCCCTGACCCTTCTGTCCTCCAGTGTCGTCAGTCCGATTTCCCTTAACCTTTCCTCGTACGACATTCCCTTGAGCTCTGGGACTAGCCTTGTTGCAAACCTTTGTACTTTCTCTAACTTCTTGACGTGCTTGACCAGGTGTGGGTTCCAGACTGGTGCTGCATACTCCAGTATGGACCTAACATACACAGTGTACAGTGTCTTGAACGATTCCTTGTCAAGGTATCGGAACGCTATTCTCAGGTTTGCCAGGCGCCCATATGCTGCAGCGGTTATTTGGTTGATGTGTGCCTCCGGTGATGTGCTCGGTGTTATGGTCACCCCAAGGTCTTTCTCCCTGAGTGAGGTCTGTAGTCTTTGTCCACCTAGCCTATACTCTGTCTGCGGTCTTCTTTGCCCCTCCCCAATCTTCATGACTTTGCATTTGGCTGGATTGAATTCGAGAAGCCAGTTACTGGACCACATGTCCAGCCTCTCCAGGTCTCTTTGCAGTCCTGCCTCATCCTCGTCCGATTTAATTCTTCTCATCAACTTCACGTCATCTGCGAACAGGGACACTTCAGAGTCTATTCCTTCCATCATGTCGTTCACATATATCAAAAATAGCACTGGTCCTAGAACTGACCCCTGTGGGACCCCGCTCGTAACAGGCGCCCACTGTGATACCTCTTCACGTACCATGACTCGTTGCTGCCTCCCTGTCAGGTATTCCCTAATCCATTGCAGTGCCCTTCCTTTTACGTGTGCCTGATCCTCCAGCTTCTGCACTAATCTCTTGTGGGGAACTGTGTCAAAGGCCTTCCTGCAGTCTAGGAAAACGCAATCTACCCAACCCTCTCTCTCGTGTCTTACTTCTGTTACCTTGTCATAAAACTCCAGGAGGTTTGTGATACAAGATTTGCCTTCCATGAACCCATGCTGGTTTTCATTTATAATCTTGTTCCTTTCCAGGTGTTCGACCACTCTCCTCCTGATAATCTTCTCCATGACTTTGCACACGATACATGTCAGAGACACAGGTCTGTAGTTTAGTGCCTCGTTTCTGTTTCCTTTCTTAAATATGGGGACTACATTAGCTGTCTTCCATTTCTCAGGTAGTTGCCCAGTTTCAAGGGATGTGTTGAAGATTGTGGTTAGAGGCACACACAGCATCTGAGTCTATCTCTTCCATCATGTCGTTCACATATACTAAAAATAGCACTGGTCCTAGAACCGATCTCTGTGGGACCCCGCTCGTCACAGGTGCCCACTGTGATACCTTATCACGTACCATGACTCGTTGTTGCCTCCCTGTCAGGCATTCCCTGATCCATTGCAGTGCTCTTCCTGTTATATGCACCTGATCCTCTAGCTTCTACACTAATCTCTTTTGAGGAACTGTGTCAAAGGCCTTCTTGCAGTCCAAGAAGATGCAATCAACCCACCCCTCTCTCTCGTGTCTTACTTCTGTTATTTTATCATAAAACTCCAGAAGGTTTGTGACACAGGATTTGCCTTCCATGAATCCGTGCTGGTTGGCATTTATACTCTTGTTCCGTTCCAGGTGCTCCACCACTCTCCTCCTGATAATCTTCTCCATAACTTTGCATACTATACACGTCAGTGACACAGGTCTATAGTTTAGTGCCTCTTTTCTGTCTCCTTTTTTAAAAATGGGAGCATTTGCCGTCTTCCATACCTCAGGTAGTTGTCCAGTTCCCAGGGATGTGTTGAAGATTGTGGTAAGTGGCACACACAGCATATCCGCTCCCTCTCTAAGGACCCACGGGGAGATGTCCAGTCCCATTGCCTTTGAGGTATCGAAGTCCCTTAGCAGCTTCTTCACCTCCTCCTCATTTGTATGTATGTCATCCAACACTTGTTGGTATATTCCTTGCTGGTGTCCCCCTCTGTTCTGTCCCCCCAGAGGCCTTCCTGTCTTCACTGTAAATACTTCCTTAAATCTCATATTGAGCTCCTCACATACCTCTTGATCGTTTCTTGTGAGTTCTCCACCTTCTTTCCTCAGCCTTATCACCTGGTCTTTGACTGCTGTCGTCCTCCTAATGTGGCTATACAGCAGTTTCGGGTCAGACTTGACTTTCGATGCTATGTCGTTTTCGTCCTGTCGCTGGGCCTCCCTCCTTATCTGTGCATACTCGTTTCTGGCTCTTCTACTAATCTCCTTATTTTCCTGGGTCCTTTGCCTCCTGTACCTTTTCCATTCTCTAGTGCACTTAGTTTGCTTCCCTACACCTTCGGGTAAACCAAGGACTCGCTTTGGTCTTCCTATTATTTCTATTTCCCTTGGGAACAAACCTTTCCTCTACCTCCTTGCACTTTGTTGTTACATATTCCATCATCTCGTTTACCGATTTTCCTACCAGTTCTCTGTCCCACTGAACCACCTGCAGGAAGTTCCTCATACCTGTGTAGTCCCCCCTTTTATAGTTTGGCTTTTCCCATTCATTTCCTGTTACCCTCTCCACTTGTAACTCTACTATATAATGAAAACTCAGAACCACGTGATCGCTAGCTCCAAGGGGCCTCTCGTAAGTGATGTCCTCAATGTCTGAACTGCTCAAGGTGAACACAAGATCCAGTCTTGCTGGCTCATCCTCCCCTCTCTCTCTGGTAGTGTCCCCTGACATGTTGATGCATGAGGTTTTCAAGTACCACATCCATCATCTTGGCTCTCCATGTTTCGAGACCCCCATGTGACTCCAGGTTTTCCCAGTCGATCTCCCTGTGGTTGAAATCGCCCTTTTTTTTTTTTTTTTTTTTTTTTTGTGTGTGTGTGTGTGTGTACTCACCTAATTGTACTCACTTAATTGTGGTTGCTGGGGTCGAGACTCAGCTCCTGGCCCCTCCTGACGTGCACGGTGTACAGCGTCTTGAACGATTCCTTACTAAGGCATTGGAATGCTCTTCTCAGGTTTGCCAGGCGCCCATATGCTGCAGCAGTTATCTGGTTGATCCGTGCTTCCGGAGAAGTGCTTAGTGTTATACTCACCCCAAGATCTTTCTCCTTGAGTGAGGTTTGCAGTCTTTGGCCACCTAGCCTATACTCTGTATGTGGTCTTCTTTGCCGTGTCCCGATCTTCATGACTTTGCTTTTGGCGGAGTTAAATTCGAGAAGCCAGATGCTGGACCAGGTGTCCAGTCTGTCTAGGTCTCTTTGAAGTCCTGCCTGATCCTCATCTGATTTAATTTTCCTCATTAACTTCACATCATTTGCGAACAGGGACACTTCTGAGTCTATTCCTTCCATTATGGTATTCACATATACCAAAAATAGTACTGGTCTTAGGACCAGCCCCTGTGGGACCCCGCTCGTGCCAGGTGCCCACTGTGATACCTCATCCCGTACCATGACTCGTTGTTGCCTCCCTGTCAGGTATTCTCTGATCCATTGCAGTGGCCTTACTGTTATACGTTGCACTATTCTCTTGTGAGGAAATGTGTCTAAGGACTTCTTGCAGTTCAAGAAAATCCAATCAACCCACCCCTCTCTCTCATGTCTTGCTTCTGTTACTTTGTCAAAAAACTTCAGAAGGTTTGTGACACAGAATTTGCCTTCCATGGATCCGTGCTGGTTGTCGTTTACAATCTTGTTCCATTCAAGGTGCTCCACCACTCTCCTCCTGATAAGCTATTCCATGACTTTGCAAACTATACACGTCAGTGATACTGGTCTATAGTTTAGCGCCTCTTTTCTGTCTCTTTTTTTAAAAATGGGAACTATATTTGCCGTCTTCCATACCTCAGATTGCCCAGCTTCAAGGGATGTGTTGAAGTTTGTGGTTGGTGGCACACACAGCGTGTCTGCTCCTTCTCTAAGGACCTATGGGGTGATGTTGTCCGGTCTCATTACCTTTGAGGTATCAAGGACAGCTTCACCTCCTCTTCAGTTTTGTGTATGTCATCCAACACTTGCTGGTATATTCCCCTCTGTTCTGTCTTCCCGGAGTCCTGCCTGTCTCCACTGTAAGTACTTCCTTAAATCTCGTGTTGAGCTCTTCACATACCTCTTGATCGTTTCTTGTAAGTTCCCCACCTTCTCTTCTCAGCCTGACCACCTGGTCTTTGACTGTTGTCTTCCTCCTGATGTGGCTATACAGCAGTTTCGGGTCAGACTTGACTATCGGTGCAATGTCGTTTTCGTACTGTCGCTGGCCTGCCTCCTCATCTGTGCATACTCGTTTCTGGCTCTTCGACTAATCTCTTTATTTTCCTGGGTCCTTTGCCCTCTGTACTTCTTCCATTCTCTAGTGCACTTAGTTTTTGCCTCCCTACACCTTCGGGCGAACAAAGGACTTGATTTGGTATTTCTATTATTTCTGTTGCTCCTGGGAACAAACCTTTCCTCTGCCTCATTGCATTTTTGTTGTTACGTATTCTAACATTTCGTTTACTGACTTTCCTACCAGTTCTCTGTCCCACTGAACCTCCTGCAGGAAGGTCCTCATACCAGCATAGTTTCCCATTTTATAATTTGGCTTTTCCCATTCAACTCCTGTTACCCTCTCCACTTGTAACTCTGCTATGCATTCAAAGCTCAGAACCACGTGATCACTAACTCCAAGGTGCCTTTCGTATGTGATGTCCTCAATGTTTGAAGTGCTCAGGGTGAACACAAGGCCCAGTCTTGCTTGTTAATCCTCCCCTCTCTCTCTCTCTGGTAGTGTCCCTGACATGTTGATGCATGAGGTTTTCCCAGTACCTCATCCATCATCTTGGCTCTCCGTGTTTCAGGACCCTCATGTGGCTCCAGGTTTTTCGAATCCATCTCCTGTGGTTGAAATCGCCCATAACCAGTAACTTTGGTTAGCTCCAGTGAGCTCTTCTTGCCACCTCAGCCAGTTTGTCCACTATTGCTCTCTTGTTCTCTTCGTATTCCTCTCTCGGCCTCCTGCAGTTCTGTGGTGGGTTATACCTCACTCCAATGACTATGTTATGTTCCCCAGACTGAATTGTACCTACTATGTAGTCCTTTTCTCAAGTCTCGTTAGTGCCTCCCATTTCCTCAAATTCCTATCGGTTTTTTATGAGCAGTGCAATTACTCCTCTCTCTCTTCTCTTTCTGCGTCTGTTATTGTCTCAGTGAGTTTCGTTTCTGTGAATGCTATGATGTCTGGGGACTTCTCATTGATTATTTCATGCCACTCCTCATTTATTTGTTATTCCATCTGCGTTCATGTACCAAACCTTCAGTTCCTTTTCTAACACTGTGGTCCTGAGACAATATTTTGGTTGAGGGAGCAGGAGCGCTGGGGGGCCTATGGGGGGTTGCTGTGTGGGTGGGTTTTGGTTTAGATTGTTCTTGGTTGCATTCCTTCTGCGGGTGTTTCTGGAGGATGTGTTTGCCCTTCCACTTGGGTCTGGGTTCGTCTGCTCATCTTCATCATTGCCTGTCATTCCTCCTTTAGTCTTTGTACCCTCTCTTTCAGTATCGTCCTTTCTTCTTGTGTTCTGTGTGTGTGTGATTGTGTGTTTACTCATCTAGTTGTGGTTGCAGGGGTCGAGTCATAACTCCTGCCCCCCCCCTCTTCACTGGTCACTACTGGGTTACTCTCCCTGCACCATGAGCTTTATCATACCTCTTCTTAAATCTATGTATGGACCCTGCCTCCACTACATTGCTTCCCAAACTTTTCCACTCCATGACAACTCTGTGACTGAAAAAATACTTCCTAACATCACTGTGATTCATCTGAGTCTTCAGCTTCTAACTGTGTGTGTGTGTGTGTGTGTGTGTGTGTGTGTGTGTGTGTGTGTGTGTGTGTGTGTGTGTGTGTTGTGTGTGTGTGTGTGTGTGTGTGTGTGAGTGTGTTGTGTGTGTGTGTGTGTGTGTGTGTGTGTGTGTGTGTGTGTGTGTGTGTGTGTGTGTGTGTGTGTGTGTGTGTGTGTGTGTGTTGTGTGTGTGTGTGTGTGTGTGTGTGTGTGTGTGTGTGTGTGTGTTGTGTGTGTGTGTGTGTGTGTGAGTGTGTGTGTGTGTGTGTGTGTGTGTGTGTGTGTGTGTGTGTGTGTGTGTGTGTGTGTGTGTGAGTGTGTGTGTGTGTGTGTGTGTGTGTGTGTGTGTGTGTGTGTGTGTGGTGTGTAGTGTGTGTGGTGTGTGTGGGTGTGTGTGTGTGTGTGTGTGTGTGTGTGTGTGTGTGGTGTGTGTGTGTGTTGTGCGTGTGTGTGTGTGTGTGTGATTGAGTCCTCTTGTGTATTCCTGGAGACATTAGGCACTTTCCTGGTTTATTTTCGAATTTCCCCAAATATTCGTTTTAAAGTTGGAAGAGTAAATTCGAAACATCTACTTGATTAAACTTAGTTTTTGCGTTGAAACGCTCGAAATCATCACAAATATTCCTTCTCTTCAATAGCAATGTAAACATATTTACAGGTACAAAAACAGAATTTTATACCCAGTCAAATCATTTTTCCAGTTAGGTTAGGTAAGGTTCGTCAGGAAACAGGACAAGTGTTTCCTGATGCGGGTCTTAGTCAGATGATGACCCGCCTTTGGAGCTTTTGGTCATCTGACCGAGGCCTTCCCCTGGTTACCCGGTCCACCCCTTTAAAAATTATGATCATATTTATAGCCAGTTCTAGTTTTTTTCCAGTGGAAAATATTCTCAGAAATATTTTCATCAACATCTTTATTGATAATTATTAGATTTTTTTGTGCAGTAAATTACTGTTCTTTAATAATTTTTAAATATTCTTCTTTATAAACACTTAAAATCCAAACTTTAGTTTTTTCTATCTAATTAATTAAAGTTTATATCATCATGATTTTAAAATTAATTCAAATAACTAAAAAAATTCTGCCAAGTGTTCGTCTTCTTGGATCTCATATTTAAGATATTTTGGGGGTCAATTTGAATTAAATTTCTATTGTTCTCTTAACACTTTAAATCAAGTAACAGTTTAATTTAAAGTGCTGATGGACATCGTAATGCAGTATTATGTAATATTTTTTGCACTCCCACATTTATTCACACAATGTCCTAAAATTCCGTGAATTTTGTAATAGTGCATTTATATATACCTACATATGAATGACACGTTCAGTGTTTTTTTTTCAGTTTTCTGGCATTCTTATCACTGTCAATTCACAATGATGAAAATATTAGTGATGGTTTTCAGTACAATAATTACATCATAACTCCCAACATTTTCCTGACTATATTTGCAGCTCCATCAGTACGTATACCGAGACATATAACTGACAACTTTCTTGAATCGAGAAAACTGATTTACCAGGCCCGGTGGCCTGGTGGCTAAAGCTCCCGCTTCACACACGGAGGGCCCGGGTTCGATTCCCGGCGGGTGGAAACATTCCGACACGTTTCCTTACACCTGTTGTCCTGTTCACCTAGCAGCAAATAGGTACCTGGGTGTTAGTCGACTGGTGTGGGTCGCATCCTGGGGGACAAGATTAAGGACCCCAATGGAAATAAGTTAGACAGTCCTCGATGACGCACTGACTTTCTTGGGTTATCCTGGGTGGCTAACCCTCCGGGGTTAAAAATCCGAACGAAATCTTATCTTATCTTATCTTATCTTGATCAAGAAAACCCTGGCAGTGTCGACCATCAGCTGTGTATTTACAAGAGGCGCTTCGTTTTCTTGCCCAAACTGCGTTGAGACAATCATATCCTAACAGAACTACTAACACTCTATATATATAATTTTTAATACCCGTCAGCTCTGATTCTATAAATGTTGTAAAAATATATTCACTAAAAAATAAACAGACCAATGTTGGTAAAATGAATTCACTTACCTCTTTCCAGTCACTTCATGAGATCCCCCTAAAAACATTACAATTTCGCTGTACTGAAGGTACATTGCATTATTCGAACATTCTTTTGTCCAAAATGTTAAATCGATAGCTGAAACGTGGGAGTTAGCGTTGAGTGCGTGTAAACTGAGTGAAGGTGTGCATTAGCAACGAGGAGCCTAGCCGTCAGCATGCTGTCCAAGGATGCTGCTAGCTATGCAGGTCGGGATTACTGGCGGGGAAAAGGAAAGAGAGAGAGAGACAGAGAGAATGAGAGCGAAACAGGGAGGGAGGGGAGACGAGAGAGAGCAGGGGAGAGGACTATGAAAAAGAGGACGAGAGGAGTAGGGTCGAGTGAGACAGGCAGACAGGGAGGATAGAGGAGGCAAGAGAGGGAGAGAGTGAGGGGAGAGAGCAGGAGAGGGTAGAGAGAGATGCTGGGAGCGCCGCTCAGTTCGACTCTCACTGGTGCTGGGTTAAGATCGTTGCTCTGTTCCTGACTGTTTTGGCTGGCTGGCCATCGAAGACTTCCAAATACTGTTTATTTCCTCTTCTGTTTTGATGGTGGAGCTCTTCCTACCCAAGAAACGTTAAAGATAAACATTAAAAATAAAAAAAAATAGATGTACCTGCAATAGATGTCTGTATTTTTGCCTATGAGTAAGAAAGAAATTTTTTTTTTTCGGTGAGGTAAAGTGTATGTGAGTGATGATGCTGAGACGGTGACAGTACGTCACTCACTGACTTAATCCATACAAAAGCTAAAAGCCAAACATAGCGTCTAAGTGGATAATATTTACTATTTTAAATTAATCCCATAAAAGAAGTAAAAAAGGGTAATAAAAATGACGAAAATGGAATTCGTGATTTTCATTTGGCTTCTCGTGACGTCACTGTCTCAAGCAAGGAACGGCAAAGAGAGTAAGTACAATATACTAGAGTTTTTGGGTTGTTGCTTAAGTATGGTTAGTGGACCATCTTTTTGGGTTGTTATGTATTTTGGGGATTAACGTTTTTAGGTTTATCCTTTTGTATGGCGTAATATGGACAAACAATTTGGTTGTTCTTTTACTAAATTTGTGGTTGACACAATTATGATTTGCTGGCTAACTCGTTACTAGTGATAACTGGAGAACAACATTTCCAAGTTATTCCCATTATTGGTGCTCGAGAGTTAGCATTGGGATTTCTACTTAACATACAGAGTGATAACTAATTACCAATGTTATTTTTAATGTATCGTTTGAAAACTAACATTTCAGGTTTTAATTAATGATCGTTTTCTGAACTGACTTTTAGGGATGTTGATAATGACGTAAGAGCAGGTCGTCTCTGATTCCACGAGAGTTACCGAAGATTAACTCGTCCATAACAGACAAGGCAATAGTCTCATAGGAGCCATGGCGTGTGAAAATACATGTTTGATCTTAGGAACACTTTCCTCATTGATTATATATACAATACTTAAGATTTTGTACGAGGGCTGAAACTATTTGGGGAAATTTTGGACAAAAAGCTGTAATTTCGAGATTTTTCTTTTTTTAGCACTGCGACGGTAATTCAATGCATTGTAGCATAAAGTAATATTAATCCTACTAATACCACTGCATCTACTACTACTGCTATTGCTTCTACTGTTACTGCTACTGTTGTTGCTACTTCTACTATTATTGTTATTACTTCTTGTTACTACTACTACTACTACTACTACTATAACTACCACCACTACCACTATTACTACTACGACTTCCACGACTGTTACTACACCACTACTAATACTGCTACTACTCTCAGTATTACTACTACTACTATTATTGTCACTGCTGCCAGTATAAAAACTGCTAATTTAGTGATCAGTGTGAATTAGCGCAACAAGTGATACTAATGTTTAGAGATTATGAACATACATTGTTTACACATTTCTCCACTAGTCTGGTCTACACAGATGTGGTAACTTGATGACAAGATATGAATATAAATGTCAGTTTTTGGCTAGTGGCCATTTTATTATGTATGTTCAGGGGTAGGTTGTCATCCGTTAGTTATAAGGATGTTTTCTTATAAATGTTTCATGTATTATGATTACGTCAATGTGTGATATGCATGTATACTGTATATTTTAAATAAAAAAAACAAAACAAAACAAAAAAACTTGATGACACAGGATGACATAGAAATGAAACAATTAACTATTTTCTAAATAGAGCAAGAAAATATTTCTCTATGGATATTATCTACTCATTTATATCTTATAAGGAAATTAAGGTAGCCTAAGCCTTCGTTTAGGTTACCTTAATTAAGGAAGCATTTGTCATAGAGACAGAAGCAGACACAACACGTAAGGATGTAATAACTCTTTGAATGAGGTGTGGACACTAAGCTATACTATTTTATTTTTTGTCACAGTTTCCGATAAAAATATGCCTACAATTGGGATGGGGAGATTTCCACCACACGTTACTAATTTAGCGGAAGACATTAAGAAAAACTTAGATGCATTTCTGTCGCTGCGCAGTTAGATAATATCCTATCCAGACCTTTCAAAGAATCCAAATATTTGTAATATTTGGTTATTAGCATGGCAAAGTTGAAGCTAAACCGAAATATCGCATGAAAAGAAGTATCCATTTTTTCGTTTCGTAAATTATTTATCATTAAAGATTCGCCGGTATTCTCCCGGCCCGGGCCTTTTCCTAGTGGTGGCCCGACCTTGGTTCCGTCTTTAGGGAGTGTCTGAGACTTAAGTCTCCCATGGGAGGAGGCACAAGTACCTCCTTTTCTTTAGGACCAATTGTCCCCAGGCCTAGCCACAAGCTAGGCCTCTCTGATCTGCCATCCCCGCCGCATGGGGGCTAATGGGAATGACACTCTTGTGAGATACAAGCTCCGGCTCAGGCACCTACCCTACCCTAGAAGGGCTGGGCATGGTGTCCATGTATAGTTGGTTAAACCTGGATAAGCAAATAAAATAGTCGACCCTCAAATTTCATCATCCATTTTCTGTACGTAAAACTATAGTTATTCTCTATACAATGTATTTTATGTTAATATTTTCCATAAGAAATAATGTAAATCCAATTAATCTATTCCAGACACCCAGAAATATCAACAAAAAATACATTTTATAGAAAATAAATATAGTTTTGCATTCAGAAAAGGAATAATGAAATTCGACGGTCAACTGCACTAATTATTTTTGACCACAAGAAATATTCTTCAATTATTTCACAGAAACCAATTTACATAACGAAATTAACACATGAAAACATTAACATCAACAAATTATCCCCTAACAGGAAAACATAGCGATAAGTTTGAATCTTACCGGAAGATGCATCGTCCAGTTATAACACAGAATCCAACCAAATTTATGCTTCACACCTTAACACACGAAATGTTCCATCCATTTCATACGATGCATCAATGAAGATTGATGCCATTCGATCGACACCATGCCTAACCCTTCTAGGGTAGGGTAGGTGCCTGAGCCCGAGCCTTTAGCTCATAAGACTGTCATTCCCATTTGCCCTCTTGTGGCGGGGATGGCAGACCAGAGAGGCCTAGCTTGTGGCTAGGCCTGGGGACAGTTGGTCCCAAAGATGAGGAGGTACTTGTGCCTCCTCCCATGGGAGACTTAGGTCTCAGACACTCCCTAAAGAGGGAGCCAAGGCCGGGCCACCACTTGGAAAAGGCCTGGGCCGGGAGAATACCGGCTAATCTTTAACTAACTAACGATGCCATTCATATTTGTTATATTGTAATCAGCTCCAAACGCGGGGAAAATAAGTACAGCTCCTTTGATCAAAAGCCCTTTCCAGCATCAAGGCAAATTGATGCAACAAGAAAATATAATACGGTGTAATTTCGAGATTATATGTGGCAAAATGACATCAACACACTATTAAATATGCCAACTTATTTCAAGTACGATAGACAGATACTAAAAATTTGAACTAAATAAGGAAGCCTGTCTTCACATATAACATTACACAAAAATTAAAAATTTGAAGCCAGAAAAATAAGGTATTATTGAGTATTATTAAATGAAAATATTTCAGTGAAAACGAGAATGTTTAGAGAAATAGGAAAGTGTCCCTTGTTAAATTTAAAAACACATATTTTTCCATTTTTTTCAGTTTACTTTTCTCATTCACATTCTAATTAAAGTTCTCTACGATTCTATAAGAGAATTTTTTTTTATTTTGATAATTTAATATGATAAAGCTGACCAAAAAATGAAAAATGCAAATTTACTGCCTATTAGCATACACGAGCCTTCCGGGTTTAAAGCTGATTAGAATATGCATTCTCACGGTATCATAACAGCACGATTGCAGACTACGGTACGGGTGGGGCTTGAACCCATGGTGAATGAGTCGTCAAACTCCAGGCCAGTGCGTAAGGCACTGGGCCACTTGGCTACAGTAAGAGTCATCCAATTAGTTACTTAGTTGGATGAATCATCCGCCATGAGTTCAAACCCTATCCGAACCGTGGTATGCATTCTCTGCTTAGTGAATAGGAAACGATTTACCCACCAGTGGTAGAAGTTTGAAGACTATCAAATAAGACATTCTTAAGTAATTGATCTGAATTCAACGATTCCAAGTTTTAAACTATATAAGTTTCGTATTTATAACTATTCCCACTAAACTTGTGGTTTATCATCCGCTTTGTGATGAATGGTTTGAAAAACCGACAAGTTGAAGATTGAGACACTTATGCAGCATATGGGAATCTTTATTCAGGAAACGTTTCGCCACACAGTGGCTTCATCAGTCCAATACAAAGAGGAAGGCGTAAGGAGAGGAGGAGTATGAGGTAATCAGTCCCTCAACCTGGAGTCGATGTGTTCAGTCCATCAATCTTGTAGAGTGATGGACTGAACACATCGATTCCAGGTTGAGGGACTGATTACCTCGAACTTCTACTCTACTTACCCATTTCTACTTTGTATTGGACTGATGAAGCCACTGTGTGGCGAAACGTTTCTTCAATAAAGATTCCCATGTGTTGCATAAGTGTCTCAATTCTTCATAATATGGTTGTTATTCTGGCCCTAAATATGGGTACTATTCTGGCCATAAATAGGGTATTATTCTGGCCCTAAATATGGGTGCTATTCTGGCCTAATATTAAATATTGAAGTCGTTCAGACAAAATTAATTTAAAATTATTTGATATAAGAGGAATAAAACTGCCATACTATTTTGCAATACTCTGGTAAAATTTATACCTACACCTAAGAATTTCATTGTACGCCATTGTCGATTTTTGGCGCCTTTTTTGAACGTTTGAAATTGTGTCAGTGAGGAAGTTGGAGCTTATATCTGAGTCATTCCAGGACGATGGGAATGGCTCAGCCATTTTGGATATAGGGCACATGAGCATAACTATGGGTCCTTGAACTTATTCATAGTTACCAAACACAAATGTTGAAAACTGAAGCCCAGTGGATGAGATGTTCTAGAGTTATGCGTGAGATGAAATCGGGAAATTGGAGTAAAAAAAAAAAAGGAAAAAAAAAAATAGGCAATCTATTAAGGGTGCTTCTTCCAGGGATTCCTAGTTAACTACGTGGTTCTTAAATTTTTAGAAATCTAGTCGGTAGTATCTAACACACTTAATACAATGATACAAAAGAGAGCTAATAAGAATATAAGAATGGAGGAACACTGCAGAAGGCCTACTGATTCATACAAGGCAAGTCCTTATCAAAACCACCCCTACCCTAAACTACCCAAGAATTTACTCCCGTACCCACGACACCAGTCAAACCCAGCCCCTCCCACTCATATATTTGTCCAATCTCTTTTTAAAGCTACCCAAGGTCCTAGCCTCTATTACCCTACTGGGAAGATTGTTCCACACATCCACAACTCTGTTTGAAAACCAGTACTTACCCATGTCCTTTCTAAATCTAAATTTATCTTACTTAAATTCATTATTTCTAGTTCTCACCTGGTTCGACACCCTCAGTACTTTATTAATATCTCCTTTGCTTATGCCCGTCATCCACTTATACACTTCAATGATATCTCCCCTCATTCTACGTCTCTCCAGAGAGTGGAGATTTAAGGCTTTAAGTCTATCTTCATACGGGAGGTTCCTTACACAGTAAATCATTTTAGTCATTCTTCTCTGTATGTTCTCTAATGAGTCTATATCCATCCTATAGTAAGGGGACCAAAACTGAGCAGCATAATCTAAATGAGGTCTCACTAGTGATGTATAGAGCTGTAAAATAACTTTTGGACTTCTGTTACTTATACTTCTTGAGATAAATCCAAGTAATCTGTTGGCTTTGTTGCTCACACTAAGGCACTGTAGATGAATGGTTCACAGAACCGACACGTTGATAAATTAGGCACATGTGCAACTCTAGGGTATCTTTATTAAGGAAACGTTTCGCCACACAGTGGCTTCATCAGTCTATACACAGGAGAAGCTTGAAGAACAGGAGGAGAATGAAGTAATCAGTCCCTCAACCTTGAGTCGATGTGGTCAATCCATCAATCTTGGGATCTTAATACTTGGGAATTCTTCGCTTGCCTAACCCTTGGGCACTACCTACTTCCACATTGGGCAAATGTGACACCACCTACGGCTGCCGCACCTCTCCTACCTACGGTTTAAAAGCTCCTTCTCCGCTCATATGCCTTATTCTATTCAAGATTGATGGACTGACCACATCGACTCAAGGTTGAGGGACTGATTACCTCATTCTCCTCCTAGTCTTCAAGCTTCTCCTGTGTATGGACTGATGAAACCACTGTGTGGCGAAACGTTTCCTTAATAAAGATACCCTACAGCTGCACATGTGTCTAATTTATCACACTTAGGCACTACTGTCTTGGCTTTAGATTTCTGCTTATCATGATTCCCAAGTCTTTTTCACATTCTGTATGATCAAGCTCTACTTCACCTAGTGTATAGCTTCGAGGATTATTTTCATTACCAAGGACTAGTACCTTACACTTATCGACATTGAACTTCATCTGCCATTTTCAGACCAAGACATTAATTTGTCCAAATCCGAACGCCACTAGTTCCCATTCAGATTTGACCCCATTAATGGAAACTCTCTGCTTTCTGTTGGTAAGCCATGCCGCTATCCATGCTAGAACTTTACCTTCTATAACATGAGCTGCCACTTTTCTTAAGTCTCTTGTGAGGTACTCTATCGAAGGCTTTACTAAAATCCAAATAGGTAAGACACATGTGCAACAGTTAGGTATCTTTATTGTGAAACGTTTCGCCTACACAGTAGGCTTCTTCAGTCAAGTACAGGAAAGGTTGATAGAAGCAGAAGATACTTGAAAAAAGCGGTAGGAACTATATACAAAAGATGAGGTAATCAGTCCCCCGGCTTGGAGTTAGTGTTCACAGCATCGTGGTGGAGGAGAGTCTGGAGCAAAGGCAAAGAAGATGGCGCTTTTTTATAGGCGTCAGTGAAAAGGGAGGGCAGCAGGGCGAGGTCAGTCACTGGTAGGCGGGTTCCCCCGTGGAAGTAGGTCCCTTTCCCCAAAAAGATGGGGTTTTTTTGCAGCAGCCGTGAAAAAAGGTCTTGTAGATGTCCTCTGAACCAAGATTCCATGATGTTGCAGTGTTTTGACAAGTTGTGCAAAGAAAGGTATAAAATACCCACAATATGAAAGTTAAGACACATGTGCAACATCTGGATATCTTTATTGTAGTAGACGTTTGCCATCCAGTGGCTTTATTTAATACCCGATTCTAGGACATAATAGGAAGACAGTAGAATATATACAAAGATGAGGTAATCAGTCCTCGGCCTTGGAGTTGTGTTCACAGCATCGTGGTGGAGGAGAGTCTGGAGCAAAGGGAAGAAGACTGGCGCTTTTTATAGGCGTCAGTGAATGGGAGGGCAGCAGACGAGGTCAGTCACTGGTAGGCGGGATTCCCAGTGGAAGTAGGTCCTTCCAAAGAGAGGGGTTAGTTGCAGCAGCCGTGAAAAAGGGGTCTTGTAGATGTCCTCTGAACAAGATTCCATGATTGCAGTGTCTGACAAGTTGTGAAAGAAAGGTATAAAATACCGACAATATGAAAGTTAAGACACATGTGCAACTTTGGGGATATCTTTATTGTAGTGACGTTTCGCCATCCAGTGGCTTTATCAATACAGATTCTAGGGACTAATAGGAAGACAGTAGAACTATATACAAAAGATGAGGAAATCAGTCCCTCGGCCTTGGAGTTAGTGTTCAAGCATCGTGGTGGGGGAGTTGGAGAAAGGCAAGAAGACGGCGCTTTTTATAGGGTAGTAAATGGGACGGGCAGCGCGAGGTCAGTCACTGGTGGGGGTTCCCCCAGTGGAAGTGGCCCTTCCAAAGAGATGGGTTAGTTGCAGAGCCGTGAAGAGGTTTTTAGATGTCCTCTGAACCAAGATTATGATGTTGCTGTCTGAAAAGTTGTGCAAAAAAAGGTATAAAATCCCGACAATTTTAAAAGTAGACACATGGAACTTTGGAATTTTTTTGTAGTGACGTTTCGCCCCCAGTGGCTTTATCAATAAGTTCGGAAAAATAGGAAGCGTAGAACTATATAAAAAAGATGAGGTAATCACCCCTCGGTTGGATTTAGGTTCACAGCATCGTGGTGGAGGAGAGTTGGAGCAAAGGAAAGAAGATGGCGTTTTTATAGGCGTCAGTGAATGGGAGGGGCAGCAGCGAGGTCAGTCCTGGTAGGCGGGATTCCCCAGTGGAATAGGCCTTTCCCCAAAGAGATGGGTTAGTTGCGCAGCCGTGAAGAAGGTCTTGTAGAGTTCTGAACCAAGATTCCATAAAGTTGCAGGTTGACAAGTTGTGAAAAGAAAGGTAAAAAATACGAAAATATAAAAATTTAAAGACACTGTGAAACATCGGTATCTTTTTGTAGTAGCGTTTCGCCATCCGGGGCTTTTAAATCGATTTAGGACAAAATAGGAAGACGTAACTATATACAAAAAGTGAGGTAATCGTCCCTCGGCTTGGAGTTAGTGTTCACAGATCGTGGTGGGGGAGATTTGGAGAAAGGCAAAAAAGCTGGCGTTTTTTTATAGGGTCAGTGAATGGGGGACGGGCAGCAGACGAGGTCAGTCCTGGTAGGCGGGATTCCCGGGAAGTAGGTCCTTCCCAAAGAGAGGGGTTTAGTTGCAGAGCCGTGAAAAAGGTCTTGTGATGCCCTCTAAACCAATTTTTCCATGAGTTGCGTGTCTGCAAGTTGTGAAAAAAAGGGTATAAAATACCGACAATATGAAAGTTAAGAAATGTGCAAAATCTGGATATCTTTATTGTAGTAGGACGTTTCCCCATCCAGTGGCTTTATAAATACAGATTTGGACTAATAGGAAGACAGTAGAACTATTACAAAAGATGAGGTAATCGTCCCTCGGCTTGGAGTTAGTGTTCACGCATGTGGTGGAGGGAGTCTGGAGAAAGGCAAGAAGACTGGCGCTTTTTATAGGGTCGTGAATGGGAGGGCGAGACGAGGTCGTCACTGGTAGGGGGATTCCCAGTGAAGTAGGCCCTTCCCAAAGAATGGGTTAGTTCAGGCCGTGAGAAGGTCTTGTAGTTGTCCTCTGAACCAAATTCCATGATGTTGCAGTGTTGAAAGTTGTGAAAAGAAAGGTATAAATAACAATATGAAAGTTAAGCCCAAATGGCACATTGGATATCTTTATTGTAGTAGAGTTTCGCCCCCAGTGGTTTTTCAAAAGATTCTAGGCCCCTAATAGGAAGACAGTAAAACTAATACAAAAGATGAGGTAATCGCCCCTCGGTTGGAGTTAGTGTTCACAGCTCGTGGGGAGGAGATTTGGAGAAAAGGCAAAAGAGGCGTTTTTATAGGGTCAGTGAATGGGAGGGAGCAGAGGGCAGTCACTGGTAGGCGGGACCCCCCGTGGAAGTAGGCCCTTTCCCCAAAGAGATGGGTTAGTTGAGCACCCGTGAAGAAGGTTTTTAGATGCCCTCTGAACCAAGATTCCATGTGTTGCAGTGTTGAAAAGTTGGCAAAGAAAGGTATAAATACCCAATATGAAAGTTAAGACAATGGCAATCGGATATCTTTATTGTAGTAGACGTTTCGCCATCCAGGGGTTTTATCAATACAGATTCTAGGACAAAATGGAAACAGTAGAACTATATAAAAAAGATGAGGTAATCACCCCCCTGGGCCCTTGGGTTAGTGTTCACAGATCGGGTGGAGGGAGTTGGAGAAAAGGCAAAAGACGGGGGCTTTTTATAGGCGTCAGTAAATGGAGGGGCAGAGCGAGGCAGTCATGGTAGGCGGGATTCCCCAAAGTGGGTGGGCCCCTTTCCCCAAAGGTGGGTAGTTGCAGCACCCGTAAAGAAGGTTTTGTAGATGTCCTCTGAACCCAAGTTCCCATGTGTTGCAGTGTCAAAGTTGTGCAAAGAAAGGTATAAAATACCGCAATATGAAAGTTAAGAACTGTGCAAATTGGATATTTTTTAGAGTGGGCTTTTCGCCATCCGTGGCTTTTAAATACAGATTTGGGGCATAATAGGAAGACGAGAAACATTACAAAAGATGAGGTAATCAGCCCCTGGGCCCCTTGGATAGGTTCACGCATCGTGGTGAGGAGAGCTGGAGCAAAGGCAAAAAGACTGGCGTTTTTTTATAGGCGTCAGTGAATGGGAGGGGCAGCAGCGGGTCAGTCACGGGTAGGGGGTTTTTCCCGGGAAGTAGGTCCTTCCAAGAGAGGGGTTTATTTTGGCAGCACCCGTTGAAAAGGTTTTGTAGAGTCTTGCCAAGTTTCCATGATGTTGCAGTGTTGAAATTTGTGCAAAAAAAGGTATAAAATAGAAAATATGAAAGTTAAGACCATGTCAAATTGGATATTTTTATTGTGTAGACGTTTCCCCATCCAGTGGCTTTATCTCGATTCTAGGAATAATAGGAAGACAGTAGAAACAAATACAAAAGATGGGTAATCAGCCCTCGGCCTTGGGTTAGTGTTCCAGCATCGTGGTGGAGGAGAGTTGGGAAAAGGGAAAGAAGACGGCGCTTTTTTAGGCGTCAGTGAATGGGGGGGCAGCGCGGGTCAGCAGGTAGGGGGATTCCCAGTGGAAGTGGTCTCCAAAGGAGGGGTTGTTGCAGAGCCGTGAAAAAGGTCTTGTGATGCCCTCTGAACAGTTTTCCATGTGTTGCAGTGTCTGACAAGTTGTGAAAAAAAAGGTATAAAATCCCGAAAATAAAATTTAAAGGGGACACATGTGCAACATCGGTACTTTATTGTAGAGGAGTTTCCCCCCGTGGTTTTATCATACAATTCTAGGACATAATGGGAAAGACAGTAGAACTATTAAAAAAAAAGATGATATCAGTCCCTGGGCCTTTGGAGTTAGTTTTTCACGATCGTGGTGGAGGAGAGTCTGGAGCAAAGGCAAGAAGACTGGCGCTTTTTATAGGCGTCAGTGAATGGGACGGGCAGGACGAGGTCAGTATGGTAGGGGGGTTTCCCCCAGGGGAAGTGGGCCCTTCCCCAAAAAGAGGGGGGTTTTAGTTGCGCAGCCTGAAAAAAGGTTTGTAGATGTCCTCTGAACCAAGTTCCTGTTTTGCGTGTCTGAAAAGTTGTGCAAAGAAGGTAAAAAATCCCACAATTGAAAGTTAAGACAATGTGCAACTTGGTTCTTTATTGTTAGCTTTTTGCCATCCGTGGTTTTTATCATACGATTCTAGGACATATAGGAAGACAGTAAACTATTACAAAAGTTTTGAGGAAATAGCCCCCTGGGCCTTGGAGTTGTGTTCACGTCGGGTGGAGGAGAGTCGGGGAAAAGGGGCAAGAAGACGGGCGTTTTTATAGGCGTCAGTGAGGGGACGGGCAGCAGACGAGGTCGTCCTGGTAGGGGGGGTTCAGAGGACATCTCAGACCTTTTCAGGTGCTGCAAAAAACCATCTCTTTGGGAAGGACCTACTTCCAGGGGAAAATCCCTCCCAGTGACTCCCCTCGTCTGCTCCCCGCCCCATTCATGACCCCTATAAAAAGCGAGTTTTTTCCCCTTTGCTCCAGACCCCTCCCCCCCCACATGCTGTGAACACTAACCCCAAGGGCCCGGGGGACGATTCCTCATCTTTTGTATATAGTTCACTGTCTTCCTATTATGTCTAAAAATTGATTGTAAAGCCACGGATGGCGAAAGTTACACAAAAAAGATACCCAGATGTTGAACTGTGTCTTACTTTCTATTGTCGGTATTTTTTACCTTTCTTTGCAAACTTGAGACATTTGAAAACATCATGGAATTTGGGTTCCCGAGGACATCAAAAGCCCCTTCTTCCGGCGTGCAACAAAACCCATTTTTTTTGGGGAAGGGACTATTTCCCCGGGGGGAATCCCCCCTCCCATGACTGACCTGTTGCTGCCCGCCATTCACTGCGCAAAAAAAGCGCCAGTTTTTTGCTTTGCCCCAGACTCCCTCCCCCACGAGCTTTGAACACTAACCCCAAGGCCGAGGGACTGATTACCCTCTTTGATTAGTTCTATGCTTTTTTATGTCTGAATCGTTTTGTTTAAACCCACGGGATGGCGAAACGTCTACAAAATAAAGATATCCGTGTTGCACAGTGTCTTAACTTTATATTGTCGGTTTTTAAACCCTTTTTCTTTGCACAACTTGTCAGACTGCAAATCATGGAATTTTGGGTTCAAGGTTTACAGCCCTTCTTCACGGTGCTGAACAAACCCTCTCTTTGGGAAGGCACTTCCAGGGGGAATCCCCCCTCCCAGGCTGACCTCGTTGTCCCCGTCCCATTCAGGGCCCCTTTAAAAAAAGCCCCGTCTTCTTGTTTGCCCCCGACTCTCCCTCACCCGATGCTGTGAAACTAACCCCAAGGCCGAGGGACTGATTACCTCATCTTTTTATATGTTCTTACGTCTTCTTTTAGCCCTAGAATCGTATTGTAAAGCCATGGATGGCGAAAAAGTCTACTAAAAAAGAAACCAGATGTTGCACATGTGTCTTAACTTTCTATTGTGGGGTATTTTATTTTTTTCCCAAAATTTGTCAGACACTGCAAATCATGAATTTGGTTCGGGACATTAAAGACCTTCTTCACGGTGCTGCAAAAAACCCACTCTTGGGAAAGGACCACTTCCGGGGAAAAATCCCCCCCCCCGGGGGATGCCCTGTCTGCGCCCGCCCCATTCACTGACGCCTAAAAAAGCCCCAGTCTTCTTCCCTTTGCTCCAGATTCTCCACCCGATGCTGTGAACATAACTCCAAGGCCCGAGGGCTGATTACTCCTTTTGTATTAGTTTTGTTTTCCCTTTTTATGTCTAGAATCTTTTTTTTATAAAGCACTGGATGGCGAAAGTTATAAAAAAGTACCCAGTTTTGCACATGTGTCAAAACTTTCATATTGTCGGTATTTTTACTTTCTTTGACAATTGTAGACACTGAAATCTGGAATCTTGGTTCGAGGACATTAAAAGACTTTTCACGGCTGCTGCAACTAACCCATCTCTTTGGGAAGGACCTATTATGGGGAATCCCCCCTCCGTGATGCCCTCGTTGCTCCCCGCCCATTCATGACGCCATAAAAAGCGCCAGTCTTCTTGCCTTTGCCCCAGACTCTCCTCCACCCACGATGCTTGAACAAAACTCCAAAGGGCCCCGAGGGAGTTCCCCATCTTTTTTTTATAGTTTTTTTGTTTTCCCTATTATGTCCTGATCTGTTTTGATAAAGCCACTGGGGCCGAAACGTTACTACAATAAAGTACCCAGTGTTGCAATGGCTTAACTTCTTATTGTCGGTATTTTTACCTTTCTTTGCAAAATTGTAGAACTGCAACATATGGAATTTGGTTCAGGGGCATCTACAAGCCCTTCTTCACGGCTGCTGCAATAACCCTTTCCTTTGGGAAGGACTATTCCCACTGGGGAACCCCGTCCCAGTAAAAACGCCCTCGTCTGTCCCCGTCCATTACTGACGCCTATAAAAAGGCCAGTTTCTTGCCTTTGCCCCAGATCTCCTCCCCCCGATGCTGTGAACATAACCCCAAGGCGGGGGACTTTTTACTCATTTTTGTATTAGTTCTACTGTTTTCCCTATTTTTTTAGAACTGTATTGAAAAAGCCATGGATGGCGAAACGTCTACTAAAATAAAGATACCCAGAGTTGCACATGTGTTTTAAAATTCTATTGTCGGTATTTTTCCCTTTTTCACAATTTGTCAGAAATGCAACATCATGGAATTGGTTAAAGGGACTTAAAGCCCTTCTTCACGGCGCTGCACAAACCCATCTTTTTGGGAAGGACTATTCCCACGGGGGGAACCCCGCCTACCTGACTGCCCTGTCTGCCCCCGCCCATTCACGAGTAAAAAAAAGCGCCATCTTTTGCCTTTTGCCCCGGGATTTCCCCTCCCCCACGATGCTGTGAACATAACTCAAGGCGGGGACTGATTCCCTCTCTTTTGTATTGTTTATGTCTTCCTTTATGTCCTAGAATCGTATTGTAAAGCCATGGAGGCAAAACGTTACTCAAAAAAGTATCCAGGTTGAATGTGTCTTACTTTTTTTGTCGGTATTTTATACTTTCTTTGACAATTGTAGAACGAAACACATGGAATCTTGTTAGGGAATCTACAAGCCCTTTTCAGGGCGTGCAAAAACCCCATCTCTTTGGGAAGGACTTTCCCACGGGGGAATCCCCCTACCAGGACTGACCTGTCTGGGCCCGCCCCTTTCCCTGACCCCTAAAAAGCGCAGTTTCTTGCCTTTGCTCCAGATTCCTCCACCACGTGCTGTGAACACTAACTCCAAGGCCCGGGGGTTCCCCTACTTTTGATATAGTTCTATGTCTTCCTATTATGTCCTAGAATCTGTTTTGATAAGCCATGGATGGCGAAAGTCTACTACAATAAAGATACCCCGATTTTGCCAGTGTTTTAAACTTTCATTTTGTGGGGATTTTATCCCTTTTTTTGCAATTGCAGACACTGCAACATCATGGAATCTTGGTTTTCGAGGACATTAAAAGCCCTTCTTCACGGTCCCTGCAACAAAACCATTTTTTGGGGAAGGACATTCAGGGGGAAATCCCCCCTTCCAGTGATGACCTCGTTGCTCCCCTCCCTTCACTGAGCTATAAAAAGCGCAGTCTTCTTGCTTTGCTCAGACTCCCCTCCACACGATGCTGTAAACACTAACTCCGGGGCCCGGGGGACGATTACCTATTTTTTTTTAATGTTTACGTTTCCTTTATGTCAGAATCTGTTTTGTTAAAGCATGGATGGCGAAACGTTATACAATAAAGATAAGTTTTGCACATGTGTTTAACTTTCATATTGTGGTTTTTATACCTTTTTTGCAAACTTGTCAGAACTGCAACATTGGGAATTTTGGGTTTAGAGGACTCTAAAGCCCTTCTTCACGGTGCTGAAACAACCCCTCTTTTGGAAGGCCCTACTTCACTGGGGAACCCGCCTACCAGTGAGACCTGTTGCTGCCTCCCATTCACTGCGCCTAAAAAAAGCGCCATTTCTTGCCTTTGCCCCAGATCTTCCCCACGATGCTGTAAAACATAATCAAGGCCGAGGGACTGTTCCTCTTTTTGTATATGTTCTACTGTTTTCCCTTTTAAGTCTGAATCTGTATTGATAAACCACTGGTGGCAAAAGTTACTACAAAAAGATACCCGATGTTGCCATGTTTTCTTAACTTTCATATTGTGGTTTTTTATCCCTTTCTTTGCAAATTGTCAGAACTGCAAATAGGATCTTGGTTCAGGGGGACATTACAAGTTTTCACGGCTGCTGCAAAAAACCCTCTTTTTGGGGAAGGCCCTACTTCCAGGGGGAAATCCCCTCCAGGGACTGCCCTCGTCTGCCCCCGTCCATTCACTGACGCCTTAAAAGCCCCAGTCTTTTGCCTTTCTCCGGGACTCTCTCCACCACGTGCGGAACACTAACCCCCAAGGGCGAGGGATGATTCCCTATCTTTTGTATATAGTTCTACTGTCTTCTATTATGTTAGAATCTGTATTGTAAACCCAGGTGGCGAAAACGTTACTACAATAAAAGTTTTCCCAGAGTTCCCGGGTGTCTTAATTTCATATGTCGGTTTTTATCCCTTTCTTTGCACAACTTGTCGAACTGAAAACTCATGGAATCTTGGTTCAGAGGACATCTACAAGCCTTCTTCCGGTGTGCAACAACCCATCTTTTGGGGAAGGGACCTACTCCATGGGGGAATCCCCCCTACCAGTGATGCCTCGTCTGGCCCGCCCCATTCACTGACCCCTTTTAAAAAAGCGAGTTTCTTGCCTTTGCCCCAGACTTCCTCCCACATGCTGTGAACCAAACTCCAAGGCGGGGGGATGATTACCTCATTTTTTGTTATAGTTTATGTCTTCCTATTATGTCCTAGAATCTGTATTGATAAAGCCACTGGATGGCGAAACGTCTACTACAATAAAGATATCCAGATGTTGCACATGTGTCTTAACTTTCATATTGTCGGTATTTTATACCTTTCTTTGCACAACTTGAAGAAGCCTACTGTGTAGGCGAAACGTTTCACAATAAAGATACCTAACTGTTGCATATGTGTCTTACCTAACAACCTGTCGGTATTTTATACCATTTTAATGTTCAAAATCCAAATAAACAATATCATATTTTTTATCACTGTCTACTGCCTCAAATGTTCTATTGAAGAACGTCAGTAAGTTTGTCAGGCAGGAACGACCTCTTGTGAACCCATGCTGAGATTCATTAATCAAATTATGTTCTTCAGGTGATTTTTAATAATGTCAGCTATAAATGATTCTAATAATTTGCCTACTATAGACGTCAGGAATATTGGACGGTAATTTGATGGAATGGGCTTATCCCCTGATTTGAATATAGGAACCACATTAGCCATCTTCCACAACTCTGGCACAACACCAGTAACGATGGACGCATTAAACACACTCGTTAATGGCTGACTAATTTCCATCTTGCATTCCTTAAGTACCCTGGAAAACAACTCGTCGGGTCCCGGGGACTTATTTTGCTTCAGTTTGTCTATCTGTTTGATAACCATGTCCCTCGTGACAATAATATTAGTTAATTTAAATTCATCAGGAACTGAGTAATTGTTAATTTCTGGAATCTCATTTATGTCTTCCTGTGTAAAATCTGACAAAAAAATAGTCATTAAATAGGGAATACATTTCCAGTTCGTTATCCGTCAGCTGTTCATTCCCAATTTTCAGAGGTCCTACTTTTTCCTTCACCTTCGTCCTATACACTTGAAAGAAACCCTTTTGGATTAGTCTTTGATTCATTAGCAACTTTAATTTCATAGTCACGTTTAGCCTTTCTAATTCCCTTTTTTTACTTCTCTTTTAAGCTGAACATATTGGTCAGTAAGGTTAACCTCTCCCCTTCTGATGCGCCTATAAATTCCCCATTTCTCCCCTAATAGATGCTTCAGCCTCCTGTTAACCCTTTTAGGATCGTTATTATTACATCTAATTTCTCTTTGAGGAATGTATATACTCTGAGCATGTTGTGTATTATTAAGAAAAAATCATAAACGCAGATCTCTTCATAATCGTAAGTATGATCATTGTCAATAAAATCATTAGCTAGATAACCCCAATCGAGATTAGACAGGTGTTCCAAAAGTCCATTATAATCGGCAGAACGAAAATCAGGGACTTTTACCGTATTATCATTATTCTCGTAATCCCAGCTATTGCTAGAAGTGATGAACTTGTGATCACTTGCGCCAAGCTCTTCAGCGATCTCCAGATTATTTACGAGTGTTTCCTTATTTAACAAGACTAGGTCCAGCAAATTATTACCCCTGGTAGGCTCTGTTACACACTGCTTCAGCAAACAGTCCTGAACTGTTTCCATAAAGTCACTGGACTCCAGATTACTGGTCAAAGAAGTCTAGTCAATTTGACTAAAGTTAAAATTCCCTACTATCACTATGTAATGGAACATTACAGAATATTTAGTAGGATAGTTTTGGGACTCTTGAATGTCTCACCCACGATAGAAGATGAAGCAACACAGGTAAATGTAATCCCGGACATTCACTTATTCAGACCTTCTAAGTGTTCCGGAAAGTCATCCCCTAAAGTTGACAGTTTTGAATGTTAACTCTATCTCCCAGTATTAATGCTGCACTGGTACGAGCACTCCCTGAGAACGATGACAGTGGAAAGCATAGTTGGCCTAGCATGCAAAATGGTGTAATGACTAACAGAACATCTGAAATTCCATCCAAGGACCTGAGGACGAGAACGGGTCGACTACAGCAGCAGGAGAAGGACGTTCATCAAACAGAAGTGAAAGTCTGCCCGATACTAGGTTGGTATGAGAAAGTCTGCCCGACACTAGGTTGGTATGAGAAAGTCTGCCCGATACTAGGTTGGTATGAGAAAGTCTGCCCGATACTAAGTTGGTATGAGAAAGTCTGCCCGATACTAGGTTGGTATGAGAAAGTCTGCCCGATACTAGGTTGGTATGAGAAAGTCTGCCCGATACTAGGTTGGTATGAGAAAGTCTGCCCGACACTAGGTTGGTATGAGAAAGTCTGCCCGATACTAGGTTGGTATGAGAAAGTCTGCCCGATACTAAGTTGGTATGAGAAAGTCTGCCCGATACTAGGTTGGTATGAGAAAGTCTGCCCGATACTAGGTTGGTATGAGAAAGTCTGCCCGATACTAGGCTGGTATGAGAAAGTCTGCCCGATACTAGGTTGGTATGAGAAAGTCTGTCCGCTACTAAGTTGGTATGAGAAAGTCTGTCCGATACTAGGTTGGTATGAGAAAGTCTGCCCGACACTAGGTTGGTATGAGAAAGTCTGCCCGATACTAGGTTGGTATGAGAAAGTCTGCCCGACACTAGGTTGGTATGAGAAAGTCTGCCCGATACTAGGTTGGTATGAGAAAGTCTGCCCGATACTAGGTTGGTATGAGAAAGTCTGCCCGACACTAGGTTGGTATGAGAAAGTCTGCCCGATAGTAGGTTGGTATGAGAAAGTCTGCCCGAAACTAGGTTGGTATGAGAAAGTTGCCCGACCCCTAGGTTGGTATGAGAAAGTCTGCCCGATACTAAGTTGGTATGAGAAAGTCTGTCCCCAAAACTAGGTTGGTATGAGAAAGTCTGCCCGATACTAGGTTGGTATGAGAAAGTCTGCCCGATACTAGGTTGGTATGAGAAAGTCTGCCCGATACTAGGTTGTATGAGAAGTCTGCCCGATACTAGGTTGGTATGAGAAAGTCTGCCGATTTCTAGGTTGGTATGAGAAAGTCTGCCCGATACTAGGTTGGTATGAGAAAGTCTGCCCGATACTAGGTTGGTATGAGAAAGTCTGCCCGATACTAGGTTGGTATGAGAAAGTCTGCCCGATACTAGGTTGGTATGAGAAAGTCTGCCCGATACTAGGTTGGTATGAGAAAGTCTGCCCGATACTAGGTTGGTATGAGAAAGTCTGTCCGCTACTAAGTTGGTATGAGAAAGTCTGCCCGACACTAGGTTGGTATGAAGAAGTCTGCCCGATACTAGGTTGGTATGAGAAAGTCTGCCCGACACTAGGTTGGTATGAAGAAGTCTGCCCGATACTAGGTTGGTATGAGAAAGTCTGTCCGACACTAGGTTGGTATGAGAAAGTCTGCCCGACACTAGGTTGGTATGAAGAAGTCTGCCCGATACTAGGTTGGTATGAGAAAGTCTGCCCGACACTAGGTTGGTATGAAGAAGTCTGCCCGATACTAGGTTGGTATGAGAAAGTCTGTCCGACACTAGGTTGGTATGAAGAAGTCTGCCCGCTACTAGGTTGGTATAAGAAGAAGACGGCATTTGTATTGAGGAAAGAGAGTGAAACTTAGCTGAAAGCAAATGAAAACAAAGTATGAGGAGTAAAGAAGGCTGAGGTTGTGTTCCTAGTAAGAGACTTGAGGTAGTCAGAGCCTATCATTATTTATATTATGCCATACATCTCTCGTAGCATCTTATACACTTCCATCAACATCACATATTTACGTTAAATCTCATGCACTTTCTTCAGACACAATGCACATTTCACTCCTACAATGCACATTTCACTCCTACAATGAACATTTCACTCCTACAATGCACATTTCACTCCTACCATGCACATTTCACTCCTACAATGCACATTTCACTCCTACAATGCACATTTCACTCCTTCAATGCACATTTCACTCCTACAATGCACATTTCACTCCTACAATGCACATTTCACTCCTACAATGAACATTTCACTCCTACAATGCACATTTCACTCCTACAATGCACATTTCACTCCTACAATGCACTTTTCACTCCTACAATGCACTTTTCACTCCTACAATGCACTTTTCAATCCTGGCAGAATACTCATACAGGTAAATTCTGCTGAAATTTTTATTTATATTTCATAAAAACTCTTCATTTTTACCATGAAACGAAAGGTAAAAATAAATCATTGTGAAAGACAGACAGACAGTAAGACAGAAATTAAAAATATAGTGGATAAGTCTGTGATGTAAACAGAGAGACAGTCACGTCAACAAATAGTCAAGCAGAGAGACAGACACTCGGTATGAAAGGCTGTCAGGCAAGCAATTGGGTTTACAGACTGGCTGTTAGGCAGAAAGAAAAGGCAGACAACACTCAGACAGTGAGCTTAACAGACAGGTATTCAGGATGAAAGACCGAAATTCGCGCAGCCAAACAGGTAATCATGTAGACAGATAGGCAACCAGAGTAACTGACAGGCAGTCAAACACACTCATGCAGGCAGACTCTGGGTCAGGCAACGAACAGAAAACTGTAAGTCAGGCAAACAGACAGGTCGATCAGCAGATCGGCCTGTCTGATAGTAGGAACTGGCAATGGTAAATCTTAATTAACAAGTTCTTCACGTAAGAAACTTAGTAGAGCATCAACTGGAACTTTTGTAAACAAGGAAGTAACGTCAAAACTAACCATGCTGAAATCATTTAAGCCACTCAATGACCTTAATTTATCCATTAATCTATGATGATTTTAGTATATATATATATATATATTATATATATATATATATATATATATATATATATATATATATATATATATATATATATATATATATATATATATATATATATACTAAAATCATCATAGATTAATGGATAAATTAAGGTCATTGAGTGGCTTAAATGATTTCAACATGGTTGACGATTGGATATCAGATTGGAGGGAGAGAGTATGGAGGAGGTGAATGTATCCAGATATTTGGGAGTGGACGTGTCAGCGGATGGGTCTATGAAAGATGAGGTGAATCATAGAATTGATGATTGGGGGAAAAGGGTGAGCGGTGCACTTAGGAGTCTGTGGAGACAAAGAACTTTGTCCTTGGAGGCAAAGAGGAGAATGTATGAGAGTATAGTTTTACCAATGCTCGTATATGGGTGTGAAGCATGGGTGATGAATGTTGCAGCGAGGAGAAGGCTGGAGGCAGTGGAGATGTCATGTCTGAGGGCAATGTGTGGTGTGAATATAATGCAGAGAATTCGTAGTTTGGAAGTTAGGAGGAGGTGCGGGATTACCAAAACTGCTGTCCAGAGAGCTGAGGAAGGGTTGTTGAGGTGGTTCGGACATGTAGAAAGAATGGAGCGAAACAGAATGACTTCAAGAGTGTATCAGTCTGTAGTGGAAGGAAGGCGGGGTAGGGGTCGGCCTAGGAAAAGTTGGAGGGAGGGGGTAAAGGAGGTTTTGTGTTCGAGGGGCATGGACTTCCAGCGGGCATGCGTGAGCGTGTTTGATAGGAGTGAATGGAGACAAATAGTTTTTAATACTTGACGTGCTGTTGGAGTGTGAGCAAAGTAACATTTATGAAGGGATTCAGGGAAACCGGCAGGCCGGACTTGAGTCCTGGGGATGGGAAGTACAGTGCCTGCACTCTGAAGGAGGTGTGTTAATGTTGCAGTTTAAAAACTGTAGTGTAAAGCACCCTTCTGGCAAGACAGTGATGGAGTGAATGATGGTGAAAGTTTTTCTTTTTCGGGCCACCCTGCCTTGGTGGGAATCGGCCAGTGTTAATAAAAAAATAATATATATATATATATATATATATATATATATATATATATATATATATATATATATATATATATACTGCAGGACGAACAACTCTCGGTGTATATATCCTGTGTTGTAGAATAACAATATTCAAATCAATGAATATGCAACATGCGGGAGCACATGATCTTCTTATGCAAATTTCATACATTATCATTTATATGCAAATCATACCGCATTAGGAAATTCCTTCCAAAGATCTCTCAGATATTTTTACTAAAACCTCGTATCAAATTTTCACCAACGTTCAAAAAAAATATATATTTTTTTAAATGTGCTCTGAAATGTGTATTTCTTAAATGTATGACTGTAACCTAACTAATGTATGACTGTAACCTAACTAATGTATGACTGTAACCTAACTAATGTATGACTGTAACCTAACTAATGTATGACTGTAACCTAACTAATGTATGACTGTAACCTAACTAATGTATGACTGTAACCTAACTAATGTATGACTGTAACCTAACTAATGTATGACTGTAACCTAACTAATGTATGACTGTAACCTAACTAATGTATGACTGTAACCTAACTAATGTATGACTGTAACCTAACTAAAGTATGACTGTAACCTAACTAATGTATGACTGTAACCTAACTAAAGTATGACTGTAACCTAACTAATGTATGACTGTAACCTAACTAATGTATGACTGTAACCTAACTAATGTATGACTGTAACCTAACTAATGTATGACTGTAACCTAACTAATTCTACCACAAATGACCTAAAACAATTTTAGATGTATATTATATTATATTAGTTGTCACTGTAATTATGACTTAAACTGTTAAATAAAATTATTTTTATGAAAATAGACATCATTAAATATAATAATAATAATAATAATAATAATAATAATAATAATAATAATAATAATAATAATAATAATAATAATAATAATAAAAATAATTATAATAAAAATGATACTATTAATAATTATAATAATAATTTTAATAATAATCGAAGGGGTACATACCCTATGAGGGGTATTTATCACAGATCGACACCATGCCCAGCTCTTCTAGGGTAGGGTAGGTGCCTGAGCCGGAGCTTGCAGATCACAAGACTGTCATTCCCATTAGCCCCCTTGCGGCGGGGATGGCAGACCAGAACGGCCTAGTTTGTGGCTAGGCCTGGGGACAGTTGGTCCGAAAGATAAGGTGTTGCAACCCTTGAAAGGGTTACAATGTATATAATGTATATTACCTTTTCATATAATTGTATATTGCTTATATTCGCGATAATAGCTAAATCGTAAATATATTGCTTTATATTATTTGACTTAGTTACTTTTGTTAGGTAGGATGTAACATATTATGTGCTCATAGTTCAAGTCTTGATTGTTTAACTACTGTAATTATCGCTGGTGGCTCGTTACTCTGCCGGCTTCTCGTTGTTGCTGGGCAACGACTGTCCACGGAGCTATCACGTGATCGAGGGGGGGGGTGTTCTCACCTCGCCTGAAGTATTCAGTCTGGTCTTGACTCTCTTGGTGGTTGGACGTATTCTAGACAAGACGAGCCTAAATCTCCCTTATTGGCCCTTGGTGGAAGATCGTCTCTATAGCTTTCTTGTTGGTTCTGTAGAACTCTGTTCACAGAACACTGTCTAGACTTAGTGATCTTCGACGTTGTACTGAGGTTGTGTCGCCTAGACACTCTGAGCATCTCAGGTCCTGAGCTACAGCTGTAGCTTCTGACCTAATTTGTACTGGTATCTGTGTATTGTCACAGTCAGGGATTTTCTTATGCTGAACTTAGATTCAGTATTATGGGAGTTTTGTGACTTTTGTGGAGGATCTGCTGATGGTCCCTACTTAGTGTCGTTATATTATCTCCTTGTTCCTGGTTTTGTGTCGCAGTTGCTTATTATATTGTTGTTCGGCTTATCAGTCGTTTTATTGTTCAAGCAAGCTGTTCTGATTGCCAGTTGGTCAAGAAGTTAGTTTATGAGAGGACTATGTCAGTCACTTGTTTAAGTCTAGTCGAGTCGTGAGACATAGTGAACTACTTAGAGCACTTACACACATACACACAAACTTACTTGTACATATTTGTAATATCTTATTAAATGTTAATGTACCAGACGGTACTTAAGAATTATAAATGTGATATGTGCTTTCAGCACAATAATACTGTACACGAGAGAAGTGATTAATATTATTTTGATTATTGTGATTAATTTAATTTAATTTAATTTGATATACGCCTAGACAACTTAATAAATTTATTAAATTTTAATTTTTCTAGTTAGTAGCCTACCAGTTGTAATCCTGAAGCACTATTAATTCTTATTGAATTCTAATGGATAATTGGACAAGGATACTGACTACTTGTTACGAAAACCCAGTAACAGGCTGGATGCTAGAAGGGCAGTACTTTCTAGTATTCACTGGAGATTTCTAGCTTTTAGAATCGCGTTTTTTGTAACAGGAGGTACTTGTGCCTCCTCCCATGGCAGACTTAGGTCTCAGACACTCCCTAAAGAGGGAGCCAAGGTCGGGCCACCACTTGGAAAAGTCCCGGGCCGGGAGAATACCGGCGAATATTTAATAATAATAATAATTTATCACAGGATATGTATCCTCTATGTTGTT